>CM044305.1:30415646-31015646 GCA_024291935.2 Okapia johnstoni | reverse complement strand
CGTTCCTGGCTGCAGATGTGCACAGCATATAATTTTTTGGCTGTGCAGTTCAGGGACCTGCCAAAAGTCTCAGCTTCAACCAACTTCTATGAAGGCTGAAGAAGGAGATGTTGGGAGAATGCTCGCAAATGATAAAAGAAGGGCTGAGCCAGAGGATATGTGTCCAGAACCCATTATTTGCTGAGGGGAAGGTGTTAGTTTATAGATTTTTATCACAAGGACATCTGCAGCTTCTCAGCTTTATGGAACACACACAGTTGCAAGAATGCCCCCTCTAGCCTCAAGCCACATCCATCTTCTTCAAAAGCGCACCCTGCCGACTATCCCCATTGTGTGTGGATTGGGAGATGACTGATCCAGTTTGCCAGGGACAGTTCCAGTTTATTCCTGAGGTTCTATTACTTCAACCAGTTAGCAACCCATTCACTCTCAAAAGCGTCCCCATGATCTAGTGGTTTAGGGAAACTGCCAGTATCTAAAGCTGAAGAAACACACACTTCTTGTCCAGCAATTCCACTCTTATGTGTCTACCTAACAGAAATACATGCTTATGTTCACTGAAGACCCACTACAAGAATATTCATAATAGGGGATACACTGGTGGTTCAGTGGTAAAGAATCCGCCTGCCAGTGCAGGAGACATGGGTTCGATCTCTGGTCCAGAAAGATCCCACATACTGCAGAGCAACTAAGCCTGTGTGCCACAACTATTTAGCCTGTACTCTAGATCCTGGGAGCTGCAACTACTGAGCCCATGTGCTGCAACTATTGAAGACCATGCGCTCTAGGGCCCATGTTCCACATAAGAGAAGCCACTGCAGTGAGAAGCCTGCACACCACGATGAGAGAGTAGCTCCTACATGCCACAACTAGAGAAAAGCCAGCACAGCAATGAAGACCCAGCACAGTCAAAAATAAAGACATAAATAGATAAAATTTAAAAATGAATATTTGTATGGTCAAGGACTAGAAACAACTGAAATACCTATCAACAGGAGAAGAGATATTAATAAATGAAGCATGGTATATTCACACAACAGAACACTATAGAGCAGAGAGAAACAAATGGCAACTAAGTGCAACAATATGGATGAATCTCACAAGTACAATCTTGAATGAAAGAAGTCAGACACAAAAGGTACATGTTCACACGATTCCATTTATACAGAGTTTAGAAACAAGCAAAGTTAATCTATTCTACTGGAAGTCAGGATGACCTTGATTGGTATAGGTAGTGAAAAGAAGGGAATACAAGGGGGCTTCTAGAATGCTGGTCATGTTGTTTCTTGATCTGGTAACTGGTTGGACAGATGTGTTGAATTTGTAAAAAAACAAAAAACAAACCAAAAAAACTATTAAGCTTTACATGTGATTTGTGTGCTTTTCTGTATGTCTATCTCAGTTTGGTAAGAAGAGAAAATAATATGGCCTCCTACCCATGACTCACACACCATCCCTTGACTTCATCCATTTTCCACCTGCATTATTGGTTCTGCTCAGGTTTGAGACCTGTAGCCCCACTTGGGCAGTTTCCTTCTCTGGTGTACATCTTTCTTCCTATCTTAAGAATAGCCTCATTAGCATCTTCCAGTGATGCTGCCCCACCTCACTTAGTCTGAGCTTCATTGGTATGCTGCATTCAGGCATTTATGTATGTTCACTTCTTTCCTTTGTTGTTGTTTAGTCACTAAGTCGTGTCTGACTCTGTTTGGGACCCCATGAACCATAGTCCGCCATGAACCATAGTCCGCCAGGCTCCTCTGTCCATGGGATTTCCCAGGCAAGAATACTAGAGTGGGTTGCCATTTCATTCTCCAGGGGATCTTCCTGACTCAGAGATCAAATCCATGTCATTTGTACTGGCAGGTGGATTCTTTACCACTGAGCCACAGGGAAGCCTTCTCTTTCCTTAACTGGCTGCTATAGACTGAATGTTTATGTTGCCCCCAAATTTATATTTTGAAGTCCCAAACCCCAGTGTGATGGCAGTTGGAAGTGGAGCCTTTGGGAGGTGATTAGGTGTAGATGAGGTCATGAGGGTAGGGCCCCATCATGATGGGATTAGTGCCCGTATAAGGAGATGAATGGGCCAGAGCTCTCTGTTTACCAGGAAGAGACTGCTTCCCAAGAACCATACCATGCTGCTATACTGATCTCACACTTCCAGTCCCCAGAACCATGAGAAATTAATGTTTGTTGTTTAAGTCACCCAGTCTGTGGTAACTTCTAGCACCCTGAACTGACCAAGATACTTGCCAAATTAAAGATGCCCCACATTTCAAGTTCTTCCTCATGGAACATCCAAGGCAGTCTTTTCTGGATCAGTCCTAGTTCTTTGAGGTGCAAAAACCTAAGGGCAACAAATGTGTTCTGGTCAGCGCATGACTTTGGCTCAGTCCTTGGATGGAAAAGGCTTTCTGAATGTCTTCAATTCCCAAGCACAGATATCTTGCCAATTTGAGTCTCCCAGAACCTAAAGAGTGGTATATTCAACCACCTCAGGCAAGCCAGCATTGGAAGAGAGGTGTTCTGGCCCATCCCCTACCCCTTGGCTCATACACTCTCTTCTCTGGTTCACACCAGTCATGGCCTGAGAGACCAGGCTGTGTGTTAGACCCAGCCATGCATCCAATTAGTGTTTGACTACAAGGAGCTGGGAATACACACCTAGCTCTCTTCCTAGAGCCTGTGAACCCCTGGCAGCAGGGGCTGTGTGTCACCCATTTTTGAAGTGATGGCCTTTTACCACCCTCTCTCTCCTTACAGTTGTTTCTTTTGTCCCTGGGCTCCATTCTGCCTTGCATAGTCTTGCCTCTCACATCAAATTCTAGGGGACTCTTCTCTCCCCACTCCCCACCACACCCACCTCAAGCAGCCATTGGTTCTGTGGCTGCACCCCTGGCTCAGCTCAAAGGTGAATGAACATTGTACCATTTACCATCTCCCAGCCAGACTATCTCAGGAGAGGGCTGTACCATTATCTCCCTTGGGAACTTCTAAAACTCTTAATTCTTAGGTTCCATATCCAAGCAAACAAAAATAACTGACATGTTTTCTCTAAGCTAACAATCATGTTTCAGAGAGAGCAATATGGGTGGGGAGAAACCAGCTGAATGATCTTTAACTCACTTGCTTTGTTCTTGGGCACTCAGCTGGACTACATGTCCCAGCAGTTCTTGCAGGTGAAATGTGGCCATGTGACTTACTTCAGACCTGTGAGATGTACACAGAAGTAATGCATCTTACTTCCATCCCCAGTGCATAAATACTTCCCACATAGTCTTTTGATCTATTTCTTCCATTTCCAATATTTGGTGGTTGGATGTTGGTTCTCAGGATGGGGTTGGGAGACAGGAGCTTCTCAGCCCTGGATGCCTCTTAGAGTCACCAGGGGAACATAAAAAAAGTCATTAAAAAATAGGAGCCCACATCCCACCCTGAACCAATGGAATTAGGATTTCTACTGTCAGAGAGGCAGAGTTCTCCATTGGTTTAAGTGCTTCAATGACTGTGTGAAGCAGAGTCCGGGCCTCTGCCACCAACAGACATTTCCTTGAAAAATAAATAAACTTCCATTGCATTAAGCTCTTGCTGGTGTTGTCCTAACTGATACACAGGGCAACCGTATTTCCATAAATGTATTCTCTAGTCAGGTCCTTTCACCCTGGTTATTTAACTTATATGCAGAGTACATCATGAGAAACGCTGGGTTGGAAGAAACACAAGCTGGAATCAAGATTGCCGGGAGAAATATCAATAACCTCAGATATGCAGATGACACCACCATTATGGCAGAAAGTGAAGAACTAAAGAGCCTCTTGATGAAAGTGAAAGGGGAGAGTGAAAAAGTTGGCTTAAAGCTCAACATTCAGAAAACTAAGATCATGGCATCTGGTCCTATCACCTCATGGGAAATAGATGGGGAAACAGTGCAAACAGTGTCAGACTTTATTTTTTGGGGCTCCAAAATCACTGCAGATGGTGATTGCAGCCATGAAATTAAAATACACTTACTCCTTGGAAGGAAGGTTATGACTAACCTAGATAGCATATTGAAAAGCAGAGACATTACTCTGCCAACAAAGGTCCGTCTAGTCAAGGCTATGGTTTTTCCAGTGGTCATGTATGGATGTGAGAATTGGATGGTGAAGAAAGCTGAGCGCCGAAGAATTGATGCTTTCGAACCGTGGTGTTGGAGAAGACTCTTGAGAGGGCCTTGGACTGCAAGGAGGTCCAACCAGTCCATCCTAAAGGAGATCAGTCCTGGGTGTTCATTGGAAGGTCTGATGTTGAAGCTGAAACTCCAATCCTTTGGCCACCTCATGCGAAGAGTTGACTCATTGGAAAAGACCCTAATGCTGGGAAGGATTGGGGGCAGGAGGAGAAGGGGACGACAGAGGATGAGATGGCTGGATGGCATCACCGACTGGATGGACATGGGTTTGGGTAGACTCCGGGAGTTGGTGATGGACAGGGAGGCCTGGCATGCTGCGATTCATGGGGTTGCAAAGAGTCGGACAAGACTGAGCTACTGAACTGAACTGAACTGAACTGAACTGAGTCAGGTCCTGACCAATTCCTGGCTAACAGATGACTATTTGTAGGAGATGAATAAAGAGGTTCACATCAGGGATGAGGAACGAGCTTTCCACCTGAGTATCTAGGAAATGCTTGAGAAACCAGGGTAGTTAGAGGAAGAGCATTGTTTGGTGGGGGATGGAAAGAAGGAGAAGGGAAGCAAAGGTCTGCAGGTCATCAAGGCTCTATGCTCGTATGGTCTGAGAGAGCAAGTTGGAGTGTGTGTAGTGGAGGAATATGTCTTTGTGGGTTGACACACACACACGATTTCAGACTAAATCTGGAGAATTCTTCATTTGGGAAATGTTTCACCTGGACTGCGAAACCTTTCAACTGCATGACAAAATCCTGGAGTTACGTAGCCAGGCTCTTCCATGTGGAGACATGCCTCCTCCCTCGGTAACAGAATTTGGCTTGCTGCAAGGGCTTTGCATTCTTGCTGGTCCAATTGGAGTCTTTGACTTAAGGCTAATCACCAGGGAAGCTTGCAAGCTAGATGTGCTCTGTGTAGCTAATGACCTTTCTCAGCTCTTCAAAACAGCCCCCTTCTCTTTCTCCTTTCCCTCTTCTCCTCCTCTTATCTTCCTTTCCCTTGCCTCCTGCCCTTCCGCCTATCCCTTCCTGTCCCCTTTCTTCCCTCTTCCTCTCCTCCTTCCCCCCTCCCCTCTAACTTCCCTCCCCTTCCCTCCTTTACCCCACCCTCCTTTCTCCCTGTCCTTCCCCCTCCTCTCCTCCTTGCCCTCACCTGTCTCCTCCTATCTATATTTTTTAATAAAAAGTTACAATAAACAGCTGGCTTTCCACTCTAGCCACACTCCTTGAAACCTTGAGCAGCCAGCTTATGAGGATAATCATGGATTTACCCATCATTCCATTACTCATTCAACTGACATTGTTAGGGTGGGGTCACCACGGGCAGGTGCTGTACTAAGGGACAAGCGAGACAGTCTTGGCTGTAGAAATCTTTATAGCCGTACAAAGGGCAGAGATGGGAAGTTACACAGTCAGGAAACCAAGGAGGCAGAGAGATTAATCCTGAAGAGTTATCAGCTTCATTTCTAGTAGAGGAGACCGAAAATCCTCAGGGAGCAGATCTTTTTGTTCATGAGGGACGCATCACTCATGTCAGTTTTGTGTCTGTAAGGCAAGTAGATGCCACTATTATGGAGATGGGCTGAAAGGCTGTCCCCTCCAACCAAAGAGATCACTTCAAAGAAAGGGGGTTGAAACTTTGACCCCATTTCTTTGGGGGTCCATGGTGGCTTTAGACCATCCCTGATGGACTGAGGGGTGTGGCTAATGTCAATTGCCAATCAAGGAGTCTGGTGATTAGGAGGAGTCTGTCGGTGAGGAGGAAAGAAGAGGCCACACTGCTGAACTGCACTCCACATATTCAAAACCACAGGCGTGCCCTTGGAAAACTGCATCTCCATGAGATGGATGATGTATAAAAGTGAACCAAGAAGACCAGGTCTACTGTGATATGGAAGTACCAGAGCGAAGCGCAACTCTCAGAATCATGTGCCTCAGTCCTCATAGCATGAGACAGCAAAGTAGGTCCCCAGCTAGGCAACTCTGGCTATGGAAATGTTTCTTTCTCCTGGAGAATGTCATTATGGGCTCCAAACTTTTTTGTCATAAAATAAAACACACATACAAAAAAGCAGGCAGCCTATGAGTATCCAGCCCAGTGAATGATCACAGAGCAATGTTCCCTAACTATGACTCAGGTCAAAACATAGAACCTTCCCAGTGCCTGAGAAGCCTCCTTCATTCCTCATCCAGCCCCATCCCTTCTCTCCACTCTACTCATTCTAATTCCTACCATCACACTTTCCTTTTGTCTGTCTTTGAAACGTCTTCACAAGTGGACTTATACAGTCTGGAATCTTCGATGTGGCTTCTTTTGCTCAATACTGTGCTTGTGAGCTTCATCTGTGTTGCTGCTCATTTTCCTGCATGCATGAATATATCCTGATTTATCTGTCTACTTCCCTACTGACAGACATAGGGCTGCTGCTTTTAGCTTGGCTGAGAATAGTCTAATGTGATGCATATGAAGACCATTTGGGGACTTCCCTGGTGGTCTAGTGGCTAGGACTCTGTTCTCAATGCAGGGGGTCTGGGTTCCATCCCTGGTCAGGGAACTAAATCCCACATGCCACAGTTAAGAGTTTGCATGCCACAACTAAAGATCCTGAGTGCCTCAACTAAGATACAGCACAGCCAAATACATAGATAAATAAATATTTAATAAAAGAAACATTAAAAAAATAGACCATTTGGTGACTGATGGTAATGGAACTGTGGTTGAAAAAGATATCCTAATTTTTTTCATGACTCCTTGGACAATTGAGGTCAGATGGTGGCTGAACATATTATGGGATGCAGAGAGAGAACTGAGGACAGCTGCCGGTGCTAGAGAAGAGACATGGCAAGAGGAAGGTCTGCCATCAGAGGGAGTTGAACATGAAAAGAGACATACCTCAGACTGAGGAAGCTGGATCTGGTTTGTCAAATCATCGATCTTTTTCTTCATGGTGCCAAACTATGAATGAGAAAGGGCCCCCAAGAACAGGTCCAAGAACAGTCAGCAGGTTCTGGACCCCTCAGTGAAATTTCTAGAATTCTGGCTTGAATTCTAGGGTTCTGGAAACTTGTAGAATTTGCTCTGGCTACTCCAGGATGGCCCAGGGTGAGTCTGCCCCAGCTCCACCCCCATGGTTTCTGTCCAGAGGCTTTCATCCACTTTCATCCACTCATCTAGCTAGGCATGGCTGCCCTCTCTCAGCTCAGTGTCCATTCCCCCAAAGTCAGAGCCCTGTCTCTCGCATGGGTCCTTCCTCCTAAGATCAGTTACCAGCTGTTATAGGGCAACACACTCACTCTGCTGTGCTCCTAGCTGCCCTCTGCTCTCATTCAGCATCCATCCATCTATTCATTCATTTAACAAATATTTATTGGTTACTTAGGCACAGGATGGGCGTCCCTGGTGGTTCAAATGGTAAAAGAATTTGCCTGCCAAATTCAGTAGCTCCTGAAGTAGGAAGAAGGACCTTTTCCCCTTCTCATCCCTCTACCACCCATAGGTTCCAGCATTGACCCAGAGGCTCAAATGTGGGCAAAAAAGGCAGGTCTTCACTGGTTAAAGTGTGGCTCTCTGAGGGAAAGTCAGAGATCCAGTTTCCCTGCGTTTCCAGCTTCTAGAGGCCACCTACATTCCTTGGCTCATGGCCCCTTCCTATACCTTCAAAAGCAGCAATATAGTATCTTCTTTCCTCTCTAACCTCTGTTTCCATCTTCATCTTCTTTCTGACTCTGAGCCTCCTGCCTCTCTCTAACAAGGCTCCTCCAGATGTATACTGAGTCCCTCCAGATAATCCAGGCTAATCTCCCAATCTCAGGAGAGTTAAACTTAACCATCCCCGCAAAGTCCCTTTTGTCAGATATGATAAAGTTTATAGGTTCTTGGGATTAGGAAGCAGACATCTCTGGGAGTCATGATCCTGCCTACCAGACTCACATGGATCAAGCAAGAAAAGGTCTGTAAAACATCTCACACAGAGCCTGGCATGTAACAGGGGCTCAGCTCACGCCACCCATGATTATTTTTTATGATGCCCTTCCAAGAACAGAAAAGGCTGGCAGAAAGCATTGTATAGAGCAGGCCCTCGAGCTTAAAGTTTCACTGACAGATTACAGTGGGGGCAGGAGCAAAAGACAGCAGCTCTAACATGTGGTGAGTCACAAGAAGGAACAACATGCGATCTGACTTGGACCACAACCCAGCCTTGCCCATGTGATGGCTGAACTCCTGAACTCAGCCTTTCCCTCCTTGACAGGCTGGGCTGGATGTTGACTGGGCCTCCCCTCAGTACAGGCACCCCTCCAGTGGGCTCCTGATGGGGGAGGGGGTGGGGTAATGGCATGTGGCCTCAGCCCATTCAGTCAGACACCAGGTTTGGGTCACAGTTGGGTCAGTCTCACTCCATCACTGCCTCCACACCTTCCACCACTGAGCCACTCAACTTTCCAGAAAAGAGTGGCATGCGCTGAGAATTTCCAGCCACCAAGTAGATGTGGGTATCCCCAGGGCTGCTGTACTTGGCCTCTAGCACAGTGGTCCCCAATCTTTTTGGCACCAGGGGCCTGTTTCATGGAAGACAATGTTTCCACGGACTGGGGTGGTGGGGAGGGTTTCAGGATGATTCAAGCACATAACATTTTTTGTGCACTTTATTTCTATTATTATTACATCAGCTCCACCCCAGATCACCAGGTGTGAGATTCTGGAGGTTGGGGACCCCTGCTCCAGGAGACAGGGTCTGTTCCTGGGTACAAATATGGTAGGAAGCAGAATGGTTCTGGGCTTACCAAGAGAGCAGATTTCAAATCCAATTCCTACTCCCCTCATGCACACCTGAGGAATAAAATATGTGAAGTCCCAGAAACATGCATTTGAAGCCATTTTCTGGATCATTCTGAGGCAGAATGATCTGCCTCAGATCATACCAAAGGCCATACCGAACTTGCCCTGACTCTGCCACTAACTACTTGAGTGACCTTAGACAATGAACCTTACCTACTGGAGCCTAGTTTCTCCAGGAACAAAAAGAGGGGTTAGAGGGGGCCTCTAGGGCATGTTTAGGCTGGGAACTTCTGTCTGCCCCCTCAGTTCTCTTTGCAAACTCAACTTCTTGTTATTGCCCTAGAACTTCTAGCTTTTGGTCTTCTATCTAAAATGCTTCTGGAATTTTCTGACAGTTTCTTTTGGGATAGAAAGGTGGGGTGGGAGGACTAGCTGAGATCTATTATTTCCACACATTGGGAGAGACATGGTGAAGGTTACACTCAAGAGCAGGAGTGTGTGCATGTCCATGTATGTTTTGAGTGCCTATGTACTCATGTATTCAGGTGTCTTACCTGCTGCTAGGTCACAGAGTTGCAGAGTATTAGGACGGTTCCAGATAGGAAAAGGAGTACGTCAAGGCTGTATATTGTCACCCTGCTTTTTTAACTTATATGCAGAGTACATAATGAGAAATGCTGGACTTGATGAAGCACAAGCTGGAATCAAGATTGCCAGGAGAAATATCAATAACCTCAGATATGCAGATGACACTACCCTTATGGCAGAAAGTGAAGAAGAACTAAAGAGCCTCTTGATGAAAGTGAAAGAGGAGAGTGAAAAAGTTGGCTTAAAGCTCAACATTCAGAAAACTAAGATCATGGCATCCAGTCCCATCACTTCATGGCAGATAGATGGGGAAACAGTGGAAACAGTGGCTGACTTTATTTTTCTGGGCTCCAAAATCACTGCAGATGGTGACTGCAGCCATGAAATTAAAAGACGCTTACTCCTTGGAAGGAAAGTTATGACCAACCTAGACAGCATATTAAAAAGCAGAGACATTACTTTGCCAACAAAGTTCCATCTAGTCAAGGCTATGGTTTTCCCAGTGGTCATGTATGGATGTGAGAGTTGGACTATAAAGAAAGCTGAGCGCCGAAGAATTGATGCTTTTGAACCGTGGTGTTGGAGAAGACTCTTGAGAGTCCCTTGGACGGCAAGGAGATCCAACCAGTCCATCCTAAAGGACATCAGTCCTGGGTGTTCATTCGGAGGAATGATGTTGAAGCTGAAACTCCAATACTTTGGCCACCTCATGCAAAGAGTTGACTCATTGGAAAAGACCCTAATGCTGGGTGGGATTGGGGGCAGGAGGAGAAGGGGACGACAGAGGATGAGATGGTTGGATGGCATCACCGACTCGATGGACACGGGTTTGGGTGGACTCAGGGAGTTGGTGATGGACAGGGAGGCCTGGGTGCTGTGGTTCATGGGGTAGCAAAGAGTCGTACACGACTGAGCTACTAAACTGAACTGAACTGAGGACTGACAGGATTTATAAATTACAAAGTCCAACTCCCTCGTTTTGCTGTTGGGTAAACTTAGGCCCATACAGGGAATGTGAGTTGCTACTTGGATCACTTCAGTGTTTAGAGTAGTCATTTCCCAACCTTGGCTGTTACAAGCACCTGGAAGAGCTTTTAAGAAATTCAGAGGGACTTCCCTGGTGATCCAGTGGTTAAGACTTCATGCTTCCAATGCAGGGGGTCCAGGTTCGATCTCTGATCAGGGAACTAGACCCTACATGCTACAACTACTAAGACCTGGCACAGCCAAATAACTAAGATAACGATAATTTTAAAAAGAAATACAGATACTTGGGCCTGATGCTTATGAGATGCTAATTCTAATTGGCATTAGATGCTAATTCTAATTCTAATCGGTTCAGGGTGGGAACCGGGTACAGGAATTTTTTTTTTAGCTTCCCTGGTGACTCTAACAGACAACCAGAGCTGAGAATCACTAACGAGGAGGCCAGAGAGAATGGAGAAGAAAGGTTGTGCCGCATGTTTCCTCCTGGGCGTGATGGATGCATTCAGCACTCAGGAGCTGCAAGTAGAGGCTTCCAATCACCCCTACCCCACCCAGAAGAGATTGGCTCGCAGGAGTCCAGTGGGGATGTCAGGCTGCTCCAAAAAAGGTTATTCAAATGCCTCACTTGCCAGCTTCTGTTCACCTGGAAGGGGGTTTCAAAGGCCAATACTCATCTGCGAATATGAACATCAAGAGGCTCTTCCCTAAGCAGAAGTGATGTCTCCAGGGCCCAGGGGCTGTACATATGTGGGAACAGGGGGCCCATGAGCAGAGACGGGACAGCATTTGAAGGAGCCTTCCTCCCATACTGGTACACCCAGGAGACATGCCGGGTTTTGGGGAGGGGACAATAACCCATTTCTTAAGTCCCTCTCCCAGGGACATTAAAGGGATACTAATTTATCTTCTTTTCTTCCTTCTTTTGGGACAAGCACATGGCCTATGGCCGGTGCTTTTTCATTTATGTTAAACTTTTCAGTGGAAGAAACAACTCCATTTTCTTGGGCTGTGCACGAAATCAAACCCATAACAGCCAGTCTCTCTGTCCCTCTCCACTGCCCTGCCCGTTGACTTTCTTTTCTCTAATTTGTTCCGTTTCTTCTCACATCCCCACTCCTGGGCTCGTCTGGACAGCAGTACATGTTGCGCACTGCACAATTCCATCCTCACAACCACAACCCTACTAGTTTCTCTCTGCCATCCTTTTCCGGTCCCTCTCCCCTGTAGATCACTTCCTCTTCCTCTAACTTCATTTCCTGCAAGTTCCTCGATTCTAACTGCCTCAGGAGGGAAGCCTGGTCTTTCTAAGGCCTAACCCACATCCATCACACTTGGGAGAGTAGGGCAGGGCCAAGGCCAGGTGCATACTGCTTAAAAAAGACAGGGGCCTCCTTTCTCAGGGGGCTGCCCTCAACAGCTCACAGAAACCATACTCTCTTGCTCATCCAGTTTTGCTTTGCCAGATGTAAATTGTTCTTGAGGGTCACCAAAAGGCTATCAAAGCTATTTCACAGATAAGCATCACGTCTACCTTTGTGTTTTCCCTTTCACCTGGCAGCCTACCCCCCTCCCTCAGCACTGTTTTCCCGGAACTACATAAATACACCCTTCTGGCACCCTGCACACTTCATTGCCTCTAGTGCTTTTTAAAAAGTTAACTTGTTTCATCTCCATAACAACCTCATGATATAGGTATTGACCAATGTTAGGAACAAAACCAAACCAAACTAACCGTGAGGTTTGGGTCACCTGCCTGTGGCAGAGCTGGCACCAGAACCAAAGGTTGCTGGTCCCAAAGCCTGTGTCCTTGGTCAATACACCCTAAGGTCTTTGCTCCCCATGAGCTGCTGCACCCCTGCCTCCTACCATAATTGCACTCCTTAATGCCTTATGACTTATTTCCTGGCTTCATCCCTCAGACCTGAGTGGCCACCTGGCATGCCTTCCTGCCTTCCTCACCCCATCTCACATTTGCCCTCCTGGACAGAAATGTTGCTTCAAGTCACTCTCAACAGAATACTGCTGCCCCATCCAGCCCAGCCTGGAGGATCTGAGACTAAGGATGGTCATGGCACTCACATTCCTGGGTATGGTCCACATCTCACAGACAGGACCCAAACACACTGCTTTCTCCCAGCCCCTGACAGTCACCTTCATTTCAGTTCTACAGCACGAACTGGCCAGAGGCCCACAAGGTCCCCTCTGGCTTGAGCCCTGCCCTAATAAAACAGACAACACAGACATCATCATGAACAACCATCATGCAAGGCCCCAGGGGCTACCTGCCTCCTCGACCATCTCCGGCCTCCTCCCTCCTCCTGATCTTCCGCCAGCCCTCGGGGACCAAGATGGGGAAATTGTCCCATAATCACATTTTACATGCACGTGCACCCGATCATGAGGCATTTCTCTCATCTGGTTATCTTTGGAAACACTGGGAGGGAAGGGGATATTAAAGAAATCCTCCTCGGCTTCCATCTTGAAAAAAAAAAAGGCAGAGCATTTTGATTCACTACCTTATCTTTAAAAGAAACCCGACATGGAAAAGGCGAGGGAGATAAGATCTATGACTTCATCAGCTTGTTCTCTGAAGTTGTTTCAAGCATTACCATCCCCCGACTGGCCCCTTCATTTCCTGTTTTCAATATCTAATGGCAAGGAATGCGCAGCGGCCCAGCACTCTGTGAGCCTGGGGGTCGGTGCAGGAAGCTGGTCAGGGAGGAAGCTTTTAAGCTCCAACCTGGAATCTGGCTGTGACTCAGAATATATTCTTAATTCTGATTTGATTTTTACCTTAACTTTGTGGTCAGCAGCTCTGGATGGCTTGCGGTCTCAGAACAGCTGCTGGTTTGAAAGAGCGTAAATGCAATTTGAAAACTCATAAGGTTTCACATGAAAATGAAAAAAAAAAAACTTGAGCATTTCATAAGAGGAATTCTTGACAACCTCTTTCTTTCAAGATGCTCCAAATGCCTCCCAGACGTTCTTGCATCAGCTCTTACCGCCTCCCACTGTGGAGGCCAAGGAACTGGTACCATCTGAATCATTTGATGGAGGGGAAAACAGAGACACCCACTCATTTCTGCTTACACAGCCAGTCAGCACAACATTGTGACAGGTGTTTTCCTGGGCTCCAACCAGCTTAGGGTGGAGTGTATGTGTGTCAGTGTAACATGGGTCAAAATTACAACGTCAAGAGCAAGGAAAACCAACTATCTTTGGCTCTGGCCACCTGCTGTAGAGGTACACTCCCTGGAATCCTGGTCTCCATGTTCCTCTCTTCTATTGCTAAAGCATCCTCTGGTGGGCTTATGTTGGTTGCCATAGTAATATTTCCAGCCACTCTTTTGCAAGTCAGGGCACAGCGTCCCCCGAAGAGGGCAGCACACAGAGACGCCTCCACTTGCCAGGCTCCTCCGGTATCTGAGAGACTGAGCTCATGGTGTTTCCAAGGCATCCTGAACTTCCTGGAAAACTAAGCTCAGTCTCTCTCATCCAGGCTTTTCCTTCCTGAATCCTGTATGTGTTACTTTCCAAAGGCTAGAGGCCAGACCACATGTGCTAGGGAGCAGAGCCTGCCACCTGCTGCTGAGGGGTCATCCTCTATGGTGTGGGTCTGGAGACCCAGCTCAGGGTACCCTGCCTGCAGGCCAATATGGGGAATTTCTGCCTGTTTTGGGAGTTGTGAAAGACCTGCAGTCAGCGGCTCACCCATATTGACTTTGGTGAATGCCACCCAACCCTCAAGCACCAGCTCCTTCCTTCATCTCAGGGCTTTCTGAAGCCTAGAAGTGTACTTTGCCAGCTGCTTCAGGAGGTCAGAAGTACCAGACAATTAACTCCCCTCCTAATGCCTCAGAGCAACCCTCAACCACTGACTGACAGAACTGGGTGTATAAATGGCCCAGCTTCCTGCCCTCAGGTGGGGTGACTCTGAGGCACAGGATCTATGTGGACTCACAGTGTCCCTACATTGGCCACTGGCTGAATGAGGTGCTGTCTCATGTCCCCACTCTGACTACTAGTGTGTCTGGGGCTCATCTCTCAAACTAACTGCTCGCACTTGAATCCTTACCTCAGTTCTGCTTCTGGGGACCCAAACAGAGTCAGGGGAAGAACTTCTGTCCTACTCTCACCACTGATGGGGCTGTCACTTCTAAACTGAAGACAGAGCTCTCTGAAAACTGTCCATGTCTAGGGGCTAAGGCTTGGGGATCCTCTGATGTCTTTCTAGGCCTTTTCCCTCTCCCTTTCCGTGATTCTACCATTTTCAAAGGCTTACTCCCCTGTCTGCATCCTTAGCTACATGATACCACAGGCCTAATACAATGGACTTGCTTTATATTTTACAGATGACAAAACTATTGCTCAGGAGGGTGAGAGATTTACCCAAATTCATTTGACTTGCAAATGGCAAAGCAGGAACCCCAAACCAAGCATTTGGATTTACGGTCCAAGGTACTTTTCAAGTATATCTGTGCACGAAAACTTGGCTCATGGGCTTTTGTTCTGAATTTTCCTTCTTTCTCATTACAACAAAGAGTTGAGTCCTGAAAGTAGTGCCCTCAAAGGGGATTGGCAGGATGTGTCATTGAATCAGTGCGTGGGGGCTGCCCTCCCTCACAGAGCCAGACACGTTTGTAAATCAGCACTCTGGGGATTGGACCCCCAGGAGGGTGATCACAAAGATCTAAGAACTTGCTTTTCTCAAGGTGGAGAGAAGTAGTTACAAGGACAGGGCTTAGCTGGTAGCATGACAGAGGACTAGGGCATGCTCCTCTTTTTGGGTGCTCCAAAAAGAAACCAATTGCAGGCAGGGTACCCTGAGCTGGGTCTCCAGACCCACACCATAGAGGATGACCCCTCAGCAGCAGGTGGCAGGCTCTGCTCCCTAGCACATGTGGTCTGGCCTCTAGCCTTTGGAAAGTAACACATACAGGATTCAGGAAGGAAAAGCCTGGCTGAGAGAGACTGAGCTTAGTTTTCCAGGAAGTTCAGGATGCCTTGGAAACCTCAATTTGGGGTGCTCCTCTTTTGTCCTAGAATGCTGTTTCTCCAGACATCTGCATGGCTCAGCCCCTCAAAGATTCCCAGATTGCTCAGGAATTTGTTCAAAAAGCACCCTCAGAGAGAGCTTCCCTGACCACTGTCTGAAATAGACCCTTCTGCCCATCATGCCTTTACCTTGCTTTTTCCTCTCAGCATTTTCCAGTACCTGATGTCGTGTAATATGTTTGTTTCTTGCCGCCCCCTTCACCTCCCACCACTAGAAAATGAGTGCCCTAAGGACAGAGATTTTCTTCTCCTGTTTTGTCCACCCCTGTATTCCTGATACCTAGAATAGTGCCAGCACATTCTAGAAGCTCAGTAAGTCCTTGTTGAAATGAATTAATGAGTCACCGAAGGGAGATAGGACAGGTTAGTTACCTCAGCCCAGGGAACACATTAAAGCCAAATAGGGCAGAGGCAAGATGGGCTCCAAGCCAGTGCAACTCCATGGCCTCTGGCCTATTTCTCTACCCTGCACTGGGCTCATTCCATCTCCAAGTATCATGGGACTCATAAACAGAAAACAAGGGGAAGAGAGATGGCTTCTCAGTGGAGATGGGACATGTGGTCCTCGCTCCCTCCCTGCTTGCTTCCTCCCTCTGTCTTATCCCAGGGAGCTCCTTAAGAAGAAAGCCTCCCCCCGCCCCCCGTCTGTCCCCAGAAACTGCACTCTGAACACTTGGATGCACAATCAACCAATTGTTAAGTCCTCGACAATACCTCATCAGTGAACACAGCTCTATAATTAAAAGTAAATCCAGCTCAAGCTCTTTAAAATAGGATCTAATTTAATTGGTGCATTTAATCTATCACTGTCACTCCACGCCAACCAGGGGAGAATGTCATCACAGCGGTAGGTGGTGAGAGACTTAAGCAGGCCCCTTGGCAGGGTCTCCCTGCTGCCCTAGGCCTCACGAAAAGCTAGGAAGGGACAGGCAGAGGCAAGTCTGAGAAAGGGAGAGTCACAAAAGCCGAGGGCCACATGGCTCCAACTGGAGTTTGGGCACGGCTGGCATGGGCCTCAGTCCAGTCCTGAGGTCTAGCCACAGTCCCCTATAGGCCTTGGTAGAGGGTCCAGGCTATGCGGGGGGTGGGGGTGGGGGCTCTCCCTGAAGCATCTCTTCTCAGAAACAAATCTTAAGCAGTTTTGTGAAGAAACTCAGGAGAATTAAGCTCACATTCAAAAGCCTAGCTATTGAGGTGTGAGCAGTCTGCTGGTGGTCACTCTGTCTCTGATTTGTATCAGCTTTGAGCACTCGGCTTAATTCAGAAAATAAAAAGTCTCATCTTTTTGGAATAATATGATACAAAACACATATTAGTCTAACAGTCATAAAGTTCTGTGGTTAAGAATAGCTTGAAAGTCATAAAGAAATGAGTTTGTATCCCAGATAAACCACTTACTAGTGAATTTTGGAACGTTTTAGAATCCCCTGAGCCTTAGTTTCCTCATTTTCAAAGTGGGGGTAATAGTGTCTCCTTCCTGTGTCTGTGCTGAGGTTAAGGGGCCAGCAGAAGCTCCACCCACATGCCTGGGGCCCACCCCAGAGGGGAATTGCAGTCCACTCCTATCAACTTGTGGCTTCCTGCATCTTTCTGCCTGAGCAGGTTCTTTGGCACTGAAGGCCCTCCACCAGTGAGATATGGGAGTTAATGGATAAAACTCCAGCTTCCGCACCCAGGCACGTGCTACGCAGTCTCTCAGAGGCCTCCAGAGGCACTGAGCCCAGTTGCCTGCCCACAGTAACACACTCGTTCACCCACCCCGCTCCCACTGGCTTTCTTCCACTTCCTCTCTCACTGTTCTACCCCTCACCATGCCTCCTAGGTCACCTCTCAAATGAACGATTGTTCCTAAATCCTTGTCTAAGGGTCTGCTTGGGGGGAAATCCAAGCCCAGATGTTGACATAACTCAAATACTTCATAAATGGTACTGTGTTCCACTGTTCCACTCATAGTTTCTGGATATTAGGAATTCAAGTGTGGGTGCCTAGGCCTACATTTTGTGTTTATAATTTTTTAAAAATTACCCTGAGGCCCTCCAGGAAGGACTTCTCTTCTTTCAGGCTCATGTCAGCCCTATGCTCTGTGGTCCTGGGGAGGATTACTGAGTTAACGGTCTCAGCATTCCCAAGACTCCTTGCACCATATACAAAGACTGACTTGAGGAGATGTGGGTCACGCTAACTCCATGTGAACATACGGAGGGGTGTTATGAATTGAACTGTGTCACCTCCAAAAGAGAAAGCTGAGCGCTGAAGAATTGATGCTTTTGAACTGTGGTGTTGGAGAAGACTCTTGAGAGTGCCTTGGACTGCAAGAAGATCCAACCAGTCCATCCTAAAGGAGATCAGTCCTGGGTATTCATTGGAAGGACTGATGTCGAAGCTGAAACTCCAATCCTTTGGCCACCTCATGTGAAGAGTTGACTCATTGGAAAAGACCCTAATGCTGGGAAGGGTTGGGGGCAGGAGAAGGGGACGACAGAGGATGAGATGGCTGGATGGAATCACTGACTCGATGGACATGGGTTTGGGTAGACTCCGGGAGTTGGTGATGGACAGGGAAGCCTGGCGTGCTGTGGTTCATGGGGTCGCAAAGAGTCGGACACGACTGAGCGACTGAACTGAACTGAACTGAATCCCCATTACTTCGGAATGTGACTTTATTTGGAAACAGGGTCATTGCAGACAATGAAGTTGAGATCATAGATGTGGGCCCCAACCAACTATGACTGGTGTCCTGATAAAAATGAAGAATTTGGACCCAACAGACACACCCAGGGCGAACACCACATAAAGAATGGAATTCTGCTGCCACAACCAAGGAACCATCAGGAACTAGAAGAGAGGCCTGTGGCAGATCTTTCCTTTGTGCCTTCAGAAGGATCAAGGCCCTGCCACACCTTGAATTTGGACTTGTCACCCCTAGAACTGTGAGACAATACCCTCGTAGTGTTGAAGTCACTTGGTCTGTGGTGTTTTGTTACAGCAGACTACTAGGGAGGGATGAACTTTGTGTACTGCCTGTGTGTGTGGCAGCAGGCACTGTGTGTGTACAGTGGGTAGGTTTCCCAGAAGCGGACCTCCTTCTGTGTGATCCTGAAAGTGAAACTGTTAATTGCTCAGTCATGCCCAACTCCTTTTGACCCCATGGACTGTAGCCCATCAGGCAACTCTGTTCATGGAATTCTCCAAGCAAGATCACTGGAGTGGGTTGTCATTTCCTCCTCCAGGGGATCTTCCCGACCCAGGGATTGAACCTGGGTCTCCCATACTACAGGCAAATTTTTTACTGTCTGAGCCACCAGGGAGGTCCATGTGCTCCTACAGACTCCTAGATAAGATCAGGCCTTGGTTCTTGTGGCCCAGGCAAAGCTTTTCTCCCAGTTCTCCCACATTCTTAGCCCTTTGTCCCCAGAGTCCTACCACATTTGTTCCCCTCCTGTTAGCCTGTGGCTACCAGTGTGCCCTGCCTGGCTCAGATGGCAAAGAATCTGCCTGCAATGCAGGAGACCCAGGTTTGATCCCTGGGTCGGGAAGATCCCCTGGAGGAGGAAATGACAACCCACTCCAGTATTCTTGCCTGGAGAATCCCATGGACCAAGGAGCCTGGTGGGCTACAGTCCATGGGCTCACAAAGAGTTGGACACAGCTGAGGTGACTTACCACACATGCATCCAGATCTGAGCCCCAAAAGGCTGACCTCTGTGGGCTGTATCAACCTGGCAGCCCTGCCATCTGGCTTCTGGTTGGATGAGACCACTGGGTGTCTCCTGCAGGAGTTAAGAGGGTGGGCGGGCAGAGAAGTTAGAGGATGTGTTTCCCCGGCTACTTCACCCTTTCTGCTGAGGTCAGGCTGGCTGAGATGGCTTCTGTGGCCAGGGGACTCTCCAAGGGCTGGGAGTCATCCCTTCCTTTTGACAGTGCCATCTGTTTCCTGCCCAGGGCCTGACTGCCACACCTCCTAATCATGATCCTTGGGCTCCAATTTCATCTGTCACAAGCCAGCTCACCCTCCAAGGGAACTTTCTAAAACTCCATACCGGTCACTAGTTAAACACTGATGTGCTCCCATTGCCTCCCAGGGGCTTTCATGCAAACGCCTTCTTCTGGTATATTCATGCTCCTGCACTATCTGGCCCCAGCCCACATTCTGGCCACTTTGCGCCCTGCTCTCTGTAGAGTAGCCAAAGCTTTGACCACACCAGGTGGCCTGCGTGTCACTGCACACCACCTTGCACACTCGGGGCTTGCTGCCTGCACTTCCCAAAGTTCACTGCTCCTCCTTCTGTGCCTGAGGCACATGCATCCTTCAAGTCTCAGCCCAAATATCCCGTGCTCCTAGAAGATGTCACTCATCCTCCAGGTGTGAATCAACGTGCCCCCATGTGGTCTGTATGGCGCTCTGAGCCAGTGAATGGTTGGCTTGTTGGCCTATTTGTCTTTCTCATAAGGTGGTGAGTTCTTTGAAGGCAGAGGTGCCACGCCTAATTCATCTTTCCCTCTGTAGCAGATGCTGTTGATGCTCTGACCTACGTATTGCCTTGACCCACCTGAGTTAACTGCAGCCATGGTGGGCAGCTTCCACTGACAGTTTCCTATCTCAACAGCCTGCCTCTCTTGGCTTCTGGGCCACAGGGATTTCCCAACACCTTAGAAGCTTGCTCTACTGCAAGTAGGCACAAGTCGGAAGTGCAGGGGCATTAATACTCCTATGGCCAAAGGAATTAACAACCCTGGGGATGAAAGCTGGTGGAATGAGGCTCCAGGCTTCCTGGCCTCCAGGGAAAAAGTTCCAGCAGATTCTACATGGCACCTCAGAGGGTCCTCAGAGAGCTTGCACCCTAGTTGCCCACTGCAGTCCCTTGCTCATGAAAACAGCCCTCATTGGCTTGTCTTTCTTTTCCTTCTCACTTTTCTCCTTCCCTCATTTATGCCTCCTGCGTATTCTCCTGATTAAACTCCCTGTGTCTTAGACTCTGTCTCAGGGTCTGCTCTGGGGGGAAGCCCAACTAAGACAGGGACCTCAACAGCCATGCAGTGCCCCACATATAACAAGTGCCCAGTAAATGTCACAAGAATGTGTGATCAAGGATGCAGAATGCACTGGTCCAATGTGGCTGCCTGGGGATCATGCTGGGCTTCAGAAACTGTGTTGTTGGGAGCTGTCAGGTGCCCTCCTATCCAGAAAGATGCCACCCACATCTTTGGGGGCAGCCCGAGCCTTCTCCCAAGTGAGCTGCCTGCTGGGGAGACTAGTGCAGACAGGCAGCTCTGATTATGTATGCAAATGCAGGTCTGGCCCCACAGCTTATGTGAGAGCCACACAGCTCAGCTAAGCCACCCTGGAGAAAGAATCTTACAAAGAATACTAAAGAGCATCCAAGTGTGAAAAATGAAACACACATGAGTTTTCTTTTTTGAAAAATGGAAATCAAACTGTACTTTCATCTTGGCTTTCTCACCAGTCAGCAGCCCCCAAATAAGCCCTAAAAAAGCAAAAGAAGACTTTAGCCAAGATTTGTGACCTGGATTCAGACCAACCATCACCTTTATTAGAGCAAGCCTCACAGAATATTATGAGCCCCAAGAGAGTGAGATGGGGGCAGGCTGGTGGGGTCTGGATCTCATCTTTACCCTCACAGGGTTCATGGGTAACGAGACAACCAAGGTTTGGAAATGAGGACCACAAGGATATGAGATGGCATGATAGGCAGTAAAAATAGCAGGTGCAAATACACGGTGCTATGGGTGGCATAAGTGATGGAGGGGGGAGTCAATAGAGGCTGATCATAAAAGGCCCCACGTGTCTTACCAGGGAAGGTCCCCAAGGGATCCTTGAAGGTGGAAAAATGAGGCCAGTTTGACTATTTCTGCAACAGTCCATATGAGTGCTGAGACCAAGGAGGCTGCACAGGGATAAAATGGGAAGAGAAGGATTTAAGAAATCTGAAGAAGGTGAGATGGAAAGGACTGGATAGGAACAGTTTGAAAAGTCAGGAGGCTCTCACTCCAAGCTGTGTACTTCGTGTGACTAAGTAGAAAATGAAGCCTCCCCCTGAGTCAGTATATCCAAGGGACAGAAATATAAGAGGCTATTTTGGTGCTGGTGGGAAGATGGGCTGGTGGGCTCATTCGGGATTCAGTGGATTTGAAACACAAGTGGGGACCTCCAGATGGAGATATCCTGCGGGCAGTTGGATGGATGATCTCAAGGAAGACATGGATTTTGCACATGAATTCATCCAAGGCAAGTGAGCTGAGGAAGAAACAAAGGAAATTGAAGGCAAATTCCAGAGAAAAAAAAGCATCAGAGGAGTGAGCCATGTAAGAGGAGCCTGCAGAGGGGATGGTGGAGTAGTCAGAGGCCAGAGGAGACCAGGAGATGATAGAAGGGAAGTCAAGGTTGCTTCCATAAGTTGACCAACAGGATCACATTCTGCCAAGTTCAGGGAAGTGAAGACTGAACACTAGCACCTATACCCTCCTACCATCCTGGCAAGTTCTTGACTTGATGCTTGGAGCTCCTTGTGTACCTGTCAATCGTTGGGGAGAGGAGGGTTTAGTGACCCATTTATGGGCTCCCCAGGCCCTTTGTCTGCTCTTTTTTGACTCATTTCACAGCTTATCAGCCCTTCAACCAAAGGATGGACAAGGGAAATAAACTTTCCCCAGTCAATTTTATGACATAATCTATCAGATCTTGGGAAAGATTTAGCAGATGAATAATCTGAAATGAATTGTTGGTTTCTGTTTGTTGTTGTTGTTGGATGGTCTCTGAATTTCATCATTCAAGCCAAGG
The DNA here is from genome assembly GCA_024291935.2 of Okapia johnstoni. Classification (NCBI taxonomy): domain Eukaryota; kingdom Metazoa; phylum Chordata; class Mammalia; order Artiodactyla; family Giraffidae; genus Okapia; species Okapia johnstoni. Next base: position 30,993,270 of record CM044305.1, on the reverse strand, counting down.
CTGCTGGTCTTTCTTCGAGTTAGCCGTCCACTTCCACTAAATACACCAAAAAATATCATATGGGAAAAAAAGAGAGATCTTTTTTTAATCTAGTAGAAAAAGCAGAAGGAAATAGAAGTGTATACTTAGCAAACCTCTAGAGGAAGCAGAACTTTCTGCATGTTGAAATGATAGAACAAATCAGAAAGGAAGAAGATCAACCAGCCTAACTTCGTAGTTAAAAATATTTGTTTATATATAAATCACCTATCTGCAAACAATATTTGTAAAATACTTGGAGCAAAGTTCTTTCTTGTAGAGAGATCAGAAAATGTGTGAACAAGAAAAATGTCCCATTGCTAACATTTCAGTGGGCAAAGAGCATGAGCAAATAATTCACTGAAGAGAAAACAGGACTAGTTCACCAACATTTAGAATGTCATGCCTCATTAAGAAGGAAATAATTGCAAATTAAAATAATGAGGTGCCATTTTTCTGCAGTAAAATTACCTAAAATCTTATGTAGTGCTGTGGAGGGTGTGGGGCAATTGTCGCTGATGAGAGCATCAATGAATGCATTTGTGTTGGGAAGGTATTTGGTAAATATGAATTAAGAGCCATAAAAATGTTCATATGCCTAAACCCAGCTATGCCACTCCTACCCACAGGAATCTAGTCTAAGGAAATGATCATAAACATGATACATAGGGGAAAAACACTAAATGGTCAGGAATCCATAGTAGCAGACTTGCAAATACCAACTTCTCGACTTTCAGCTACAAGGGACTGATAGAATAAACCGTGGTACATTTACCAGATGAAACATTATGAATCCATTAAAAAGGATGGCTGGGAAGATTCACTAGCACCTTGGGAAAAGAAAGTGGCATGATGTTAACTGGAAAGAAGAGGAAATTTTGCTTAAAGCATTCTATGATAATTACAAAGGTTCCTACTTACAAACACACACATAAATTAAAACATGTAAAAAGGCAAGATGAAAACCCACTCAAACTCTGTCACAGTATTGCTTTGAGGATAACTTTTTCTCCAAACTGTCCATATACCGTAATGGGTATAAGCCTGCGTTGGGAGGAATCAAATAATCTTGGGTTCAAATCCTAGTTTTTTTTAAGTTTTAAGTCTCCTCCTCTGCAAATTGAGAATGTTAACATCTGCCTCAGAGGAGTGTTATGAGAATTAAGCAGAATATAAGGAAAATGCTTTTTATTGTGCCCAGCACATAGGAAGCCATCAATAAGTGTCAGATTTTTATGACTGTCATTATCATAATTTCATAAAATGCAAAGGACTCTATCCTTTTAGAAACCTGATGAATGCCCTAGACTGGGAAGTAGACCTTGAATGCAAACAACACTGTTTTTTTTTTCTTTCTTTCCTTCCCTTCTTTCTTCACAGATAATCATCAAGAGAGAGTGTCAAAAAGTTAATTTTAGAAGGGAAAAAAATGTTTGTTTTGTTTAATGAATGTGAACTTCCTCATTTTTCTGGTTTGTTTTTCTTTCAAGTTGTTTTTATATCAACACCACCCGGGCAGGATGTGCCAGGTGACAAGACTGTGGGAAATTTCACATGGAACTAACTCTCCCCATTTCACACAGTGAGATCTCAGGGGTGCTGAGGGGCTGGCTCAACCCCCATGCCCAGGATTTCTGGGTGCCCTAGCCCTGCAGGACTCCTTTACTGTCCTTCTCGCTCTTGAAGACGGGGAGAAATTTTTGGAGGATGCTCTACAGAAACCCCTTTAACACAGGGCTCAGAGAAGCTGAGTGAAACTTGAGTGTGTGTGTGTGTGTGTGTGTGTGTTTTGAGCGGTGGAGACTTCATGAGAAAGGCCAACTAGGAAGTAGGTGTAAAGCAGAACCCTAGAGGGTCATCAAGGGCTGCAGCAAATATGCAGTGGACATCTTTTCTCTGACCACAATCTGTGGACGTGGAAAGCTGGAGCTCAGGAATTGCCTTCCCTGACCACTCTTTCCTAGCCTCTCACCAGGCTTTCATTCCCTTTATCTAACCCTCCTGTGTTCACCAGGCCTCCAGGCTGCCACTCCCTAACCCCCTCTGCATCGAATTCCTCAGTAAACTCCCTCCCCTCCTCCCTTTCACACTGGCTTAGGCTTCACCTGCAGCAATCATTAGCTTGGGGACCCTCCCTGCCGGCTTTCCCAAAGGAGCGGAGAACCTGGGTCAACCCAAACCTCTACTCCCCTCTCTCTGATACCAGTTGGGGAGAATCTCACAAGTGCATCCAAGAAGGATATTACACACTGATCTTATTCCACCTCAGTGAACTATTGACAAGGGGCAGCCACCTCTCACCCAGCCTACAACTCCCCATGTCCCACATCCCACAGTTCTCCCCCAACTCCACTGCTATCCCTTTCAGTCATCTGCTTCCTTTTCTACCCTCCTCAAGCTCACGATCCTACCGTCTGCTCCCCAATCTGGTTAGGTGCTCTGATATCCTAATCAAAGAAAAAACAGAGGTAAGCTGAGGCATAAATTCTCTAGATACTATCCTCCTTGTCTTCAAATTTTTCCTTTCCCTATTTTCCATCCATCTCTGAAGAAAAGCATCCTCTTTCCTTGCCAAGAATAACCCCTTTTTCCTTGTGCAGGATAGCACCTCCCGTCCCGATTCTTAGCTTTCTGGAGCTAATGAGTACTGAGCAATTCAGTCCGTGCCAGCCACAGTAGCAATATTTTATCTTCTATTAATATTTATAAAAGATCTGAAATGTTTGCTCTATTATTACTTTCCTTTTAAAAGGGGGGGAGGGCTTCCCACCTTTATCCCATCTTATCCACTGGTTTGATGGTGCTCTGCCTGATAGCCCCTCTAAGTCCCAGCCAAAAACCAGCATCAACCACCAGACAGGTAAATGGAGATGCATCCAGAAGCTGGCAGTCTCCAGTCTTAGAGTCTTCCTGGTGAGGCCCTGACTTTGTGGAGCAGAGACAAGCCAAACAATGAGGGATAATGAAATAATGGTTGTTTTAAGGCGCTGTTTTAGGCTAATTTGTTACACAGCAATAGTAGCTGCTTCCCTTGTGGCTTCCCTCGTGGCTCAGTGGTAAAGAGTCCGTCTGCAATGCAGGAGCCTCAAGAGATGCGGGTTGGATCCCTGGGTTGGGAAGATCCTCTGGAGAAGGAAACAACATCCCACTCCAGTATCCTTGCCTGGAGAATCACATGGACAGAAGAGCTCGGTGGGATACTGTCCACGGGGTTGCAAAGAGTTAGACATGACTAAAGTGACTTAGCATACAATAGTAGCTGGGATAGTGCCCCAACCACTTCCAAGCCGAATGGTATCTGCATGGTAGTCATCCCTCAAGATCTGTCTTTAACACTCGACCTGGGCTTTGTTTTTCTCCTCTAATTCCTCTCTTCAACCACAGGAAGAGACTAAGAAGTAACAACTAGATACAGAGTGGGATCATAGACTAGATTCTGAGACAGAAAAAAATGACACAATGGAAAAACTAGTGAGCTTTGAATGAAGTCTGTAATTTAGTTAATAGTATTGTATCAACGTTACTTTTCTGATTTTGTTAAGTGTGCTATAGTTATGTAAGTCATCATAATTATGGAAAGCTAGGTGAAGGGAATATGAGCATGCTGCAATTTTTTTTTTTTTTGCAACTTCTCGGTAAGTCTAAAATTATTTCAAAATAAAAAGTTAAATAATAAGATTAACACACAACATAATGACCATGTTTATGAAAAACTCATCTTGCTTGGCACCTGGAACTCCAGTTTCCTTATTTTCCCCTTTCTCTGATTACTCTTTTTCAGTCTCCATAGGTGAGTGTTCACTGTTGCCCACGGTAGGAGCTGAAGCTACCCGCATTCTATTTTGTCCTCTCCTCTTTCTAAGCAGCCCTAATGCTCATAGTCACACCCATGACCTGAAGGGCATCTCTCCTCTGCTCTGAACTGAATACTCACTGCCTCAGTATTCCAGTTCCACCTGGGTACCACTCAGGCAAGACACAGTCAATTACTTCTCTCCTCCTCTGGCTTCACCATCTGCTTCCTCCTGCTCAGGTCCCCATCTTAACAAGTGACCTCACCATCAACTCTGTGGCTCCTGGTAGAAACCTCAGTTCCACTAATGCAAATGACCCAACCACCTAAATTGTTTTCAAATTTTGTCATCTCCTCTGTACTCCCACAGCCTGATCCCTGTCATCTCTTATCTAGAAGAATGCAATCATCTTCTAACTGGTTTTTCTGCCTCTTGTCTTTTCCCACTGTTTCAGCTTAATGACTGTCACTGGAGATTATTCTGAAGCACAAATCATGGTGCTGGCACTTTGATGACTCTGGCTTTGGGGAATGAAGTCTGACCTCCCTAACATGGGATGCAAAGCCTTTCTCAACACAGGTCCCAGGTAGTCTGTCCAACCTCATCTCCTACCAGCCTTTTCCCCATCCCCGCCACCTGAAGTCCCAGACCCTTACAAGCAGTCCCCAAGCTTGAGAGTGTCCTTCACTCCCTGCAAGCCTCTGATCAGACTGTTTCCTCTGTGTGGAATGACTGGTGAAACACAAGATGAAAAACACAAGATGTCTTCTAGACCCAATTCAAATGCTCTCTCTTCTGAGAATCCTTCTCTGATGCTGCTGAGTGGCTTTAATCATGAATACTTCCTGCTCTTTTTCTCTAGTAAAGTGTTTATCAAAAGCTATTATTTTCATGTCCTAAAGTATGAAGGTCCAAAGTACATAACTTGGAACTTGCATATGTTTTGATCTCCAGAGCACACCCTCATAACCTTAATGCAGGCTAATCTCCATCTCACAGTCGGCTTCCTTGAAAACTGAACTTTCAACACCCCACATTTACAAATCAAGAAACTGGGGCTCAGAGAAGTTATGCAACTGTTTGAAGGCCACACCACTAGCAGGTGATAAAACTGGGACCAGAGCCCAGGCAGTCTGGCTCCAGAATCCATACTTTTAACCACACAAGCCTGTCTGCTGGATCACCAAGTGCCAGTCCTTTCTAGGATGGAATGTGACCTGGAGAAGGTTGCATTCTGGACTCTCCCCTCCTGCCTCCCTGCAAGGCTACTAGAGGGCGAGCAAAGTGGATTTCCTCAGGGGTCCACCAGGGCTCTGTTTTCCTAAAAGGCAGCCTGAGAGACCACCTATGGAGGCTTCCCCAACACCTGCAGCCCAAGTAGCTCTTTCCAGGCCAGGAGTTATGAAGACAGCATCCCTTCCTCTCAACTGGCCCTTCCAGCTGTTGCTCACCTGAATCAGCGCCCCTCTGCTGACAGTGTTATTGACAAGTGATCACATCAGGACACTGGAACAGCAGCCAGGACCTGGACACCTGTGTTATTTACTGGTCCATCATGTATAATTTCAGAGTTTAATTTTATCTTCACAAACTTACATGTGCAAAATGCAGGATAAAGTTCTTTAAGGGGGCCCCCATAGAAAGCAGGCTGTGCTGGTCCTCCCTCCCTCCCGTCCGAGAGCTCTCAGGGTGGCTCACTCAAATTAAATCATTATTGAGGAGGAATAATCCTGGTAGGTTCAGAAAATCAGTTTTAAATTCAGCCTGCTAGCAAAATTCTGAATGTATTTACTTTCTAGATTTCATTTCTCCATCCATATTAAAGCTCCGTGGCATTATCAATTATGGGTTTATTGCAAAGCACAATAGGATTCAATCTGGAGGAATGCCTCAGGGTATGTCTTAGGAGGAAGATAAAGCTAATAGTAATGGGTCTACAACTTCTAAGGCTAATTTTCACAGTTACAAATTTCATAAATAAATAGAAACCATGTCAATTTCCAGTCACCCAGCTTGAGGTCTCATGCTGATAAAAGAGGACCTTCCCTTGCTTCCATCGGGGGGCTCCCATTTAAGTCTTGGTGGGCTGGCCTGAAGGTTCCCTGATCCCCGGAGGAAGGGAAATGATGGAGCCCTTCCAGACTTCCCTCTGCTGCTCCTCTAACCAGGTTAAGAGCTGGTCTAGATGAAAATGGACACAAAAGCACAGCTAACCCTAAAATCGGGAAGACTGACCATATGGCTCCAGCCCAGAATCCAGCCAAACTCCATGACTGGTTGGGAAGGGCTGTCATGCATTAGTGCTGTGATGCTTAAGCCAGGCTTCAGAGCTCCAGGCAGGATGGAACTGTATCTGACACAGTCTGGAGCCTCTGATGTCCTCCCAGAAAGAGCAGGCAGCAGGGAGAAGGAGGTGGTTGGTATAATGGGGCTATGAGTATACTCCTGGCTATTCCCACCCGGTGCCTCTGATACAGGGAGAGCAGACCCTACCCACTGCCTTTGCGATGCCTACGCTCACACACCTCCTACCTGGCCTGCCGTGTGGTCCCCAGAGTCACATCCTCCGGCTAACCCCAGCTACTGGCAGGCAGTTTCCTGTAAGTTCAGACTGATTTCCAGCTGGTAGCATCCTGCTTCAGGTTTGGACCTCTCATCATTCCACTTTTTGTCCTAGGGTCCCTCCAACCCTGCAGCAGCCTCCTTGACCAGTGCACAAGTACAATACAGAAGTGCAAGGTTAACACTCAACGTCTTCAACCAACCAGGGGAACAAGTGCCAGGGCTCAAGGCTCCTGCCACCCTTCTTTCAGGTGGACAAGTTCAGAAGCATTCCACATACTTCTCAGGGCATCCCAGGACGGCCAAACGCTGGTCACCAGTGATAGCAAGCCAAACACACACTTAAATTGGCTTTTCTCCTTTCCCGTCTCCCTCTTCTTGCTTTCTCTTTCCTGATTCTTGGGAGCACCTCTCAAACTAAGTGCTCTACACCCAAGTCTTAGTCTCAGATTCTGCTTCCAGAAGAACCAAACTAAGACAGATGTGCATCATTGAGTAGGATAAAGGCAGGGCAGCTTCCAATAGCTCTTGTAAAAATGCACGCATATAACTTAGTGAGGGAGAAAAAGCCCTTCCCCTCTCTCCTGTTCACGTGGAAGTTTCATCAGGGGAGTTATTTATCACCTGGGAAGGCAGGGAGAGAGGAAAACCAAGAGATGGAAGATTATTGATGGGGGGAGCGGGTGGCAGGAACAGGGCAAAAGAGGCCCTGGGGAAGCAGGATTCAACAGGAGTGACACCAGCAAGGGCAGGCGGCTGCGAGTGTGCCCCAGATGTGTGTGTGTGTGTACGCGCAGATGTATGTGTGCTGGTAGAAAGGACTGCACAGTTCCAGGCAGAATGCAAGGGAACCTTTAGGTGAGGAAGGGCCCGAGTCCTAGGCCAGTGTTGAGACTCAGTGATCAACACTTTGCCTGGGACTCAGTTCTTTTATATTTATTTATTTATTTTCAATTGGAGGATAACTGCTTTACAATGTTGTGATGGTTTCTGCTGTATACCACACGAATCCATCATAACTATATATAAATCCCCTCCATCTTGAGCATCTCTCCCTCCCAGGCCCCAGCTCTGACTGGACACAGCTTTGGACCACAAGAGTGACCCCCAGATGTCAGGAGGGCCCATGAGGTGGTGCAGGTATAGCTGCCCCATATGTGGGAGATCAATGGCAAAGCCAACATGGAGATCAGTCAACAGATCTCAGGAGCCTTTAAAACTCCAACCCAGTGGGAAAACAACATGTATATTAATAAGTGGCTGGCATTTCTTATGAGCTTGCTATGTGCCAGGAACTGCTCTAAATTATTTGCCATGTGCTGGCTATTCAATCCTTGTGACAACCTTAAGAGGGAGGCACTGTTATTACCTCCATCTACAGATGAGGAAACTGAGGTAGAGAGTGGCAAAGCTGTCCAAAGCCATGCAACTAGTAAAGGGATTGCCTGGGACTGGGATACGAGCAAGGCAAAGTGTTTGGTGCTTTGGAGACGTAGATCTCATATGAGACACATTTCTGGCACTCAAGGGCTCTAAAATGTGTTAGGGGAGACAGACATTTACACAAATAACAGAACACGAAGCAAAATGAAGTAATTCCCATAATAGCCTCTAGGGTACCATCCTCTATTAAACACTCTCTGATTCTATGGCTTATGTCTCATTGCAACTTTTACCAGAGCAGGTACTCAGAAGTTTGGGGGTGGATGTGCTTCCTAGGAGTGACTGAGGTTAGGCTGGTTTTGCTCATTTGGACAAAGTCATGCCTCCTTGATGCCGCTAGGAACAGAGCTGTGATCTGCTTTCAAGGCACCCTGCTGAATGACCCCCATGGTTTCAGGTTTCTCTCACATGTACATTCTTTCATTCAATCATTCTGTAACCCCTGTCGAGCCCCACCAGCTCCTATGTGCATCCCCCACATCTTGTTTTAGGCAGTGTACATACTCTGGTCAAGCCTCCCAGTGTCTGTACCCTGCTGAGTACCTGCTGAAAATGCAAGGGGATGTGGATTCCAGGCTGGGGTGACTCTGACAGGCTATGCTCCAAGTGAGTAATTGAAGGAAGCCCTTTGAAGGGAGAGGAAGCCTGGGTGAGGCTCACAAAGAGAGTCCAGGATGAAAGAGATCACGTGACCCCTGAGAGAGTGAGAACTTCAGTTCCTGAATTTCCATTCCTGGTCTCAGTTTATAGCACATTTTCTGTTCTCCATTTCCTGCTCTTGGGATTTTGTAAGATCTGTATATTCACAAGTAAACCTCCTTCTTCTGGGAGGTAGCGTGAAAGGGTTTCTTCTTCTCACAGGCAGAAGAATCTTTTTTATTATTTATTTTTTTAGAACTGTCGCATTATGGTATACTAACAATTAATAAGAAAATATATTAAAGTAGAAGGCAGTGGAATGTGCATAATACATATGTGCATGAAATGTTTTCTTCTAAACATAGAAAGAATGGATGCTAACATATAAAGTCAACACCCAGACTTCATAGTACAATGGGTCAAAGGGGATTAGTGAAAAATGTTCATACAAGGATATACCAACTGTAAATCAATGCCTAGGAAAATATTGACTTCACAATTACAAAAAAACAATGCATTCGTACATTACAATACTATTCCTAGAGCACCCACAGGGCTTCCCAAGTGGCACTAGTGGTAAAGAACCCGCCAGTGCAGGAGATATAAGAGATATGGGCTTGATCCCTGGGTTGGGAAGATCCCTTGGTGAAGGGAATGGCAACCCACTCCAATATTATTGTCTGGAGAATTCCATAAACAGAGGAGCCTGGTGGGCTACAGTCCATAGGGTCACAAATAGTTGGACACGACTGGAGTGACTTAGCAGGCAGGGAGTTGAATCTGTTATAGATGATGCCCTCAAAGTTCTTGCAGTCTAGTTGTAGCGAGAATAAATTAGGAAGACAGTAGCACCTAGATATTTGGAATAATGTAGTAACAAAATATTGCAAAATAAGTCCCAGCTGGAAGTGAAATTCCCAAGGTGCCAGGATAAAATAAAAAATTAAGCCAGCACAACAAACGCATAAATTGATCCTGTGGCATCCAGGGAATCTATCAGAAAGAATATAGACTTTAGGAGCTAGGAGTCAGAGTTTGAACACAGATGTAGAGTCAGAAAATATGGTTGTGGGCCCTCAGAAAATGGGAGAGCTGAAGGTGAGGTCTTTGCATAAAGTTGATATCTTATGAGGATGAAAAAGGGAAGTAGACAACTTTGCCATGAGTCCAGGAGGGTGGCAAATATTCTCTTTTCTTTCCCCAGAGCTCTTGGTAGTAAATTAAAAGCCTTCAGTGAGAATTCAAAGCCCCATGGAGTCTGAATTTAACCTACATACATGATATAGGAATTTCTCAAACCATAAAATTGCATAAAAACTGAGCCTAGAAAGCAAATGCAAAAATCTTCTGTGGCAATGCTGCCACATTCCAGAGTGAAATCCAAGCTCCTAAAAAAAGCACGTTGAAGATGACTTCATGGTAAAACACATTACAAACCATGTGAGAACATAATTTACCGTGAGGGAGAGGCAGCAGAAAAAACAAATAAGCAAATGAAAATTCCTATAAGCATCCCAAGAACTTGAGGTAATAGAACAACTGAGTGAGACTGTAAATACATTTAAAATAATTAAATCAGTAAAAGATATAAAAGTCATAATGAAAAGGTGTGACACTATGCTAACATAAAAAGGCATATTCAAAAAAGAAGCAAATAAAATTTCTGGAAATAAAAAAGATGAAAATAAAAGTTCAAAGGATAAGTTAAACAGAATTAGAGACACAGCTGAAAGAATTTATGAACTCCAAGATGGAATGGAAGAAAACACCTATAATGTATAGTGAGATAAAGTGACAGGAACCATACAAGAGGGTTAGAGAACATGGAGGATATAATGAGAAGGTTCAACATGTATCTAATAAAGTTTCTAGAAATAGAAACAAGAGGGATATGGCTAAATTAGAAACACTCATGACAAAGAACTTTTCAGAATTAATGAAACCCATGAAACCTCAGATTCAAAAATACAAGGAGTTGTGAGAGTGAGTGAAAAGTAATCCACAATTAGGTGCACCATAAAAAATAAAAAAGAGAAAATCTCAAAACAGTCCATGAGAAAAAGAAGATGATTTAGAAGGAGAAACAACTGAATGACAGCAGCAGATTTTGCAGCAGCATCAATAAAGGAGAAAAAAATGGCAACAAAACAAGGAGAAATAGCCATCAATTCAAAAATTGTATACCCATCTCAATTATCATTCAAGAGTGAGGATGATGGTGATCAAACAGCATTACTAATAGTGGGTCCACATGTGCCTCCCGATATGATGCAATATGAAATAGACAACACTGGCTATGAAGTATTCCTGTCAGAAATGTTTAACCTGAAAAGAAAGGGATGGGGGAATCTTTGGATTTAAAGAGATTTAAGTGACACAACAACTAAATACAGTATGTGGTGCTCAGGTTGAGTTCTAAGTGAAACAAACCAGCTATAAAAGACAACATTTGGAACAATTAGAGGAATCTGAATATGGACTAGATATCACATGATATTAGGGGAGTAGTGTTAATTTTGTTTAGTTTGCATTGTTAGTGGTATTATGTTTATGTTTTAAAAGTCTCTTTTTTAGACATGCATGTTGAAGGACTTGGAAGTGTGCACAGTCAGTATCAAGAGGGATAATAGAAGAGAGTTTAATAAAGAAACTATTCATGAAGGTATGGCCAGAATATAGGGAAACCAACAAAGCATAGCACCCTGGAGCTATAGAAGTTCTCAGTCATGGATCTAAAGGGATAGAAGAGGGAGCAGTTACTCAGATGTGGAGAAAGAACTGTGGTTGTAGTTGTAAGAGAACCCAACAGAAGTTGTGGGCTTCAGTGGAGAAACACAACCACTGCCAACTCTTGGCCCATCTTCTAATCTCCTGGACCCTCCTATTAATCAAGCCTAATCAAGAGCCAGAGGGCAAGAGAGTCTGGAGATCCAGTCTCTAGAAGTAATTTTCTTTTCTCTAGAATAGAGCAGGATAGAGAAAGGAATAGGGAAAAGAAAAATATTCTGCACCGGGTAAAAGTGAGGATGCCCATTATCTACTTAAAAGTACTTTAGGGAAAAATAGATTAAACAGATATGGCATGTGCTAACAATTGTTAAATCCAGATGAAGAATATATGTTTAATTTTTTGTACTTTTCTGTATGTTTGAAATTTTCCATAACAAAAAGTAAAAAGAAGTGAGGGTGAAATAGATATAGAAATTTAAAAACAGACTGAGATTTTACACTTATGATTTTAACCGGAAGAATTACTAAAGGATTTACTTCAGAAAGAAACTCAGTACCCAGGATATGGAGGCAACCTAAATGTCCATCAGCAGAGGAAAGAATAAAGAAGATGTGGCATATATATACAATGGAATATTAGTCATTACAAAGGATGAAATAATGCCATTTGCAGCAACATGAATGCAAGCAGAGATTATCATACTAAGTGAAATGTCAGACAAAGACAAATATCAAATGATATCGCTTGTATATGGAATCTAAAAAAAATGGTACAAGTGAACTTATTTACAAAACAGAAATAGAGTCACAGATGTAAAAAACAAACTTATGGTTACCAAGGGGTAAAGAGAGGGAGAGATAAATTGGGAGATTGGGATTGACATATACATATTACTATATATATATATACATATATATACATAAAATAGATAACTATTAATGATAAGGACCTACTGTATAGCACAGGGAACTCTACTCAATACTCTGTCATGACCTATATGGGAACAGAATCTGAAAAGAGTGGATATATGTATATGTATAACAGGTTCACTTTGCTGTACACTTGAAACTAACACAACATTGTAAATCAACTATACTCTAATAAAAATTTTAAAAAAAGAAGGAAAAAGAAATGAGAAATTAAACCCCGAAGGCAGTGATAGGATGTGAAAAGCAATGAGAAGCAGTGACCTTGGTAAATAGGCGAGTCAATCTACACAAGCATTAACTAGAAAAAATAGCCAGAAATTACAGATCAGTATGAAGAAGACAGAAGAGAAGGAGAGTTCAGGAAAACTTCCTGAGAAAGGGAAGGGTGACAAATTGACCTGAGATAAAGATCCAGTGGGAGTGACCAAAGAGGATTAGAGAGAAGGACAAATCCAGGCAGAGAGATCATCATGAGAAAGAGCAGAGATGGTTCCCAGGGTACATGGCATTTGATAAAGTTGGATGGAAGGGTACCTCTGGAGATGGTAGGAGAAGCAAGTAGGTAGGAACCACAGCCCAAATGGTCTGGTAAAAGGCAGATCCTCAAGGTGCCTAAGCTAAAGCTATGGAGGTAATGGAAGAATTTTATGCAGAGAAAAGACCTGATCAGATTTGCATTTTAGAAATGAAACTCAAATTCACTTTTGGAGGTCTGATTGGAGAGTTCAGAGAGAAGGAAGAGAGCAATTAGGAGACCAGTGCAGCAATCAAAGTGAGGTGGGATGAAGGTCTGAACCAAGGTAGTGGCCCTGGTGATGGAGAGGAAACTGATTCAAGAGACAGTCAGGAGGTCAAATGAATGAGAGTTGGTGACTGATAGTTGGGGGTTGGCGGGGAGTGGTAGCAGGGGCGAATCAGGAAGCAAGCTGAAATCAGGGACAGTGAACCTTCAGGAGCAGGCTGGAAGCAAATTGATGGCTCAGTTTTGTTCAAGTCTAAATACCTAGGTCAGAAGCTGTGAACTAGAGGGGTTAGGGGAGACCACAGACATCAAATCTAAATTGAAGACAAGGAGAAGTTGGGGGAGGGCCATGTAAAACTTGTCTATTCTTTTTATCAGGAAGAATATATGTCCCCTCAACCCTTGCATGCACACACTCACACACAGAGAATTTTATTGACCAGATGAATTGGGTCACGTGATATCCCTAGCTTCCTGGAAGGCTGGGAAAATAGAGAAGAAAATTGCCATAACTAGCTTAGATAAATCATGATCCCATGCCCAGGGATGACATATTGCTCCCAAACAAAACTAAATTTCTGTGAGCAAGGAAGAAAGGGGGAATGGGTGGCAAGCAAACAGTTAAAGAGTGTTGGCCCCACACAGTCATACTGACTGGGCTCGGGTTTGGGAACTCAGAAAGATGGACTGCAGGGAGACCAAGGTGAGCTTCCACCAGATGTCCAACTCTGAAACCTAGAGATGGAGACCAGGAGAGTTCCTACTTCCTGGTCAGCCTGTTGAATAGGGGAGACGGGCTTCAGATCAAGGACCAATAGAAGCCAAGGGTGACTGAAAACGTACTGCCTCAATAGACAGTTCTAGGAACCAAGACAGTGCCACATATGCAGTTGGGAAGTTTGAGGAGCCCAGTTGTAGGGATTTGGGGAGGCCAGCCAGCTAGCACATGCTCAGTCATGTCTGACTCTTTTGCGACCCATGAACTGTAGGCCACTAGGCTTCTCTGTCCATGGAATTTTCAAGGCAAGAATACTGGAGTGGGTTGTCATGCCCTCCTCTAGGGGATCTTCCCGATCCAGGGATTGAATCTGCATCTTCTACATTGGCAGGCTCTCTTGACCTCTCTGTTTTGTCACTGCTGCCACAGCCCCTCTCAGCCCTCAGCTACACCCTTCATCTGCTTCTGGTTTTTTCTTTCTCCACCCCAAGCCACTATTGTGGGGGTCAATTGCTCCTAATGGAGACCCATCGTAGTGCTCCTGCCCTCTACCCTGCTACACTCTGGGACTACACTGGATGAGTTGGGAACATCTGAATCCCTGCCACACCACCCAGGAGCTGAGATGGCTCCAAAGCCATCTTTCTGCCTACTCACATGCCGTCACCTTTATCTTCTGCTGTGACCACACCCCCATGATGGTGCAGGGCCCCCAGTGAGGGGGCCTCCTCCCAGAAGCCGAACAGGAAGTGAAGCAAAAATCCTCTATTGTTGGCTTCCTTATATTTCCTTATATGGGGTCTCACTCTCCCCCTGCTCAATATGAAGCCAGCCCTGGCACCTGACTGCTTTGTCCAGCTCTTTCTGACTCCCTTCTCTCTACCTTGTCACCTGCTCTCAGAAGAGGACACGGATCTATTTGTTCTGAGTGTTCTCCCCTAAAGCCATAAACCTAATATCTTGGCAACAGCAATGAAGAGGGTGTAGTCAAAGGAATGGACTCATATGGAAGGGAGGCCTGCTAGGAAGTATTACTAAAACAGTATCCCTGTGATGTGTGATATGTCTGTCACCATCTGGAAACCCTTTCTGAAGGGCTTTGCCACTGTGCAATACCAACCAGGTACAAGATATGCCTAAGCTAAAGATGCCACGTTAACTGAACATCAGGTCAACTCCCCTCTCTCTAAATTGCATAGTAAGCAGAGTCTTCCAGGCTTGTCAAACTGGGATCCAAACCAGCAAAAGGAGATTTACATGTATAGCCAGCCTATCAACTGCCCTTATGTTCTTGGATCCATTCCTCCCCCTCCCCCTGGCTGTGTCTTGTATCCCAGGGAAATACACTTCTCAGACTCCCTTGCCCTTCTGCTTCCAGTTCAGTTTTGCCATGGAGAGTCACCAGGGACAAGAGGAAGGGAGAAGCCAGGGTATTTTGCCCCCTCAGTCTCCGCTTCCTGTGGCGTTTCTGGCGGCAGAGATAACCCAGCTCCTCTGTCTGTGGTGACAGCTCCTTGGGATGGTTCCGCCATGGTTCAAGCTTCCCTGCATAGCCTCAGCTCCTGGTCCTCATAAACCCCCTTCTTCCTTGTGTCCCCTGAGCTCTCGAGTGGTAGCAGCTTACTTTGCTGTTGCTAACCTCTGGGTTGCTTGATCATTCTGTTTGGCTTTTTCACCCTTCAATTTCCTATCCAGTGGTCCCCAACCTTTTGGGCACCAGGGATGGGTTTCGTGGAAGATAAATTTTTCCACGGACTGGAGGTAGTGGGTGGTTTGGGAATGATTCAAGTGCATTACATTTACTGTGCACTTTATTTCTATTATTATTACATCAGCTCCACCTCCGATCATCAGGTGTTAGATCTCAGAGGTTGAGGACCCCTGCTATAACCAGGTTCCTGAATTAATTTGAAAGGCGTGCTAAAGTTTCTGTTTTCTTATCCCAGCTCTGTCTGACTGATATACACATACCCACCAAACATATATATACTTTAAAGAAAAAAATTATCAACAGGACATGACTGCATATCTTTTTTAAAACTCAGAAAGTTACATGTGAAGCTTGTTCGTGGCTTTTGGTGTTTGTTTCCTTCTGTGGCTTCGCAGAAAAGAACCACCACCTCCGGTGTTGCAGCTTGCCACTGGAGGTGACGCTCAGGTCACACTCTGGTCCCACAAGTGAGAACAGTGCCCTGTATAAAAGGCCACAATTAATTTTTATTGCACATACATGTGGGGAGATACCTGCTTGGCCTCCGTGTGAGAGCCATAACTCTCTTAAATTGATGTGTCAGCGAACTAAAACTCAATATTTTTTTTTCACACAGTATATTTTACAGTCAGAGGCCCTTCCCTAATCGGAATAAAGCAATTTGGCTCCCTGTCATCACTCACTGAAAACATATGAGCTGGTTGGCATTTCTAGCAGCCCAGATTTATCAGGGTCTCTGATCGAGTGCACAGGAGGTTCAGGGCTGTGGCATGGACAAAAGTGGATTTTTTATGACAGCACCATGCTGCATCCCTGCGTAGCTAGATTTATCCCTTCATTTCAGAAATATCTGTTCTGTCTTGAGTCCCAAATCTGCCTCAGACTGAAAAGATTCCACACAGTTTGCATGAGGGCTTGGGGTCATTCTTTCTGTACATTATAAACTCTAATTTCCAGTCCATAAAAAAAAAGTCCCCAGGTTGCCCTCTTCAGCATCATGGTATTCTGGAAATTCCAGCCATGAAATGCTGTCTCCTGCATTACGGCTGTCTGCAGCATGAGAGGAGGCCACGGAAAGGACTTTAGGAGACCTGGGGCCAAGGCTTTTGTCCACCAGGACTTGTAAATCTGTAGCAGAACAGAGCGAACTCCCACACAAGTGTGACTGCCATCCTCATAGTAACTGTAGCAGATGGTGACAGTGTCCTCTTGAACTCCTTGTACTGTTGTTGCCGAGCACCCCTCTGCCTTCATTGTGCCTTTAGTCCTGGCTGCCTACACCTGCTCTCCTCAGAAGACTGTGTTCAGGCAACTGGAACCACTCTGCCCATACTCATGGAGAGCCAGATATGCCTAGGACTTTACGTCCTCCTGGGATGGCCCTTAGCTAATGACTGATGGGTGGGGGAATATGAAAACCCGGCTCCCTGGCTTGAAGTCCCACAGGATGTGAGGTATGGCACACACTCCAGCACTCCCCTCCTAGGGTCAGGTTGAGGCTGGAACTTTTCCCAACATGGAACTCTTGCTTGGCTTCCTTCCCCTCTCATCCTGATTCTTCCACTCCCTTCCTGCCCTCCGTAGGGAATTATTTCCTTAATGAATCACTCACACCTGACTCCTCATTGCAGGGTCTGTTTCCCAGGATCTCAACCTTAAGCAGCAAGTGTGTTAAAATTTCCTTATTCCAATCACAGATCTGATGCTAGAACATACTTTCCAAGAGCTTATCATGCATCTGCTTTGTTATTTCCAGAAATGGGCAACTCCCCATCACCTAGGGTAGAAAACCCGTGGTGCAGGCAACTCCATACATTAGGGAATCATTAAACATAATAGCAGGGAGGAACCTTGGAGGTCATCTGGACTAACTCGCCTATCTTGATATGAGCACGTTGTTGATGGCCTGGCCCACGTTCCTGAAGTCTTGGACAATCTTAGGCATGCTAACAGCTTCCAACCTCAAGAGTACAGAGCAAACTCATATCATGGGTACAACCCAGAAAGGCAGGTAAGTTGATGCCCAAGAGGGGAACCCTTGAAAGTGGGAAATGGGAGCTGGTGCAACAGTGTCATAGCCTTCCCATTCTCCAGGGAGGAGATTCTGAGGTATGAACCACATGTTGTCTCGCATGGTCCATCACGGGACCCTATTGCCATGAGTAGTAATCTGCTCATGAACTCATATCCAGTAACTCCTCATCCTTCCCTCTACCACTCTCCCCACTCCACCACTGGTGCTTCTTATCACCACCTCACAAATAAATGACCGGCCCCCAAGTCCTCCACTCAGCATCTGTTTTGAGGGAATCCAAACTGAGATAGGGACCCAGAGAAGCTAAAGAACTTCTGCTTCTTTCCCCTGGAAGGTCCTTCTTCCCACTAAGTGACCTTCTTATCCCTGAAGATTCACTGATTTGGCAGAGTCGATTCAGTAAATGCTTATGGGTCTCAGTGCTTTGAGCTCCAGGCCATGGACTGGATTCCATGACACATGCATTCATTTTGGTTAAAATATATATATTCTGGTTAAGTATATGCATTCACTTTGGTTAAAATATATATATAGAGAGAGCAAATATATATGTGTGGGTGTGTATATATATAGAGAGAGAGCAAGAGAGTAAAGTTGTATTACTTGCAACCTTACTCAATATATACTTTCTATAACTCATTTGCACAAACACACAGTATTGTATTTCTGTTTATGTCATGTATTTTCTCTCAGGATGCATTTTCTACACTATGTGTTGGATCATTGTGTTGGTTCAGGTTACTTGTATCACTAATGAAGGGGTAAGTCAGGCCTCCTGGTTGTCAAATCCACAAACATTAGCCACTGTGGCCACAGAGAGCCTTACTGGGCTCCCCTGAGAGGTCAACAGAGAGACTTCCAGGCAAAGTCTCTCTGCTTGATGCCATATGGCTTTGACACTAATCCCCATTTACCCCTGTGTCAAACCCCTGGATCTGGAGAGCAGGGCTGGGCTGTGGCAATTCATAGGGTTATAGCCCACACTAACACATGTCCATGTGTCATCCTTTGCTCTGCCCCGTCCGTTTCCTGTCATGGTTCCCTGGGTGTGGAAAGGGCCCCCTTTATGACACCAGCCCATGGGAGAATTCTGAAAAGGCTGCATCCCAAGGTAAGGTCAAAAGCCCCTCATTATGCACATCCAAAGCCCTCTAACCTCCTGGCCAGGCACAGTCAAAGGCTACCTGTCTACACTTGGGTCCAATAATGTCCTTGCCTTTCACCCATCCTCATCTTCCCCAGAGGATAGAGGGAGGAGAGAGAAGACTTGAGCTCCCCCTAGAGGTCACATGTTTTGACTTACAGTTTCCTTATCAAGTGTTGGGCGATCCTGAAGAATAAAGATATTTAACTATTGGAGAACAGAGTTATACAGGGGTTACATATTGGTAATACATATAATATATACCTCAGAATTATGTATCTGAAATTAGCATGATCAAAAACGAAGTATGAACTGTATTATCTGTGTGATGCTTAGAATTAGTTTCTCAGTAAATACTACCAGTTTCATTCTTGAATAGCAAAAACGTGTATGATGATAAATTGGAAATAAAATAATCTGGATGGCTACTTGCTGCTAAGTCACCTCAGTCGTGTCTGACTCTGTGCGACCCCATAGATGGCAGCCCAGCAGGCTCCGCCATCCCTGGGATTCTCCAGGCAAGAACACTGGAGTGGGTTGCCATTTCCTTCTCCAATGCATGAAAGTGAAAAGTGAAAGTGAAGTCACTCAGTCGTGTCTGACTCTTAGCGACCCCATGGACTGCAGCCTACCAGGCTCCTCCATCCATGGGATTTTCCAGGCAAGAGTACTGGAGTGGGGTGCCATTGCCTTCTCCGGGATGGCTACTTAATAAAGAACTAAAGAACAACACTGCATACCTTATCTCCTACTGCTTGAGATATATGTAAATGGGGTATGACCATCTTTATTTAGGCACAAGTTTGAGATCGAGACAGAGGACTTTACTACTCCCTGTGATCAGCACAAGGCCAACAAGTACTTCTATGCAGGTAACACAGCTAGAGAAACAAACCTGAAAGTCACTGCAGATGGTGTCTGCAGCCATGAAATTAAAAGACGCTTGCTCCTTGGAAGAAAAGCTATGACCATCCTAGACAGCATATTAAAAAGCAAAGACATTAGGTCAGTCTAGTCAAAGCTATGGTTTTCCCAGTAGTCATGTATGGATGTGAGAGTTAGACCATAAAGAAGGCTGAGTTCCGAAGAATTGATGTTTTTGAACTGTAGTGCTGGAGAAGATTCTTGAGAGTCCCTTGGACTGAAAGGAGATCAAACCAGTCAATCCTAGAGGAAATAAGTGCTGAATATTCATTGGAAGGACTGATGCTGAAGCTGAAACTCCAATACTTTGGCCACCTGATGCAAAGAACTGACTCACTGGAAAAGACCCTGATGCTGGGAAAGATTGAAGAAGGCAGGAGGAGAAGGGGACGACAGAGGATGAGATGGTTGGATGGCATCACCAGCTTGATGGACATGAGTTTGAGTAAACTCCTGAAGTTGGTGATGGACAGGGAAGCCTGGCATGCTGCAGTCCATGGGGTCACAAAGTCGGACACAACTGAGCAACTGAACTGAACTGAACTGAACCTACTGCTGGGAATCAGCAACTGACATGGTACAGCTGATTAACAAATATTTATTAAACCAGTTGCTTTGCTATTTCTTATGTACTTGTCTCTCTACATCTCTTGCCTGGGAAGACTCCCCACCCCCCCAACCACCCAAGGAGAGTTCTCATGTTTTCTAAGACAGAAGTGAAGATGGTCCATATGAAAACAGGAACCAGGTCTGAGTAGAACAGGTGAGCATCTTCAGCCACAGGGTGCTGTGTAATCCTGGGACTGTAACAGAGAGGGACCCTCAGAGAGACCCATTTTTCTTTACTGCTGGAGCGAAGGGTGGGGTGTGAAAACTGTGAGCAAAGAAATGTCTAGGGTGAGATAGGGACTCAGAATGGCTTCTCCAGGGGAGTCTAAGTGGTGTGGCTTCTCTTGTGGCAGAGTACAGGCTCAATAGTTGTGGCACATGAACTTAGTTACCACCCCCCTCACCCCCGCAGCATGTGGAATCTTCCCAGATCAGGGATGGAACTCATGTCCCCTGTATTGGCAGGCAGATTCTTATCCTCTGCACCACCAGGGAAGACCTTGTTTGGCTTTGAGGCAGTCATTGCTGATGCCTCACACCACCCTGGTTCACTCCTAAGGTCCCCTGCAATTGGGCTTGTCAGTTCCTGTGCATTCTCACTACATTCCACCTCAAGCATCTGCCTCTCTCTGCTTCTCTCACTTGAGAATTTCACTAGCATCAAAGGAGCTCACTCAGCCTTAAATAAGGACAGCCCAGAAGGGCAGGAAATTTAATGCCCTCATAGGGGCAATCTTTAATCAGTAGGCGATCAGAGTTGGTGGATGACATATTCCAGCTTCCTCGGTGGGACAATTCTAAGGGATCCTGTAGTAAGTTGAATGATCCCCTCCCCCCTCAAGAGATATTCAAGTGGAACCTGTGAGTGTGTCCTTGTTTGGAGAAAAAGGTCTTTGCAGACATGGTTAAGGATCTTGAGACGAAATCATCCTGGATTAGGGTGGATCTTAAATCTAATGACAAGAGAAGTCAGATAGAGAAGGTGACGTGAAGACAGAGGCAGAGATTGGTGTGATACACCTACAAGCCAAGGAGTGCTGGCAAACCACCAGGAGCTAGGGGGTACTCATGGAACAGATTCTTCCTCAGAGACTTCAGAAGGGACCGTTCCTGCTGACACCTTGATTTCAGACTTGTGGCTCCCAGAACTATGAGAGAATAAGTCTCTGTTGTTTTAACCTACCAAATTTGTTATTTATTATAGCAGCCATAGGAAACTAATATAGGTTTCTACACAGTTTCTCAGAGAGTTCCCAGGGATTTGAGCTCCAGTTACCCATAAGGACTCCTTAACATATCCTTCACTGGCCTCATTTCCCTGTCTCACTTTTCGTGCTCCCTCATTTGAGCTATGTGAGATCTGCATTCAAGTTCTCGCCTAAGGTCTGCTTTTGGGAGAACCAAAAATAAGACATGCATATTGAAGGAACTGCTTCTCCCAGTAACTCCAGATATGAGCAGTAATATTATGACTAAAGTTTGCTGCCCTCTTTGAAAACCCATTAACGCTGAATTAGCTGTGGCGCTGGTGTAGTGGGATCATGCAAAATTCCCATAAATGCTAGATCACTAGGTTAACTCACTCTGCCCCTCTTCTCCTTTCTATGCCACCTCTCCTCTTCCTCCTTCTTCTTTCATGCTGCTCTGTTTCTTTCAGTCGGTGGTGTTTGATTCATTCACTCCTCCTGTACAACTAGAGGGAGGATTCATCTATCCCTTAGAAACCAAAGCGTTGAGACAGGAAAGGTTTGGCTTCTACTTATGTTCTGAGAAACATCATTTCCTCAGGAAACAAACAACCTTGCCTCTTTTCCATGGTACCTCTGGTTCTTTTACTGCTAAAGCATCTCAAAGCTGTGATGGTTCAAAAGCAATCCATGATCTCAGGCTTTTAAGCCTGAACTGTTTATTCCATCTGTTTCCAGCAAGGTCACACTGAGACCTCCCCAAATTGAGTGCCCTCCCCTCTGGGTCTATTTGACCTTTGAATTGCAGCTATGTCCACCACTGGACCAGGCTGCTACTGACAGGGTCATGGGTGGGAAAATGTGTGTGTTCCTCTTCATGCATTTGAGGCTGTCTTTGAGCACATTCGAAAGCAGTGGGATTTGGGCATCAGTTGCTGACCTTCATTATTTGAGCTGCCTGCTCTCCTCTGTTAGAACTCATTGTAGATATTTAAAGTGAACTGTTAGTTTCACATAAAAGTGTCGAAAGTTTACAGTCAGAGAGTAGTCCGAAGTCTATTCATTTATCACCTGCCATCTATTTTCTAGTTCGGGTGAGAAAGATGTATTTTTTCCTTCTTTTATGTTGATTTGTTTCCATTCTAGTTCAAAAGTTTTAACTCATTCATCTCTTCTGATGCCATTTTGTTTTCCCACATGTAGAATTTTTGACTTGGATAGAGAGAGGAAAAAAAACCATACAACCTGGGTACAAAAGTAGAGAAAGAGTCTCGGATATTTAAAAACAAAAACTGGATGGGATCTAAAAGATAACTCAAAGACTTTCCTTTATAGGTGAAGAAACTGATGCTCAGAGAGGTAAAATGACTTCCCCAAGGTCAAATGACTAACCACAAAGGGAGTTGCAGAACTTGGAGGAGAAATGCAACCCTACAGGTCATGGTAGTTCCATGACTAAATGGGCTGGAAGTTGAAAACGGATTCTTTCCCAGTATCTCCAACTGCCCAGGCCAAGGCTGCTGTCTCTTGTCCAAGTCAGGTTTATTACTTCCTTCTTTCAACTGTGCTTAAAACATCTCTTCTCGTGTTCCCATCTCTTAACAGAGTCATTATTCAATTCAATAGGGAGCTCAGTTTCTGTCGTCTGCAAGTTCCCCTTGTAAAACATGAAGTAGTCAATATTTTTTTTAAACTCCAGTATTAGATAAACCTACCAATAACTGAATATTTTCCCTTAGAATTTCCCCAGAATTATTTAACTATTTTTGCCCAGTGTGGGGACAATGACTCACACTAGATATTCCCTCACCAATGCCCCTGTTCACACTGAGGCCAGA
Organism: Okapia johnstoni; assembly: GCA_024291935.2. Taxonomy (NCBI): domain Eukaryota; kingdom Metazoa; phylum Chordata; class Mammalia; order Artiodactyla; family Giraffidae; genus Okapia; species Okapia johnstoni. The sequence continues at coordinate 30,970,246 of CM044305.1, read as the reverse complement.
ACAAAGGTTTTCTTCTAGCCTAAAACAGGGAGGTACCATCCATTTGTTAAAATGAAATAAATGTTCTCTGCAGCTTGGGCTCCCTGGCAGTAGACAAGCTAAATAAATGTGGAATTGCTCTTTTTTCTCCAATTCTATGGTTTCAGACAGAATACAATATCTATCCATTGTCTAACACAGCCCATTAGCCACCTGGCTGACAGACAATAATCTTAAATGGACACTTTGAAGATGGGTCAGCCCATGGCTTTTTTCTCATAGGTTTCAATCTTAATAGAAAACTACACTTAGTATTTATGGAACCTTGTCAATCAAAAGTCAAGGGCTATACCAAGTCACAAGACTTTTTTGGTAAGAGGAAAAGTTGCACTTGGATGTTGTTATTTTTATTATCATTATCAATATTATTTTCGGGAATGCAGTACAATGAGCAACCCAATTTTTTTTAGCATTGACTCATGTTTTAATTAAAAGCCTACGAAAATTACCAGCTGTGCAAGCTTTGAGCCTCACTTCTCTCCTCTATAAAAAGTGGACAATAATATCCACCTGGCAGAGTTATGAGGGTTAAACAACAGAGCATTTGTAAAATGATTACCTGATACAGAATCAGTGTTTCTCAAAGATAAGATCATTTTTCTCTGAAGCATGTAATTATTCTGATAGTCAGTTTTGCCTTCTTCCCACAAAATCCAAGGATGGTCCCTAGACAACCACAGCAGACAACCCAAGGTTTTTCTCATAACAGGAGGACAATGAATTTTGTTGAATAAATTGAAATGAAGCTTGATGGAACATTTTTCCCTAGATTGGGCTATAGAACTGTCTCACTATTGAAGGTCACTGACCCACAAAAATCAATCCAGGGCTCTGAACTGCAATGTAAATTAGCATTCTTTTAGAGGAAGACACAGGAAAGGCTGAACTCATATCATTTCACAAATCAAGAAAAGGTGGCTGTGCTCCCAGTACAGCTGAGTAAGCTTCTACTGGACTAAACTTCCCATAGCTGACAGCTATAAACTCTGGGAAAATCACACACACAAAAACCCCCAGCTACCTGAAGCCTCTGGAGAGTGAGTGAAAATAAGAAAATTCTGCTGGGGAGTCAACCTTGGGAATCAGGGGAAAATATGGAATGAACTTCTGCTCTTTACAGCTATTAGTCTGAGATGAGGCTGTAGTCAATATTGCAAGGGGCCACTAAAACTCTTTAGAAAATTCAGTTTGGGGAATTCCCTGGCTGTCCAGTGGTTAGGACTCAGCACTTTCATTGATATGGCCCAGTTTTAATCCCTGGTCAGGGAACTAAGATCCTGCAAGTCATGTGGCATGGTATGGCAAAAAAAAGAGAAGAAAATCGAGTTTTTCTAGCCTGAAATGTTCAGGGCAATTCATACCCATAGCCACTAGAGTGTGAGAGAAAAATCCTATAAAGAAGTTATAGGGAGAAGAGAAAGTCTAAATTCTATGCGTATCCTTCACCCAAACCTCCAGCTGATCCCTGAACCACATACAAAGGGAAGACCCAAAGTATTCCAGCTAAGGACAAAATAATTATATTGAGATCTGAGATACCACTTAAGAGATAGAGTTTGCAGTTTAAGTCCAGCCAATTTAATCACTAGCTTAAAAAGAGAAGTACTCTTTGGAGGAATATAACAGAATCCCGAGTTCTAATAACATTCAAAATGTCCAGGATATAGCAGAATTATTTGAGCTGTGAAGAAGCAAAAATGTCAACCATTCTCAAGAGGAAAGACAATCAATGAAGACTAACCTCAAGGCAACCCAGATATTAGAATTAGCAAACAGGGATTTTAAACTTGCCATTATAATTATGCTCAGTGACTTAAAGGAAAATACGCTTACAATAAACAAATAGAAAATCTTAGCATAGAACCTATGAAAAACAAAAATTATAGAACTAAAATACACACTATCTAAAACAAAAGTTAAGGAAAAGAAATAAAACTTTATTAAAAAACTATTTCTAACACATATGCTTCATATCATGTTATTTAAGGCAAAGGTAGAATGAACAGAAGAAAGAAAAAGAGAAAGAGGGAAGAAAAGCTGGAAGGATAGAGAAGAAAGTAAGAAAAGAGTTATGACTAGAATAGCCTCCAGAAGAAAAAACATATTCATAAAGCATGGAGAGAGGGGACAGACTGAAGCTGAATGAAGGAACTATAGGAAGAGAGACTAGAGAAGAATCATAAAATCTTAAGTCTTATAAACTATGTGTTTAAGTTGCTCTTCATTTGGAATGAGATGAAGCGGTTTATAAAAGACCTGAATATATAATTTTAATTACCTTTAAAATATCAATTATTGTTTAATAAATTGTTGCACAAACTTAAAGAAATGCCATTCTTAATCATTTCCTTGGCTTCAATAGTGGAACCTTAAGACACAGTCACCCAAGTGAAGGTTAGATTCTTTACCTTCACCTTATACAAAGCACAGAGCACTCAGGTCACATCTATCACCTGTGACAACTGTCTGACTAAGGAAATTCCAGCAAGATGGGTCCTCAGAAATAACTCCTTCTCACTATTATGAGTGGGACTGGAAAGGAACTGCATATCTAAGGGACTGTCAGGGTTGCTTGGGAGTCTGAGAGGAAGCTCTGTCTAATGTAAAATCAACCTAGATCTTGTATATTTTCTGAGCTCCAATTCTCTTGGCACAGACTGCCAACTAAGCCCATCATGGTGCAACTTTTAGTTTAATAGGGGACTCTATTAAATAGAAAAACCCTTAAAGACTTAAAGATACTAATTTTTAATGGTAGAATTTCAGGAGAGATAATTTTGATTGAGAAAGAAAAGACTTCTTAGAGAAGACAGTCCCTGTTTCCTGAAGCTGGAGGTCAAGTTGGAAGATGACCAAGTGACCCAAAGCCATTGATATACCACTGTCCAGCTGTGGGCTATAGTTTGGTTTTGTAAGACTACTAAGGCCACATGTAATGAAAGCCAACATGGTAATTTCTAACTCTTCTATCCTAGTATCATTTTTCATAAACACACATTAGATTGACATTGCTATATCTTTTCTTTTCCATTCTATTAAGCACCCCCACCCCTGCCAAATATGAGTGTTTTCATGATTTCATCCATCTATGGCAATATTGCTCTTTTTTTCTGAATTCATTGTGTTATTTCTGTAAAATGTTTTTGATCACAGGCCATCCCTTATTTGCTTTAGAGAAATGATAGGAATTAGTCTGTAATATAACTAATGAGATAAACAGTTAATAGGAATTTCAGTATCATACAACAGCAGTTCCCAACCTTTTTGGCACCAGGGACCAGTTTCCTGAAAGACAATTTTTCCATGGACTGGGGTGGGGATGGTTTCAGGATGATTCTCATATGGAGTGCACAACCTAGGTCCCTCGCATGCACCATTCACAGTAGGGTTTGTGCTCCTATGAGAATCTAATGCTGCTGCTGATCTGACCAGAAGCAGAGTTCAGGTGCTAATTCAAGCAATGAGGAGTGCATGTTAATACAGATGAAGCTTCACTCACTCACCTCCTGCTGTGTAGCCTGGTACCAGTTTATGGCCTGCGGATTGGGGACTCTTTGCCATACAAGATCAATAAAAATAAAGGGAGCTGATGGTCTACATTTATGCAATAAACTGTGCTTGTTCAGAACCATGAATTCAGGAAAGGTTCCATGATAAAGAAGGAAAACAATAACAGTTGGCCTTGGTATAAAAGCTCTTTGTGTACAAAGCAGATGCAGATCTGTAAACAACGCAAGCCTCTTTTCATGGATGTCTTAGATGAATTTAGATCATGCTTTGCTTTGTTTTTCAACAAAACAATTTTAGCAGTTTGAGAGAATTCATCATTTTCATCAATAAGAAGAGACTGTTATGGGGTACATGAAATTGTGCTGGATATTCAAGATATTGAATATTTCTGATGGAAAAAAGAAAATTAGGAGTTTCTCTTAGCAGATAAATAAATCAAAAAAAATTTTTCATTAGAATTCACTGTGTTCCAAGCTGTGTGGGGACATAAATAAATCCAGTGTGACTTTTACTGTTAGGTAAGTCATACCAGTGCTATACACTGTTGTCAAAGGATAGCACTGTGGATATGGTAGCATGTTTAGATGTGAAGCCAACTCTTTTCTGGGACCAATATGAGCACTTCTGCCCCACACTTTTTTAACAGTTTCACTGAGATATGATTTACATGTCATCACATATTTACATATATCATCATATATTTATCTTTGTGTAACTACCACCATTATCTAATTTTAGAATGTTTTTATCACTCCAGAAGAAGCCCCATATCCACTAGCGGTCGCTGCCTACTACCCCCTTTCTTCAGCATCTGGCAATCACTAATCTTTCTATCTCTGTATACTTGACTATTTTGGGCATTTCATATCAATAGAATCATACAATATGTAGCCTTTTGTGACAGGTTTCTATCACTTAGCATAATCTTTCTGCAGTTCATCCATGTTGTAGCATTCCTTTTTGTGGCTAAATAATATTCCATTGTATGGATATACCACATTTTGTTTATCTATTCATCATTTGATGAATATTTGGGTTGTTTGTATTTTGGAGATTTTATGAATAATGGTGCTATGAGTGTATGTGTGCAGGTTTTTGTGTGAACATGTGTTTTCATGTCTCTTGAGTATATACCTATGAGTAGAATGACTAGATCATATGGTAACTCCATGTTTAAATTTTTGAGGAATTTTTAAACTGCTCTCCAAAATGACTACATATCAGTGATATATGAGGGTTCCAATTTCTCCACACCCTTGCCAACCTTTGTTATTACCTGTGTTTTTTTTTTTTTATTAGAGCTATCCTAGTGGATGTGACACGGCATCTCATGCGGTTTCCCTATACTTTTAAGTATAGTTACTATGAAGATTCTTGGGCCATCAGCCCCCTAAAGGTTTTTGCCTTTACTGTGCCCCTGAGTTCACCCTTCTCTTGTATCTGATAGCAAATCTAAGGAAGAAACCATTGATCTATTCATTCATCTAACGTTTACTGAACATCAACTGTGCCAGCCACTGGAGACAAAATGAGAAAAACACAGCTCCAATCTTCATAAAGCTCAGAGTCAACAAGGCATATGGCAGTCTGCACAAGGGGTACATGACAGTGTGGAGAGTGTGGTGAAGGAAAAATGCAGAGTCCCTTTTGTGGGTCAATAAAGGATGGTGGGAATGAGGATAGAGGAATAGAGTGAGTAGAAAGGTCATAAAAGGCCCCGTGAGCCAGGTTAAGAAGTTTGGACTTTAAGAACATTTATAAAGCTTCTTCTAAAAGCGGGAGTGGCTTGATCATATTTCAGTTTTAGATAATCATTCTAATTGAAGCAGAAAACTAGAGGAAAGAGAATACAATGATGGTAAGTGTGACTAGCTCCTATGATAACCCAATTTCTAGAATGTAAGGGAGGACATCTGGGTCCTGTGCTCTTGACCTCATGGCTGAGACTCTTAATTCCGACACGAATTTCTTCTATAACCTCTTCCACTTTCCTTAAAGCAGTGACTCTCAAAGTATGGTCCTTGGACCAGAATCATCTGTGAGCTTGTTAGAAATTCAAATTCTTGGGCCTTACTCCAAATTTATTCAGTGAAAAATTCTGGGAGTGGGCCCAGCAATCTGTGTTTCACCAAACCCTCCAAGAGATTCAAATAAACATTTAAGTTTGAGAACCAGAGGTAACTTAAGTGGGTTTCCATTCCTTGCAACTAATCCACTAATAAAAGGCAGAGTTTTTCAACATAAAGAGATGCAACATACGTTTCACTGCTTACTGGCTTAGACTAGGAGTCAGCAAACTATGGCCCATGGGCCAAATCCTACCAGCCCCTCTTTTTGTAAATGAAGTTTTATTGGAATACAACTGTGTCTATTTGTTTTAGTATTGTCTATGGCTGCTTTTGCACCACAATAGAAGAGCTGAGTAGTTTGCATTGCAATAGAAGAGCTGAGTAGTTGTGACAGAGACTACATACCCCACAGTGTGGAAAATATTTACAATATGACCTTTTATAGAAAAAGTCTGTCACCCCCTGCTCTAAACTAATTGCACAATGCAGGGACATTCTGAAGAAGATGTTGTAAGGGAATGCCAGAGTCCAGATGATAAAATAAAACGCAAATTTAGATGACAATAAAAGCTAACATATCCAAGTATGATATTGGAAGACATGTCTTGGTGAGCAGGAGTAGTTGGGACCATATTAAATCAAAGCTTAAATCTTCATGAAAGACCTCAGGGACCATGAGACCTGGGGTCTATAACATAATTACTGAAATTTCCATGCAAGGGAAGCTGATTGTGGTATGAGTGTTATCTGCCTATGAGGTCATGACATCTGGACAGTGTTTTCAGAGGATTGATGGGATTATAGCCCAGTCAGTCATACCACAGGAGGACCAGACAACTTAGCATGGCCTCCTTTGTCATTATATTCATTAGAAGGACTGATGCTGAAGCTCCAATACTTTGGCTCCTCGATGTGAAGAGCTGACTCATTGAAAAAGATCCTGATGCTGGGAAGATTGAAGACAGGAGGAGAAGAGGGTGGCAGAGGATGAGATGGCTGGATGGTATCGTCGATTCAATGGCATGAGTTTGAGCAAACTCTGGGAGATGGTGATGGACAGGGAAGCCTGGCATGCTGCAGTCCATGGGGTCACAGAGAGTTGGACATGACTTAGCGACTGAACAACAACAACTTTTGTCATTGATATGTCCAAGCTCCTCAGATCTGGTGTTATCATTCTCTTTACTTGTCTGTATTTCTCCCCAGACAGTAAGTTTCTTATAGGCAACAGTGTCTCATTCACCCTCATATCCCCAGCATTAAACTTATAGGAACATTTCAACAAACGTTTAATGAATGAACAAATGACTATATGGATGGTTCATTGAGTCATGTTGACCTGCTAAACCCAGTAGTGAATATGATAGTGTCTTTATTTTCCTATTCAAAAATGCCATTGTGTTGGCAGCAGCATTCCAGTTGTATGAACAAATTTGTCAATGTGATTACTATATCAGGATTTTCTTAGTTTCTTTTCTAGTAAGCAAGTTTTGGAAAAACCATAAGTTGTGTAGACTTCTATATCTAAATGCAAGCCCAGCCTACTGAAAGCAACTATCTGAAGTTCTAAATCTGGATGACCCCAAAATGATATTCTAATACCTTTAAGCAAAGATAAATAAAGGGTGAAATATTTCAATTGACAGCTTACCTACATTCTAGTTGGCCTCTCCAGCTTGGAATTCAGTTCATTTATCAAGTTTTCTCATTTGAGGTTTACTGTATTAATTCCCCTTTTCTGAATGAATCTTACTTGGCAACCAAGACACTTCACTGTCAATCCTGGTTTGAATTTAGTGACTTTGAAATCATTGGCACATAGACCACCCATGAATTCTAATAGAAACAAATGCTATTAAAAGGAGCTAATTTTAAATACCTTTCCCTTAAGCACCATTCTGGCACTGGTATAGGTCCTATAATAGATGCCTAAGCAGGAAGTGGGGAGAAGGAAGGAGGAAGAAAAAAGAAGACCATCTGTCTGTCAATTGCAAGCACAATGGATGATTAAGAAGATACCCATACAAGAGAACAGGGCTTCCCTGGTGGATCAGATGGTAAAGAATCCACCTACAATGCAGGAAACCTGGGTTCGATCCCTAGGTTGGGAAGATCCCCTGGAGGAGGGCATGGCAACTCACTCCAGTGTTCTTGTCTGGAGAATCCCCATGGACAGAGGCTACATGGGGTCACAAAGTGTCGGACATGACTGAGTGACTAAGTGCACACACATACAAGAGAACGTTCTTCCTACCAGACACACTTCCATAGGAGATGACACAGTTTAGTGTGAAAATGGCCTCTGTGGACTGTAGGAGAACTGGGGTCTCTTCTTATCACCACCACTCTGTGGTTATGTGTGTAATCTTAGGTAAGTCTCATCAGTTAATTCAGGTACCAATTTTCCCATATGATGAACTAGAGTCCAAAGTTTCCTTTCAGGTGAGTACTCTATACTCCAGTTACAGTGGTTGCCCATGCCTTTGGCTGATTCAAAGACAGAAAGGATCCATTTGCAAAGGGAGTTAAAGCTGAAGGATTGGGACTTGCCAGTGTTTAAGAGTCTGCCTTCCAATGCAGGGAGGGTGGGTTTGATTCCTGGTCAGGGAGCTAAGATCCTACATACTGCATGACACAGCCAAAAATTTTTAAAAATTAAAAAAGAAATTTAGAGCTGAAGGATCGTTTTTCTGAGAGAAGTCACAGAGGACAAGGATCCCTTGCAAGTCAACATGATAAAGGAGAAGGGAATGTCAGCAAGCAGAAGCTGCAAAATAAAGGTTAGTGGATGACAAGAAAGTCCAGGAGAAAAGGGAAATGGAAGTGAGATGGGAGTTTTTTGGGTCCACAAACCCCTGTTATTAGGGTCGTATTCTCACTGGCTTTGGAACCTTCCATCAATTCTCTGCACTTCTCAGGGCCTGGCCTTACAGCATCTCCTGCTCACAGAGGTAATCCCGCTTAGGTAATCTTGAGGGAACCTTACTCAATTACTCTTCTTGAAACACAAAAGAGCCTAACTAGAACAGGAACTTGAAATCTATAATTTTATGAAGTTTTGCAAGGTGATATGGAGGAGACATAAGAGACGTGGGTTTGATCCTTGGGTCAGGAAGATCCCCTGGAGAAGGGCGTGGCAACCCACTCCAGTATTTTTGCCTGGAAAATCCCATGGACAGAGGAGCCTGGCGGGCCACAGTCCATGGGGTCGTAAAAGAGTTGGACACAACTGAGGTGACTTAGCACGCACACATGGGTACAAATAGTGTGCTAGGTACAAAAAGAATAAGATATATTCATTTCAATTGTGAGTTTCCAAACACCAAAACCAACAGGTGGTTAAAACCCAAACCAGGACAGATGCTGACTCTGCGGATGTTTGCTCCTGTGGACATGGAAGAGATCCCAGTGCCCTGGGCCTCTTGAATCAGATAGGGTGTGGTTGCTCCACACCCAAAAGGACAGAATAGGCAGATCTGAATCAGCCACCAGAGGGAGCATAAACAAATGTACAAAGAGGCAGGGGAAGCCGCCCTTCTCACATTGCACCTGGGCGGTAGAATTTCCACCAAGAGTGTCCTTTCATCTGTTGTTTATTCCAAGCACACTGCAGCTAGCTGGAAACCAAACAGGGAAGCACTTGTTCAGATCTCAAAGCATCCAATGTCAACTATATCATGCTTTCGCAATTTCACACCACGTACTGTTCAGGTAGGTGCTGGTCTGTTTCTGAACAACACGGGCAGCATACATCTAAAGAAGTCTCTGTTCTAAAGATTGTTTCCAAGTTGTTTAGGACATAGAAGGTCTCGTCCCACAAAAGTGACATAAGGAGTCCTTGGGTTTGCCGGCCAGCCCTCTGATGTTAATGATCCCTTGATCAAACCGAACCACAGAGCTACTACTAGCTTCTGGAAGATTTGAACAATCATTTAAAATGTTGCTGACATAATGCTTTTCAGCTCAAAGACCAAGCACCGTGTTCTCCAGGTAGTGGTTCTTGATACCCCACACCCTAGATGGAGTTGACTGCTTCCTCGCCTGGGTCCTCTTCCATCCTCACCACCCCCGGTCTTACACATCCTCCTTTCACAGAATCTGGGCTTCCCTTGTGGTTCAACTGGTAAAGAATCTGCATGCAATGTGGGAGACCTGGGTTTGACCCCTGGGTTGGGAAGATCCCCTGGAGAAAGGAAAGGATATCCACTCCAGTATTCTGGCCTGGAGAATTCCATGGACTCTATAGTCCATGGTATCGCAAGGAGTTAGACATGACTGAGCAACTTTCACTTCAAGGAATCTACAATACTTCATGAAAACCAGGTTCCCATAGGTCTCACCATACTGTTCCCTTAACCCATGATCTCATTGCAAGGTGAATGAGTATCCATTCTTTATCACCTGGGTGTGGGGCATAGAACATGCACTCGTGATGTGTTTGGTCAGAGGGCATGGTGGTGGGATCCTGCCACATCTGCTATCATCCCTGCTTTCAGGTCTCTTCTACCCATCACACTGCTCATCCTTCCTTCTATAGGGAGAGTCTGGGTCTGTGAGATTTAGCTTGAGGCAGTGAGTAAGAAGACTCTGGAGACTTCTCCCTTAAAAGACAGAGGAGTCTCTTCTAGTTCGTAGGAATAACACAAGGTGGGAGGGAAAGGACAGGAGAGTAAGAGGACCCAGGGGCTTTCCTGTTAATACCCCCTACTGGGCCCTATTGGGGGTGGAGCAGTGGACAGTGGTCTTGACTTCCACAGCCACACAACTCTGGGTCCTCACCTTGGCTCCATTGGAAGAGAAGGCCAAGATTCTGAAAATATATATATATATTTAGCCTTTTCATGTTCAGGCAAAGCTGAATCTTTGACTGTCTGTGCTCACTAAGGAGAATCTTAATTTGAGAAATAGAAGAATCTTGCATGTTTGGCCACAGAATTCATGAAATAACAACTGACTGGAGTCTTGGGTGCTAGGCTTGGATCTGCCACTTACCAGAAATAGACCTTTTGGACTATTGACTTCAATGTTATATCTCTGCAGCAAACTTACCTTTCCATTTCTTTCAAATTCTTTGCTACCTCTTGGAATTTTAGAGCAAGAAAGGATCTTAAAAAGCATAAAGCCAAGCTTTCTCATTTTACACTTGAAAAACCTAGGAGGTCTCAGGAGGTAAAGGCAAGCGCTCAAGGTCATGCAGTTAATCAGGAGTTGTGTCAAGAGCAGAAGCAGGGTTGGCAGACACTCGGCTTGGTGCAGTTCCACCTCATCTCCCTGCACCCCCAAGCCCACACCCACAGAGGGGGCCAAGGGTACGCTGAAAGTTCGAAGCAAGTAATTTTGAGTTTTCAAATTAGCTGTGGATAAGTCACACATGGATAATCAGCAGCTGACTGCAGCCTGGGCTCTAACTGAGCTTTAAGTCAATATTATAAGCTTGAATATTTATGGGTATTTTGGTTTGTTTCCAAAAGTGGAGGAAAGTGCCATCCTTCCTCCTGTCACATAAATGGAAAACACCAGAAAGGCAGGATTTACAATGCTTTCCCAGCATTTGTGCATTTTGATGTTGGTGTGGGTGGACTGAAATCAGAAGGGAAACACAGCAGGAAGAGGCCACCACTAGCTTCTCGGTTTTAGGGGAGGGAGGGGCGATGAGGGAATACTGGGGTCACAGCAAAAGGTGCTGTTTGACTGAGTGATTAGCTCTCAAATTTGAAAAGCATGATGAGACATTTTCCAGGACTACCTCTGGAGGAGAGGGGTAACTTCTGGCGCTTCTCGCACATGACAGTCACCTTCCTGCCCTGGCTCTGACATTCTCTGGCTATTGGAAATCTGACCTCCCTCTTTTCTCCTCACTTCGAGGGCACTTTTCAAATTAATTAAATTCTGATTAAATTGCATTTTTCCTTTGATAACTTGCAATGCCCTTGAGATTATCAGAGAAGATAAGAGCCAGGGCTTTAGGGAGGAACTCTGGGATGGTGACCTTGCTCTGCAATTTACTAGCTATATGACCTTGAAGAAGTCACATCTTGATAAGCCTCATCTGTAAAATGGGAGTCCTAGGTGCCCCACAGACTTGTCTGGAGGATGGAATGAAGGATGAGGATGGAAGGGCTTTGTAAACTGTAAAGTACTATTCCCTAATGCACAGTATCTGTAGTCCTTGTTAGTGCTAATGGGCTCTGGGCTGTTATACAGCCTGGTATGTGAATTGTGTGATTAAAGTTTTCACTAAGATGAGCCTTAAAAAGGGTGTCATAGGTGAAGCTGGTCCTGAGCAATTGCCTCCTTGGGTCTCAGTTAAAGGTGACATTTCTGAGCACTTGCCATGTGTCAGGCGTTCTGTTGACACCATGCACAGCTCACATTGTTGAATTCTTACAATAACCTTGTGATGACTGGACGATTATCCCAATTTCACTCACATGGAAGCTGAGGCACAGAGTGGTTAAGACAAGATACTTGCCTAAAGTCACACAGCTAATATGTGTCAGAGCCAGGAAATGAAATCAAATAGTTCTTACTCCAAAGCCCTAGCTACTAACTATACTAGAAGATGGTATTTTCCAAAGCAGGGTGCAACAAAAACTCCCATCCCCACAAGGAGTTCTACAATCAGGCCTGCCACTCTCCCATCAGGAGATGGAATCGTATTCCCCTCCCCTTGAATGTGCGACACATCCCCTCCCCACCCTTAGTGATTCACAGGTAACCAGTAGAATGTGGTGGCAATGGTGCCATGTGACCTCTGAGCTAGGTCAGGAAGAGAGAAAGAGCCTTGCAGCTTCTACCCAGGCTTTTGGGACACTTGCTCTCTAGCTACTCTCTTTGGGAATGTTCTTTCTCAAAACTCAGCCTCTGTGCTCTGAAAAGCCCAGGCCACATGGGGAGGCTGCATGGAGACCACCTGTCTACAGTCACAGCAACCTCATCCAGGTGCCAGACATGCTGTGAAGAAGCTTCCAGATGATCCAGCCTTCCACCCATCAAGTCTTCCTAGGTGAGGCAGAGACAAGCGCCCCTGCTGTGCCCTGTGTGCATTTCTGACCCACAGCCTTACTGAACGTATAAAATGGTTGTTGTTTCACTTCACTAAGTTTGGAGACGTTCATAATAATGCTGTGATAGATAACTGGAAGAGCTATTCTGCTATTCTCCATCAGTTCTTTCCAGGCAATGCCCGTCTCCCTCCTCAATTGATCAGAACTCCCCACTGTGATGTCCTGGGTGGTCCTGGCAAAGGCTATGTCTTCAATGTTTCCCATTCTCTTAAGACCCTGAACTCCCTTGCTGCTGCTAAGTCACTTCAGTCGTGTCCGACTCTGTGTGATCCCATAGACGGCAGCCCACCAGGCTCCTCCGTCCCTGGGATTATCCAGGCAAGAATGCTGGAGTGGGTTGCCATTTTCTTCTCCAAGGCATGCATGCATGCTAAGTCGCTTCAGTTGTGTCCAACTCTGTGCAACCCTATGGACAGCAGCCCACCAGGCTCCTCTGTCCATGGAATTCTATAGGCAAGAGTACTGGAGTGGGTTGCCATTTCCTTCTCCAGAACTCTCTTGCTGAGAGAGGGAAATTCTGAGAGGGTTAACTATATTCGTCCCTGCGAAGCTAATTCCTGGTTAATCGTCAGCCTTCCAAGATTTCAGAGGGCCTTCTTTTGGTAACATGCCTGTCTTCCTAAGGGATCCCTGGAGCCAGGCTGGCCAAGGGTGAGAAATCCTGGCCTTTCACCGAATGCATTCCTGGATGGGGGCTTGCTCGGACACACAGAAAGGCTGCCCTGTTCTGCCCGATCCAGCTCTGATGGAAAGCAGCCAAGAATGCCTTCATTCCCTTTGAAAAAGTCAAAGCAGTCTTAAGGGGAGCCACACAGACACCAGGGGCTAGACCATTATTGTAACGATCCAGACATTTCCCAATCATGCCTGATCTTGTCACATCTCCAGACCCTGCTCCCTGAGCTTCTTCTGGCCTCGGACTAGCACCCAGGTGGGAAACCTGAGGGTGGGATTCAGAGTCAGGAAGCTGATTACCTATTGGCGGATAGTAGTGACTGGAGGGGGAACATGGGCAGGAGTGGGGGGAGCTTCAGAGGGCCAGTCATGTTCCATTTCTCTCCATCTGGGTGCTGCTTGCACTCTCTGATGACTCACGGAACAGTGCACTTAGGACCTGCGCATTTCTTCTGCTACACATCAATAACAAGAAGAAAAAAAACAAAGCAGACCAGCCATTCAGCTGCTAGGTTGAAACCTAAAATAAATGCCTGAGGAGCACTAACAGAGGAAACATGCTGTACTCTAGCAGTGGGAGCAGTGCCTCTCAGCTGTGAAGTCCCTCAGAGGACAGGCCATAGTTTTCATGTTTGTGTCACGAGTACCACCATGGAGCCTGGCACACAGAAGGCATCCAGGGAGTGTTCACTGACCACCCCCCAACCCTTAGTCTCCCCTTTCTCCTTCCTATTCCTTACCCTGACCTACAGAAAAGCCTATCCAGATGGCTCTTGGCTAATATAGATCTCGTAGCAAGATCTATATTTTCTCATACATGCTCCCTGTCATTGTCGATACCTGAGATGATGCAGAACAGGTGAGGTGAAAACAAATGAAGATCCTAAAACTCCCCAGGGGAACTTTAATCAAGATCTTTGCCTGCTTCCCCCAGCAAATCCTCCACAGAACTGTGAGGCAACAGCCCTCTATAGCGGATTGATGCTGTGTTGGGTGATTTAATACATGTGCGAACGCTTTTTATCTTCATGACAACCCTGTGAGGTGGGGACTGATATGAATCCCATTTATAGGCAGCCAAACCGAGGCACAGAGAAGTTAAGCAACTTGCCCAAAGTCACACAGCTAGTAAGTGACAGAGCCTGGATTAAACCCAGCAATCTGGCTCCAGAGTCTGTACTCTTAAGTTCCACGGAATCCTGCCTTTATGGAAATGACAGTAACATATATGTGGGAGACATTTCCAAAATATTTACTTGATAAATGCTGAATAACTGAATAGAGAATAGTTTATTCTACAACATAAAAAAATAAAACCCAGTGTTGGAGCTGGTGGTATTTTCAGCAGTTGCGGGTGAAGGTGGGAATAGGCTGGAGGTGGAGGGGGTGGGTTGGCTGGATCTCCAGGCCTAGAAAATAAGTGCTTTTAGGATCAGAGAAAACAAAATCTTACTCATAGAAGAAAGATCTCTTGCTCTTCCTCCACCACCCCCCCTTAGGATCTGAACAGATAATCAGAACGTGCAGACATTCAGCAGTAATCAATTAGTACCTACTTTAGATTAAATTGAGAATATGTAAATTGGGTGCCTCATCAAGGCTGCACAGAGCCAGTGATTTGAGATGCAAGCACCCCAACGACGTGCTGCAAACATATCAAGTCTGAGACACAGAAGGGCATTCAAATCTCATCCCTCAGCCGAAAAACTTCTTAGACTGAGAGACCTGCTGTTCCTCTGTACACACACACACACACACACACACACAAACCCATTTATGCATGTGTGCTTTCCTTATCCACTCTATCCACTCCTCTCCATCTTCCCAGAGGCACATAATGTCTTACATCACCAGAAAGAATCCTCAGTGTAAAACTCAGTGTTAGCATCACAAACAGCACAGCATCCTTGAGCTGGATCCATCATTCATGTCACCCCAGGAGCGGAGAAGTTGAGCCTTGTTTTGCTGTTTGGTGACTGTTTTTACTTTTGATGGTGATATAAATAAAATCAGTGGCGAAATATGACTAGGGTTCCCTGGATTCCTTTCCAAATTCCCAGAAAGGGAAATGAGAGAAGGGACACCGATCAGATTTCAGAAGGTATTTCTAAGAGTTAGCCTGCTGTGTAACCCAAGAGACAAACAACATACGCTAGGATCAAACAAATTAGGAAAACAGGGCCCTGAATCAGCAAATATGGGAGCCTTGAAAGATCCGACTGGAGCGGAGGCCTTCATAAGACAGATTCTATGCCAACCTGTCTGTGAAGGGTCTCTGGGATCACAAAATAATAAAGCCCTAACTGTCTGAGCAGGAGCCCAGGGAAAATTATAGTCTGCAGGCAAAAGGCATTTTCAGATTGTGGTCCCCAAACTGTCCTTGTTGAGGCCTGGAAGACTAGTAATTTTCATGGGATTCTTTTAATAGACAAGTCAAGAGTGAGAAAGATGTTGATGGCCAGCCATGGAGTATGGCATTGAGCCTAAAAGGTGATAGCTAAGGGCCTTCAAGAGTGGTTGTGTGGCTGAGGAGGTTGAAGAAAACTGGTTGAGGAGGTCCACAAGATTTCACTGAGACCAAGGTTAGGTGATGCATCCCGATTGGAACTGTGAGTCTCACCTAGTCAGAAAGCTGAAAACATTACACCATCTGAGCTTTCCCTGTCACCTTCTTTAGACTGCTAGGGGCATAAATTTATTTTTTCTTACTTAAATGAATTTAAGAGAAAAATGGCTTTGAGGAGAATTATGAGCTATTCCTTGATAGCAAATAACCAACAAGTGATATTTGGCCCTGCCTAGACACTGGAAAGAAGACCCCTGAAAGTCCCTTGGACAGCAAGATCAACCAGTCAATCTTAAGGGAAATCAACCCTGAATATTCACTGGAAGGACTGATGCTGAAGCTGAAGCTCCAGTATTTTGGTCATCTGATGTGAACAGACAACTCATTGGAAAAGTCCCTGATGCTGGGAAACATTGAGGACAGAAGGAGAAGAGGGCATCAGAGGATGAGATGGCTGGATGGCATCACCAATGCAATGAACATGAACTTGGGCAAAATCTGAGAGACGGTGAGAGACAGGGAGGCCTGGCATGCTGCAGTCCATGGGGTCACAAAGAGTCAGACACGACTGGACTACTGAACAGTAACAACAAGACACTGGACCCTGTACTAAATATGAAAGTAAAGATACACAGGAATTCCCTCATGGTCCACTGGCTAAGACTCCAAGCTCCCAATGTAGGGGGCCTGGAATCAATTCCTAGTCAGGGAACTAGATCCCACATGCTGCAACCCAGAGTTCACATGCCACAACTAAAAATCCCGCATGCCACAAGTAAGACCTGGTGCATACAAATAAATAAATAATTTTTTTAGAAAAGAAAGTAAAAATACATAAAAAAGAAAGCTATAAATATATATTTCATAAATAATGATATAAAAAGTAGTGCTTGGTTAATTTGTATTCCAATTCAGAAAACAGACATGAATTCGAGAAATGATCAGAAAATGACCAAAGAAAACGACCAATTTCTGGGGCAGAGACCAGGAAAGCTGGAGAGCTGGAGGGGCTATTGGGGATCCTTCAAGCCGAGTTCAGAGAGGACGCAGATTGTCCCTAACCTTTGGGAAGAAGATTTGAATTAAAGGAAAAGAGCAGAGAGGGAGGATATTCCCATGACAGGATAGACAAGATGAGAATACTAATGAGACCCACTCCCAGTTCATGCTGAGTGTGGTAGATTAGAAAAATGCTTACAAATTATTTGCCTCTCTGCATTCATTTCCCTGCAATGTGACACGGCAGCTCCTTCCATCAAAATATGGGGCCTATTTCCCTTCTCTTTGAATCTGGGTTGTGTATATGATTGGCTTTAGCCAATGGGACATTAACAAATGAGACATAGACAGTGGTTTCAAAAGGACCTATACCTTGGGGCTTCTGCACTTGGGGCCATTAGGTTAACATGTGAACGAACTTGAACTAAACTATTGGAGAGGTCACATGGAGGAAAAACTAAGGCACCCTAGCCAACAGTCTGCCACCTCCAGATATATGAGGGAGATCATCGTTGATCATCCAACCTCCAGTCTATCTACCAGCAAACCCAGGAGAGACTAGCCAAGCCATTTTAGACTAGAAGCCATATCTAGCCAACCTACAGAATTAAGAGCTAAATAAAATAGGTACCATTTTTAATCATTAAAATTTGGAATGGCTTGTTATGTAACTAAAGCCGAAACACGGGGGGAAGAGCCAAGCTGTATGTAGGATATATTAATTTGCAAGGGACTAAAATAAATTGGTAGTCAAAATAAATGAAGGTCCTGATGAGTGTCTCCACAAAACAGGAGAGAATAATGGATGGGGGTGTGAGCAGGCCAAATCGAAGTGAAAATAGGAACTCCAAATGCAGATGTCCTTGTGGAAGTTTGAAACACAGGGCTAAATAGTTAGACCTAGGTTTCAAATTTGAGTGACACCAGCCTATAAGTAATGGTGGACACCAGCAAATGATGAGCAATTCATCTTCAAAAAAATAGTAAGAGAAGACCTTAGGACAGAGGCTAGGAGTCACGGTCAATGACTATAGATATGAAAGGAGAAAGGAAACCCACTAAAAGAGGAAGGGCAGAGTGAAAGAGTCTCAGAGAAAGTGGTATGGGGATCAGGGCAGGGGAGATGGGTCAACTCTGTCTAATGAAATGGGGGTAAAAGAGACTGAGGACCATGAAAAACATCCTTTATATGTTTAGGTGACCATTGGTGACTTTCAGGAGAAGAAAATACAGGATAGTGGTTTATCCCTTTCCCTGAAGGGAAAGAAAGAAAGAAACCCATGGGAGGAGTCTACAGTGAAATTCACACCAGTTGCTTTGGCACTATACGAAAAGCTAAGGGGCCAATTTTCTTTGAGAGGGTAAGACGGAGAGAGGTAGAAATGGAGGCATCTTCAAATGTCCAGAAATCAATCTTAGGAATGTCTTCTTTGGAGGAAAATCACAGCCAAATTCAAAGACTACACAAAGAGACTTCAGTTTTCCATATATTACCCATGGGGGTGTCATCCTACAGTTGGAACCATTGCCAGAAAGACTGGCTGAGACCTGTGTGATTTGTAGAGTCTAAGTTTCTGTAAAACATTTAGTCAAGCAGTTTGGTAACAGTTGAGTCAGTGGACGTGCTCTTATTGCTCATGGGGATGCCCCTGGGGCTTTCTTCACTGCAGTTAATTTCTAGTACATGGCGCCACTAAATATTAGCATGTCCCTTTGTGTTAATGGCAAATGGCAAGAGGCTCTCATAATTTAGATATTTTTATGGCTGTTCTGTGGAAGCTAATTTTGTCTAACAAAACCCCATTAAGTTTTAGCTCTATCCTTTTCCCTTCCTTCAACTCCCAGAACTGGGACTTATATGTTAATTGCAGCCAGTCTATGCTAATTAGGTTTCATTTCTGTTTCTTAAAGAGACAGATGCCATGGGGCCCTGCCCCAGTCATCACTCCTTCCCACCTCCACAGCCAGCTTTTCAGAGGTTAAACTCCAGACTGGGTGAAGGATTCAGGTAAGGCTCACACTTGAAGTTGGAAGGCAGAGGGGTGGGTATTTCCGTATTTTCCACAACTTGCTTTGAAGAAGAAACGCTTCTTTTCCATGAAATTCTATGTGCAGCATTTCTAATTGAGAAACAAATCAAAACACTATTAGATTCCTTAACTACACACAAAACTCAGCAAAATACCCCCAAGGCCTACTATAACCACTGCTTTGAACAGAACACCCTCAATCCTGAAGCTTTCATCTGCTCTGACAAGCTGGGGCTCATCACTAAAGACTGAGTGAGGATGTGCAGGGCAAGAGCTGCCCAAGCAAAAGGGCAACTTTTTATATTAATGCTTGCATCTATTCATACAATGAGTGCTTTCTAGGAGCCCAATAGGCATTTGGGAGGATAAGAAGATGGATAAGACAAAGATCCTACTGTAACAAAGTCTCCAGTTTAGTGGGAAGACATTATAAAACTATTAAGTAAGTTACCTAGTATTTACCAGGCACTACTGTGAATATACAATAATGTTTACATACATTATTACATTGTAATCATCACAGCAATAATATGAGGCAGATATTTATCTGTCCATTATACAGATGGGAAAATTGAGGTTTAAAGAGGCATGGCATATATATATATATATATATATATATATATATAAGTATTTATATATATATGCATGCATGCAAAGTTGCTTCAGTAGTGTCTGACTCTTTGTGACTCTCTGGAATATAGCCCACCAGGCTCCTCTGTCCATGGGATTCTCCAGGCAAGAATACTGGAGTGGGTTGCCATGCCCTCCTCCAGGGGATCTTCCCCACCCAGGAATTGAACCCATGTCTCTTGTAGCTCCTGCATTGCAAACAGATTCTTTACCACTGAGCCACTGGGGGAAGCTTATGTATAGGGTGTATATATATATATATATATATATATATATATATATATTTATTTATTTATTTATTTATTTATTTATTTATTTATTTATTTATCAGTCACCTAGTGCCACAAATAATGCTATGCAACCAACGACCACAAAACTCAGTGGCATACCATAATAAATCTTATTTTTCTTGAGCATGGGTCTGTGAGTCCACTTGGGGAGTTCTGCTTCAAGATGTGGGTCATCTTGATTTGGCCATAGGTTGAGTTCAAGTCTGTTCCTGTGTATCTCATCCTCTTGGGACCCAACAGCTAACTTGGGGTAGACTCTGCTCATGACAATGTGGAATCACAGGGAGACAACTGGAAACACATGATAGGCCCAAAACTTACACACTGTCACTTTCACTCATATTCTACTAACCAGTACAAGTCACATGGCAAGACTAACATCAATGGACAAGGAAGTACTTTATGCCCAACCAGGTGGGAGAAATTGCAAAGTCACACAGAAAAGGCTGTGGGTGTGTAATTCTAATGGAGGGTGCAAAAATGAAAACCAGTGATCTAATCTGCATACACAGATCAAAACAGGTAGAGCTGGGACTCAGACTCAGAGTGATCAGGTCCTAAAGCCCATCCTTCTAACCTTCATGCTGCATGCAAACATCTAAGTACAAGAAAGTCAAGCAGTGAAGTGGTGGCAAATGAATAGTAATGACACCTTCTGACTGGGGGATTGGATCAGGCTGCACAGAGGTGATACCTGGGCCTGAAGATGAAGAGGATTTCTGATAGGCAGAGACAAAGATGAGGACATTGCTGCTGGAGGAAAGAGCCTGAGGATGGATGGAAGGACGTGATGTGATCACAAGATTGGAGTGGAGGGTTCCAAGGGATGATAAGGAGTGGGGAGAACTGAGGATGGGAAGTTAGGATGAGATCAGAATGGAGTTGTGAGCATGGCTGTGACATGATCAGATTTAGAATCTCCTGGGCTAGCTCTTCTCAAACTTTTTGTGCATAAGAACCCCCTGGGGATCTTGTTAAAATTCAGATTCTGATTCAGTAAGTCTTGGATGGGGGTGACTGAGATTCTGCATTTCTAACAAGCTCTCTGGTGAGGGTGATGCTGCCATTTCCCACTTTGAGTTGCAAAACTCTGAGCAAACAGCCTGCTGTCCATTCAAGATAAGGGATTATGTTTTCCTTCTTTTGGTTTCCACATGTTAGCTGAGATATAACAGACCCACCATTGGGGTTGGAAGTTGTTGCGGCTGCTCCCGCCATCCCTTCCTTCTAATCGGCCTCCTCACCGTCACCAAGGCTTCCCAACTCTGCAGTAAAAAGCCAAGGTTCTCCATCTGCTTGATGCATTAGCTACCTGCATCCCTATGCTCTGGCCCATTTTCTTGTTAGAGAAGGAGTAAAACAAAGGGCAGCAAAAAGCAATCTTGTGTTACTGGAGGTCTACGCAGATTCATTAGAGCTTTGGGGAAGCCATCAGAAGTTGATTGTGCTTGAAGGGGTTGCTCGTCTCCTCCTATTTCCTAATTTGATTTCACGGCTCTGCAACGAAGTCAGAATTAGAGCCACATTAAAGTCGGGAAGAGACAGAAAAAATTCCATCACCAATCAAGTTGTGAAACTTGCAAGGTGCTTTCTCCCAATCTCCCCCAAGGAATCACCCATTTTACTAGCATGAGGGTGACCTCAAGAGGGACCATGGGCTGAAGAATCCCACTGGGTGGATTCTAGAGAAGTGTCACATTTGTGGGTAAGGGGCTCTGGAAAAAGGAGGGAGTGAAATGCTGGAAGATCTCCTTCGGTCAGGATACACTTTAGAAATAAGTGGCTTTTGGGGGTACCAGCTGAATGGCACTGGGTCTCAAACCTCAGGATGTCCTGACCTGACTGCCTGTCCTTGAGCTTAGAGAAGTTCTTGAGTTTAATAAACAGAATCATTCCTTTAAGTTCAGATGATGTTCAGGTGCCTGTGGCAGATGCGGTAATACGCTGGCCTCAGGCTCTTGACACTTCCTCCTATAGCCTGCAGGCATTTACAGAGAGTACCTGCCAAGGATTCTGGCCATGGGAGCACATTTAGGAGGCTGAGAAGGCAAACGAGTTTATACCCTGGGAAGCCATCGTCCACCAGTGAGTTGGTGGATATACACTGACCTCCTCACTTCTTGCTTGGGATAACTCTGGGGCAATAGTAGAATATAGCCATTTCTGTAGCTCAAAAATAGGCAATATCATGTGATTCTAATTAATGTTCTTTCTCCATTTTATAAAGGCACGATCTCAGAGATGTTAGGTGGCACAAGGTCAGCCAGTGAGGAACAGGCAAAACTGAGGTTTAGACCCAGGCCTGCAGAGCCTGAGGGTTCTTCTCTATCCCAAGCTCTTTGCAGCTTAGTTCAGTGTGCATTATTACAATCTCCATCATGTTACATCCAAGGACGTCACTGAGAAACAAGATGACTAGGATACACACCCGGGAAGAGGCAAGGCAAAACTCACACCCGGTGTCTTAAGGGAACCCATTCATCTTTCCCATTTCACAATGAAAACCCCAAAATAGGATAAGCTCCAAGCAGAACTGCAATGGAAGATGAGCTGGAACCTTTCCACTTGGTAATCAGCAAGTGGAATCACACCTCCTGTACCTAGTCCCCTCAACCTCCCAACACACCTGCTACTCCTATCCTTGCCCGAAGGATTAATCTTCAGTTTCTGTCCCACATTTCATGCACAACTTGTTCAGTCAGAAAGCCCCACTTCTTCCTGAACCCCCAAATCTTTGCCACCCTGGAGTGATGGCATTTTAGTGGAGGAAGGTTGGGGCACTGTCTTAGCTTGGGTTCCCCCAGAAGCAGATCCTAAGACACAGATTTGAGTGCGAGGAGTTGATTTCAAAGTTAATCCTAGGAAGCTCTGATAGAGGAATGAAGCAGTGAGGTGGGGAAAGAAAGAACACTGATACAAGCAAGTGACCAATGGGGAGCCCACAGAGAAGAACCCTCAGGCTCTGCAGGCCTGGGTCTAAACCTCAGTTTTGCCTGTTCCTCACTGGCTGACCTTGTGCCACTTATCTAACATCTCTGAGATCGTGTCTTTATAAAATGGAGAAATAATGTTAATTCGAATCACATGACATTGCCTGTTTTTGAGCTACAGAAATGGCAATTTCATGTGGTTCAACCTAAGACCTATCTTGCAGGGTTGATGTGATGATTTAAATTAATAACTGAAAAGCATGTAGTGTACTGACATGACCACTGTAGGCACCCGATGTACCATTACAGCTGCTGTGACTATTATTGAGATAACATCTTATGGAGATCACACTGTAGAAAGTATAAAACTCTACACAGGTTTTGAGTAAATACTGATAATAGCATCCCACCACCCAAGGACCCTGTTTACTTATCTTAACACCAACCAAGATCAAAACAAAGTGACAATCAGTGGACATCCAGATGCAGGGAGAACATACCAGGCTTTCCGTGTTTCCTAGCTCCCTGCTTAACACATTTTTTTTGCTTTTTTGTATTTCCAAATGTCATAGCAAAACCATTGTGAATAAAAGAATAAGAGGTGATTTCAGCTTCCATCTTTTGTGAGGCTCAGGTTTAAAAAATAAAGAAGGGCCCCACAAAATTAACTTTATCATTTTAAGAAACAACCATTGAAACAGCCGTTGTGAATATATTCATTATTATACAATGCTGAGCGCTGTGCACCAGTGCGCGCAGCATCTGTCTGCTCACTAATTCTCCCGTTATTATTACCCACTGAAAGGGCAGGCGGGAGAGGATTCCAGGCAATCTCCCTCGGCAGAGGTTTGCAGGTTCCATGGAGCACTCAGAACTCCCCCAAATGTGCTCCTTGAGCATTTGGCTTGCTAATCTTGTTGACAGGACAGAAAAAAAAAAACCCATAGAAAATAGCTAATGGTCTTAATTTTCCTATACCTGACAGCTAACCAATTCCTCCCAACCCAAACAGTTACTCATCTGATTCACCTCCTCTCCCCTTCCCCAAACACACACACACACACACACACACACACACACCCCACACTCCTCTAAACCTGTCAGTCACAGCCGTGTCTGTGCATGCATGTGCATGCGTGAGTGTTTGTGTGTGCGTGTGAGAGAGAGAGATGGGGATTCATTGTATTTCTTTGCCTCTCAGGAAGGTCACAAAACACAGATGCAAACAGACTACCCCAGTGGCAAGCTGGGAGGGACAGAGTGGTCTATTCTAAGTCCTATGGCAACTAGGCACCATCAGGACAACACGTGTTATCAATCACTCAAGGTGATCATTGGGAATAAGATAAAGAAACAGTAGAGTCGGGCCTGTGGGAGAGATCTGGCAAGTGTCTTGTGGGCTGTGGGGTCTGGTGGTGACAGCTGCCCTGGCAGATCATTTCCAGGAAAGTGGGAAGCTCAGGCAAGGCAGGAGGTTCTAGAAAGGACACCAGGTACTGCTGCGTCAGGATCCAGGCCAGAATTGGGTGAAAAGCTATTTAGAATTTGTGACTTTGCTTTTGTACTCCATCCCTGGGTCCTGTTGCTTGTTTAAACTCTTTCAAATGGACCCTGGACTGTGTCTGTGAACCTGAAAAGTACAAGAGCAGTGGCTGCTGTAGCTGCACCAAATGAAATGGAACTATCCTTTGTGTACATGCTTGTGTGTGTGTGTGTGTGTGTGTGTGTGTGTGTGTGTGTGTGTGTGTGTGTTAGGGGTGGGCTGGTTCTGCATTTTAAAGGGATGGATTAATGGCTAAATGGCTGTTCTATGCTTTAAAGGGCCAGCTGTTCTGCGGTTAGTATTACAAGATTTATCTCTTGGAATGGTTTTTTTAAATCACCACCCCCCCTCTTCCCCAGCTGTAGGCTTGTTGTTATGGGAGAAGAAAAACATTGTCTGGGTGGAGGAAAAGCACCCGAGTGTGTAACTTAGACGCTTCCTGTACAGCAGACGCCTGGACAATGCTTCCCTCCAAGGGGTTCCTCTAAATTTCTTCAATTTCCTGAATAACATGGATTCTCCTCAAATACATTACAGACTCACTGGCAAGCTCCTGGAAAACAGGGATCCTACCTTCATTTCTATTTGTGGTCTCTCCACCTTCTGCCACGGGTTTGAAGCTGTGCTTATCTATCTCCTGTCCTCAATTCTGTCCTCTGCTTCCCACTTCCTTCTCCCACCCAGAACCTTCCACCTCTACGTCTCCACAGGCTGTTCCTTCAGCTCAAATGCTTTTTGCCTTCCTCTCGAGATGCCTATATGTGCCCTTTGAATAGTCAGGTAGCCACCATCCTCCAAAAAGCTTTCCCTCCCTCCATCCCTCCCTCTCTCCACTGAGCTCCAATGGCTCTAGGGGTCCCCAGAGATGCCCTGCCACTATGTAGGTCTCTGTTCTTCCCTTTTGCCCTCCTTCCTGAAGACGGTGTCCTCATCCTTGTTTTATTTCTTGCCCTCTTCTGCCTACAGCCAGACTCCAGCTGGGGAGTTGGGTGCCCGGGGACTCCCTGCGATCGATGACAACAGACTGAGGGGCAGCTGCGGAACAACTGGAACAAATGAAACCAAGGCCAAACGTTAACTGCCTCTGGAAACTTCTCCTCTTGGGCCTCTCGTGCAGGCCCTGGAAAGGCTAAAGGTTCAGGTCATAAAATCCCAACTCCCAGACCCACAAATCATCGTTTCCAGCCTGAAGGAGACACCCAACCCAGCCAAGGTCTTCCTGGACACATATTAGTCATGGAGCAGTTCTCCCCGCCTCAGGGCCCAGTCATTTTGACTCTCCTCAGATCATCCCAGGACTGGTGGGTGGTCAAAGAAACGGTTCTCAGGGAGAACCGAGTCTCTCCTGGAATTGTGGGTTCCTGGCAGCTAACTCAAGGCACCTGACCCAAAGGAGCTTAGGATGGGTTTTAGCTCCTGAGGCGGAGGCCAGAAGAGCTCACACACCCACAGGCCAGAGTTCCCTGCTGTGAACAGATGCAGACAGAGCCGTGACATGCCCACATGTGTCCTCCCCCAAGAAACCAGCTAGAGACTGCTCTTT
This sequence comes from Okapia johnstoni, assembly GCA_024291935.2. NCBI lineage: Eukaryota > Metazoa > Chordata > Mammalia > Artiodactyla > Giraffidae > Okapia > Okapia johnstoni. The sequence goes on along the minus strand of CM044305.1, from coordinate 30,944,355 downwards.
CAAAAGGCATGTCTTTCCCTCTTTAATAAAAACCCATATTCAACCATGGGACATGCTGTCACAGACACATTATGAAGGGTTCTTGTAGGTTATGAGATACTCACTTTTAGCAGTGAGAAGGCAATAGAAGGTAGAAGTGAGACCACTGACAGGAGGGACTGTCATTGAGGCTCATCCCGAACACTGCCACTAACTAGCTGTGTGACCACTTGCAAGTTACCTCTCCACTCTGTGCCTCAATTTCTGCATCTGTTAAATGAGGGCAATAATCATAATAACCTCATAAGGTTGATTTGAGGACCAAGTGAGATAATCCAGGCAGAGCATTGGGCACAGTACTTGGCACAGAGCAAGCCCTCAAAATAGGTGAGTTGTTGCTTGAATTTTGATGTTTTTAAAATCAAAGATCCACCTACACTCCTCTTGGGGAAGGAACAAAGGTCAAAGATAAGCTGAGAACTTCACATTCTTGGAAAAAACTGATTTAGCCTGGAAAGACACTGAGCAGATGGTTCATTTTAACATTTTATCATGTTGAACATCTATCTCTAAACTTCCTTTTGACTTTGATTATTAAAAACAACCAGAATAGCAAGCAAAGTACTGTGTGTGTATGTATGTGCTCAGTTGTGTCCGACTCTTTGTGATCCCATGGACTGTAGCCCACCAGGCTCCTCTGTCCATGGAATTCTCCAGGCAAGAATAATCGAGTGGGTTGCCATGGCCTCCTCCAGGGAAATTTCCTGACCCAGGGATCGAATCCAGGTCTTCTACATCTCCTGCATTGGCAGGCAGATTCTTTACCACTGAGCCACCTGGAATCCCAAGCAAAGTTCTAGTCCTTCAGATATTGTCCATTTGTGGGGGAAAAAATAAAGGAATTAGATTGGAAATCCAGTGGGGTTTTTTGTTTGTTTGTCTAGTTTTTATTTCCTGATTTCCCCCGAAACATCACCCCTCCCCCACTTTTAGTCCTGGGACTTGGGCAGGGTTTTGTAGCGGTGTGCTGGCCATCACTTCCATTAGCTCTGTTTGTGATCCTGCCATCCCTTCAAACTCCGTGTTCAATGACATCATGACAGCCACATGCAATCAGCCATGGTGAGAATATTTATACCAGTGACCCTGGCAAACCCTGCAAATAAGCATCTCCCTCTTCTCACTCCAGAGTTGGTTGTTGAATGTTTAACAGCACACCCTTGAGTTTCTACTGCATTCCGTAGCCATATTATCTAAGAATAGCCAATCAGCATATTTCACTTTCTTGGCTTCAGTGACAGGTTCAGAGATGGATGCACATCCAGAGCCAGACCCCTGACAAGCAATCTTGAGATGTTTGTTGAAAAAATTTGGAGAAAAAGTCCTTTTTAGTGGGAAGATAAGGAGGAAGCTGATAATGTCAAAGTCACCACTATATGGATGTTGTCTCACCTGAAAGAAGGAAAGAACAAGATACCAAGTGCTGGTGACTAGGCTGAACTAACCCTTGGATTTAAAAGGAAAGTGACCCAATAAATTCCCCCTTCCTTTTCCTTGATAAGCCAGTTGGAGTCAGAGTTCTGTCATGTGACATCCAGGGGTCCCACTAAGAGAGCTGTGTTACATGTTACCTAGCATCAGGTTTTATCTGTCTGCTTGTGGTAGAGAGTTTAATCGTTACAAATTCCTCCTCTCCCAGTAGGCATGCTCCTTTGCAATGTGATTTGCAGTTTCTTCCTACAAGAAGTGGAGTCTACGTCCCCCTCCCTGGAATCTGAACTGGCCTTGCGACTTGTTTTGCTGATGGAATGTAGCAGAAGCAAGGCAATACAACTTGTGAAGCCAGGAGATCTTGCAGCTTCAACCTCTCACTCTCTTGGAACCCTGAGATCACTATGCTCTGACATCATCATCCGTGTCGGATGAAGGACCACATAGACAAAGATGCTCAGCAGACCCAGCCATCCCTACTGAGTCCAATGCCCAGCCATTCCTCAAGCTGAATGCAGCCCATGGAGTGAGCCCAGGCAAGATCAACAAAGAACCTGAAGTCAACACCCAGAATCAAGAAAAATAATAAATCACTGTTTTAAGCCTCTCACCCTTGGGGTAGTTGTTACACAGCAAAAGGTACTTAATGGATTTTAGCATCCAAATTTTATTTATCCATTAATGAGGGGATAAAAGTCTTATGTTTGGGAAGAGAGTTGGGGCTCTGAGGCCAGAAAGTTGGACTTGAGCCCAGGTTCCACTGCTTAGCAGCTGTGTGCCCTTGGGACACTTATTTAATTTCTCTGGGCTTCAGTTTTCCCATCTGTCAAGTGGGGATAATAATAGTAACTACTTGCAGGATTGTCACAAGGATTAAATAAGCTAAAAGCTTATTATATACCCAATCTTTGGCATAAGCAAGCACCCTGTAAGAGTTAGCTACTATAACTATTAGGTATAGCACTATGCTATGTGAAATAAATTTAAACTCTTTGTTGAATGCAAGAAAAGTGATTCTGACTACAGTAACTGTTTCAGATTGAGCTTAGGGTATTATCATGATAGAATTCCAACTTATCCAGTCATGTCTGTAAGGAGTGGTGGGGGTGAGGGGGAATTTGTGATCAAAGAGACCCCTGGGAAAGAACTCACCCTAAGTGTGAAGGATGGTAGTAAATACTAATAGTCTACATTTATTGAGTACTTATTATATGCCAGACACTCTAAGTTCATGACATGGGTTATCTCATCGAGCTTCACAACAGTCTTAGAAAAGTAGGTGCTACTAATATCTTTATTTGCAGATAAGAAACTGAAGCTCAGAGAGGTTAAGTTACAAACCAAAGGTCACACAGCTAGTGAGAGTGGAGCTAATCATTTCAGCCCCAGCCAGCTGATTGTAGAGCCTGTGCTCCTAACCTCTTACCACACTGCCTTGGTACTTGGACCAAAGGGCCAGAGCTGGTCAGCACCATCAACCTTCCCGAAGATGATCCTGCCCCCAAGCCCTGAAGTAAGGGGGAGGAATATATAATAAAAGGGCCTAGGAATTCTCCACCCTCAGTGGGCACTGGACATGTATCTGGCAGTTCTGATGCCAGTCCCTTGATGGCCTACAGGAGGTGGTTCCTCTGCCCAGACACCAGCCATCTGGCATAGGGTTTGGGCACTCCAGTCAGACATTGCTGGTTGCCAGAAGCTGTTGGGGCATCTCTGGCAGGGTTGGGTAGCAGCAACAGTGCCTTTGGAAGGCTTCAGGGGTGAAAGGGCCATTTTGACTTAGGCAGACTCTGTCACAGCAGCAGTAGGAAGGCTCAGAACCAGTGGGAAGGAGTCTGAGGGGCTCCTGGTCTCTGCAGAGTGAGTGGGAATAGAGCCAGAGGCACTGGGCTGTTAATGGCTCTGACCATCATGCTATTTTTACTCCAGGGGACTCCAGATTACAGGACCTGTCAAAGGCCACCATGAATCCAGGTGTTGGCCAAGGCAGCATCCACAGAAAAACCTCTATCCCCAGAAACATCTCCTGGTCTAACATAAGGAGCTCCAATTGTTCACAAGCAGCCCTGAAGACCCATCACATTGCATCAACCTTTTGTTAAAGTCCATGCTTAAATTATAGCCACTTTGAGGCTAGGGTGAGGGAGTCACTTGGCTTCCATGGGAATGATTTTGGAGAAAGTCCTCATAAACATTTCTCTCTTCAGAGACTTGAGGATTTGCAAACGATGCTATCACAAATAATAAGGCCTGTACAGTTCCCCAACTGTCCTCATCTCTGTGCCATTCATCAAGATGTCCAGGAAGCAAAGTGGTTCCAAAGGGACCCATTCATTTATTCATAAAACAAATATTGATCAAATACCTCCTCACTGCCAGGTACGTGCTTGGATATTGGGTGTGTGCATGCTAAGTCACTTCAGTACTGTCCAACTCTTTGCAATCCTACGGACTGTAGCCCGTCAGGCTCCTCTCTCCATGGGATTCTCTAGGCAAGAATATTGGAGTGGGTTGCCATGCCCTCCTCCAGGGGATCTTCCCTACCTGGGGATTGAACTCGCATCTCCTGTGGCTCCTGCATTGGCAGGTGAATTCTTTACCCCTGAGCCACCAGGGAAGTGCCTCAATGGGTGCTGGGTAAGGGGAAAAAAACAGCAAAATTGTTATAGATCTTGAACTCATGGAGTTATTCTAGAAAGAGAGGTAGACATAGATCCAATAGTCAAACCAGTGTGTTCTTATAACCTGTGAACCTGCAATGAAAAAGGAGAATGGGCTCCTGGAGAGCAAGTTACAAGGGACCAGAGCCAGCCTTGAGAGTCAGGGTTGGCTTTGCCGATAAAGGATAGCTTAAACTGATATCTGAAGGGTGGATAGGGTAGGGGTGGAAGCCAGAGAAAGGCCACTGCCAGAGGTACACTTAAGATTCTTGCCAGCTCTGAATCCCATCTTCCTGTGGTTAGGAATCCCATATCATCCACACTGGGGCTCTAGTCAGGCTACTTTTCAGTCTTCACAAAAGTAAGGCATTGGCAGTCATGCTAGGCTCTTCCTCAAGCCTGTGTTCTACTGTCCAGCTGCCCTGCAAGGACAACCACAGGCCAGTGGGATACCTGGATTTCTTTCCGAGTGATTGCTGTGGGAGGAACTGTGTTCCCTCCATCTTCTCCTCCTACAAAAACATATGCTGAGGCCCTAACACTGAGTACTCACAAATGTAACCTTGTTCGGAAACAAGGTCTTTGCAGAGGGTCAAATTAAGACAAGGTCATTAGGTGAAAACTCCAGTTTGAAAAGATGCATGCACCCCAATGTTCATAGAAGCACTATTCACGATAACCAAGACATGGAAGCAACCTAAGTAAGCGTCCATCAACAGATGAATGGATAAAGAAGATGTAGTACCATGGTACCATATAACATGGAATATTACTCAGCCATAAAAAAAGAATGAAATACTGCCATTTGCAGCCAACATGGATGGACCTGGGGATTATCACACTGAGTGAAGTAAGTCAAAAAGACAAATACTCATGATATCACTTATATGAGGAATCAAAAATATGATGCAATTGAACTCATTTACAAAACAGAAACAGATTCATAGACATAGAAGCAAACTTATGGTTACCAAAGGGGAAAGGAGTAGGGAGGGATAAATTAGGGGTACAGGATTAACAGACACTACTGTAAATAAAATAAACAACAAAAATTTACTGTATAGCACAGGAGACTATATTCAGTATTTTATAATAACCTATAATGGAAAAGGATGTGAAAAATAATATAAACATATATATGTGGGGGGGGGTAACTGAAACACTTGGCTGCACACCTGAAACAATTTTACTGCAATTAAAAAAAAGAGGCCGTTAGAGTGGACTCTAACCTAATATGAATGGTATACATATAGAAAGGGGAAATTTGGACAGACCCTTAGGGAGAATGTTGTGGGAAGATACAGAGAGACACAGAAGGAAGACAGCCAGGTGAAGATTGAGGCAAAGAATGGAGTGATGCAGCCAAAAGCCAAGGAATGCCTGGAACCACCAGAAGCTCAACAAGGCAATGAAGGATCCTTCCCAGGAGACTTTGGAGAGAGCATGGCTCTGCTAACACCCTGATTCCAGACATCTAGCCTCCAGAACTGTGAGATAATCCATTTTCCTTGTTTTAGGCCACACAGTTTACAGCACTTGGTTACAGAAACCCTAGGAAATTAATACAGTGATGGAGCCACTCACAGAACTGTCCCTAGGGATCTGAACTGAGCAGCTCGAGAGGAGGGTCACAGAGGACCATTCTGGGTCAAGAGTGTGGTCACCCAGCTCAGACTACTGTGGGTGGAATGGAATAGAGAGGGCAAGAGTGGAAGTCAAGGGACAATTAGTAGGCCTGGGTAGCAGTCATGAACTCATGAGACACTAAGGAAGTAACATGTTAGTTTCTTAGTCGTGTCCGACTCTTTGTGACCCCATGGAATGTAGCCCACCAGGCTCCTCTGTCCATGGAATTCTCCAGGCAAAAATACTGGCATGGGTAGCCATTTCCTTCTCCAGGGGATCTTCCCAACCCCGGGATTGAACCCAGGTTTCCTGCATTGCAGGCAGATTCTTTATTGTCTGAGCCACCAGGGAAGCCCATGGACAGAATTTAATTATTTACATGGCAGAAGAAGAAGCTGAAGGTTTCAAGGGTGACCGCTAGTTTTAGACTTGAGAACCTTGTGATAGCAAAGGTGAAGAGGGCCATGTGGGGTTGGTTCTGCTTAATCTCACCGAAGAAGTTAATTGTATTCTCAAAACTCTTTGGGGTTTTCTCTCATTTGATAGCTAATTTAAAAATGAAAAATGTTTTCTCATTAGAGAAGGCATTCCTCACAGAGAATGACAAGTAGAGAAAACAACTAAGGTCAGATCAGTTTCCTCCTCACTCTGCCATCCCGTCTCTCAGTTTGTATTTCTCAAAGGAGGCCAGTCAGCATGGGTGTGAGGCAGAATTTTAAGATTCTCAATGACTTATGCCCTGTGTAACCCCCTCCCTCAGAGTGTGGGTGGACCAGACTTAATTAGATGAGCCCTTGAAACAGGGTCTAGAAGTCTGAGATAGAAGAAGTCAGGGAGATTCTGCTGCTGGCCTTGGAGAAGCAAGCCATCACTGGTCCTATAGCTGCAAGGAACTCAATTCACCCAATGACCACATGAACTGGGGAGAAACTGGGAGCCTCAGATAAGAATCCAAGCCCCAGTCAACACTTTGACTGTGGCCTTGTGAGACCCTGAGCAGAGGAACCAGTCAAAGCCATATCAGACTCCTGACATGTGGCAAATGTGAGATAACAAGTGGGTGTTGTCTGGAGCCTCTAAAGGTGTGGGAATTGGTACCATAGTGTTGTTGTTTAGTCACTAAGTCGTGTCTGACTCTTTTGCAACCCTGTGGACTGTATCCCACGAAGCTCCTCCATCCACGGGATTTCCCAGGCAAGAATATTGGAGTGGGTTGCCATTTCCTTCTCTAGGGGATCTTCCTGACCAAGGGATCAAACTCGGGTCTCCTGCATTGCAGGATTCTTTACTACTGAGCCACCAGGTAAGACCTGGTTACACAGTAGCAGATTCCTAACACAGTGGGGATCCTGACTTTCCCCCAGTCAGATTTCAAAACCAATTCAGCCCTTCCTTATCTTCTTCCTGTCACATTATTGCCATCCATGAAATGTGCTAGATCTGTTTAAGGAGTTCCAGTAATCACAACAGCAGATGCTGGAATGCTCATTGAAGGCATGACCAGCAGACACTAAAAGCCTAATAAGGCCCCAGTAGAATTCTTTGCCTCAAGGAGGAAGGTGAACTTTTCTATTGCTCAGGCTTCTGCTGGTGACCATGGGTTTGGGTGCTCGGGAGCTGTGTTGGGAGACAAAGATCACAAGTGAGGGAAAGCGCTGGCCAGGCTGTGTCCTAGAAGGTAAAAGAGAAAAAAATGGTTCCTGCTTCCAATGGGAATAGCCTTTAGCTGTGGACTTTGTGGTCTCCAAGGTCAAACAGGGAAGCTTTCTTAAAGAACTAGTGGGCCTGAAGGTCTGGCACAACTGTATGGGTCATGCAATGCTCCACACATCAAACCTGGTGTCTTCAGCTGTTTGTCCAGAAAGCAGAGTCTGAAACAGAGAGCAGATAGTTTATTTTAGAGGTCATCCCAGGAATCAGGCATGAAGGAGCAGAAAGAGTGAGACATGGAAGGAAAGCGAGCCAATACATAAGAGTGCGTTATTGGGGTGGTGCCATCATCAGGAAGAAGAGCAGGCAGAGACTGGCTAGATCCAGAAGGACTCTGGATGAAAGCTAAGAATTTCTAATGGCTTTGGTATCCATAAAAAGAAGCCATATGCACTTCTAACCAGGAGTGTTGCATGATTTGGTGTTCATTTTATCAGGCTGAGGCGGGGAGACCAGGTTCAAGGCTGTTGTAGAAGTCTTGGTTAGTTGGTTTCAAAGCGTATTCTTAGAACCCAAGCTTGACAACAGGTTTAGCATAGGAGGCTGTGTGGGACACTATCACCCTTGTCCAGGACAACAGATGCCAGCAGTTTATCTTGTGGTAAAATTTCCTTGGATGGGAGTGTTTTGCTCTAAGATTGATTAGATCACACTGTTACAGGAGAGATGGGATGTGGGTCTTGGTGAAAGTGACTAGCGAGGTTGACAAGCAAGCAGAGGCCAGATCTGAGTCCTTCTGAGGTTGGTTGGTGGCAGATGGGACATGGGGACAGAAAGCAAGAAGGTGAGCCTGACTGGAGTCTCTGGCTCTGTTTAGTTTGGTCTGGCTTGGGGGCCAGGGGTTTGTTTAATCTGGTACCAGGAACAGCCTGTGCATTTGGCTCCTTGGAGGCCACCTCTGGGAAATGCCTGGGTGTTATGGAAATTATATCATTTGTTCCTTCATTCTGGAGAAGGCAGTGGTAACCTACTCCGGTACTCTTGCCTGGAAAATCCCATGGACGGAGGAGCCTGGTAGGCTGCAGTCCATAGGGTCGCTAAGAGTCAGACACGACTGAGCGACTTCACTTTCACTTTTCCCTTTCATGCCTTGGAGAAGGAAATGGCAACCCACTCCAGTGTTCTTGCCTAGAGAATTCCAGGGACGGGGGAGCCTGGTGGGCTGCCATCTATGGGGTTTCACAGAGTCGGACATGACTGAAGCGACTTAGCAGCAGCAGCAGCAGTTCCTTCATTCATTCGATAAGCATACTTTGAGAACTGCTAGGGACTGACTCAAAAATAGGTCAGACAGAGTTCCCGCTCTAAAGGGATTCACAGCCTGGGGTATTATGGTCTGCAGCGAGGAGGCAGGCGGGGAGCGGGGGGAGCTGTGAGTGTCCCTGAGAACTGTAGCCACCGAGAGCCTGGTTGCTAGGGGCGAGGCTACCCATTCCCCATTGCCTGGTGAGGACCCCACCCTCCCTGCTCCTCCCAGGGCAATGGTGGCAGTGGCGGGGCTCGGGGCTCGGCCTCCAGTCACAATGAGTAGGGCTGGGAAGAAGCCAGGCTCTGTCTTCGCCCCAGGCTGGAATGTGCTTGCTCAGCTGGGATTCAAACCCAAGACAATCGTGGGCTTGTGGGGAGCTTGGCCAGGAGGCTCAAGAAGGGTTTCTTTTCTTTCCTTTTAGCCTTTGAGAGCCACTCTAAAAAATGTTTTCTGCTTAATGGGAGTTCTCCAACTAGTCTGTATTTGAGAAAATAGAAAAGGGAGAATCAAACATGTAGATTTTTGTTATGGTCCCAGATGACGCATGAGCATGGCCTCAAATTTTAAAGTAACGCAATCTAAATTGCTGATGTTCAATCAGATGGAAGATCCCAGGCGGAGTGAGAAGGGCTATTTTGCAAACCAAGCAAAGTTTTTGTAAGTTGCAGGCCAACAGTCTTACAAAGAATCCACAAAAATGGCACAATTAAGCCCCCCTCCCCTTTTCACCACATTGCTCTTCACACCATGAATGATTTGAAGGCTGCATGCTTTTGGATTGCCCTGGTGAAGATTTAGTTTCCAGCTCAAGAAAATCCATGTCAGAAAATTGTCTTTCAGCATTCACAGAAGATCCAGTTAAAAGACTGCTACCAAAAGAGTCCAATTTTAGTTTTTCAAAATAAATGAGCAAATGACATAAAAAATGGAATGATAATATCAAAACACTATAAATTGTTATCTATGGATTGAGAGATTATATGCATTTACATTTCCTTCTTTGAGTTTTTTAATTTTCTTGCCAATTAACTTTTTTTGTGGTTATAAAACATAGTGGGTTTTTTTTTTAAAGAATCCCTATGAAGATCAGTTTCCTTATCTGTAAAAGGGGAATAATTTTGCCTCACATACGATTCATGAGAATTTGATGATATAATGTATATACTGATCTGGTCATAGACCCTAAAACATATCCCATAGATTGGCATCTATGCTGTGGGCATCAATAGGCATCAATTTATGTTATGTATTTTTAAATTGCCTAGTTTTATTAAGATATTCATCTGCAGTTTTATCTTGCTGCTTTAGGTATTTTTCCTTCTCCAGGGTCCCCCACAGAAAGGTGAGTTGGGGGCTCCTTTGCTTCAGGGGCTCCATGTGGAATGACTGAAAAGTAGAGTATGCTGGTCCCAGGGCATGGGATGGGAAACGTCACTCCAGTCTGTTGCTTTACAGAAACATCGAGCCACTGAAAAGAATGGCCCTGACAAAATGTGCCTCTGCAGTTACCTGACCAGGGATCAAACCTGGATCCTCTTCATTGAGAGCACAGAGTCATAATCACTGGACTGTCAGAGATCAAGCCCTGAGACTTTGGAGTGGAAGCACTGACTCCAAGACCCTAGACTACCAGAGAACAAACCCTAGGGAGTATCAAATAGTGAGAACTCACACAAAGGAAGCCACTTGAATACAAGATCTGGCATCACCCAACCACCAGTAGCACCCAGTACAGGACACATCATCTAAACAACAAACAAAACAGAAATACAAACCCAACCATCAGCAGACAGGATTACCACCTCACTCAGCCTTGCCTATCAGAGGAGAAACAAACAAACAACAAACAAAAACTCAGCACAAATCTCACCCTATACGAAGCTCACACAAACCACTGGAACAAGCTTAGGAGGGAAGAAACCAAAAGGAAGAAAGAATTCAACCTTGAAGCCTGGGAAAAGGAGACCTCAAACACAATAAATTAAAAAAAAAGAAAAGGCAGAGAAATACTACACAAATGAAGGAACAAACTAAAAACACAGATGTCCAAATAAATGAAGAGGAAATAGGCAAACTACTTGAAAAAGAATTCAGAATAATGATAGTAAATATGATCAAAACCCTTGAAAACAAAATGGAAAAAAATAAGAATCAATTAACAAAGACCTAGGAGAATTAAAGAATAAACATACAGAGACAAAGAACACAATTACTGAAATTAAAAATACTCTAGAAGGAATCAATAGCAGAATAGCTGAAGCAGAAGAATGATTCAGTGAGCTGGAAGATAAAATGGTGGAAATAACTTATGAATAGCAGAATAAAGTAAAAAGAATGAAAAGAACTGAGAATAGTCTCAGAGACCTCTGGGACAATATCAAATGCACCAACATTTGAATTATAGGGGTTCCAGAAAAAGAAGAGAAAAAGAAACGGTATGAGAAAATTTTTGAAGAGATTATAGTTATTTCCCCAATGTGGAAAAGGAAATAGTCAATCAAGTCCAAGAGGCACAAAGAGTCCCATACAGAATAAATCCAAGGAGAAACACACCAAGACACATACTGATCAAACTAACAAAGACTAAACACAAAGGAAGAATATTAAAAGCAGCAAGGGAAAAGCAACAAGTAACATACTAGGGAAACCCCCTACGTTTAACAGCTGATCGTTCAGCAGAAACTCTGCAGGCCAGAAGGGAATGGCAGGATATATTTAAAGTACTGAAAGGGAAAAAATCTACAACCAAGATTACTGTACCCGGCAAGGATCTCATTCAAAATTGATAGAGAAATCAAAAGCTTTTCAGACAAGCAAAAGTTAAGAGAATTCAGTACCACCAAACCAGCTCTACAACAAATGTTAAAGGGACTTATATAGTCAAGAAATACAAGAGAAGGAAAAAGAGCTATAAAATCAACCCCAAACAATTAAGAAAATGGAAATAAGAACATATATATCAATAATTACTTTAAATGTAAATGGATTAAATGCTCCAACCAAAAGACACATACTGGCTAAATGGATACAAAAACAAGACCCATATATTTGCTCTCCATAAGAAACCCACTTCAGACCTAAAGACACATATAGACTGAAAGTGAGAGGATAGAAAAATATATTCCATGCAAATGGGAAACAAAAGAAAGCTGTAGGAGCAATCCTCATATCAGACAAAATATACCTTAAAATAAAGAATATTATAAGAGATAAGGAAGGACATTACATAATGATCAAGGGATCAGTCAAAGAGGAAGACATAACAATTGTAAATATCTATGCACCCAACATAGGTGCACTTCAATACACAAGACAAACACTAACAGACATAAAAGGAGAAATTGACAGTAACACAATAATAGTAGGAGACTTTAACACCCCACTCACACCAATAGACTCAAAACAGAAAATTAATAAGGAAACACAAGTCTTAAATGATACATTAGATGAGATGGATCTCATTGATATCTTCAGGACATTCCATCCAAATGCAGAAGAATATACCTTCTTCTCAAGTGCACGTGGAACATTCTCCAGGATAGAACACATCTTGGGTCACAAATCAAACCTCAGTAAATTTAAGAAAACTGAAATCGTATCAAACATCTTCTCCGACCACAATGCTATGAGACTAGATATCAATTAGAAGAAAAAAAATAAACTGTAAGAAAAAAATGCATGGAGATTAAACAATACGTTTCTAAATTACCAACAGGTTAATGAAGAAATCAAAAGGGAAACAAAAAATTTCTAGAAACAAATGACAATCAAAACATGACAGCTCAAAACCTATGGGATGCAGCAAAAGCAATTCTAAAAGGGAAGTTTATAGCAATAAAATCCTACCTCAAGAAACAAGAAAAACAACCTAACTTTACACCTAAAACAACTGGAAAAGGAATAACAAAAAAAACCCAAAATTAGTAGAAGGAAAGAAATCATAAAGATCTGAGCAGAAATAAATGAAAAATAAACAATAGTAAAGATTAATAAAAGTAAAAGCTGGTTCTTTGAGAAGATAAACAAAATTGACAAACCCTTAGCTAGACTCGTCGAGAAAAAGAGAGAGAAGAATCAAATCAACAAACTTAGAAATGAAAAAAGAGAGGTTACAACAGACAATGCAGAAATACAAAGGATTATAAGAGGCTATTAAGAACAACTATGTGGCAATAAAATGGATAACCTGGAAGAAATGGACAGATTCTTAGAAAAGTTCAATCTTCCAAGACTGAACCAGGAAGAAATAGAAATTATGAACAACCCAATTACAAGCACTGAAATTGAAGCTGTGATCAAAAATCTCCCCAAAAACAAAAGCCCAGGACCAGATGGCTTCACAGGAGAATTCTATCAAACATTTAGAGAACAGTTAATGCCTATCCTTCTAAAATTCTTTCAAAAGATTGCAGAGGAAGGAACACCACCAAACTCATTCTACAAGGCCACGATCACCCTGCTACCAAAACCAGACAAAGACAACACGAAAAAAGAAAACTACAGGCCAATATCACTGATGAACATAGATGCAAAAATCCTCAACAAAATTTTAGTAAACAGAATTCAGCAACACATCAAAAAGCTCATACACCATGATCAAGTTGGGTTTATTCCAAGAATGCAAGGATTCTTCAACATACACAAATCAAACAATGTGATACACCATATTAACAAATTGAAAGATAAAAACCAGATGATCATCTCAATAGATGCACAAAAAACCTTTGACAAAATTCAGCACCCATTTATGATTAAAACTCTTCAAAAAATGGGCATAGAAGGAGCCTACCTCAACAAAGTAAAGGCCATATATGATAAGCCTATAGCAAACATTATACTCAATGGTGAAAAACTGAAAGCATTCCCCCTAAGATCAGGAACAAGACAAGGGTGTCCACTTTCACCACTATTATTCAACATAGTTATGGAAGTCCTAGCTACAGCAATCAGAGAAGAAAAATAAATAAAGGGAATCCAGATCGGAAAAGAAGTTAAGCTCTCACTGTTTGCAGATGACATGATACTGTACACAGAAAACCCTAAAGATAGTACCAGAAAATTACTAGAGATAATCAGTGAATTTAGCAAAGTTGCAGGATACAAAATCAATACACAGAAATCACTTGCATTTCTATATACTAGCAATGAAAAATCAGAAAGTGAAATTAAGGAATCAATCCCATTCACCATTACAACAAAAAGAATTAAATATTTAGGAATAAACTTACCTAAGGAGGCAAAAGAACTGTACACAGAAAATTATAAGACACTAATGAAAGAAATCAAAGATGACAAACAGATAGAGAGATATTCCACGTTTCTGGGTAGGAAGAATCAATATTGTGAAAATGACTATACTACCAAATGCAATCTACAGATTCAATGCAATCCCTATCAAATTACCAATGGCATTTTTCACAGAACTAGAACAAAAAAATTCACAATTTCATATGTAAACATAAAAGACCCCAAATAGCCAAAACAGTCTTGAGAAAGAAGAATGGAGCTGGAGGAATCAACCTTCCTGACTTCAGATTATACTACAAAGCTACAGTCATCAAGACAGTATGGTACTGGCACAAAAATAGAAATATAGACCAATGGAACAAGATAGAAAGCTCATAAATAAACCCATGCAGCTATGGGTATCTTATTTTTGACAAAGGAGGCAAGAATATACAATGCAGCCTCTTCAATAAATGGTGCTGGGAAAACTGGTCAGCTACCTGTAAAAGAATGAAATTAGAACACTTCCTAACACTATACACAAAGATAAACTCAAAATAGATTAAAGACCTAAATGTAAGACCAGAAACTATAAAGCTCTTAGAGGAAAACATAGGCAGAACACTCGATGACATAAATCAAAGCAAGATCCTCCATGACCCACCTCCTAGATTAATAGAAATAAAAACAAAAGTAAACAAGTGGGACCTGATTAAACTTAAAAGCTTTTGCACAGCAAAGGAAACTATAAGCAAGGTGAAAAGACAACTCTCAGAATGGGAGAAAATAATAGCAAATTAAACAACTAACAAGGGTTAATTTCCAAAATATACAAGCAGCTCATACAACTCAATGCCAGAAAAACAAACAACCCAATCAAAAAGTGGGAAAAAGACCTAAACAGACATTTCCCCAAAGAAGACATACAGATGGCTAACAAACACATGAAAAGATGCTCAACATCGCTCATTATTAGAGAAATGCAAATCAAATCAACAGTGACGTATCATCTCACACTGGTCAGAATGGCCATCATCAAAATTCTGCAAGAATTTGGAGAGGGTATGGATAAAAGGGAATTCTCTTGCACTGTTGGTGGGAATGTAAACTGATATAGCCACTATGGAAGATGGTATGGAGATTCCTTAAATAACTAGGAATAAAACCACCATATGTCCCAGCAATCCCACTCCTAGGCATATACCCTGAGGAAACCAAAACTGAAAAAGACACATGTATCCCATTGTTCATTGAAGCACTACTTACAATAGCTAGAACATGGAAGCAACCTAGATGTCCATCGACAGAAGAATGGATAAAGAAGTTGTGGTACATATACACAATTGAATATTACTCAGTCATAAAAAGGAACACATTTGAGTCAGTTCTAATGAGATGGATGAACCTAGAACCTATTATACAGAGTGAAGTAAGTCAGAAAGAAAAAAATAAATATCATATTCTAACACATATGTACAGAATCTAGAAAAATGGTACTGAAAAATTTATTTATAGGGCAACAATGCAGAAACAGACATAGAGAATAGACTTATGGACATGGGGAGTGGGGAGGAGCGGGTGAGATGTATGGAAAGAGTAACATGGGAACTTACATTACCATATGTAAAATAGATAGCCAACAGGAATTTGCTGTATGGCTCAGGAAACTCAAACAGGAAGTCTGTTTCAACCTAGAGGGGTGAGATGGGGGGAGATGAGAGGGAGGTTCAAAAGGGAGAGGACAAATATACATACATACATATATATCTATGGCTGGTTCATGTTGAGGTTTGACAGAAAACAACAAAATTCTGTAAAGCAATTATCCTTCAATAAAAAATAAATTAAAAAAATTTGCATCTGTGTGTGTGTGCTGGGGGGAGGAGGGGAAGTGGGCAGGAGGAAATGGAGGAGAATGTTGGAGTTCAAAGATTTTAAGAAGGTGAAATCTCCCTTAAGAGGGAGGAGGATTAGAGACTGTTTGGGACTTTTTGATGAAAGGGGCTGGTATCTTGAAGGTCTAGCTAGCATTGGGCACCCAAACCCTGTTCCTGCACACAGTGACTGAGTAGGGTCACAGTCTCTGACTAAAGGGCTCTGGGATGGCAAGTATAATGATGTCTGTCATTCACTCTAAGTGATTCAGCATAGACCATGTGATTGGATGTACGTGAGAGTTTAAGTTTCAGTGCTAGGGGCCATCAGTTACCCCACACCAGGACTACTCAGCTGACATTCAATCAAAAAGGTCACCTTTGAAAGGCGGCTCCTTCAAGTATGCCATCCATACTGTTCCAATAAACACTCAAAGCTTTCCTACTAATTAGTACAATGGGTTTTCATGGGTGGAATGAGTGACTTGTTAGCTAGCAGGAGGAATGCCAGAAACGGGCTCTCTTCTCACCTGTACCAGATGAGGTTGCCATGCCAACTGTGGTCCCCTCGCCTGTACACTTTGGGCATATAAGCCCACTGCCAAGGGCCAGTAGCTGCATTGCCTGGCCTATGGGCTTTATTTTGTCATTGAAGCCCACTTTGTTGTCTGTGTGTCTAGTCACAGGGGTCAGGAAATTTATTCCTCTTGTGTAGACCTCAATCAATCATTAACCAGAGTTGGTGCATAAATATCCCAGCTCCCTTTCCCCTCAAATGGGATAACTCAGGTCTGTGGTATACACTGGCTCCAAGTATTTAGCCTACAGATTTAACTTCTAGTCACCTACAGTGGTAATGGGCTTGGCAATACACCTTTTATTGAATGGCCTTAGCCATTCTCCTATTGATGGTTCCTTCACCTTCTAAATGGACTATCTGGCTTATGGGAAAACCCAACTGGAAGCATGAACAGGCCATAAGAAGCTAGAAAGGCCTGTAGCCCATATTCACTTGCAGTTCTAAACTGAAATTTGAAATGATCTTGTACCCAACCTTGAACAGGAGAGATTCAATCATACCATTCAAAATCCTGCCTCTGGAGCTTTGAGATTTACCTCTAGTAAACCTTTTAAGCAAGGTGGTTATTGGAGCACCAGAAAGGACAGAGACCCAGGGCTTCTAAGCCTCCAGGTTGTAAGAATTGTTCCTGTGCTTTCCTTTTTAAAAAAGTCAATAAATGTCCGTGCAAGTGGCAAAATTTGTTTACAAACGTGCATTCTTTGGGCAAGGTTATAGGAAGGGTAGTTACTGCTTCCTCGTCTCAAAGTTTCTCTTGGCTACAATGGCCTACCCAAAAGAACCAAAGAGCTATGCATGCTGGCACAGACTGCTTCAAAATTACAGGGAAACAGGCTACTGAACACCAAGATATATATATATATATATATATATATATATATATATATATATATATATAAGCAGTGACTACTGAGCACTAAACACACACCAGGGTCCTTCCTCAAATGTCATCTGTATAAAGCACTCAAACCTTTCACACAGCCTTGGGAAGCAGGCACATAGAATTAGGAGTAACTGAGACTGACTTCTCCACCAGCTCAGATCAAGTTGAATTTAGTAAAATATACACTTCACTTCTTACACCCAGATTTATAAACTAAAATTCATACTTACATACATTAAAATTTTACATTGTCTATGTTTTTCCACAATTAACCAAACCTAGACTGTGTCCTCAGTCACTGAATTTTCCAACAGGTCCATTGATTTCTGTTATTCTTGAGTTTTTCCTACCTTCATCAGCTCTTGACCAGGCAGTCCAGAGTCTCTGTCTGGACCCTGCCACACCTTCTAATTGGAATGGTTTGTTTTTGCCCTACAATGTTCCTGTTCCACAATGTACCACAGGTAAGAAGACTTGAAAGGCTGAGTGAATCCATGGCTGGGGTCTGGAATGATCTGAAGGCTTCTTCACTTATATGCAAGGTGTCAGAGCTAAGATGATTCAAAGTCTGGGTTTCTCTGGGATGGTTGACCAAAGCATCTAACATATGGTCTCTCCTTGTAGCCTGGATTCTCTCAGCATGAGAAATGGTTTGTAAAGGGAGCATCCAGAGGGAGAGAGTATTCAAAGAATAAGCATGTCAAGAGCCATAGAGGAAGCTGCAGGGTGTCTTATGACCAAATCTCAGAACCCACAACATAACATACTTTTGCCATACTCTACTGGACAAAGCAGTCAGAAGTCTGCCTAGATTCAAAGGGAGGGGATCTAACTCCCATCTCTAAATAAGAGGAGTGTCAGAGAATTTAAAGCTTTTTTTAAAAAAACAAAAAAACCCCACCATGGCCAGGAAGGGGTAAGAGGTGTCAAAGGTAAATCATCCATGTATTTGAAATCCTATAGGATCGTCCCTTGAATGAGCTGATCCTTCATCGAATGCAGATGAAGCTCCGGATGTTTGATATCGACTCAGTTCAGGAATGATTCATGTGATTGTTGCTGCCACATCCAGAGGATGAAATGGAAGGGAAGACAGCTGAAATATTAATCTATGGAGGCCTGTCTTTTCATGAGGTCTTATAAATTATACAAAGCGAGTCACTGGTTCTAAGTGGATTAGCTGCCCATCATGTAGGCAAGGTCATGGCCCATGCTCTAGTTAAGGAAGATTGTTTCCCTCCAGTTTAAATGATAATATATCTAGAGAAACTTTGAACTCGAATGCAAGCAGGCAAGCTAAGTTGAAATTTCTTATCATGAAACCAAATAAATTACCTCTCTTTGAGGCAGAGCAGTAGTTTCTTAAATTCCAAAGGAAGGAAGTAGGAAGTGAAAAATAAACCAAAGTTTTAATGAGTTGCCATCCAGAGAATTTATATAGCTTTCCAAATCCTTCTAGGAGCCTGGATTCCGTGACTTCACAGTGGTCCATCAAGGTCTTTGAAAGTTATTAGGTGATTAGCATAATGATGATTTCCATAATTATGAGATCATCTAATGTATTTGGAGAATTTATGTCTAAACTCATCACCAAATCCTGTCTAATGCTCATAAACACGTCCCTTGGCTGTGGGTATACCTGTGAATGTTTAACACCGGACTCTACCAAAAAAGCAAAAAAAAAGCAAAGCAAAACAAAAACAGCCACCTACGATTTGTATGTGGGCCAATTTCACCATTGCTGATTTCAAACTAACAATCTGACCATGTTTCCCTGTTTCATGAGACCCAAGCCTGGTTCCTTAGCCCAGTATAAATCCTGACATCTACAGCAAGATACACAAGTTCCTTCAGGGTCTGGAACAGTGGTTCTCAATGCTGGCTGCCCATGAGAACCACCTGAAGATTCTACCTTTATTTAAAATGTTTATATTTTTTTCATGGAGTTTTTGCATTCATTTTTATTTTTTTAAACTACTGCATTCACCTATCGCTTATTTTGATGACTGGGTTTTTTGCTGTCCCCTTAAATTTCATAGGCAAGGCAAGTACTTCATTTGGTTCACTCTAGTCCCTCTTCTGCTACCTGAAGAATTTTTAAAAATCCCTGTGTCAACACCACAACCCACACTTATTACAACAGAATCTCTGGAGGTGGGAACCAGGCATCAATATTTTGGAAGCTTCCTGATTAATTCTAAGTCCACTTTGAGAACCTCAGTCTAGCTTTCCTGACCTTCTGGCTTCATCTTTGCCTTGGGTGTACTCTACATTTGCAATCTAGCAGTACTAAATGCCTGTGGGTCCTAGAACATCCCAGGCAGCTTCATATCTCCAAGCATTTGTATTGGCTGTTCTCTCTACTTGCAATATTCTTTCTCCCTGTGCTATCTACTGAAGCATTATTCTTTATCCCAAACATACGCTAAAATGCTTTCTTGGGCTTCCCCCACCCCATGATGCTAATCCCTGACTGTATTAGTCATCCACTGCTTTGTAACAAATTGCCACAAAACTAGAAGCTTAAAGCAATGTACATTTCTTATCTCCCAATGTCTGGAGGTTGACAGTCTGAGCCCACGTGGCTTAACCGGGTCCTCTGTTTTGGAGTCTTTCATGAGGCTGCAATCAAGATGTCAGCTAGGTCTGGTGTTTCATCTGAAAGCCCATCCCCCTCCCTTCCCACTCCAGTGCTTCCTGAGGTGGAGGTTTATTGCCAGTTGTTTGCCTCTTTTCCTCTCAGCTTCATTTCTGCCCTTCTGTGCTCTGCTCTGTGTCATTCAGGGTTGGAATCCTATGAAACCAATTTCCCAGACTCATTGGCCAGTGGGTTCTCAGGCAGGTTCTTCTAATGGCAAGAAGTGGCAGGTGACTGGGAAGGTGAGAGGAGACAGAAGATTTTTTTCTGTTTTTCTCTTCAGAGTGGCATCTTTATGAGCAGGGGGCATCTCTAGGCTCTAGGGACTTTGGTGATTCTAGAGGGCCTTCTGGAGTTTCAACAATGGCTCTATTCTGGCAAATTCTCCAGCTGCATTGGTGGAGAGCAGGCCTCTGGGCTCTAGTGATGTGCCTCCTGCTGTCTGTCACTCAGCCTAAGAGTGTCTGTGACTTTCCACCAGGAGTTGCTAATCTCTAGCTTACCTCATATCATCGGTTGGGTTGTCTGGAAGCTGATACTGATGTGGAATTTGGGGGCAGGATATTTACCAAGGAGAGGGAGCAGGAGGCAGCAAGATGGGGTAGAGGGAGAAGTCAAACTGTGATTCTGATTTGACCGAGCTTTGGCCAACCCCACAGATGCTGGATATAGAACCCTTCAGAGGTATCCACCAGTGCACCAAAGCGGCGTCTCGGAGGGTGTGGCCTGACCAAGTACTCTCTGCAGCTGAGGCCCACCCTGACAAGAGCTGACAGCTGAAAGCTTTTCTCTCCCAGCACCCCCAACACTCTCAGCATCTGGGACAAAGTCCTTCCTTCCGGGAATTGTGGGTAGAACATCATGGTGTCCACCACACATATAGTCTCCCTGCCCATCTAATACTTTGGTACCCAATTCTGTGTATCCAGTTTTGAAATACCTAGAGTGTATTATGCTGTCTTGACTGAACATTCACTGATAACAAAAGGCACAGTGCCATCTATGAAATGAAAAGGTCATCATTCAAGGGCAGTTACTAACAGACAAGAGGAGCAAGTGAAAACTCACATAGTGATGGAAGTTGGAGTCTCAGACAGAGAGAAAAGGGCCAGAGGGCAGCTGTCAGCATGCTCACTCCCCACGCACACCTACTGTGGTCAAATCATGAGGGTGGCAGTGGAAGGAACTAGAAACACTGAGAGAGATGTGGAGGATTCTAAGCATGGGCGGATGTGCTGCTCCTTGCCTCCTAGGGGAAGTTGCAAGCCCCTCAGAGTAAGCCCCATATTCAACCTGATGCTTATACACATGGTCTCAAACAGGTGATTTTAAATCGGAAGAAGGAACCAGAAATGAAGGGGGAAAATGCATGCTGACCAGTTAGCCTCCTTTAAGAGCTTTCGCAGACATTCCACTCAGTGACCAATATAGGCTGGAAAATGTGGTTTTGATTTGGCCATATTGCCGCCCCAAATAAAATAGTATTCTGTTTATCAGGCAGGAGAGGGAAATGGATACTCAGTAGGCAATTAGCAGTCCTCACCACAGATGGTGATAGTAAATTGGCAAATTCTGAGTATATTCTTCCTTGCCAAAATTAAAAGTTGACATCATTATGGCAGTCCCCTTGATTTTTAAAACATTATATTGGTCTGTGAAATACAAAACCCAGGCCCAGCACTCTTAATCACTTTGCTGTACAAGCTTGGACTAGGATACATGATTTTTTGATAAAAAATAGCAAATGTGAAAAATTCATCTAGGCTGAATGGCAGATGAAAAAAACACCCTGAGAGACCTGCCCACCACACATCTGGCCTTTCTTTCTGCTTCTCTTGAGTGACCAGGTGCTCACTGTGACCTTTTGAGACACTTATGCTGTCCCATAAACAGGTCCTTAACACGGGGTATGGTGGGCCATGTTGGAGAGGAGAGTGGCGCAGCCTTCTACCCCATCTCCTGGCCTCGTTAGCTCTGTCCCATACTCTAGTCATCCTGAGTGACCTGTCCTTCCTGGCATTCACCCAACATCTTGCCTCCATGGCCTTCCTTGAACTGCTGCCAGTTGAATTCTTGCCAATTTCCTACAACTATGTGGGAAAATTCCTTCCATCTCTTCAGGCTTAACTCAAATGCTGCCTCCTCTAAGGAGTCTCTGAGCTCCCTTCAACTTGAAGCAGCCCTTCTTGTCTGAACTCCCAGAGAACTTCATTGGTTCCTCTATTATAATACTTTATCCATATTATGGTTATACAGTTATGTTTGATTCCTTTAAATGAGCATGCTTATCTTTTTTATCTTTTTAAAATCTTTTTAAAAAATTTACATGTAGTTTATTTTGGGGGCTTCCCTGGTGGCTCAGTGGTAAAGAATTCACCTGCAAATGCAGGAGACTTGGGTTCGATCCCTGGGTCGGGAAGATCCCCTGGAGAAGGAAATGACAACCCACTTCAGTATTCTTGCCTGGAAAAGCCCATGGACAGAGGAGCCTGGTAGGCTATAGTCCATGGGGTCGCAAAAGACACAGACATGACTTAGTGACTAAACAACAGTAGTTGATTTATAATATTGTGTTAGTTTCATATCAATGTAAGCCCAGAACTTAGAATAGTAACTGGCACACAGAAGGTACTCAGTGCATATTTGCTGAAAGAATAGATATACTAAAAATGCAGAATGAATAAATATTATAATTAATGAATGCAGAGTCAATGGATGCACATATTAAAAAATCAGAATGAATGAATGAAGAAAGAAAAAGAGAGAAAGAGAAAAGGATGAATGAAGGAATGGCCTTGGCCATACAGCCTTGAATGCATCATGCAATGTACAGAAAATGAAAGATCAAGAAGGGATGATCCAATGATCACGCAGCTCCTTCTGGGTGATCGGCATTGGCTGGCCTCAGCTTCTTGACAGCACCAGGGTGGATAAGCCCCTCCTCTCATTTTTGCAAGCATGAGAGCACAGATCCTGCTAATAATTGGAATTCTCCCTTCACTCCCCCACTCCTCATTTCACCCCCTTCCTTCCTTTTCTCTGGGTCTTACCTCTGCTCTTTCTCTCTCTCTGCCCTCTCCCTCCCATCCCTCACCACTGGGCAAAGTCCTAATGCCATTTCCCTTTTCCCACGTGTCTTTCCCAGATTAGCAAGGAAGCAGGCATCACAGAGCCCGAAAAGAAATAGCTTTGCTGATAGCTGTGATGTCAGCCAGCAACGACATTTCCCCGCCCATGATATCAGAGTTAGAGCTACAATCAGATTGAGTATTGAGGTACAGGAGCTATTTCATTTCTACACATTTAACAGGCATTAACTAATCCATCTTTGCTGGTGAGGGAGGTGGCGCCCCACTCTCACAGAGGGGCTGAGTTCGCAGCTGCTTAGCAGACACTGTGCTTTACTGTGTGAATGTGGAAAACAGGAAAGGAAAAACGCATCTGCCACAGTAAATTGATATTCCTTGTGCAAGCCCTGTTTCCTAGAAAGGCACCTCCTTATCAGATTCCAGACCCGAGTCACAGTTTCTATTTGAGGCTTGAACTGCACATAGGTAATTATTTCCACCCATTTCTCCTTCCAGCTAATGGCAATGTGAAGGGTAGGAGGGCATGTCTACCCTGAGAATAATAAAAACAAAACCCCAAATCTCCACCAACAGTGGAATGACATGCAAATGACCCAAGGGAGGGAGCGGGCTGAAGGGGGCTGCTCTCTGGATGTGATGGTGTCAGCAGCACGCTGAGCTCTGAGTAGTTGGGAGAAAGCATGGTGGGGAATGATTGAGATCAAGACTCAGGAGAATGAGCACGTGCACAAGCATGCATGTGTGTGTGTGAAGAATGCAAAAGTGGGAGAGTGGGTGCACCTTAGCCCATGGTTTGAAAAGTCACTCTGGTCATCCCAAGAACCTCTTGTAAGAAGACAGTACAACCTCACAAGTAAAATTAGTTTTCTGTTTTAAAAGTGTTCTGCTTTGTCAATTCTCCAGGTAGCTTTTGACTATGCAAGGTATTAGTACAAGGCCACTGAGTTGCTTGCAAAGCTCAGTGTATCTGTGTGTTTGCCCTCAAACATAGCTTTTGTTCTAAAAGCTGAGACATTGCGGTTTGATTGTTCTTCAGGCCAATCTCTGTGCCTTGCCCTTTCCCTGAGCTGATCACTTTCAGCTCATGCCAGAGACCTAGACCATGTGGTCATACAATGCTGGGCATCACATTTCCATGAGGATGTCTGGAGATGCCACCTCTGCTTTCTATTTCTCTTAGAGACACAGAACTTAAAAGCTGCCAGGGTCATTAGAGATCATATGGGGTCAACTTGCTCATCTTATAGTTGAGGAAACCAAAGCTCAAAGAAGAGCATTGGCTCTTGAGAAGCCAGCCAGCTAGACCTTGGAAGACAGTACTCTTACTAGACTCCTAGTCTGCTCAAATCCATTGCAAGCTTCTTGAGGGCAGTTCAAGTCATTTGCTGGTTACTTTGCCTGCATTTCCCATACCTTCTTTTTAAAGTCTCTTCTGGGAGAGCAGTCAGCCCCACAACCCATCTGCTAGCCTCTGTTGGTGGCGGGGGGGACCAAGAATGGATGGCTGATCTAAGTTGTACTGTTCGATAAATCTTTTCCAGGAATTGGGAATTTAAGTATCTGTTGCGTCTAAATGGAGAGCACATGTCAGGCCCTCAAGGGAGGTCCAATTTTTCCCATGAACGACAAGAAGAAAGAGAAAATGCCAGTTGCTGAGATAGGATTTAAGGGCCTCATAGAGAGCATCAGTGGGAAATGGCTCACTACCTGCTTCCCAGTGGATTTTAACTTCTTGTTACATTCCTCATGAGTCCTGCTGCCATTCCTGCCCTAGAGTTCTGGGAGATAACCACAAACCCTTCCAGTATGTGCTCCTTTTTGCTTAAGACAGTTTGAATAGATCTCCGTCACTTCCTCCTAAGTCCACATACTACTCATACTTTCATTGCCAACTTCTACTGCAATGCCTTCTGTACCAGTTATCTATTGCTGTACAACAGATTACTCCAGAACATAGTGGCTAAAAACACAGACAGATAAAAAAGTAAAACCAATTATCTCACAGTTTCTGATGGTCAGGAATCCGGACATGGCTTGGCTGGGTTTTCTGGCTCAGCGTCCCTTGCAAGGCTGCAATGGATGTATCACTGGGGTTGTAGTCCCATCTCAAGGCTCGGCTAAGGGAGGATGTACTCCCAAGCCCACTCGCCTGGCTGCTGGCGGGCTTCAGAAGATCTGCTTCCAAGCTTGTGCACATGGGCCTCTTTACAGGCTTCCTTTAAGACGTAACAGGCTTCCTTTAAGATGTGGCAGCTGGCTACTCCTAGAGCAAGCAATGCAAGAGAGAGTGAGAGAAAGCACCCAGAACAGGAGCCAGTCTTTTCACAGCTGAATCTTGGAAATGACATCCTAACACTTCTGCCATATTCTGTTAGAATAGAGCCACTGGGTCTGGCCCACACTTAAGGGGGTGAGGAATTCACAAAGGCATGCGAGTGTGTGCTAAGTCACTTCAGTTGTGTCTGACTCTGTGACCCCGTGGACTGCAGCCCACCAGGCCCCTCTGTCCATGGAATTCTCCAGGCAAGAATACTGGAGTGGGTTGCCATTTCCTCTTCCAGGGGATCTTCTCCACCCAGGGATCAAACCCATATCTCTTTCACCTGCTTCATTGGCAAGTGGATTCTTTACCACTAGCGCCACCTGGGAAGCCATTCACAAAGGCATGAATGCTTAAAAGTAAGGATCATGGTGCTGAGGTGGTTTCTTGAGGTTCTACACCTGAGCTTGGATTAATACTCAAAGTTTGCTGAATGTATTCATAGATTTACCATAGATACTCTGTATTTTCTGGGCCCCTTTTGTCTCTTCCTTATGTTTCTGGAGCACTGTCCAATTGAATAGGATATAAAAGCAAGTCTCCTTTCTAACAAGTACACATGATGATGAAGTACCAAACTTCTCTCAGCAGCTAGGTTGCAAATTCCTTGAAAGAAGGAATTCTGTCTTATACTTTGTAATGCTGTGAAAACTGTCTGCAGTCAATAAATGTATAACCATTGGTTGAATGGATCTGTGATACACCAGAAAGAGCTCTACATGGGTCTCTGGCATCCAAGTTCTACTTTTGGATCAGCTTTTAACTATTTTGACCTTGGGTATGTCACAACGTCTTAGGGCCTTGATTTTCCCACCTTTAAAATAAGGAGATTAGCTCTTTAAGGCTACTGTAAACTCACTCCAGTTTTCTTGCCTGGGAAATCCCAGGGACAAAGGAGCCTGGCAGGCTACAGTTCATGGGTTGCAAAGAGTTGGATATGACTTAGCAACTAAACAACAACAATGAGTAATATGTTCTAAAAACTTCTTCCTCATTTAAATTTCCTTTGAGGCAGGGTATCAGACACCTTTAGTGACCCTCATCATCCCCTTGGCAGCAGTCTCATTTCAGCTGCATTTACCGTGGGTACACTCATCTCAAGCTGAGGGTGTTCATCTTCTTTCTCTCATTGTGCCTTCTCAACCCATGTGAGAGTTCGCCTAGTCTATGTGTCTATGTGCAGTTCACAAGTCAGATTGAGTTAGCACCCCAATGACAATCCTCAACCAGGGTCAGATGGCAGCTAGTGGCTAAACACCTCAGCCTCCTGCCTTTCCAGTGGAAAATTCTGCAAGGCATTCTCTATATTCTCTGTGAAATCATTCACTGTTGACTTCTGTAATATTCGTGTTTCTTCTCTCCCTAAATCACTCTTTCCTTTTCTTCACTCTTAATTGCTGGGATGACCTCTTAAATAAACTACCTTCATGCAGGACCTTGTGTCATGCTCTCCTTTCCAGAGAACCCAGACTAAGAAGGAGTCCATTTCTTTCTCTCCCCATCCTTTGCCATTAAGGCTAAATCATGCGAAAGTTTGGGTCAGGAAGACAAAAATGTGATGCAAGTGGAGTCCCAACCAGACCAGAAAAGCCTGCTCCTTCTGGCTCTCTCTGGATCAAATTTCAAAATGGAGAGGTATCTGATGGGAGTAAAGGCAAAAGCCAAGAGCAGAATTGAAGTCATCCACTCTGCCTGGGAGGGGCTTTCCTGGTGGCTCAGACAGTAAAGAATCTGCCTACAGTGCAGGAGACCTGGGTTCAATCCCTGGGTTGGGAAGATCCCCTGGAGAAGGGAATGGCTACCCACTCCAGTATTCTTGCCTGGAGAATCCCAGGGACAGGATACTGAGTTTCTGGTGGGCTATAGTCCATAGCAAGGAGAGATAAGAAAGCCTTCCTCAGCGATCAGTGCAAAGAAATAGAGGAAAACAACAGATTGGGAAAGACTAGAGATCTCTTCAAGAAAATTAGAGATACCAAAGGAACATTTCATGCAAAGATAGGCTCGATAAAGGACAGAAATGGTATGGACCTAACAGAAGCAGAAGATATTAAGAAGAGGTGGTGAGAATACACAGAAGAACTGTACAAAAAAGATCTTCACGACCCAGATAATCATGATGGTGTGATCACTCACCTAGAGCCAGACATCCTGGAATGTGAAGTCAAGTGGGCCTTAGAAAGCATCACTACGAACAAAGCTAGTGGAGGTGATGGAATTCCAGTTGAGCTATTTCAAATCCTCAAAGGTGATGCTGTGAAAGTGCTGCACTCGATATGCCAGCAAATATGGAAAATTCAGCAGTGGCCACAGGACTGGAAAAGGTCAGTTTTCATTCTAATCCCAAAGAAAGGCAATGCCAAAGAATGCTCAAACTACCGCACAATTGCACTCATCTCACACGCTAGTAAAGTAATGCTCAAAATTCTCCAAGCCAGGCTTCAGCAATACGTGAACTGTGAACTTCCAGATGTTCAAGCTGATTTTAGAAAAGGCAGAGGAACCAGAGATCAAATTGCCAATATCTGCTGGATCATCGAAAAGGCAAGGGAGTTCCAGAAAAACATCTATTTTTGCTTTATTGACTATGCCAAAGCCTTTGACTGTGTGGATCACAATAAACTGTGGAAAATTCTGAAAGAGATGGGAATACCAGACCATCTGACCTGTCTCTTGAGAAACCTGTATGCAGGTCAGGAAGCAACAGTTAGAACTGGACATGGAACAACAGACTGGTTCCTAATAGGAAAAGGAGTACGTCAAGGCTGTATATTGTCACCCTGCTTATTGAACTTATATGCAGAATACATCATGAGAAACGCTGGGCTGGAAGAAACACAAGCTGTAATCAAGATTGCCGGGAGAAATATCGATAACCTCAGATATGCAGATAACACCACCCTTATGGCAGAAAGTGAAGAACTAAAGAGCCTCTTGATGAAGGTGAAAGAGGAGAGTGAAAAAGTTGGCTTAAAGCTCAATGTTCAGAAAACTAAGATCATGGCATCTGGTCCCATCACTTCATGGAAAATAGATGGGGAAACAGTAGAAACAGTGTCAGACTTTATTTTTGGGGGCTCCAGAATCACTGCTGATGGTGATTGCAGCCATGAAATTAAAAGACACTTACTCCTTGGAAGGAAGGTTATGGCCAACCTAGATAGCATATTTAAAAGCAGAGACATTACTTTGCCAACAAAAGTCCGTCTAGTCAAGGCTATGGTTTTTCCAGTGGTCATGTATGGATGTGAGAGTTGGACGGTGAAGAAAGCTGAGCACCGAAGAATTGATGCTTTTGAACTGTGGTGTTGGAGAAGACTCTTGAGAGTCCCTTGGACTGCAAGGAGATCCAATCAATCCATCCTAAAAGAGATCAATCTTGGGTGTTCATTGGAAGGTCTGATGTTGAAGCTGAAACTCCAATACTTTGGCCACCTCATGCAAAGAGTTGACTCATTGGAAAAGACCTTAATCCTGGGTAGGATTGGGGGCGGGAGGAAAAGGGGACGACAGAGGATGAGATGGTTGGATGGCATCACCGACTCGATGGACATGGGTTTGGGTAGACTCCGGGAGTTGGTGATGGACAGAGAGGCCTGAAGTGCTGCGGTTCATGGGGTCGCAAAGAGTCGGACACGACTGAGCGACTGAACTGAACTGAACTGATAGTCCATAGGGTTGCAAAGAGTCAGACATGACTGAAGTGACCTAGCACGCACCCACTCTGCCTGGGACTCTGAGAGGAGCTGGTCAGCATGGTCCACCTGCAGTCACCTAGGGCAGGGAGTGGTCCGGCAGAGAGCAAACCCGAGGGAGCAGCCCTGAGATATGCTGGCAGGCAAGGGATCCAAGACATGCAAGATGCTAGCTGAAGAACTCACCAGAGCGGGTTAGCACTGTGGACTGAAAAAGATCCTAGAGTCAAGGAAATTGGCTGGGCTACCTGAGGTGGAGACTAAATAGGGATCATGACCATGCCTCAAGGGGTCTTCAATAGCAGCCAGGGCTGAGGAGGACCCAAATCAGCAGGGAGGACCTCAAGGCCCTAAGCACTGATTTCAGCAGTTGCCAGCATTATGGACATTTATTATAGTGGTGACATGAGGGACCCAGAGAGTGGAACAGTGGCACTGAATTTCGGATTCTAACCCCATAAACATAAGTATGTCGCATACTCCCTCCCCATACCCAGGTGCCATCTTGAAAACGATCAAGATAGGGAGAACAAAATGGAAAGAGTAACTATTTCAAGCAAAGGAGACTGAATTCCCAAAAATGATGGTTTAACTGATTAGAGTAGACCAGGTCAGAGCCAAGTTTAATACTCACTTCCAGTTCTGTGGCCCACTTCCATGTGTGTGCTTGTGCCCTCCCATTGACACACACACACACGCGTGCACGCGTGTATGTGTGTGCATATGCTAAGGCATGTTGGGCTCATAAGAAAGCCCCAGTTTGCTGTAGAAAATCTTTTGGAAGATCTGAGCAGAGCATGTAGAAATCTTCATGGTTGTGAATGGGGCAGGGAATTTGGAGGGACACACCCCCAGATACAGGGTCTCCCAGCTGGGGCAGCTTTCCAAGCTCGGACTGGGCTCATTTGGGCTGGAAAAGCCACATCGGCGTCAAACTCATCTCCACAGGTCTGGCTTTAGCTAGGAGGCAGAAGTCAGGGCTCTTAACACACACAGCAAGAACTGTGAAGGAAGGTTGGGGTAGGGGGACCCCAGCGTTTGCCTCTTTCATCTCCGTGGGCAGTCTCAATTTCCCTGGCCTCCATCTCGGCTTTATCAAGGCTATCTGAGTCCCCCTGTCTTTTCTGGCCTCCTCTGGGATGCCTCCTCTGCCATGACAGTTGCTGAGGGTTCCCCAGGGCAGGTGGAAGCATGATTTGCTTTTCAAGCTCTGCCCACTTATTGATCTCCTGTCTGAGAAATGTCAGCAGCAGCCAGGAGCTTTCCCCGCTAAGGCACTTAGCTTGGAAGCCTGTGGTATCTGCCTGGATAAACCCTCCGCCTCCTGCCTCTCTGGCTTTAGAACTCTCCCCACCCCCACCTCGGGAAAAGTCTTCTAAGATGAGATGGCAAGAATCAAACAGCGACATGCTTTGAACATTGGGACGGGAACCAGATTTAAACTGGGTGAAAGCCCTGAGCTCAGAGCGAGTGCATTTCCCTTTCTGCCATCCCTTCCCATCCCTGCCTCTTGTCGCTGGGAGCAGGTTAGGCAATCTCCCTCGAGGAGCCTGGCCAGGGGCAGGAGCTTGGCCCATGAGTCGAAAAGAGGGGCTCTAACCCAGGACCTGGGCAGATAAAGGCCACGCCATTACTTCAACTGCCATCCCCTCTCGCTACACCCCAGCTCTGATATGATTTAAATGCAGGATTTGGAGGAGGGGAGGGGAAGAGAAAAAGACTGTGTGTTTAGTGGTTAAACCTTTTAAAGTTTAAGTGCATAAACAGGGCCTTCTCTGTATCTGTCTATAGCAATTCCCATGACAGTTACAGCAAAATTACAGAAGCTGGGTCGTTTATATAACCCTTTGTATTGTCAAAGCACATTAAATGTCTGCCTTCCTGCACCCCGCCGAGCTGTCTTCAGCTGTCAGATCCCCATACTGCAGCTCAGCACACTGAGGGTAAAGCACTTTGGCAATGCCGATGCAGAGAAAGCTGGACCCTCAGGTGCAGCTAGGTCTGGGAAGTGAGATTTCAATTTCCCCTAAGCCCGAGTCCCAAGGTTTCAAATATATTGAACCCTCTCCTTTCTAGCCAAACGTTTTGCCACCTGGCCAATGGGTTTATTCCCTGAATGGGCAGCACACACAGCATTTGTCTTTTATTCTGGACAAGTTTGAGAGATTGCCTTCATCTATGTATTCATTTGATAAAAAAAGGACTTATTGAATGTTTTCTAAAATGCTAGTACCAGAAAAATAACATGCAGCCACCATGGCCTACCTTTACACTGCCCACTTTAAGTTGTTTAAGGGACTTTGTATCTATGAACTCTTTGACCCTTAACCCAGCCAGGCCTCCTTTACACTGCCCCCACCCAGTGCTGTGGACCCCAAGGGCCCTTATCAATGAACCTCTTGCGCTCACATCTTCATCTCCATCTCAGGATGTGTCCCCCAGGGATTGCACCTGAGGTGATAGGAACGCTGAGAGACACAGGGCAGAGGTCAAATCACAACCTGGTCCATGGCAGAACTGTGACTTGAATTTAGGTCTTTCCCTTGTAAGTCCCATCCTCTTTCCATGTTTCCCTGCCCTATTCAATCTCTATCCAACCACTTCCTTTCCTTTACTCCCTTCTTGTTGCGCAATATGCATCAGGAAGTTCATTCCCAGAGGAGTCCCAAACAGCAACTGGTGTGATATGTGGGCTTCTGAGAAACTCCCTAAATTCTAAATGCTCCCTTCCACCGCTGAAACCTGAAATTCCACCATGGCTACAGTCAACCCTGACAACTAATCGTTGCCTTCCCCTTGAAATTTGCTTTCGACATGCAAAAAGCAACTGGAACTCTTCTACAATGCTAACGGGACTGTAAAATGGTTAAAAAGAAAAAAACCTTCAGAAAATTTGGAAAAGTTGAAGTTTCTTGAAGAGTTAAACATGTGTTTTTCATTCTATCCCTGGGTATTTACCCAAGAGAAGAAAAACATTATACATTCAAAGACTTGTCCATGAACGCTCAGAGCAGCTTCATTTGCAATACCCCAGACCTGGTAATAACCCAAACGTTCATCAACCAGTGAATAGATAAGCCATTTGTGGTATATCTATATTTTTCAGCAATAAAAAGGAACAAACTATAGATGCATGCAATAACATGCATGAACCTCAAAAACACAGTGAGTGAAAGGAGCCAGGCACAAAAGAACACAAACTGTGTGATTCCATTATTCACATAAAGTTCTACAACAGGCAAAACTCATCTATGGTGATGCAGGTTGGAATAGTGATTACCTTCATTTGGAGGATGTTTTGACTGGAGAAGGGCACAGGGAATTTTCTAGGGAGATGGAAATTTTCTTCATCTTAGTAGGGTAGTGTTTCCATAGGTGCAAGCATTTGTCAAAACTCATCAAACTGTGCACTTCAAATGGGTGCATTTTTTATGTTCATTATACATCTGTAAAGGCGATTTAAGAACATAAGTCGCTGACACAGTAGACGTGGTATTCTTGACCTGTGCCCTCTGGAGTCTCTTGGATCCATAAACCAATATATACGATTGTGGGCTTAGGTGTATATTACAGGAAACAGGCTCTCATTTTCTTCAGGTTCTACTCTGACAAGAGTGTCTGCAACTCGATTTTAACATAGACACACAAGAACAAAGCACCTCAAATAACCATTCTATATGACAAACCCAGCAGACAATTTCCTTCACAGAACTCGGGAGCTTTGGGGAGCAGGATTTCTGCAGGTGCAGGGCCATGGTGGAAAAGGAGAAGTTCCAAAGGTGGGTACAAGGCCAGCCTTGCACTGTGGAAGGGAAGGAAGGGTTGACGGTCAGGTCCAAACCTAAAGAATCACCGAGCTGTTTCACCTTGCCAACCAGTAAGATGGAGAAGCCACAATCGCCTAGGTATCTACAACTTACACAGGTTTGAAATCACAATCTTGTCATGCCTGTTTAAACCACCATGATGCAGTGAAATCCTATTATCTGCCATATATTACTGTGCCGACAGATGTGGGTGGAAACCGTGGACACCATCAGACACACCTCATTCCCTGGGGAACTAGGGGAGCTTGGGAAATTCCATCCTGGCAGAAGCCTCTTTGAACAGTCATCTGAGCACTCCAGACTTCAGCTCGGATGGGAATGGAATGGGTTATGTCGGAGCAGCACCTGGGGTAGGGCAGCACGTGTGTGCCTGTGTGAGCACGTGCACACAACCGCAAGCACTGTGCTGGCGCTTCGTGAGATATTTCAGAAACTAGCAGCAGCAGCAGCACTTGGGAAGTTGAAAAGCTGAAACCTGTGAATCAATCCAAGCACAAAGCTCTCGGTTTCTAATTCGGTACCTGTTTCCAACACCTTGCAAAGAGTCAATCTGTGCAGAACCTCACACTCTTAGCATTTCTGGTCCTCCGTTCTAAGGAGGATGCAGTAACAGCAGGTGTCTAAACCATTGATTTGTTTTAGAGGATCCTACACCGTCAACGACATGTCATCTGCTCTTGTAAATACTCAGGAACTTTTCGATGCCCATACTCAAAACACTCAATAAGAAGTTAAAACTTCTGTCTTCTACAGGCTATGGTTGAAGTAGACTCTGGGGATATTTTAACTCATTCTCTCAAGGTATATTTATCAAACATCTATGTGTCAGGCCATGAACATACAGCAGGAAACAGGACCCAAAAAAGCCCTGCCCTCATGGAGCTCACATTCTAAAAGAATAATGAATAAATAAATTGTATATTAAGTTAGATAATACAGTAGGAGAAAAAGCAGAAAATGGCAAATGTGCGGCTATAATTTTGGATAGGCTGGTCATAAGAGATCTCATTAAAAATAGGACAGTTAAGCAAAGACTTTTAGGGGAGATGGAGTCAGCTGGGTGAATATCTGGATAAACAGTCGCAGGGAGCAAGACCAACCAAGGCAAAGGCTAGGAAGCAGAAACATGCTGAAGTATTAGAGGGACAGCAAAGAGTCCCATGTGGCCAGAATCAAATGAGCAAGGGAGGCTAGAACTATGAGATGAAACCAGCAAGGTAGTGAGTGCCAGATTGTGTCTCTCTCTCTTTAGTTGCTAAGTCGTGTCCAACTCTTGCAACCCCATGAACTGTAGCCTGCGAGGCTCCTCTGTCCATGGGATTCTCCAGGCAAGATACTGGAGTGGATTGCTGTTTCCTTCTCCAGGGGATCTTTCCGACACAGGAATCAAACCCAGGTCTCCTGCATTGCAGGCAGATTCTTTACCGACTGAGCTATGAGGGCAGGTCCTTGTAAGTCATTGTAAGACTTGAACTCTGTAAGGACATTGTAAGGGCTTTGACTCTAAGGGAGATGGAAGGTTCCAAGCAGAGGAAGAAACTGCTCTGACTTCAGTTTTAAATGGATCTTTCTGGCTGCTGTGCTTAGAACAGACTATAGTAGAGGCTGGGCCAAAGGAGTCTGTGAATGTAAAGAGAGATCAATGGAAACTATGCAATCTGAATAACAGACAGAAAAAAATATTGGAAAAAATGAATAAAGCCTCGGGGAACTGTGTGGTCTAGTATTTATGTCATCAGAGACCTAGAGAGGAGAAAGAATGCAACACTGAAAAAATATTTGAAGAAATAATGGCTGAAATCTTCCCAAATTTGGCAAAGGATATAATGTATTCAAGAAGCCGATTGAACCCCAAATAGGATAACCCCAAAGAAATCCATGACTAGACACTTTATAAACTGGTAAAAAATAAAAATGAAGAATACTCGTGAAAGCTGCTTGAGAAAAACAATGCATTACCTAGAGGGAATCAACAATTTCAATGATTGCAGATAGCTCACAGAGATGATAGAGGCCGAAAGGAAGTGGGACAGCATGTTTAAAGTGCTAAAAAGAAAACCCCCCAAACCAGTCAACACAATTCTAAATTGAGCAAAAATATACTTCAGAAATAAATGAAGGTGAAATCAAGATAGTCTCAGATGATAGAAAATTAAGAGAATTTGTAACCCACAAAACTCTCAAAGAATTGCTAAAGGAAGTTCTTCAAACCAAAAGGAAATGACAACAGAAGAAAACTGGGCTATCAAAAATAAAGGAAGAACAACAGAAATGGTCAACATCTGAGTAAATATAATAGATTATTCTTCTATTTTGAGATATTTAAAATGTGTTTGCCCATTGAAAGCAAAAATTGTAACATCATTTTCTGGGGGTTTTAATATACATTGATATAATACATAAGATGGATATAGCACACAAGAGGGAAGATAGAAGACTTTAAACAGTGGTATATTTTGTACATTCCAATAAAAGTGGCAAAATGTTAATTCTAAATTGATGGTGAAAAGTTATGTATATATTTTATAATACCTAGAGCAATCACTAAAATAAATATATTACAGTCAAAATCACAATAGATAAATTAAAATTGAATACCAAAAAGTTCAGATAACACTATGACTTGATGCAATGTGATATTCTGGATTGAATCTCAGAATAGAAAAATGGAATAAGCAGAAAAACTGTTGAGATCCGAATAGATTCTGGAATTTAATTAATAATAATGTGACAATTTCTGGTTTCTTGATTTTGACAAACATCATAGTAATGTAAGCTGTTAACATTAGGGGAAACTGAGTGAGGGATAGGAGAATTCTCTGTATTATCATTCCAACTTTTCTGTAAATCTGAAAATTTTCTAAAATAAAGATTTTACTTAGAAAATGTTCAAATTACCCCAAATTAGGCAAGAAAGTGCAAACAGAAGAACAAAAACCAGAGGGAACAAATAAAACCAAATAACAAAGTGATGCAGTTAATCCAAACATATCAATAATTACATTAATATAAATGGTTTAAAATACCAATTAAAAGAAAGATAGTCAGAATCGATAAATAAAAGAAAAACATGACCCAACCATACACTGTCTACAAGAAACTCATTCAAATATAATGATACAGCTAGGTTAAAAATAAAAGGAGAAAAAAGATGTACCATGCAAACACTAATCAAAAGAAAGCTGGAGTGGCTCTATTAATATCAAACAAAAGAGATTTCACAGCAGAGAAAATTACCAAGGATCAAGAGGGATATTATATAACAATGAAAGAATCAATTCATCAAGAAGACATAAGAGTGCTAAATGTGCATGCACCTAGCAAAAGAGTTTCTACAGCCACTATGGAGAACAGTGTGGAGACTCCTTAAAAAACTGGGAATAGAACTGCCATATGACCCAGCAATCCCACTGCTGGGCATACACACCGAGGAAACCAGAATTGAAAGAGATGCGTGTACCCCAATGTTCATCGCAGCACTGTTTACAATAGCCAGGACATGGAAGCAACCTAGATGTCCATCAGCAGACGAATGGATAAGGAAGCTGTGGTACATATACACAATGGAATATTACTCAGCCATTAAAAAAATACATTTGAATTGGTTCTATTGAGATGGATGAAACTGGAGCCCATTATACAGAGTGAAGTGAGCCAGAAAGAAAAACACCAATACAGTATACTAATGCATATATATGGAATTTGAACGATGGTAACGGTAACCCTATATGCGAGACAGAATAAGAGACACAGATGCACAGAACAGTCTTGTGGACTCTGAGGAAGAAGGCGAGGGTGGGACGTTCTGGGACAATAGCATTGAAACATGTATATTGTTGTGTGTGAAGCGGAACACCATTCCATGTTCTATGCATGGGACAAATGCTCAGGGCTGGAGCATTGGGATGGCCCAGAGGGATGGGATGGGGAGGGAGGTGGGAGGAGGGTTCAGGAGCGGGAGCACGTGTGAACCCATGGCTGGTTCATGTCAATGTATGGCAAAAGCTACTACAATATTGTAAAGTAATTAGCCCCCAACTAAAATAAATAAACTTATTAAAAAAAAAGAGTTTCTACTACATGAAGCAAAAACTGACAAAACTGAAAAGAGAAATAGACAAATCCACAATTATATTTAGAAACTTTTCAACACTTGTCTCAATAGACAGTCAGCAAGCATATAAACAATGATGTCAAACAACTGAATCTAATAGACATTTATAGAACATGCCATCCAACAACAGGAGAATATGCTATATTTTCAAGTGAACATGAAACATTCACCAAGATAGACAGTATGCTACGTGTCTTAACAAATTTAAAAGAATTGAAATTATACAAAGTGTGCTCTCATACCATAATGGAATTTAACTAAAAATCAGTAATAGAAAGGTAACAGGAAAAGCATCAAACACTGAGAAAGCTAACATACTTCTAAACAATCTTTTATCAAACAGGAAATATCAGGGGAAATTTAAATATATTTTGAACTGCATGAAAATAGAAAGGTAGCTTATTGAAATTTGCATGATATATCTATAGCAGTGCTTTGAGGGAAATTGATAGCATTAAATGCTTACATTAGAAAAGAAGAGTTCTCAAATAATAACCAATAGCTTCCATCTTAAGAAATTAGAAAAATAAGAATAATCTAAATCCAAATCAAGCAGAATGAAGGAAATAATAAAGACCAGAAATCAATGAAATAGAAAACAAGCAATAGATAAAACCAATCAAACCAAAATCTAGTTCTTTGAAAAGATCAAAACAATTGATAAATCTCTAGCCTACTGACAAAAAGGGAAAGAGAAAACACAAATTTCCAGTATCAGGGAGGAAAGAGGGAATGTCACTATAGGCTCTGCAAATATTAAAAGGATAATAAGGAAATAGCATGGGTATCTATGGATATGAATTTGATAACTTAGATAAAATGGACCAACCAATTCCCTGCAAATCACAAATTAGCAAAGCTCACTCAAGATGAAGCAGATAAGCTGAATAGTCCATTAAATATTTAAGAAATTAAAGTTGTCATTAAAATATTTCCAAAAAAGAAATCTCTAGGATCTGATGGTAAATTCTACCAAACATTTAAAGAAATAACATCAATTATATAAAATATCTTCCAGAGAACAGCAGAGCATGGAACAT
Organism: Okapia johnstoni; assembly: GCA_024291935.2. Classification (NCBI taxonomy): domain Eukaryota; kingdom Metazoa; phylum Chordata; class Mammalia; order Artiodactyla; family Giraffidae; genus Okapia; species Okapia johnstoni. Next base: position 30,906,354 of record CM044305.1, on the reverse strand, counting down.
TTTCCAATTCATTCTGTGTGGCTAACATTACTCTGATACCGAAGACAAAAAGAGCAGAAAAATAAAAAAACTACACCCTAATATTTCTCATAAACATAGACACAATAATGCTCAATGAAATATTAGCAAATTGAATCCATCAATATATAAAACCACAGCACAACCAAGTGGGATTTAGCTCAGAAACACAATATTCAAAAATGGATAAATGTAATTCACAATATTGACAGTCTAAAGAAGAAAAACTATAAGATCCTATTGATTAATGTAGAATAAGCACTTGATAAATTTCAATATATATTCATGATTTTTTTAAAACTGTCAGCAAACAAGAAATAGAAGGGCTCTTCTTCAACTTGATAAAGAGGCATCTTTACAAAAACCCTGCAGTTAACGTCATACTTGATGAAAAATGGAATGCTTTCTCCCTGTGATCAGGCACAAGGCAAGGATATCCACAGCCACCCATCCAATTCAGAACCAGTGGATTAAGCAGTGCAATAAGGCAAGAAAAAGAAATAAAGCATATGTATCAGAAAGGAAGAACTAAAATTGTCCCTGATTGCCTACATAGAAAATTCTAAGGAAACTGCAAAATAAAACCTCCTAGAACTAATAAATTTAGTAAGGGTGCAGACATAAGGTCAATACAGAAAAATAAACTGTAATCCTATGTACTAGTAACGTACAATTGTAAAGTAAAACTTTAAAAAGCAATGTAATTTATAGTCAAGTCAAAAGAATGAACTTCGTAGGCATAAATATAACAAAATATGCACAGGATCTGTATGCTGAAAAAATATAAAACAGTGATAAAAGAAATCAAATAAGATCTAAAAGAACTGAAGAAACAGAATGATAGACCATGCTTATGGATTGTTCAAGTTCAGCATAATAAATATGTCAATTCTCACTGAAATGATTTATAGATTTAATGCAACACCAATCAAAACACCAGCAGACTTTTTGTACAAACAAGCTGATTCTAACACTTATACAGAAAGACCAAGGAACTAGAAGATCTAAAACAAATTTGAAAAAGAATAAAGATATCAAGTATGATCATTCTCCATTTTCAGACTTACTCGATAGCTATAATAATCAAGACAGTGTGGTATTGGCAAAGGATAGACACAGAGATCAATGAAACAGAATGGAGTGTCTAGAAATAGACTCATAGCAGCATGGCCAACTGATTTTTAATGAAGTTGCAAGAAGCAGGCACTGGCCCTTTTACACATTCTGTGGACAGGACAGAGATGAGCATGGAAAGCCCTGTACTGAAGAGACTCTTTAACTTTCCCCTTGGCTCCTGAGAAGAGGGCTGGAGACCCTTCCCATTCTCTGCAGCCTTTTCAGAAGCAGCCAACAATGAGGAGAAAGGGGTCCTCGGAAGAGGAAATAGGAAGGCCCTGGTATGTGTAATGGGTGAGGGGGCCAATGTGGCTGGAGCACGGGGAGCAGGGGCAAGAAGAGGAAGTGAGGCAGAGGTGGCAGGGGACCTAGTCGATCCCTGGGAGGACTTGGAATTTCCTCGGAGGTGTGCCATGAGAGGGTTTGGAGCCAGGGAGTGATGCAATCTGACTTTACCTTTTAATAGACTCCTTCTCACTGCTGAGTTGAGAAATGACTGAAGGGGGTGAGAGGGACGGAGCTGGGGGTGGGGAAGGATGCAGCAAGGGGACCATGCAGGAGGCTGCTCAGATAATCCAGGTGACATATGATCATGGCCTGGACCAAAGCAGAAGCACTGAAGGTGAGGAGATGTGGTCCATTTTGGACATAATTTGAAAGTATGGGTTGTAGAGTGTGTGTGTGTGTGTGGTGGGGGTGGGGGGACTTGTGATGAGAATTTCTTACTGTTGCAGTAAAAAAATAAGTTTGATAAGACTGCTTTTGGAATTCTATTTCCCCTCCACTATGCTCACTGGAAGGCTGACTCAGGTCTCACAAGTGCTTCAAGCCCTTGGATGCCCAAGACTTGGGAATGTGTGCTTGGAATGTGAGCAGAGGGTCACTATCTTGGCTTCATGGGAACGTCTGACCTCTTCCCCTGAGGTCTGTGGAAGAAGAGCCACTCTCCTCAGGTGACACACTAGATGGCTGGGCTTCAGGAGCCCAGCCCGACTTGGGTAGGTTGGACCCACTCAATGGGGTTTCAAGTAACAAATGGACAGGTCACAAAGCCTTTACTTCATTTTATTGATTTAAAAAAAAAAAATAGGTGTGGAGAACTATGGTGACGTACCTAGTCTCCCAGACAGAGTCTGTGGCACACTTTCAGTTTCTGTCCGCTGCTCTGAACATGCATGGGAGAGGCACTAGGGTGCTAGCCACCTTCCAGTTCTTGCTGTCCTTAACTGACCTGATCTTTCTAGACAGCCAAAAGGCCTTCGCTCATGAACCAGGCCCACAGTGCAGTAGCCAGGGTGGTGGAGCAGGGAGCTGATGCCCTCAAGTCTCCTGCTTTGCAAGTAGCCCCTTGGCTGTCTGCCTGCAAGCTCCAAGCCTCCACTGATCCAGGCAGGGAAGGCCGAACAGACAGCAGAGGCAAAAGACCAAAGCGGGGTGATGAATAGTGGGAGGTGTCCACCCAGCAGCATGCTGGGCCAGACTACCACTGTGAAACACAGCTGAGGGCCAGTGCCTATTGTAACGTTTTTCTTTTTAGGCTTCAGAGTTGTTATGGGCTCAGTTATATCCCTTCCAAATTCCTATGTTGAAGTCCCAACCCCCGAGACATCAGAAAGTGACTGTGTTAGGAGACGGGGTCTTCATGGAAGTGATTAAGATGAAATGAGGTCACGAGGGTGGGCCCTCATCCAATACAACTGTCCTTATACGAAGAAAAAGTGGGGATACAGATGGAGCAGAGGGAGGGCCAGGAGAAGACATGGGGAGACGACAGCCATCTACAGCAGCCATGAGGTGGGGACCAGAGAAGTGCCATACAGAACACTCCCCCAGGCCTCTGCTCTCAGCATCCCTCCCCTCTATTCCCACAGCCTCAGGGGGCCAGTCATGGGAGTGGTTGTAGCAGAACTTGCCAGGCCCTCTGCACTGCCTGGAGCATAGCTAGAAGTTGCTTCCCTGGTTGCCTGATACACAGCTGCAAGTGGGTTGCCGGGGAGGAACTGGCCCTGAAGGCCGGGCCTTCTTCATGGGCCTCTGAAGCCAGTTCGGTGGGGCTGGCCCAGGGACCACCCACGATCCTCATCATGAAGCCGGAAGCTTTAGCCTGTGGGCGCACCTGCTGAGAGCCTCCGGGAGAGAAGCTAGGGGCTGTTTTTAGCACATACACCCTCTCCTCTCTTTCTGTCTTTTTTTTTTTCCTAAATAAGAGAAGGCAGTTCCTTCGGTACTGGGAGCGAAAAGAGGGAGGGGGCCAAGAATGAAAGACTCGGGGAGTGTTACACATCACAGTGGGCGTATTTTATGGAAAGCAGCCGACAATCAGTGTTTGCAGACGCCTTTTATTTTATATTATTTCCTCATCTGTTCAGCTTTCTTGGGCAGGAGCCAGAAAGTTAATATTCTCAGTCAAAGTCGGCCTTTTATCTGTCAGGTTCAAAATGAAACCGAGTCGCTGGGGTTTTAAAGCATCTCTGGCAAAAGGCAAACACACCTTTTTGGCAGCTCTGGCCCAGGGGCTGTCGCAGGGGTTGCCACACCTGCCAGCAGCTCCCGCTGAGGCCCTCTTACTGGAGAATTTGCTGATGGGCCGCTGGGGTTCCTTAACCATGATACGGGTCACTTAAAAGGCAGTAGGGTGTCCCCAGGGAGTCTGGTTTGGCTGTGCCTGTTGGGGTCATCAATACACAAGCAGAAGGTGCCAGGGTGGCCTCAGCCGAGGGCAGTTTGACCAGTTGGGAGGCAGGTGGGAGGCAAGGTTGGGAGGGGGCAGTTAACCCCTGCCTGCATGCTGCTTGCAGTCCTGAAAGCAGCCGGAAGTAGTAGTGGTCTGAACAGAACTGTGGTGGTTTTAAAAGAGGCCTCCAAATTCTTCCACACTCCCTGCCATGACAGGTTGGAGCTCAGACCCTCCCCTTTAATGTGGGCTGGTTTCATGATTCACGTCTAACAAAGAATTACGGAAATAACCAGAAGTGATGCTGGGTGATTTCCAAGGATAGATGATTAAAAGGGCCATGCACCTTCCACCTGGCTCTCTCTCACAGGACAGCCACCTTGGGCACCCTAAGTGGCCATGTGAAAGATCCAGTTGTTGTGAAGCTGGAACGCTGTCAGGACCACATGAAGAGACCACCCAGAGAGAACAGGAGCCCAGCTGTGCCAGCCCCCAGCTGTCGGAGTTGTCCCAGCCCAAGCATCAGACATCTGAGAGAAGAAGCCTTCAAGATATCCCCACCTCCAGCCATCTGACTGCAGTGACTGGAGACACTACCTTCTTGAGCCTAGTCACCCCAGAACCTCGAGGGGTAATGATAAAATGGCTGCTTCTGTGTTACCCCATCAAGTTTGGGGTAGTTTGATACACAGCAATAGATAACCAGTACATTGGCCCCCTGCCTTCTGATTTTGTCTCCTCCAAAGCAACATTGTGGAAAGTGGGTCCCCTTTGGCTGTACAAACCCTCCCTTGACAGGACAGCCTGAAGGAACGGGTTTCTGACCTCAGGACAAAAGGGCTAAATGAATATCAATTCTGACTCTTCCTGAAATATTTCCTCGGTCCACTCACTCAACCCTTCTGGGCCTCAGTTTCCAAATCTATAAAATGGGGATGGTGGCTAAGGCTGGCTTCACAGAGATGTTAGAAAGGTCAAATGAGATGGTGGATGTAATGCTGAGATTTCCCAACACCCTGAGACACAAGATCAGATAAATAACACGCTTCTCCCCATCACAAGTCTATGGCCAGAAAATCTACACAACCTGTAGCAAGTGTTACCTATGTGCAACTCTAAGAGGAAAGGGGACCTTTTGTAAAACATAAGAACAATTCAGAAGCTCCTTCTCATTTTTAGGCTTTATCATAGGTTACGTGGGGGCAACCAATGGAACCATCCAGCTGTGGAGATTCATTTCATTTGGGGAAGTCCATGGCTTTGTGGCATTCTCCATTATACCCCAATCAAACTGAGGGTTTATGCTGTCAATCTGGGGGCTCTCTTCAGTTTGGAGACCACTTAAAATGTACTAGGGTGTCCCTAGTGCTAGAACTTCAGAAACCCTGGTATCAATTACACACCACCTAATACCCGACTCAGCTGGACTCAATAGCATATTTGAGGATCAACTGAAGTTGAAAACTGGCTCTGTGGGTGGAGGTGAGGAGGGACAATTTTACCTCCTGCTACACAGCCCTGCACTTAGCTTGGACCCAGAATTCTGCTTGCCTTTCTGAGTGTTCTGCCTTCCCCACCAACCCTCTGGTGAACTTTTGGGGGCCTCTCCCTTCCTTACAATATGGCCACTGCTAATAAAGGCATAAATGCTGCAAAGCACTTATTACAGTAATATTATCTTTATATTACCCCAGCATTACCAGGCCGTGCGCAGGGCCCGGGGAGGCGGGAGAACCTCTTCGGTGCTGTCAGTAATCGGAGGAAGGCAGTTTAGTTTAATGATAATGACTTACACTTACATAGCTGCCCTCATCCCAGAGGACCCTGGAGCACTTCACAAACACACTCTCATTCTTAGCCTTTCTAACAAACCTGAGATGCAGCAATGCTTATAAATAATATATACTCTGAGTGTCTCTATATCCTGCAAATGTATGATATAAATATGTATAAGTGTAACAAATATGATTTTTGCATGTTACATTTATAATCTTTAAAAAAAAAAAGGTGACCCAGCATGGGTGTGCAGCCACAAAACAGACTCACAGAGTGCGAAATTTAATAAATATCGATATTGCACAACCATTTACAACAGGTACCAGCCTGGGGCTTTTAAAAGCTAAGGAAATCCTTCAGGGTCTACATTCACTAGATTCTTCTTTCACTGGAAAGGTTATTCTCAGGTCAAGTTTATTCAACCAGCCCAGCTCTGGGTGTGGCAAACACACACATATGGATAGTCCTAGATGCTTACCTGGGCTGGCTCTGAAGCCCTGATGCTGATGCTGTGTGATTATGGACAAAGCACAAACCTTCTCTGGGTATCAGATGAATCCTTAACATAACTGGATTGTGGCTGTCTGATAGATCATGGTATGGCTTCCCATCCTTCAGGCTCTTGCTATTAGAAAATTATACATGTGCATCCTTTTCCATGTGAATTTGTAGTATTTCCCATCGGAGTAGGCAGAGCTTCCTTTCCCACCCCATGGATCTGAGAGAGCTAATTCTTAGGTAGGTTGATAAGGAGTCCAGGGCCCTCAAGGAGGAAGGGGTCTGGGGATCTCAAGGAAGAGAAAAGGACAAATGGCTGTTGTTGTTGTTTTCCTACATTGCTTTGTCTTAGTCACATAAGACTTTTTCCCTTAAACTCTGAGTTGTTATGACAAAAATCTTTAAGACTAATTTTCTTAAAGCCCAGAGCTAATGATTACACAACAAAATAACTCATCTTGCTCAAGGGTATGTTTTTCCTTAAGCTCTGTACTAATGATTATATAACAACAATGTGTCTTGTTCAAGGACATGTTTCTCCATCTTAACAAGAACCTTCTGACTAATCTTGTTATCTTAAGACACATGTTGTGGGAGTGGGTCTGGTAAGACCTTTCTATTGTTAGTTCTAATCTTGTTAATTTAAGATGTATGTTGTGGGAGTGGGTCTGGTAAAATTATATAAGGCCTTGATAAGACTAGCAAGGGGGGCACTCTCTGTCCCCTTCTGATGTCTTATGTCAGAAGCTTTCTCTGCCCTTTTGCACTGTAATAAAACTTCTGCCACACAAAAGCTCTGAGTGATCAAGCCTGGTCCCTAGTCCTGAAGCTAAATCTTCTCCGGAGATCTCGAATCTGACATCTTTCATCATAAGCTATCAGATCCTGGGTTTGACCTGTTTTCTGATCAGTGTTTGTTGTTGTAGCTGTTTAATCACTAAGTCATCTCTGATTCTTTGCAACCCTATGGACTGCAGCACTCCAGGCTTCCCTGTCCTTCACTGTCTCCCAGAGTTTTTTCAAGCTCATGTCCATCGAGTCAGTGATGCCATCCAACCATCTCATCCTCTGTCGTCCCCTTCTCCTCCTGCCTTCAATCTTTCCCAGCATCAGGGTCTTTTCTAATGAGTCAGCTCTTTGCATCACGTGGCCAAAGTATTGGAGCATCAGTTTTAGCATCAGTCCTTCCAATGAATATTCAGTGTTGATTTCCTTTAGGATTGCCTGGTTTGATCTTGCTGTCCAAGGGACTCTCAAGAGTCTTCTCCAGCACCACAATTCTAAAGCATCAATTCTTCAGCTTTGGTGCTTAGCCTTCTTTATGGTCCAACTCTCACATCTGTACATGACTACTGAAAAAACCACAGCTGATCACTATTACTTGTAACAAACTTCTCCCAAAGAGAATCAAGTAAAACAACCACTGTTTTATTACCTTCATGGATTCAGTGGGTCAGGAATTTGGTTAGGGCACAGTGGGGATGGCTTGTCTCTGCTCCATGATATCTAGAATTTCAGTTGGAAAGAATAGAGGACTGGTAGTGACTCAATGGCTTGAGGCTGGGGCCACTGGAAGCTTTGTTCTCTCACAAGTAAAGCCTTGGCTGTCTGTCAGCACGGCGGCCTCAGCATAGTCAGACTTCTTACATGGCAGCTGAGGGCTCCAAGTGCAAGGGATCCAGCAACAAGGTGGATACTGCATCACCTGTTATGACCCAGTCTTGAAAAATCAGTGTGGTGTTCACAGTCCTTTATCGTCAAAGGAGTCCTAAGCCCATCTGGACTCAAGGTGAGGGGAACTGGACTCCGCCTCTTGGTGGGAGGAATGTCAAAGTCACAGTTGTAGGGGAGGATGTGCAATGGAATACATTGTTTGGCCACTCAAAAGAATTTTCCACACACTTAGTGGCTCACCACCATGTACAATTTTACCATTCCTGTGGGCCAGGAACTAGAGCACAGCTTGGCAGAGTTCAGTCTCCTCATCTGTGAAGGGCTTGTGCTAAGCATTTTAAGAATCAATGGCACAAACAGAGGAAGGTGCTTGGGATACCAAAAAGAGCTACATGAATGGTTCTTATTATTCTCCAACTAGATGGTAAAATTCCTGAGGTCAGGAACACTGGGTTATATTCATTTTGGATGCACCATGGGACCTAGAACAGAACTAAGCACACGGCTGCATGTCAAGGTAAGCTGGCTAGAGGCAATGAGGGATGGATAGATGGACGAAGGGTGAAGACTTTAGTTCCAAGAAGATTCTGAGAGCCTATCAAGGAATAGGAGGGGGGAAGACAGCCAGCGTGTCTCTGTACTATCACAGGCAGGAAAGCTGGCCATTAGAATGAAATATAACAGACTTATTTTGTCTCCTTCCTCTTGCAGATCACCTGAATGTCTCTGGGTAAAAGATGCAGTATCATGTTTACAACTGGGCCTTTGAAGTCAGACTGACTTTAGTTTGAACCCTGGTTCAGCCCTTTTCAAGCCGAGTGACCTCAAGCAAATTATTGAACCTCTGCGCCTTCAGGTTTCCCAGTAGTGAAATGAGGGTTGTGGAAGAAGAATTGACAATGTATGTGAGACAGCTCAGGGAGTCCACGTGGATGCATGTTTAGCAGCAGCTGCTACTGTGAGGGCCACGAAGATACAGGGTGTTGAAGCTCAGGCTCCAGAAACCGAGTTGCCTGGTTCAAAAGCTGACAGCACCACTTTCTGGCTGTGTGACCTCAGGCAGGTTACACAACCTCTCTGGTCCTCCTTTCCTCATATGTAAAATGAGGATAATAAATTTATAGGCTTCTTTGAACAGCTGTCAAGGATAGTAAGATAGGATAGTGCTTAGAATAGCACATGGCCCATGGCAAGTACTCAGTGACTATTAGTTGTTGATGGCTTGCTTCATCATCTGCTTTTCTTCCTTCTCCTCTTCCTCCTCCTTGTCCTTTTCCTTCTCACTGTGCATAGTGGGCTCCTTTCAGTTAGCCATCTGAATTCTCTGCTGTTTGTATTGCAACAGCCCCTGAGTTGTCTCAGACCTCCTCCTCAACTCAATTCAACAGACGTTTAGCCTCCACTCAGCTGCTCCAGTTAGAAACCAAGGACCCGGAGCTGGCATCTTCCTCTCCTTCACCCATCACTTTACAACCACCACCAAGTCCCATTAGCACTCCCTCCAGGGTGTTTGGAACCTGCACACAGCTCTCCACCTCCATGACATCACACAGTCCCAGCCACCATCATCTCGGCAGGACAGAGCGATCGTCCCTAAGTGTTCTTACATTGTTTTCTACGATCTGCTCACCACTTAGCAGCCAGAGCAGTCATTGTCATTAGCACTCCCCTGCTTAAACTATCCTGATGGCTTCCCACTCCACCAGGCAGAAAACCCAAACTCCTAAGCACAGACCTCAGGGCTCTGCATCCAGTTCCTTCTATCCTCACCCTGGCTCCTTAATAAGCCAAGCCCCTGACTGCCTCAGGCCATGTTATCTTGCCTCAAGGCATCATTCAAGCTCCAGAGCTCCCTGTGGGACCACCAAGGGTGTCTCTAGGCCTACATCACAACTCAAACTCTCCTCTGCCCTCTCCCACTTCCTCCCCCTTGCCCCCACCAAAGGTACAGATCTCAAGGGTGTTCCCTAGTAGACATTCCATTTGCTAAACTCCATCTCAGAGTCAGCTTTCTGGGACATCCAACTTGTGACATTCAGTCTCCAGACATTTCCATTACCTATTTAGCTTTTGCACATAGTTAATGCATTTTTACCAAGGGCAGTCCACCCCCCAACATTTTTTTTCCTGAAGCAGAACAATCTGCAACTTCTGGAGCTTACTCATTCCTGAGTCTGGGTTCTCCAACTTGAGTGTGTGAAAGGACTTGTTAAAACACAAACTGCTGGGCCACACACCCAGAATTTCTGATGCACAGGGTCTGGGGTGGGGCCCCTGGGATATGCATTTCTGATTCATTCCAGATGATGCCGAGGCTGCTGTCTAGGGACTGGGTTGTGAGAACCACTGGTATAGGGAAGTGAGAAATAGAAATTGTGAAGATCTCATCTTTGTCCTTCAGTTTCCCTGGTGGTCCAGATGATAAAGTATCTGCCTGCAATGCGGGAGACCCAGGTTCAATCCCTGGGTTGGGAAGATGCCCTGGAGTAGGAAATGGCAACCCATTCCAATATTCTTGCCTGGAGAATTCCATGGACAGAGGAGCCTGGCTGGCTACTGTCCATGGAGTTGCAAAGAGTCAGACATAACTGAGTGACTAAAACTTTCACTTTTTTCACTTTCGTCTTCATTCTAGTCTCTGTGGTCCCTTAGTAAGGTAGCCCCACAAAATTCCCTTCCAACTGAGACCTGACATTTAATGATGTCTGAATGTTTAAAAAGAGGTCTGGCTTGAGTAGACCCTTGGACCGGGTGGCCAAGAGACTGAACACAAGGAAGTTGCTCTTTCCCCAAGTTTTCATCCATCTAGAACCCTGACTTCTATTTCTGTTTTGCATTCAATTCCCCTCCATCCTACTTCCAGCCCTCTTGAGCCCCACCTTCTCAGGAAACCATCTCTGCAGGCACGTGTGCGCCAGACACTCCAGGCAAAGCCACTGACTGTTCTAATCTACACTCTGCATCCCTTAAGCTGGAAGTCTCCAGAAGAGTGACAAGAAAACAGCCAAGAGGTGGGCCGAGGCTCAGGCAACTAATTGAAGAATGACTCCTCTGCGGGGTGTTAATACCTGGCAAAGAAGTGAATCTACTGGCATTTTTTTTTTAGAGTTTAATAAAAATATATATGCACCGTGAGAAAATCATAGCAATAATTCCTTGAACCTTTGTTCCAAGAAGCCCAAAGCACTCCCCATATATTATCATATTCATTATCCTATTTTCTTCACGTTTCTCATTAATTTTTTTCTGAGGTGATATATTAATATGAAATTCTAAATCACATTAAGACGACCACGAGCCCAACTCATTCTCCTCATCCTAACTCCACCTTTCTCTTCTCCCCTTTCCATCCATCATCCTCACTGCCCCTTCCTCCTCCCACCCAGGGGAGTGTAAGTCTGAAGGGTGTAAGCAGCTGATGGGGTTGGTTAGAAGACTGGAGGAGGGTGGGGATCAAAGTGCTGCTTTGTCAGTGGGCTGCACTGCCAGGCCTCCTCCCCAGGACCACTTGATTAGACCAGGACTCTGGTGCCCCTCGGGAAAGAAGCTGCCTGGCAGCCCAACTCCCCTTAATGATGTAAAACCTACTCCCCCCACCGCCTCGCATGCAAGAGGGAAAGAATCAGGCTCATTACAGATATTATCATGCAACACTTCATATTTCAAAGAGCTTTATAATCACTAATTAGTTATTGCCAGAGAATATGGAAATGGCACCTTGCTGGAATCCCGCAGACTGGAGACCAGACTTCCACAGCACTGCCTGGCCAAGCTGGGCCTGCCCCACGGTCTCAGGAAGTGGGGCCGACTCCAGGGCAGAAAGCACTAGGCTTTTAGTCCTGGCCAGTGTGGTTCTCAGCTTCCTTGGTGACTCAGATGGTCAAGAATCTTCCTGCAATGCAGGAGACCTGGGTTCAATCCCTGGGTCAGGAAGATCCCCTGGAGAAGGGAATGGAAACCCACTCTAGTATTCTTGCCTGAAGAATCCCATGGACAGAGGAGCCTGGTGGGCTACAGCATATGGGATCACAAAGAGTCAGACACGACTGAGCGACTAACACTTTCACTTCCTTTCAGTGTGGTTCTCAGTGGATGCTCCTGGGGTCAGCAGACTGCATCCTGTCTGCGTAGGAAGAACACAGAGATGGGCTACTGCTTCAGGTGGTAAAAGAAAACACGCAGCTGAAAATTAAAACAGCAGTCTCAGTCAGCAGAGGCAATGAAGCCTATGCCCTTCCCACTGTGCTGAGTTCAGTTCTCAAGCCGATGACTGGAAGGGGCCTGGGGTTCACATGCAGTGATGCCTGCGTGCACAGCAATGGCAAGCTCGCTCCAGAAGCCTCCTGAAGATCTCAAGGGCACACAGGTGTTCTGATGAGGGGTGGAAGTGCCCTGTTCCTTTTCTTTCTGGCTCTGGGATTGCAACCACGGGGCTAGGATGGACCACAAGGGCCTCTCCCCCTCCTACTCTGACCTGTATCTTCTCCAACCAGTCTAACTCCACTTTCAAAAACAGTTCTTGAAAGAGGTTAACATCTACAGTTTGCAGCCCCCTCCAGAGAAAGGAGGGATGAGGAGTAGCCTCATTCACCCAGGATAACCTTGATCTCATTTGAATTTCATTACAAATCCACTCAGAAGCCGGAGTCAGCAGGGGCCTGCAGGAGGCGGGCCCTGGCCAGGCTGACTCAGCCTTCTAGGAGGGATGCTGTCTTGGGTCAGAGGGGAGGATGGAGGTAGGGAGCACTTTTCTTTAAGACTCCACCCCTCGTCTTTCCTGTGAATGGGGATGGGGAGGCACTGGCTGAAAGAAGACTCTGAGTGAGGGCCACAAAAGCTTTCCTTCCAGCAAAGCTGGTCCACCTAGGTCAGATCGGGACACATACTGGACACTAGACACTAGAGTGTCCCCACTCTAGTTTCCAGAAATTCTGCCAGTCCCTGTGTGTGGGAAGCTCGGGGGTCGCTCCAACTCCAAGGGAGTGATCAGTAATCTGAAACATGGATGTCCCTAGCTTTCCTCTCTTCCTGGCCATGAGACATGCAGAGGCCACTCGGTGGCCTTATCATTGTACTTCCTCTAATAACTCCGGTGTGTGTGCCAAAGCTGAGTGACCATGAAGGGATGGAGACACGCATCTGCTGGGATTAGGCCTCAGTCTGTCTTCTGGAAGCTGTGTCTATGATACCCAAGACTTGGCATCTGTTGGGTTCCCTATCAGAAGCTGTCTGTTCTTAGCATGAAACTGTGCTGTGAAAGAGATTGATGTGCCCCTGGACCTAATTTCTCAGCACACCAGCAGGAAAGGAGGCACTTGCCCTTGCCTGCATTGCAGATGGCAGCCCTGGTAATGAGAATGCACCGAGGTCCAGACCGTTTGGCAGGGACAGGGATGTGGGGGTGGGGCATTGGACCACACAGAGAGGTTTCCCCAGGCCTTTGGGCACAAGCACTTATGCAATCTGGGTCCTTGCACATCCACTCCAGGCACACCCTCTGGTGCACACACACGCACACATATTCTGGTGGTGCCCTCGGCCCTGACATGCCTTCAGCTTTAGATCTGCATCCTATCACACCTGGGTAACTGTCAGGAGCAGAGTGCTGATGGAGGGAAGGGAAAGGGACCATGCTCTCCACCATTCCAACTGCTCCCTCTTTGGGCAGAAGGAAGGGTCCCCTGTCTTGTCCTGCCTTCCAACCAAGGGCAGGTAGAAATTTAACTTTTAGAAAATTAGAAGAAGAAAGGAAGGAGAAGGAGCAAGAAAGGCAGGAGGAGCCTGGAAGCTGACCTCAGAGTTCTTCTCTGACATCATTAGGGAGACACAATGTGGGGAAAGGAGAGGTTTGGGAGTCAGGAGGAGGCTTCCCATGTGGCGCAGTGGTAAAGAACCCACCTGCCAATGCAGGAGATGCAGGAGTCTCGGGTTCAATCCCTGGGTCAGGAAGATCTCCTGGAGGAGGAAATGGCAACCTACTCCAGTATTCTTGCCTAAAAAATCTCATGAACAGAGGAGCCTGGCAGGCTACAGTCCATGTGGTTGCAAAGAGTCAGACACGACTGAATGACTGAGCACACATGGGAGTCAGACTTCCTGCAGGGACCTTTGGCCAGGAGTTCACTTAACCTCTCCAAGTCTCAGTTTTCCTCCCTCTAAAGTGGTAGAGAAAAGAGGATAATGACACTTGTCTTTTGGAGGTGCTGGGAGGAAGAGCAATGTTTCTAAGGAGCCTGGAACAGACAGGGGCCTTGACAAATGGCTGCTATTATCACACTGCCTGAATGAGAAGGGATCTTGGAAGGTGTCAGTTCTGGGCTCCATTCACAGGGGACAACATAGAACACATGGTGATATGCTGCCTTCCTTCCTTTACAGCACAGCCGGGCCCCTGATGACTGATTCTATATATTCAGTCACCTGGGCGATGGTGAGAAGAGTTGCAGGGGTTGTAGGTTACACTGTCACCCACAGGGATGAGCGCTGGGGGAGGGTGGCGTACAAGGTTAAGGCAGTGGTGTGGGCAGATCCCAGGAAGAGCTCCAAGGAGAGAAAAAATGCACAGTATTGACCGCCCCGATGGCTTGAGGTTTGGCCAGAGCCACCAGCAGGACCAGGGACACAGGAAGTCATGGGCATGCAGCCCATCTATGCAGCGAAAGGGTAGAGAGAAACCCCAGGTTTGTGGCCACCTGCCCAGGAGAAATGGGACTGCCTCTCTGGCTGCTGTCTTGACAAAGTGTTTCCAGATCATTCTCTCATCCTTTCTCTGAGCCTCTGGGGTGTTCTGATTGAGCACAGGGAGGCTGTCAGTGTGGTGGTTAAGGATCCGGATTCTGGAGGCAGACCTCCTGTGTTTGAATTTTGCCTCTACGACTTACCAGCTGTGTGATTTAATTTCAGTGTGCTTCCGGTTTCCTTCTCTGTAAAATGGGAGGACTTAGCGCCATGCCAGATCCGTGGTAAGCGCTCTTGCAATACTGGCTTTAATGATTACATTCCTTGGCCAGTTGCCCAGCATTGGGAACACTTTTCAGGAAGAGGGCGGGTCAACTCGGGCTTTCCTACTGATGCAAAGGGCAGGGAGTGTGGGGCCCAGGCGCGGAGCCTCCATCACTTAGCTTCTTGCAGCCACGTGGATCTGCAGCGCGCTCCTCCCTAGGCCATTCTCCGGCGGGGGTGGGTGGAGAGGGTGCTGCCTGGCAGCAGGCTGCCTCCCGAGTCACAATCGGCTCCAGCCGGGCTTTCACTGAGCTCCAGGCCTGCGCCCTCTCTCGAGCTAGACTGCCACGCCGAGGCGGATCCAGGTACCGCCTCCAAGTCTGTCCTGGCAGCTCCAAAACCTCCTGCGTGCTCAGCGAGCCAAGCAAGCCGAGCGAGCTAGCGCCGTCCTGGGACTCAGGGCAGCCCAGGGTAGCCCTTCCTGTTCCCCTCCCCCAGCAAGAGTGGGGGCCTATGGGTGGGAAGCTGAGATGCTGCCTTCCCCGGTACAGTGCTGAGCACGCCCGGAGCCCTGGGCTCAGAGAGACAGACTTTGGCTCATCTAGGGGAAAGGGCTGGGGAGTGGGTAGCAGCCCTCTGGGAGTCAGAGAGCGGTTGAGGGGGTGAAGGCATCTTAAGGCAGAAACGTAATAGGAAGATGATGGAGAGAAAGGGGAAGGATGGGGGTGGAAAGGGGGAGAGGGGAGAAAAGAGGAGAAAATGAAGGTGGGGAAGTGGTCCAAGAGGAGAAGGGAGGGAGCAGGAGGGGAAGGGGAAGTGGGACCATGGATCTAGGAGGAGAGGAAGGGGCAGGATGGAAGGGGGAAAGAATGGGAAATCTTGGGCTCTGCTTCTTGTCTGCTATCACCCCAGCACCCCAACACTCCCCTACACACATTTCCAGGAGGGATTTTGTAAAACAGGAGCCACAGGGAAAGAGGACTGTTGAGAAAAGCCAGGTGTGCATGAGCTCTGAAGTGGTGAACCCTTGACCTTGGACATCTGAGGGGCTGGATGCAAAAGTCCTGTGCCCCCTGCCCCCTCCCCCCAGGAAAGGCAATGAGTCCAAGTTCAAATCCCTCTTCTGTCTAGGAGGTTCGCTGGGCATATGACCTTGGAAGCAGGTGGCAACTTGCCCTGAACACAAGCTATAAAAGGGGGATGATTTATAAAAGGGGGATGATTTAAATGCCTGCTTTGCAGGGATGTTAAAATTAAATTAGGTTAACCAAGGAAAGAAAGAAATGGAAAGGCCTTGATCTCAGTGGTCATGACTTAGCATTTCATGGAGTGCTTGGAGGAGATGCACATTGGTGCCTAGCCTGAACTGGAACACCCATCCCCCAAGTGCTGTGTGTTAACTGGCCCCTTCTCACATGGACAGCCCCTTGCCCCCCAAATGTCTGGGGGATAATCACTTCTGTCCCCTCGGCCTGGGGCTACTGACATCCAATGCCTCTCTAAGCAGGGCCTGGAAGTGGGTACAAACCCAAGTAGTTGCCTCAGGGTGAGCAAATCCAGAGCTTCCCAAGGAATCAAGCTGAATGAAGACTTACCTGAACTCATGTCCTTTCAGCGTTCCCCTGCCCCATCCTCCTTCCCTTGCTTCCTCACAGACTTCTCCACTCACACCTTAATTCCTAGCTCAGGCTCTGCTTGCTTCTAGGGAACCCCACTTAAGACAACACCTTCCTGAGGATTAGTTGTCAATCTGCTGGGACCAAAAATGGGCCTAAGGTTGGCAACAGGGACCCCTGGAGCTAGAAGGGAAGGGTATCCCCTAAGGCTATGGTTTCCTGGGACACCAAGCAGCCACCAGCCCTTGCAAACAGGGCTGACGCCTTACCTTGAATATTTCAAAATGGCCACCAAGGAGCCTCAGGTAGGGAGGCTGGTGGAAGGGGAGGCGGTTGATCTTGGGGGCTTGCAGAGATGGGGGAGTTTGGGAGTAATTTAAAGGATGAGAAGGAGTCAGGGCACATTTGAATGGGGGAGGTGCCCACAAAGCTTCCATTTTGTGTGCAATTAGTCTAGGGATGCCCTAATTTGCATAAGGTTCATTAATTTGCATAAAATTGCTTGAGGCCCTAACCACCAGTACAGAAAATAAAATAACATGAATCAATTAGCGGGACTGACTGTGATTGGAAGAAGCCTGGCGTTAGGGAATCCTTCTCCTAACTCAGGAGCACTAGGTAAGCAAGAAGGCTACTGGAAGGTGACCCCTCCAGACCACCTCAGCTGCCCCCGGGAGGGGAGCTCTGCACTTCCCCTGCCCTGCAGAGGGATGGCAGGGTTCCCGGAAGTAGGGGCACAGGAGGCGCCTGAGAAGACAGGAGCAGCAGACTCCAGCTAAGTGGAGGACATGTGAGAGGACCGCAGGGATGATGAAAGGATGCAAAGAGATGGGTCCAGTGTGGGAAAGGAGGGGTGCTTATCTTCCCAGCCCCCATGTTTATCGAGGGCCTTTTCTGCCTCTGGCCTGAGCCACACATAAAGTCTCATTTGGTTCTCGTAACAATCACAGGAAATCAGTACAATTACCCCACTGGAGAGATTCAAAAGCCTGAGTTTGGAGGGGTTACAGATTTGCAGCGGCAAATGGCAAACCTGGGCTTGCCTAGCTCCAGAGGCCCATGATGAGCCCCCAGCGAGAACAGCGCCTGGCATCCGGCAGGACCGCAATAAATATTTGTTGAATAAGTGACTGATGTATGTGGGGATGAGCTTTGAGGGGAGGTGAAAGTCAAACCGAGGATGCTGTGTGTCAGTTCTTAAAGTAAAACAGGTTAAAAGTGAACCGCAGCATGCAATTTCCTTAAGGAAAAAAAAAGTAAACCCTATCAATCACCCTGGGAGTCTGAAGATGCGGCTAAATCTCATTTCTCCCCCATCATCATTGTCGTAAGCTGGCCTTTTGGTTCCTCTTCGGCATCACTCCATCTTACACTCTCTGCCCATTTCCTGAGCCATGCCTGGCGCTGCCTGACATGCCATGCCTTCAGTTCCATTCTGGAACTTTGGTCCTTGCTGAGAGAGCCGAAGCCCCAGCTAACTACAGCTGAGAAGCTGAGGTTGTGGTGCCCAGGCCCAGTTCCCACCACTGAAACTATGTGGGCTCTTATCTTCCATTTCCATCCACTAGTAAGCCTTCGCTGATGAATCACCATTTTTTCTCTCCATTTTTCCCCTTCTCTCTTCCACTGACCTTACTGCTTTATAAGAACTCTCGGGGATTTTTTTTTGGCCTTTGCTCTCTCCCTGAACCTCTTCATCTCCCAGAGCCACTGTTAATGAATCAAATTGCCCTTCAACTCAAATTATGAGGAAAGCAGCCTTACCCACTACTCATGGTAGATGGGGTGGCTGCCCCCGGATCCACACTGGCCTCACGGCAATGGCTCAGAGTGGATGTTTATTTTTGAATCTCGCATCCTTTATCTGAGAAAATGGACTACCAATGGGAAACAATTACCTACCACTTACCCCACAGGGCTTATGGGAGCAGATGGCACGTGCGATGGAGAAGCAGCACAGTGGATTAATGTCATCAGCAAGCATCACAGCCATAATGAGCCCCCATCACGGGGACTGAAAAGCGGAGGGAGGAAAGAGCAACAGCTTGGCACTTCAGCCAGATGTGGTTGCAGTCACCCAAATGGCTTGTTCCAGTTTCACTTAATGGCAGAGAGCAACATTCAGCTATGAGAAGACCCATGGAAAACAGCCCCTGCTTTCAACTCTGTCCATTGTCAGGAAGCCACTCTGAAGGGAGCACATGGCAATTCATTGTTTACCTGGGCCCACTGAACTGCTTTCTTCTGCTCTGACTGAACAAAGCCTGTGTGCATGTGCGCACGCATGTGTGTCTGTGACCACAGAGTGCCTCTGTTAATTCTGCCCAGAAGGAAATGCAGGAGACAGTTTGAGTAAGGTCTATAAAGCTAGAAGTGATGTTCAAAGGTAATACATAATGGATGTGAGAAAGACCTGCAGGACACTTCATGATTTGCTGAATTTGGACACTGTGATATCAGGGACTGTAAAGACAGGACGACAGGTCGATTTCTGAGCTACAGAAAGGACAAGGATGAGGACCAGTGATCTAGCCAGCATCCCTGACACTTCAGAGGGGTCTGGGCAGAAAAAGGAAAAAGTGCCCCACTGCTGAGTCTCCCCGACCCCTGCCCAGCTGGCATCACAATCATGACTTCACTCCCCACGCCCTCTCCCCCACCACCTTGGCTTTGGGCTTTCTCAAAGCTCAGAGCAGTTCAGGATGCCTTTGGATTCTTTCTTCTCCTTCCCAGCTGGACCCAGAAGTGGTTTCCACACCAACACCGAGAACGTAGAGGGTCTTAGCACAGATTCTGGTTGTTCACATTGGGTGATAAGGCAACTGAAGACCAGAGTGGAGTGAATGACTTTTCCAAGGTCACACAGCTTATGACTGCCTGGCTCCACTGATAGTCTAAGTTCCCAGACTCAAACTAGTATATTTTCTACTACACAATAGACTTTATCCAGTTACTATCTGTCCTTATTCCTTGTCACAACATAGAATTTTGAGGAGGGGTTAACTGTTTTGTGTAAACAAGGCTGATGTTGGGACTTCCCTGGTGGTCCAGTGGTTAAGAATCTGCCTTGCAATGCAGGATACTTGGGTTCAATCCTGACTGGGGAGTTAAGATCCCACATTCGAGGAGCAACTGATCCCAAGTGCCAAACTAAGACCTAGCGCAGCCAAATAAATAGATACCTTTTTAAAAGGCTGATATTTATCAAATATAAAGCCTAAGCATTTCTGGTTTAGTTCATCTTCACGTCCACATTTTTCAGTTGCTGTGAATGCTGCTGGAGTCTTCTGCCTCCTGCTCAACCGCTGCAGGGAAAGTGCTCTTTGCAACTATGTATTTGTTGCTACTGGCTTCCTAGATGGCACTAGTGGTAAAGAACCTGCCTACCAATGCAGGGGATGTAAGAGCCTCGGGTTCGATCCCTGGGTTGGGAAGATCCCCTGGAGGAGGGCATGGCAACCCACTCTGGTATTCTTGCCTGGAGAATCCCATGGACAGAGGAGCCTGGTGGACTACATACAGTCCATAGGGTCACACAGAGTCGGACACAACTGAAGCAAGTTAGCATAGCACAGTATGTTTGTTGGCACATTCGAAGGATATTGTACCAAACCTCCTTTTACTTACCACCTTGGTATCATTTGACACTGCTGATCCCATCGCCTTCCCAGAAAGCTCTAGTTCAGTGCTGCTCAAAAAGCATGTTTTGTGGACCCATACCAGTAGGCAAACTGCTGCCAATATGCAATGAGATAAGGACAGCAACTAAGAATAATCGAAACTTTTATAGCAATTTGACAGAATGATTTTTGTCTGCTGAATCTAATAATAAAGTTTGTATTTTGAATGTCTGATAATGTTGTGTTAATCCATTTTTATTGCATCTTATTACAAAAATATCATCTGTGACACACTGGAGGGGAAAAAGCCTAGTCCTTCTCCAAAGGTAACAGGAAAAGCACTGCTATCAGCCTTTATCTTTGCTGAATCTGGCTCTCCTGGCGTCCCTCCCATTCCACTCCTCCTGAAAGATTGCATGTTGCCTGCATCTCTTCCTGCTCGAAAAGCTTTGCTCTTTCCTGACCAACTCCAGTGCATCAGATCTCAGCAGAGAGGCCACTCCCCTGGAAGCCTCTCCCTCATGCTGCCTTGTCCTGTCCACACAACCCATACAATAGGACATGGCAGACTCCATGCAGCTGCAAAACAGTGTGGTTTCCTCAGACCCTAGCCCACTTCCCAGCAAGCAGTTTGACTTTTGTGGTAGGAATGAGTTTCCTGTGTGTGTGTCGGGGGCTTGGGAGCCCACCCTTCACCTAGTTAGCTGGCATTTTCTGTCCACTCATTTCCTCATTTTTTCTTCATCCTCCCTGATTCTTGCTGTAGGTATCCTGATAGTCAAATTTTAACAGTGAATTAACAAGTAGGACAATCCCATCTGAGGTCCAAGTTAAAGTCAGAAAACTCCAGGTTGCAAACCATCTTAGAGATCATATTGGGTTGGCCAAAAAGTTTGTTTGGGTTTTTCTGGAAGGTGGGGGAAACCGAACGAACTTTTTGGCCAGGCCAATATGATTTCCCTTTGGCAGGGAGCAGGAAGAGACAGCATGTGGAGTTTCATCCAGAGAACTCATCCCCACTACCTGAGGGCATCCTGGGACTCTGCCAGCCTCTGTGGAGGAAATTGCCTCACTTTAATTTAAGCACAGATGGGGAGCTTGTATTTAAGCCCTGGACAGGTAGATATTCTTGAGCTGGGAAATCCCGTGGACAGAGGAGCCTGGCGGGCAGCAGTCCATGGGGTCGCAGAGAGTCGGACATGACTGAGCACACATGCACATGCATGCAGGTAGAATGTAACCCACCAAGTGGAATGTCATAGCTTTCTCTGCAGTGTGAATGATGTCCAGAATGTCTTTGGAAGAAGATCCTTAATATGTAAAGTACTCTAAGA
The DNA here is from genome assembly GCA_024291935.2 of Okapia johnstoni. Classification (NCBI taxonomy): domain Eukaryota; kingdom Metazoa; phylum Chordata; class Mammalia; order Artiodactyla; family Giraffidae; genus Okapia; species Okapia johnstoni. The sequence goes on along the minus strand of CM044305.1, from coordinate 30,885,086 downwards.
ATCAATAAGAAAGTGAGGAATACCCAAACAGAAAAATGGGCCAAAGGCCTAAGTAGGTAATGCAAAAAAGAAGAAATACAAGTCGACCATATATGTAAAGATATGCTGTTTTATATGGCATTGCTTTGATTACCAGTGAAGCTAAACAATAGAATATAATTATTCATTTACCAGATTGGCAAAGATAAAACATATAGATCATCTTCAGGCTAAGTGAGGGGGAATGGGTATTTACTTTTGCCACTAATGGGATTGTAAATAGGCACAGCCTTTCTGGAGAGTAATTTGGCAATGAATATCAAAAACGTTGTCTTTCTACTCATGGATTCCACCTCTGTGAATGAATCCTAAGGAATAATCAAACAAGTACACCAAGATGTGTACAATAAGATTGGTTACCTCAGTGAGTTTTATAGTAGCAAAACTGGAAGCTATCTAAATGTGTATCAGTGGCTGATTGGTTAAGCATATAGTTGAATACTATGCAATCCTTTAAAAACATCAGTAGCTTAATATCTACAAATATGGAAAGGCATCCATGACATCTAGATGTCACTAAAGGCAACAAAGAAAGCTGGAGACTGGGGGTGTAGAATTGTTTTTTTTCAGGCATTTTTAAAAGTGTGTGCATGTAGAAAAATATCTCAGTGAAAGTGCTCTAAAATCATACTTCTTGAAGGGTGAGATTACTGGTGATTTTTGTTTTCTTCTTTTATACTTTTCCATAATTTATTGACTTTTCACAATGAAAATTTATAGTTATCTCCACTAAAAAAAATATGTTTTAGGAGCACTTGGTCTGGTTATTCTGGCTGTTCTACAGAGGTGGGAGAAGCAACAAATAAAGACACAAATATATAAATAAAAATAAGGAAGTAAAATTTGATTGTTCCTTTCTGGAATTATATCATTACTCACTTCGGAATGTACTCACTTTATTCATGGAAATTTCCCTACCCCCAGCAGCCCCATTTTTTTCTTTTGAAAATCCCCCAGAACATTCTATTACATTAACTGCTCCTGAAATTATTCCTGGGTATAATACTTGTATTTTTAATTTAAAAAATCTCTAATAAAAAATAATTGCCAATAAACTGTGCTAAAAAGCATCTCTCCTCAGGCACATATATTATGATCTCAATCCTCTGAGTGAAGCTGTGCAAAGAAGTCCCTCTAGGTCCAACTCCACTGGGATAACTGCCACCAGGTATACAGGTGTACAGGGCATGCTTTGCCTTTGCTAGAAGCCAGCCCTGCTAGTAGTGCCTCTAAATGATCTTTCCACACATTGACTTCTCATTCCATTCTTACAGGACCAAATTAGGGCCTGCCCCCATGTTTAGAAATGTGACCTGGGATGCTAAAATGTCTTCTGTTAGTAAGTCTTATGTCATCTTAATATGAGGATAAGAATATGAAGGATGTACCAATCTTCCACTGAGAAAATATTCCCTAGAGAAATAAGAAGAGTCTCAGTTCTCTCAACTGTATCTTATTATATATAAAAAGGCATATATATATACATACACATACATATATACATACACACACCACATACATATATACATTTTTAGTTTGAACCATACGAAATTTCTTACATTCAACTCTTTTTGATCTATAGAAATGGCAATTTCATACGGTTCAACCTTACATATTCTTCAACTGGTCGTATCTGGACAGTTTTATACTATGAGAAAAACTAAATAGAAACTAATACCTCAGTGCTGCTGTTGTTGCCTTTGTAGAGCAATTAAAATCTCTTTCCAGGGAAGCAAAAAAGTGACTATTTTCAGTGAATTTCCCTATGATGAAAGTATACCTACGTGTGTATGCGTGTGTGCATGTCCTTAGAAACAGAAAATATCCATTAGTCTTAAAAAATTTTGTCTTAATCTAACTTTCTCCTGTGTGCCATCTAACAACTGCTTTGTTGAAGTTACTTTTGGAGTCTATTTCTTTTTTTTTCAAAACTTTTGTCTTAAAAATAAGGAAAAGTATCTTCCCAGGTGATATTACCACACTGCTGTTCATTTTTCACATTTCAGCTCCATTCATTTCCTTGCAAGACCATTCTGTCCTTTAACGGCTGGCCAGAGATGTTTGGGTCTTCCTTTGTGGCTCAGCTGGTAAAGATCCGCCTGCAATGCGGGAGACCTGGGTTCAATCCCTGGGTTGGGAAGATCCCCTGGAGAAGGGAAATGCTACCCACTCCAGTACTCTGGCCTAGAGAATTCCATGGACTGCATAGTCCATGCAGTCCCAAAGAGTCGGACACAACTGAGCAACTTTCACTTTCAGAGATGTTAAGCAACTTGCTCAAGGTCACACAGCTAATTAGGGTGGAACTGGGACTAAACCCTGGGCTTTGGGGCTCTTCCACCCTGCAGAGGGAGTAAAGGTTGTTATTATCAGCTCCTCTCATGAAGGAGAATCAGCTAAGTTAAAAAGCCAAGCTGGGAACCAAGAGCCTGGAAGGTTTGAAGGAAAAGATCATCAGTTGACAAATTATCGTGATCATTATTAATGTTATTATTCATATGCTATGTCTGCCGCAGAAAACAAAGGTTTATTTAAAATGCACATAATAATTTGAGTTTGCTCCAACATTTATTTTCTGTCTAAATTATTTTTTAACTGATATGAATGCAAAGACTTCTGAAGACAAAAAGCAAGGCTTTTTAAAAAATCCATAACCTTAAATTAAGACCACATTTATTCACACTGCTGCTCACAGCCCAGAACTTTCTCCCTTTTAACCCTTCAGTGACATCAGCAAGCCACATTTCCACCTCATCTTGGCCCAATTTTTCTTTTTGTTGGTAGCAACTGAATTGGAAGACCAAAGTATAACGTATTTCACAGTAAGAATCCTAATGGGATTTTTAGTAAACGGGCTCTACCAGCCCACTTCCCCAGTGAAAACATGCGTCTAATTGATCTCCATGTAGAAACAGCAGCTGGTGATCAGAACCACTGTGCTCTGGTGGGTAATTATTTTATCAGGACAAGCACTTCCATCAATGATAAGAGAGAAACAGCAGGAAGCAGGGAGAGACATACAGAGAGGGCCAAACAGACAGACAGACATAGATAAGACTCAGCAAAAACCTGCCTGCAGAACCCACAGCCTAGCAACCTGAAATTGGAAGTTTCTGATAATCCATGATGCCCTGGAGCCAGGTGGAGGCAGGGAGGGGCTGGAGGGGCCAAAGGCGCCGGCTCCCTGTGGCGCCGGAGCTGGCCCGGAGCTCTGTTAGGGGGCGCTGTGGGGCCGCAAGTGTCGATCCCCCACCCTCCAAAACCTGCAGCTTCCGCCGGCCTGCCTGCCTTGGTTGAAACCCCCGTAGCTCTTTTGGCAAAGAGTAGGTGTGTCCTGGCCAGATTCCAGTTTGGGTAATTACAGCCTGTCAACCTAAATTCCCCCCAGGATTGCAGTTAAGTATGGTACCCGTCTTCACAATTAAATTTTCGCTCTAATAGGACACTCGATTGTCATGTTACGTGACAGTTAAATAGCGGCTGCATCGTACCCTAGAGGTAGCTGCACTTTTGTAGTGACTACAAAGATTTCTCCGGGTGTAATAAATGACCTGTATGGACAGAATCGGGGGCTCTTTTTACTAAATGAGAGTTGGTAACTCTAGGACTTTGCCCATTATTCAAATTTTTTTTTCTCGAACTCATTCAGGAAAAAAAAAAATATGAGGAACACTTACTACTCCAATATCATCTCCACTTTTTTCTCCTGGAAATAAAAATCAGGATGCCAGGTTGTTGCAGGAGCCGGATGGGAGGGAGCCTCTAACTACTCTTCCAGCCCCAGGTCCCCTCCATTCCTTCCTTTCAACATCACAGGATTCTTGCCTTTCTCTAAACATGCCATGGACTTCTCCTACCTTGCCTGTGTTCCTGGCTCTCCCATCTTTTATCCTGCCAGGTCCAGCTTAAATGGCCACCTCCTTCATCTTGCCTTCTCCTCCACAGTCATTTGGAACTATTACCCTCGCTCAGCACTTATTAAAATTCTTGTTGTATATTACAGTAAGTTGTTTACATATCAGGCACATGCACTGAACTATGAGCTCCTTGAGGACGGGGGTCTTGATTACTTTTCCTCATACCCGAGCACAACGATTAACAGATAAGTTTGATGGAGAGGAAAAAACGGCACCCGTTCTTTCTTTTCCAAAAGCATAAGTAAGAATAGCTGATATCAGTTTCCTATATGCTGATCGTTGTTTCAGCCCTCACCATCTCATAAAGTATCATTATCATTGTGTCATTCTTATAGATTCAAACACTGAGGCCCAGAGACGTTAGATAATTTGTCCACAGCCACACAACCAGTAATAAGTGGTGCTAAGAACGAATCCCTTGGGGTTTACCTTTCTTCACCCTGGAACCTCATACCTTTATGCTGCTGGGTAGTATAGGTTTTTAATTAAACATATCAGCATCCCCACTGTCTTCAAAATTTTACATCAATCCAGGTCTTCGTAAAGCACAATTCGTTTTCTGAAGGGGTGAGCGTGAGGTTGGGAGATGATGAGACAGAACACACTTGTCTCCATCTGCTTAGGCGAGCCTAAATAACAAGTGGGCTGCTTTCCGAAATCCACCTTCTTGTTTGTCAGTTTCCATCCTTGGGCAATTATTTCACACTGAAAATGAGAAGGTGATAATCTAAAGTATTCGCAGCCAGTCTTGCCTACAGAGGTGTGAGCAAAGAGGAAGATCGCATGTTGTGATTACAGAGAGAAGAAACAAACCCCAGTGATTGCGGTGTGTGAGGAAGGGGTCAGCCTCATTATTCTAAAGCATAGTTTTCTGAACCCATAGAAATATTTTATTCCAACAAGTTAATTCCTTTAAGTGGTGAGCGCTGAGTGTGGCAGACACGATTATCTTTCTTAGGTTCCTGGCCTCTTTCTCCCCGCCCGGCTGGGGGAAGGATTTCTGCAGCTCACCTCGTGCAATTAGAAACAGCCCCACAGGGCAGAGGTGCAGCCTGCGTTGTGAGATACTCTTCTGCCGCTGAAATAAAAACAGCCTTTGAGAATATTCTCCTGCCAAAATCATTTTAGCATTTCACTGTCACACAGCGGGAGGGAGCGAGAGAGAGAGAGAGAGAGAGAGAGAGAGAGAGAGAGAGAGAGAGAGAGAGAGAGAGCAGAGAGAGCATCCCTTCCACGAAAACAGAGCAAGACCTCATGAGTCTTTCCCGTGTACAAGGAAATTAATTAATTTCCTTTTTTATTTTTCAAAAAGGGGGCCATAAAAACATAGTTCAAGATGTTACATTTTCATAAGGAAGAAGTCTCCATTGTAAATGAGGACCTCTTTTAAGACAAGGCTGTAATGAGATTGCCCGTGGTGATGATGAATGGGGAGGGTGAAGGGTCCTTGGCTTCCTTCTGGGGGGAAGAAACATCCTCGAAGGCGGAGGCGGGGGCTGCCTCGGGGCGGCGGCAGCGCTGATACCAGCGCCAAATGCTATTCTCTCCCAAGGAGCTCACGGAAGAAAGGCTGTTTCAAAACCAAGGAAGGAGAACAGCAGGAAAGGCAATTTCGAGGGTGAGCTAAGGTGGTTGCCTAAACAGGCCAGCAGTGCCATCAGGGGGAGCTGTACAATGCCCAGCAGCCTCCCCTTCACTGGCGGCTCCCTAGTGCTTCCTACACCATCTCTTTCAACCTGGGAGGATTTTCTCTCTAGCAGTTGCTGGAAAGAATGGAGAACTTGACTTCCGCTGCCCCTTCATAAATGCCTTTTTATTTTTGTTTTTTCTGCATGCTATTTATGAGCTGGATTGCACCCCACCCCCACCCCCCGTAATTAATCTGCTGAAGCTCTAACCCCCAGGACTTGAGAAACGTGACTACATTCAGAGCCTAGAGCCGCTACACAGATGACTAAGTTAATATAAGGCCCTTAAGGTGGGCCTTAATCCCATCTGACTAGTGACCATATAAGAGGAAATTGGGACACACAAGGAGACCCCAGGAGTGTGCACGGACAGAGCGAACACCATGTGAGGACACAGTGAGAAGGCAGCCATCTGCAAAGTAGAAAGAGAGAGGTCTCAGGAGAAACCAAACCTGCTAACACCTTGGTCTTGGACTTCTAACCTCCAAGAACTGAGAGGAAAGAGATTTCTGTTGTTTAAGCCACCCAGTCTATGGTACTTTGCTATGACGGCCCAAGGAAACTAATACCCAAGTATTTTTCACAATATGGTCCGTGGACCATTTGCATCAGAAGATGATGAGCGGGTTAAAATGTAGATGTCTGGGCCCCCTGCAGACCTACTTAATCACATGTCTGAGGCCCAGGAATCTGTAGCTGGTCAGTCTCAAGACCCCCAGGCCATCCCAGTGCACACCCAAAGGGGGGAAGTTCCTGCAGCTGGAATTTGCGGAGAGAAAGGATCACCCTGGTTGTGATCTGAAGGGGGCTGCCCGAAGGCCATGCTGCCTGACTCCTCCCATCCCCCTTAGAAAGGCTTGCTTCGCAGGTAAACATCGCCCTCTCCCTGGTGGATCGCTTTTCAGTGCAAATAGCTCCTGGATGGGGGTGACAAATTAAGTCAATAACCTTTGAGTATGAATTCATTTATCAGCTGAATTCCTGTGGGATTGGAAGGATGCCAAACCTAAGAAAAACCGGAGAGTGGGAGGGAGTGGGAGGTGTTGAGAAATGTCGGCATGGTCCACATGGTGAGGGTGGGGGAAGGTGCCACCTGACAACTTGGCTCCAGGCTGGCCCCCACGTGGGATGGGGGGGCAAGGTGGCCCCTGAGATGGGCATCGGTGAGCTCACAGGGCACTGCTCACCCACAGGAAGGGGGATAGAGCAGTGCGATGATGGTGGGGCTTTGGGGAAGACACCTGACTCCTGGCTGCCTCTTGTTTTCTTTATTGCTGCTTAGACGCTGAGGGCAAAGCCAGTCCCACTTCCCTCTCTCTCTAGGAGTGAGGTGGGCAGGGGCCTTGCAGAACTGGGACCAGGAGGGCATATAACCAAAATACTGAACAATCGATCTGGCTTAGACGTGAACCCTGCAGGACAGAAAGCAGTCAGAGGAGGCTGGAGCAGGATCCAGCCCTTTGTTTCAGGAGTTAACATCTCAGGGGCCCTGGCCCTGTGCTTTGTCTGCACTCACGCAGGCCTGAATGAGTGGGAGGGTCTGAGAAGGTGGCTTTGTATTCGTGGGGCTCTCATTGTTATTTCTTTGCCTAGGAAGGAGACTGCACCCCCCCCCCGCCCCCCCCCCCAGGGGCCTGGCTCAGTGTAGTCCAGGCCAACATGATTCCTGTGTGGTTGGCACTTGTGGCCATCTCCGAAGCCACGGCACTGTGCTTGATAACGAGTTGAAACTGAGAGCCCTCAGCAGGAGTAGATGGATGCCTCCCCCTGAACCAGAGCATCCACCTCCCTGCAGCCCGTTAGGTGCTTGGCATCAAGAAATGTTCTTTCTGGCTCCCCAGTTTCTATGGAAAGGGGTGACTTTCAGATGAAATAGTAAAATGGACACTGGCCCAGGATTCCAAACTCAGTTCCTCGAAGCAGCAGGTAGCTGGAGGAGGGCGAGGATCAGCTGCTGTTGTTTCTCTAGACAGTGCTCCTTGTGACAGCAGACAGTGTGGCGCCCCGCCCACATCCCCTTGGATCCCTTTAGACCCTTTGTGTGGGCTCCCTGTCCACTCACTGCCGCTCACTGTGCTTTTCCTTCTAACACCCAGCACCTACACTGTGCTTCAAGAGGACCACCCTCAGCCTACGAGAAGGGAGCCCCTCTGCACAACTGTGCAGGTAACTGGACGTGCCTGGGGGTTGGCTTACCCCGTTGGTGGCTGTTGGTCACAGATTGATGACGGCAGAAGTGTGGGAACCTGGCTCTCTTAGACTGGGAGGCCTATGGCACAGGCCAGGTGGGGTCTTGCCTGACTGCGCCCCCTGCTTGCTTCCTTCCCTTCTCTTTTCTTTTTCCTGCTTCCCCTTCTTCCTTGCAGGTCACCCCTGGAAGTGCTTCCTTACTAAATCACTTGCATGGTTTCCTCCTGGAAGACACAACCTAGATTACACCTAAAAATTTCTGAATTTTCCTCCCATTAATATGGGGTCACAAAAGAGTATGACACAACTTACCGACTCAACAACAATGACAGTGTCTCACAAACAAAAGAAATGCTCTCTCCCTCTCTCCCCGACACCCATCCGTGGCTCAGAGGTAGGTTAGGACATGAGGTCTGCTCGCCCTGGCTTTTTCTTCCCCCAGCACCCTCCTCTGCTCCCCCAGGTTTCTGACCTTGGGCCTCACTTCCCTCTGTAGGCCTTCAGTGTGCCCTTCCAGTGGGGCACAGGGCACAGGACACAGGTCTACTTGACCTCTGGGTCTGTACAAGAACCTGAGTTCTCCCCATAGCCAGGCTGTCATTGGCTCAGCCAGGCTCCAGGAACCTCTCCCTGGTCCACCTGTCCTCTTCTCATGCCCTCTGCTGTTTATAAACTCCTTAAGCATGGTCAATATCCCATCATACTGCTCAGATCCCCCTCCAAGGGTGGACATGTTTTCCAGCCTGCACATAGTCTCCAGTGGGTCAGCCCTAGGGTGTGTTTCAGCCGTCTCTCCCAGGGTCACGGTCTTTCTGGGGTGGCCTGACTCTAGCCAGTGGATAAAGCAGGGATAGGAAGGTGTCCAGCATGGGACACCCTTTAAAACAACCTCGTACCAGAGTTCCCTGCTGGGCTGCCCAAAGTGTTCTCAGGCCTGCAGTGCATGTCCAGTTCTTCCTGTGTGCCATCTTGTTTTCAGCTCCTCCTTTTCAAAGGCATTGATCCCCAGCAGACACCTCATACCCCAAATTCCACCTTAACATCTGTTTCTAGCGAGCATCACTGGCCACTCTGGGATAACAGACCGCGGCTGTGTCTCTGTGTTCCCCCAGCACCAACCTATGGGGCTAGCTCCGGGGAGGCAAATGTTTGCTGACTTAAGTCTAACTGTTCCTAGGTAGAGTTAACTTTGAAGGAGTAGGTCCATGTGCCTGGCACCAGGAGAAGAAGGCGGCTGAGCATTTCACATGAATGTTTCCTTTAGTCTTCAGACAAACCCACAAGGAAAGCATCAGAATGACTCCCATTTTGCAGAGGGGGAAACTGAGGCACAGAGAGTAAACAAGAGTGTCAAAACGTGAGCCTGAGCCCCTTACCACCCTGCTAGAGCAAAGCACTGGACCCAGCAGACAGCTGATGGGTCTCAGCAAAGAGGAACCCTAGGGTGACACAAGGAAGCCAAGAACTGACACAGCATTAGAGGGCAAGCACCCAGGCGGGGCCGGCAGGCTCAGACACTTTCCTAGCCTGAGTCATCTAGGACAACTGTCTCTCTTTGCCTCTCTCTCTCTCTCTGTTCCTTTTTTTTTTCTTCTTGACCAATTTGTGCAGCTTGTGGGATCTGAGTTCCGCAACCAGGGTTGGAACCTGTGCCCCCTGCAGAGGAAGCCCAGAGTTCTAATCACTGAACCGCCAGGAAAGTCCCACTGTTCGCCTCTCTTAAAGTCATTGCATGATAGGCTGCCTGAACCACCAACACACACAGCCTAGCCTCCCCGTGGTACAAAACAGAGGCAAGCCCAGAGAGGTTAAGAAACTTCTCAAAGGTCACAGAGCTGACCTAGCTCTCTAGACCAGCAGGGGTTCCCAGCCCATCCCCTCTTCCCCTTCCCTCCATGACATGACCTTAAGGAATCCCCTACTTGGCTGGACCAACTGTGGAATCAGGAGTCAGATGCCTTCCCAAGATACCCTCCTTGCTCATTCAGCCTCATCAGTACTTGAGCACCTGTGGGATATAAGGGGACTGACTCACTGAGAGAGGCTAGCTGTAAGAGTGATGCAACAGCGTTACCTCATTTTTACTGCCACCTTGCCCCAGTTCTATTATTACATTTCTCACTTCCCCTTAACATTAAAACAACAGCACGATGGCAAGTGGTTAAGTGCTAGGAAATCAAACAAAGCCTTGGTGTGAAACCCGCCTTATCTCTTTCTAGCAGTGCGACCTTGAGAAATTCACTGAAACTCTTTGAGCCTCAGTTCCTTCCTCTAGGCGGTGAGGGAAATCAAGCCTGAGAGTTGCTTCATCAGGTGGCGCATAGTTTACAAGGAATAACGAATGTGAAGGCCTTGGCCCAGGGCTCCCGAACACAGTGAGGCTACTGGAAATTGTAGCCATTGTTATTTTTTATTAAAGATACATAAGAGATAACACCAGTGGCATCCAGTAATCATTCATCTGAAGTACTCAGTAGGAAAGAACAAATCAGTGCATGCATTAATTAGGGCTCCTGTAACAGAAAGTCTTTATCTGATAGATGTGATGCCTCTGAGAATAGAAGTAGGACCACACTCACCATCTCCAGACCACAATCTATCCCTGGCCATCTGAAGCTCTGCAACCTCACTTCTCCAAACTCACTCCTGATCCCACATCTGGAAACCCCAAGATTCAGGTTTCCTTAAAGTCAGAATGAAGGCAGTCCGAGTGAACCAAGGACCTGCTGGAATCTGGGGGTGCAAATGATCTATGGTGCTTCAATAACTCAGTGGACAGAGCGAACCAGGATGGTTCTCACCATGCTCCCACTGCAGACACACCGGGATAACTGATCAAACATAGTGAAAAAATAAGTAAGTACACAGCTTGGGGAAGAAGGAAGGAAGGAAAGAAGGAAGGAAAGGAAGGGAGGAAACAGTCAGGGGGAGGGAGGGAGGAAGGGGGAAAAAAGGGAAGAATGAACAAAACAAGAAAGAAATCCCCAAGTTCCACAAGGAACTCTTCATTTCTAATCAGTGATGTTTGTTGACCTAAGGCAGAAATAATCAAGCAAATAATTAGAGAAAAGAATTTAAAGTTCTGCAAGCTTGGCCATGAAGGTCACAGAGCCTAGACTTCCAGAGCCTTTAGACATGAGACAGCCTGATGCTGTAAGATCCGGCCTCCCAGCATTAAGCTAAGGGGACAACATCAGAAAAGAAAAAGGAATCCCTGAGTAAGGGAATTTTTGCTTTTTGCTGTGTTCCTTCTACCCTTTTCCCACCCATCAGGCCAAATACCAGATAAGTTTGTGCAATCCAAGTGCTGAAGGTTTTTTCTTATCTCATCATCCCCTTTGAATTCATATTGAATACGGGCTTAGGAACAAAACATATCATGTCCTGGATTTGTTGCTTTCTATCTGTGTGATATTGGGAGGATTATTTAATCTCTGTTTATTTATCTACACTTCATCTATAAAAACGAAAACAATAAACACCTAACTACCAATTTCATAGAAATCCAACTCTCAATCATTCTTCATTTCTGCTAGGATCTCTCTCACATGCACACACACATTTTTTTCTTTCTCTGTTTCTTTCAATGTATAAGAATCTTCTGGTTGCAAGTGACAGAGACCCATTCTATTTTATTAATTTATTAATTTTTGCTGTTTATTTTTTATTTTTTTTAATTGGAGGATAATTGCTTTACAATTGTATGGCAGAAACCAATACAACATTGTAAAGCAATTACATACACACACACACACACACACAAACACACACACACACGCAAATATCCCCTCCCTCTTGAGCCTCCCACCCTATCTCCCCTAATTCCACCCCTCTAAGTTATCACAGAGCACCAGGGTGGGCTCCCTGTGTTATATACCAGCTTCCCACCAGTTATCTATTTTATACATGGTAGTATATATATGTCAGTGCTACTTTCTCAATTCATCCCACCCTCTCCTTCCCCTGCTGGGTCTACAAGTCTGTTCTCTAGGTCTGTGCAGAGACTCATTTTAAACCAGAAACCAGGGGAAAAAAAACATGCCAAGGGTATTTATGAGTTCAAGTAACTAAACTTATTGGGCTCTCATCTCTGGCCTTTGCATGGCTTGTCATTGGTTTTTCTTCCTAGACCTCAATCACTCTTACTAAAACCAGCTGGGAAAGATTGCTTCAAGCAGTTCCACTTTTTCTGTCCTTACAACTTATAATTTCAAAAACCGAATTCCAAATTGATTGTTGCAGCAGAAATATCTCAGGGCAGACTTGTTTTGGGACACATGTCCTGCTCTGAGCCAATCACCCTGGCCAAGAGGATGCATCTGGCGGTTGCTCCATAATGTCAATGGACCTTTCTGATCTATGTCCTCTCTTGTCTCCAGTGGATGCAACATCATGCTCTCCCAGGCTGGTATCAAGCTGTGCAGGATGAAAGATGGACAGTCCTTGCACAAATGAAACTGCTCTTCTCTATCTGCCCATGAACCCCCTTCCCTGTCCTCCCTACTGGTGGTGATATGTGAAAAGCAGGGGCAAGGTCAGCGTTGAAAGAGATCACATTCTAGAAACACAATGATGGCAGCCAAAAGAGATCAAGGGAAGACTGGTGTGGAAGATGCATTCTTCTATGTTTAAACTATAAAATTCTAAACAGTAGGTTTAATATGACCAGACAACGAATTATCATTTACATTTCCTTGCAGTAAGAAAATGTCTTTCTCAGTAAAACACATTTGTGATGCTCCTCAATGAAACACAGTAATAACCTGTGAGAGAATCATTGGAAACCATGGTCCATGGATGGCACTATGCATGATGCAGCGTCCTGGATAATGTGAAAGTGGAAATGTTAATCACTCAGTCATGTCCGACTCCTTACGACCCTGTGGACTGTAGCCTGCCAGGCCCCTCTGTCAATAGAATTCTCCAGGCAAGAATCCTGGAGTGGGTTGCCATTTCCTGCTCCAAGGGATCTTCCTGACCCAGGGATCGAACCCAGGTCTCATGCATTGCAGGCAGATTCTTTACCATCTGAGCCACCTGGGAAGCCCACTAGGTTTAAATAAATGAAATAAGTACTAGGAGGGAACCGAAGAGGTAAGACAATCTATATAGTTTCAATACAAAGAGGTTCCAAAGAGCCATGGCATTCTGAGTTATAACAGCATTGCTACCTTTTTCTTATAGTGAGAGATAAGAAGTTGTCCAAGAATGACACATTTGGCCATAAAGAGCACAAAGAATGATTCCTGGACCTGAAACATGAAGAGATGGTGCCAGGATACTATGAAGAATCTTCATAAGCACTGATTGGGCAGTAAACAAGTATGTAAGTTTCTCTTCTATACTATATCTTCATCAGTAAATCACTACACCTCACATAAACCCATGAATTGTGTAGCACATTAAAAATTTTAAATGTTTATGTGGATAGGCCCCTATCCACCTCCAAAACAATACTTGAGTGGGTGCCACTACACAACCTAGGGGTGGCTCTAAACAAGGCTGAATGCCTTGTTGAATTATAGTGCTTGAACCTGTACCCCAGCCTTGTGGCTTCTTTATTTTTTTCTATAATTGATCTCAGTATACAGCAGGTAACCCCTCATTCTTAGTCTAAAAGCTTCCATTTTGGCCTTGGCATTTGGGTAATAAAAACAACAGGCTGGTTGCAAAGCCCAGTTAATCTGCCCCTTGCTTACAAGTTCAAAGCTCCCATTCAATCTGAGTGAATGACTCATTACAATAAGGATAATTATTACCTTCGTCAGGCAAAGAGTACTCATCTGGAGATATTTGGAAGTAGCCAAAGATTTCCAATTTTCCACAAATCTCTTTCTGGGACCAATTTTATCCCCCATTGTGCTTCCATCTTCCCTGCCTTGGTGAGCTCCAACTTTAAATCAGGGCAGAAAATAGAGCCTTTTCAGTTCTCCTAAGGGTCTGGATCGTGTTTCTCAGCTATTTGGGGTTCTTGGCCACATTAGGCAGCATCTCTTAGCAGAGGCATATGCTACTCCTTATACTTTAAGATGGAATAGGCTTTCTTGCAGGACCTTGAGGAAAGCTACAAGAAGTAGACCCCACATGACATCATCCTGATATTTTCCTTCTAAGCCCAGTAGCTTATGGGGATAGGCATATTGCTTGCTTCTGAAGATACAGGGGGTGACAATTTAACCAGCTGTTTTGCCACTTCTAAATGAGGACTTACTTGGTTGGCAAGTAATAGACATTGACACTAAAGAAGGAGAATGGTATGTCTCAGTCTGCTCAGGCTACCATAATAAAATACCATAGACTGGGTAGGTTAAACAGCAGAAATTTTCTCACAGTTCTGAAGGCTAGAAGTCTGAGATCAGGGTGCCAGCATGGTCAGTTCTGGTGGGGACCCTCCTCCTGGCTTATAGATGGCACCTTCTCACTGTGTGCTCCAATAGTCTTTCCTCAGTGATTGTGTGTGGAGAGAGAGAGAGAGCTCCTCTTTCCTATGTATTAGGCCACTAGTCCTATTTGATTGGGGCCCCACCCTTACAACCTCACTTAATGTTAATTACCTCCTAAAAGCCTTATCTCCAGTTACAGTTACATTGGAGGCTAAAGCTTCAACATATGCGTTTTGGGGAGGTACAATTCAATCCATAGCAGTTTTATTAGAGAAATTCTCAATGCTCACAGAGCTAAGTAATCAAGACAATCAGAACTTGGAACCAATGGAAATCATGTCAGCTCTCGATATAAATAAAAAGAATGCATAAAGTATATTTTCCAGGCACTGGAAAATAAAAATTTATAAAGATTTAGCTGTGGCTCCTTTGACACTTGTTCATTCAATTCAAGGTTCAAATTTTTCAGGAGAGAGAGTAGATGATGGGCTGAGCCTGAGTCATGTACCCAGCCTGGAATTAATCATCCTTTTCAAAGGAAGGGATAACGTTTTCTGATTGGTCATCCTGGCGTGTGTGTGTGTGTGTGTGTGTGTGTGTGTGTGTGTGTGTGTGTGTAGATCAAGTCAGTGTCATCCAAATCACACAGAATAGGTTTCTCATAGGAAAGTTCTGTTAGGTGGAGAAGAGGCAAAGGTAGGCGGGTAGACAGAAAAAATAGATGTCCACCACAAAGTGCCAAGATTTTGTACAAAAATTGTTGATGTATATCTTTAAGGAAAGTATTGGTTGGCCCAAGGAGGAAAAAGTTGCTGTGCATTGTCAACTTTACCCTTTCAAGGAGATAATGATGTGAAGAATTGAGCTTAGACCTTCCAATTCTTAACAGGCCCTTGAAGTTTGTTTTCCAGGTAGATTAATTTCCAAAAAAAGAATAGGCAAGATGAGCCTTCAATGCAAATCATTTTTCCCCCTAGAGTTCCCAAATTTATCTTTTTAGGGAACGGCTAGAGGCCAGATATTAGATGCTTTATCATGAAAAACAACTGACTGTTAAAAAAACAAAACAAAACAAACTATGGTTGCAAAAGTGGAATAGCAGAGCTGGAAACTATTGAGTATCTACTCTCTGCCAGCTGTGGTCAGCACTGTGGAATGCCTTCATCAAATCTATTTCCCCCATCCTCTTTTCCAATAAGATCTTGATCTCATTCACATAATCATCCCTTCTCCATCCAAACCATGTAACTTAGGCAAAGGTGACTCCTATCTCTATCAACAAAGATGAATCTTGATTCACGGGAATCAATCACAGTCATCCATTCCTCTTCTCCAATGGGTTCACAGACCCTAAAGCCCACTGCCATGGGGTGCTCCTCTGGCAATGGATATTGATCCAGGAAGATGGCAGTAACCTAGGTCAGCCCAATGAAATTGAAGGAAAGGTATTTCTTTCCAAATCTGGGAGTGGTTTGCTCTTTCTCTTCCACTGGCAATGGACAAGCAATTCCACTGCCCTGGTTGCTGCCAACAGCTCTCTTGCTTCAAGGGGGGTGATGAGAGGAAAGCCAAGTCAAGAAAATAGCTGATAGATCAGGATCAGAGCCCCAGATGTATTATACCTGGAGGGTTCTTCCCTCACTGGACAGCATGAGATAATACATTTCCTAATTTTTAAAGCCATTTCCACTCAGGATCTCTGTTGCTTACAGCCCACAGCATCTCTAAGCCAGATATTGTGTTAAGTAATGACTTTATATGCCTAATCTCATTTGATCCACATACCACCCTAGAGGGGGTAGTATTATTATCTCCATTTTATAGGTGAAAAAACTGAGGCACAAAAAAGTTAAGTGACTTGTTCAGGGTCACTTACTGAATTCAGTCATCTGCTTCCAAAATCCACATTCTAAACCAGTAAAAGTAAAGTGGGTTTATATATACCAACATTCCTAGAAAATTATAGTGAAATGGATATGTTATGTTTTAAATCTTGTTTTCCCAATAATTTGGATGAAAGTTTCAGAGGTTCTTTGTCATCACTCCAGATTGACCTCCAATTGTCAGGGGGCATACACTTCTTGCCCCCTACATCTCTTGGCAAGTAAGTGGCCAATGTTCTGTGGGAAAACACATCACCAGGGAATTTCCCCAAACTTCAAAAAGTCAATGATATTGTAAGCTCTAGTTTTCTTAAGAATAAGACCCATCTTCTGGGCAGAATAGGGAAGAGAAGTTCAAAATCTCAACGTCTCAAGTTGTCCAGTGATGCAGAGGCAGGAAGTCAGTTGGCTGACATTTAAGCTGTGCAGGAAATGCAGCAGGCAAGCTGGTCTCTCCTTGCCCTACACCCTGTGGGTTTACACTCTACGAACAAAACATAGCTGCTAAGAGCTCAAGCCTTGGAACCCCACACACCTGTCTGAATTACCACTGTGACCTTTCTTAGCAATGCAGACCTCAGCAAATTAATTAACTTCTCTAAGAATGAATTTATCCATCTTCAAAATGAAAATAATAGTAGTACCCACATAAAGCATTACTGAGTTAAATGAAAAAATAGTTAGCATTCTTTGATGTGCAGCTTTGACAACACATCCTCAAACTCAATGGCAAACAAAATCACCATTTCATCTCACAGTTATGAATCTGCAGGTGTATGTGTATCAGTGAACTTGGGTGAGGTTTGGCTGCGCAAGTCCACTTCAACCTATGGTTCAGCTGAGCTTGAACTGAAGCTAGAGGTGGGTGGTGATCAGGTCTGCTCCACTTGTTTTCATTCTGAGGCCCTATCAAATACACTGGGACATTCAATAAATGGCAAATATCAAGAGCCTGATTCACTAGAGGCCAGTTTCAGAAATGACACTTGTTCAAAACCGAGTGCTGGTAGGTCATTGCCCTTCTTTCTCTATCAGTTTTGAGAGGAGACGCTTGGAGGAAGAGCTGGACCAAGATGCCAGCACTCTAACCACAGAGCACACTCATGGCCCCATCATGGTGCCTCCTCTTTAAATCTCCAACCCAAGTTTGGATAGTATGCAGACATACTGGCCTCCTCAAGGAGACTTTAGAGAACACTTGAGGGGGCAAGATGTGAGCAAGCCCAGAACTCTCCAAGCCCACAGTCCATTATGGCTCATGCAGGTGGGCTTCTGGTCTTGGGCCCTGAACCATTTCACTCTCACTGAGCCACCTACTTCCTCAAGGATGCCCATCTGCCCGGTTCCCTGCCCCCCTCTCACATCACTGGGGGGTGGCAGGACAAGGGTTGAAGTGAAGGTGACTGTCCCTCCCCCACAAGCCCATATCTTTTCTAGGATGCCATTTTGTCTCTCTTTGTTATAACAGACTCAAATTTGTCTCAAATATGTTATATTCCATATGGATAGTGGAGGCAGAAGGAAAGAAAGGGGCCAGTTCCAGTCTCTGGTCTGAGAGACCCAATTCTTTCTCTAAGTGATAGGCCTGGCCCTGGCAATTTGAACAGGGAATGGCTGGCTCCTCACACCCTCCCATGATGCTCAGGAATTGCTTCATTTCCATTAGAGATGTGACACCCTAACATAACTTTACCATGAAATTCATTTAACAATCATACAATGAGACAGACACCCATAGAGCCAAGTTGGGGGGATGACTTTGTTACAAGTAGATTTGTATGCACTACAAACCTTATCATTTGTTATGGTAGGCATCTTGCTCTCCAACTTCGTGTTTGTTTAAGTTGGGATTTTAAGGCATAAATAAACAAAATAATCACACAACCAACAAACAGGCATGGATTCTTCTGCAGCATGTGTTCAGAGGCAGTTCAAAGTGGCTGCATGAGAGATTCTTCCATAAGAGGATGATAAATGGGGAAACACATTGTTTTTCCTATAGATCAAGACATCTGACTGTAAGGAAGGGATTTTGAGATGCTACTCATGGTAATGGATGATGAAAAGATCAGGAAATGCCCAAGATGATAAAAGAGGGATGGGAAGCTGGAATGAAAAACAAAGGGAAGCCAATTAAAAACATGATGTGATGTCAACACACACCGATCAGAACAGCTAGAATGAAAGACAACGCCAAGTCTTGGAGGTGGAGCAACCTGCTGCTGGTGGAAGGGTAAATTGGTCAAATCTCTTTGGAGTACTGTTTGCCATTCTCTACAAGAGCTGATCAAATGCCTACTTTGTGAACCCCACATATATACCAAAAGAGATGCATACATAAGTTAACCAGAATACATACACTTGAATATTCATGGCAACCCTATTCATACTAGCATTGAACAGGAAACTACCACATGTCCATCAAGAGTAGAATGGATAACTAAATTCTGGTATATTCGCAAAATGGAATATTATGCAGCAGTGAGACTGAACTAACTACAACGACATATGACAATATGAAGGAGTCTCACAAACATCACGCTGAGTGAAAGAAGCCAACCACAAAAGAGTTTGTACTATATGGTTTCATTTTCCATTTGGATGGTGTTATGAGTTGAGCTGTGTCCCTCAAAAGATATGTTGACATTCTAACCCTGACCTTATTTGCCACCAGAGAGGCAAGGCTACCAGTCAACATACCAACCAGTTTATGTAAAAAATAAACCAATAAGAACAAGGATTCTTGTCATCTCTATTTTATCCATGAACAGAATAGCCCACTGGTGGACAATGCCTGGGGCTTGTCAGTCCTCGTGGTGGAAGAGGGGAGGGCCTTCAGGGGTCAGGTCCCCACCCGCAGGGTCAGGCCAATAAAGATTTGAGGAAGGCACTGCCCAGGAGTGTGTATGTACAAGTCTGAGAATGTGAGCGATTCAAAACTGCAGAGACAAATATCAATCCATATCAATCAATATTTATTGCTGAGTAAATACCTACAGTATGCAAGGTGTTCCCAAGAGATCCAGGAGGGGAGTAGACCGAGACTCTGAAAGATTTACTCTTCTTGATTTTGCATTATCTGTGCCTCCAGCCCCTTCCATTAGCATGAATAATTAACAGCTGACAGAGCTATCAGCCACAATAAGAGCATGCTTAGGACTCAGGGTTTGTCATGTGCCAAGGAAGAGAAAAGGCTCAGGGGTTTGAAAGTGATGATCAGGGTGATGAAGGGTGGTGAAGAGGAAGAAGATGAAGCCTATTAAACACAAATGCCACGGAGTCCCTTCTTTTCTGCTTTTCCTATAAAATTACCTTTAAAGGCACATGTAATACATGAATGCTAAAATAGAAGTAGATTGAGAAAAACCTTTCAAACCACCCTTTCCTCTTCCTAGTCCCCTCTCTGGGGAGTAGTTGGAATGAGCAGTTGAAGTGTATCCTTTCAGGCCTTCTAGAAAAGTATTTACACACAGAAATGAACATACATAGATTTTTTATATAACTTTGATTTTGTCCTAAATATTATCCAGAGTTTGCCTTTGTTTCATGAGAGTATACCTTGAACATCTTTACCATCAGTATATACCAAGGACTTCATGGTACAGGCATGCTATGCTTTATTTATGTAATCTCTGCTCTATGGATGAGAATTCAGATCAGTTATATTTTTTCACTGTATATATGCGTATGTGTGAATATCTGGGTACACATGCCATTATATTTATGGGATAAAGCTTCCAGTGCACGGCTTGGAAGAGGGCTTGCTGGGCCAAAGACTATGACCATTTTAAATGTTGCTAGAAGCTGCCAAATTGCCCTCCAAAATGTCTTTGCCAATTAAAACTCCCACCAAGAGCACACAACAGTGCCCATTCCCCCTCTACTCTCCCCAGGACTAGGTATTATCAATCCTTTTAATGTTTGCCAACCGGTGAATGAAAAACGGCCCCTCGTTTCTGTTTATAATTGCATAGGTCTGATTTCTAGTGAGGCTGAATATCTCCTCATGTTTTTTCAAGCCCTCATCAAATCTGTAGGTAGGAAAACTGATTATACTGTAGTATTTTTTTTAATAGAAAGAAGCAGGTAAGTAAGAAATGCCCCTTCTGGCCCAGTCATCTGATTCTTGGTGTGTGGTGCTGAAATCCAGCCAGAATGAAGTTACTAAAATCTCTGGCAGTGACTTGGGAAGATAGATTTGTTCAGCTGCGTCCAGACCCAAGTAATTAGTTAATTGTTGGGGCATTTAGCTGGAACATCCTGCCAAGATGTTATTCTCTTTAAGCTCCCAACAAGGAAAGGATGCAGTTTGGTCCAGCTTCTTTTCTGAGTACCTCTTGGTCCTTGGAGAAGCTTCCTATTCTGTAGGGACCATGAAGATGGGTGATGACTATCAGCTCAATTGCTGGCTCAAAAACCAGACCCCAAGGGTTGTTTAGAAAATGCTTGTGAAAATGAAAAAATTAAAAGCTAGGACTGTCTAAATAACTCTAAACCAAAACCCCACTGCCACTACCTCAAGCCACGCACCAACCCCTGACACTGGGCTCTAATCCCTCCATCTTTCTCCTGCCTCCAATCTTTCCACACCTCCAATCTAATCATGACACTCCAAAACTAGTAATTGTTTGTCAAAATTGGGGGCTTTCCCCGGTGGCTCAGTGGTAAAGAATCTGCCTGCAATGCAGGAGACCCAGGTTCAATCCCTGGGTCAGGAAGATCCCCTGGAACAGGAAATGGCAACCTACTCCAGTATTCTTGCCTGGGAAATCCCATGGACAGAGGAGCCTGGCAGGCTACAGACCATGAAGTTGCAAAGAGTGGGACACAACTGAGTGACTAAGCACGTCAAAATTGAGCACTTACACTGCACCTGGCACTGTGTAAAGCATTTTACTAGCATTATCAACTACTTTAAAATCCATTGCTTAAAAGCTCCAAACACTGCTCTCCTGCTCACGCACACTCAACATGCTCCCACCTGGGAGCCTTGCTGTTTTGACATGTTCTTCCCCAGGCCCAGTACCTGGCTCCCTCACTTTATTCAGGCCTCCCATCAAATACCACCCCTCATAGAGGTGACTCCCTGTCACTCTCTGTTCCCTGCCCTGTCTTGTTTTCTTCATGGCCCTTTTTGCTATGTGCTATTTCATGTACACTTCTCAGTACATTGCCACTTCCTGCATTCAACTACAAGCTCACTGAAGGCAGGGACTTTGTTCATGCCTCAATCGCCCATGGCTAGAACAGTGCCTGCATGGGATTGGTGTTCAATAAAGCTTTGCAGAGGGTGTGCATTCTGAAAGCAGTTTGGCAATGCCTTGTAAAATTAAGTATGTAGATGGCCCATAACTAAACAATCTCACTGAGAAAAATTCATGCACAGTTCTATCTGTGAGAGGACATTTAAGAGGAGGTTCTCTATGGAAGGAAAGAGTTATAAGTGACCTAGGTGTCCATTATTGAGGGAGATGATGAAAAAAACAAGGTGTGTGCACACCATAGAACATGATGCTGCTGCTGGAGAAAACAACAAACTGTTCATACAGCAATGTGCATAGATCTTTTAAAAGAGTGTTGAGTGAACAATGTAGTAAAGAGAATGACACTTCTAGCACAATACTCTTTATGGAAATTAAACACATATGCACAAAATAACACCATACATTATACAAATACAAAAGAACATTTAAGGGTACTATTATACACCTTCAAGAGGGTGCCACTGAGGGAAGGAAATGGAGGTGGATGATTGAAGATTTAAAAAAGAGAGAGAAAGCAGAAGGCAGAATTTCAATGGTCCAATGTTGATAGGGTTTGCAAACAGATATCCCTCTTAAAAGGAGAAAAATAAATAAAATTCCCTTTCCTCTTTCTCCATTTACCTTGCTCCCACTCATCCTTCCAGCTCAGCTCAGACATAATCTCCATTGTGAAGCTTTCTTTGACCTTTCCCCATAGGATTAACTCTTCCTTTATTGACATTCCCATAGCATTTTAATGATAGTTTTATTTTAGCATTTATAACCTCATATAATAGCTATTTGCTTACACATCTGCCTTCTCCATCAGGTGATAACGGATGTGACTTATTAATTTTGGTACCTCTAGCACCCAGAAATGGTGATTAAAAAAATTATGGTGAGTTTAAACAGGCATATGTTGTAGGGCCTCAAGAATGACTCTAGTTTGAATTTAATTGATAAATATAGTGCTTTCAGCCAGTGGCTGATGGGGTAGAATAGAGGTTCGGACTCTGGAATTGGACTCCAAACTCTGAGGCATTTTGTTTCTTATTTGGGGACAAGAAATGAGTAGGGTGCAGCCTGCGTGGCCCCAGGCACCTGTTAGACCAGCAGCTTCGTTACCAAATTGAGTGGAGAGGTGAGGAGGAATTGGGAATGGGCTGCAGACCTAGCCACCAGACTGGGGCAGTTATGGGGGTGCTGCCCCAGTGGCAGGTGCTGCTAGAAGGGGTTTATCCTGGAAGCTGGATCTGGTATCCGAAATCACAGCCACTTATGGCCTCCATCTAGGCAAACATCCAACAATCAGGAAAAGGGAGCTAAGACAGAGCATGGGGCCCAGGAACCCATGGTGGGTTGGGCGTAAAAGTCCAAGAAAACAGGGTATGACACCAGGGTCCCAGCAGTGGAGAGGGGTCTCCTGTGACTGGCAGGATTTTAGTTCCAGGTACTGATCCTTGTACTCAGAGCTTAAGCAGACACAGGTACAACCAACGGCCCCTGCCCAAGGACCTACTTGGTGCCAGGCATGGTGCTGAATGCACAAAGGAAAGGAAACAGGGCCCATGGGTCATGGGAGCTAGGGCACAGGGGTGTGGAGCTGGGACTGGAGAACAGGGGGAGAATTGGGTTTAGGACATTGGATTAGAATTTCAGCTGCAGGGAAGTTGATGCTGAAATTGGGCTCCATGGCTGGAGCTATTATAGAGAGACTGGGGTGAGCTATGAGAATTGGGATGACAGATGACTCCAGATGTGTGCAGAAGCAGGGCTGCTGGGGGCTAGAGGTTGGGCAGAGCCTCAAAGGCACAGTTCTCTCCTGCTGTAAATCCTTTAACACTTTCTTTGAGACACTGACACTCTCCTGTGGAGCTCTACCTTAACTAAAGAGTGTTTGTTGACCTGTGGGGGGCAGGGAGTACAAGATGGACCCTAACTCCATCTCTCCCACAACAGGGTCATGCAGGCTCCAAGATCCAAGGTGGCCACCTGGAGCCTCTCTCTGGGTGGATCACCGCAGTTTGGCTGGAGGGCTCTGGCGATGCTGGAGATGAGAACCTCCAACAGCACACAGGCGACTACATCCTCAACAGGGTCATGCAGGCTCCTCCACCTGAGCATCTATCTGGGTGGTTTCACACGATGCTATGAGGAACCTCCAACACACATGGCGCCCTGGGTGCTGCAAGCCAGGAGTCCACAGCTGGAGTCCTGGGCCCATGCTCTGAGGACCAATGGTTGGTAGAAATGTAGTTCTGTGATTTTTCTGAGAGGAGGCAGAGGATGTTCAGAACACAGGAAGGCCTGAGCTGGGTGTACCAGAGGCCCTAGTGCCCACCCATATCCTCCTCAATTACTGCATCACATTCACCAGCACCCACCCATACCCCTTTCCCCAGGGCTTTTTCTGCCCTCAGGCGCTACTTCACCCACCTCTATAATAGGCCCAGAAGGCTGGGGGATGAACAGCCCCTGGGAGTAGTCCTCAACTGATGGGGAGATAGTGGGGTGCTTCCTCACCCTTCAGTGGGGACAGTTGTGAGCCGTGTGCTCTGCTGCACTGGCTCCCCTACATTACCAGCCACAGCTGCTGTTGTCCCAAGTGATCACTTGCTTGATTACACATCCTTTCTTCACTTCCTCCCTTCTCTTCCCTGTCTCACTTCCTCACACCCCTCCCTGGGCTCCCACACCTCCCGAATAAACTACTTGCTGTCAATGTCTCATAGCCTACTTCTGGGAAACTCAAACTAAGACACTGGAAAGGGCTCTTGGTAGCGAATTACATCCTGACATTCTTCACAATCTCTAGATTCTGGGAGGAAAGCCTGTTCTCATATTCTCTAAAGATAGGTAGGTCAGAGAAGGAAGCTCAGCTTAGAGAAGGCTGTGCTGTGCACTCAGTCACTTCAGTCATGTCTGAAGCTTTGCGACCCCATGGACCATAGCCCACCGGGCCCCTTTGTCTGTGGGATTCTCCAGGCAAGAACACTGGAATGGGTTGCCATTCCCTTCTCCAGGGGATCTTCCCAACCCAGGGATGGAACCTGGTTCTCCTGCATTGCAGGCAGATTCTTTAGCATCTGAGGCACCAGGGAAGCCCTAGAGAAGCCAAGTGAGGGGCTGTTGCAATCTGACTGGAGGCAGGCCTAAGACTCTGCATTTCTACACACCTCCATGACCTCCTAGGTGGCTCCCCTGTACTTGAGTTACTACAGACTAGGTTTCTGCCTTAGAAAATGGAGGTGCCAGTGAACGTGTCTCTTTTGTATGTGGGTTCCTATTCTTGATACACTGCTCTTCTTTTGCCACGTCCAAATGGAAATTACTTTTCTGCTCCAGTTAGCAACAGTTTTTGCTTTCCAGGTGAATAAACATTATTCTCCGCAGGGGGAAAAGAGGCATCCAAGTCGATTCCCACAGTTGTGCTGGCAGCCCCCACACTCTCCTACCTGGCCAGCCCCCTGCCCTTTGGTTTCATAAAGGCCCAAATCTGTCAACAGCAGGAGTCTCACCACCATTCTCACCTTTGTGAGACCCAGGTTCTCATGAAGAAATGCAGAAAAGGTAAAAAAAAATATATATAGCATTTCTTTAGGGCAAGGCTTTCTAGCCTCTTTCACATCATGGCACTCAAGGATGAGTTTTACTTTTTGTTTGACATGCTGGGGCAAATGGATGTAGATGCTCTTGGCCAGCGGCAACTGATTAGAGGATTTTCTGTGCCTCGAGCCCCAGACAGCCTTCCTAGGAGAGCTGTGAGGATCAGTAATGTTCCAGCATATCTGTAACCCACTTGTGACATGACAATTGTATTAATAGGGTATTAACAACTATTAGGGCTTCCCTGGTGGCTCTGAGGTAAAGAATCTGCCTGCAGTGCAGGAGCTGCAGGAGATGCGAGTTTGATCCTTGGGTTGGGAAGATCCCCTGGAAGAAGAAATGGCAACCCACTCTGGTATTCTTGCCTGGAGTATCCCATGGACAGAGGAGCTTGGGAAGATCAGTCCATAGGGCCACAAAGAGTTGGACATGACTGAAGCAACTTAGCACACACACACAACTATTAACCGTAGAAAGTCATGGTGTGGGGCCCAAGCACAAGTGGTTCTTCTCAGAAGCTCTGGATTCCTGCTACGTCTCAGTTCTGCTATTTCCTAAGGTCTTTTTAAGAATAACTTCGTTTTCTTAAAAATAGCTTGATTGAGGGATAATTTACATAGCATAAATTCACTCCTTTTCTGTAAACAATTCAACCAATTTTAGTGTGTTTACAGAGTTGGTGTAACCAACACCACAATCTAATTACAGAATATTTCTATCACCCTCACCCCAAAGAACTCCATTTGAACCCACTCCTGCTAAAGTATCTCAGTCACTAGAAAATTAGCATCCTTAGCTGCCTCCCTGCCCCAGGGCTTTCTGGAAGTACATAGGGGATGTCTCCCAGGTGTGTATGAACATGTCTGCTCCTTTCAACCTCTGAAACCTCTGCTGTGTGTTGCCACCAATAGGTGAGGTCCTTGAAGCACCAAGGTTAGGCTGGGGTCTGTAGCAAAGCTGAGGCATGTTTTTATCATTTTAAGGGGTTCCAAAGCTACATCACTCATTAGCTATTTATTTAGCACCCTGGTTCCTACTGTGAATCCAGTTTTGAGACTCCCCCTCAGCTTTTTCCCTGGAGACAGAAACGGCAACCCACTCCAGTATTCTTGCCTGGAAAATCCCATGGACAGAGGAGCCTGGCGGGCTACAGTCCATAGTGTCACAAAGAGTCAGACATGACTTAGCGACTAAACAGCGACAACAGCTCACCTCTTCAACAGCCACGCTTGGGTGTATTTGACGTCCAGTGTAAGCACAAAGAAGGACCCTGGTTTCTCCTATCTTTCTACCATCCAGAACTGGCTATTATGCATATGTTATGTTGTCTTGATCTTTTAAAAAATTTTTTTAAAATAAAGAAAACATTACAGATAGATACAGTCCCATTCTCTTTCCTACCTCTCAATGAAAGTCATGGATCTATCACATATGGTTTCCAGTGTATTTTTGCACCTAGAATGTAGGGTCTCAGTCCTCCATTCAGATCTTCCAGGATCTTTTCCACCAGTGCTATTGCCTTGTCCCCGTTTCTACTGGGCTTTTGTGTCTAATAGCCCACAGTGAAGACTCTTTGGAGATTCCCTATGAGTTTCTGGAGCCACTTTGCCTGCAGTCATGGAAAGTCAGAAGTTCCTGGGCATTTATTCGCTCCCAGGGGGCCCTTCGCCAATGACTGTCTCATGTGAGGGAATGAAAGCCTAGAGCTCCCCTTCTGGGCCAGCTGCGGCTGTAGGAGCCTGACCTGAAAACACTCATGCTTCTCTCCTTTATCCTGTGCCCCTTTCCCTCACTGGCTTCTGGTGGGGGGAAGGTTGTTGTTGTTCAGTCGCTAAATCATGTCTGACTCGTGGCGACCCCATGGGCTGCAGCATGCCAGGCTTCCCTGTCCTTCACCATCTCCTGGAGGTTGCTCAGATTCATGTCCATTGAGTTGGCGATGCTAGGTACTTCCTCCATAAATCACTACCACACTGTGAGAGCACGCCGGCTCAAGCCCGGTTCACACGTGTGCGCCTCTTTCTGCAAGGAAGAGACGTCCTTTCAAAGGCATATACTTAATGCAATTTGGGGCTCCTGGAACCATAGACTCCATGGCTCCATCTTACCAGGTGCTCTCCAAAGTGCTTGTGCTCACAGTTCCACCAGCCTTGACTGACATTCCCTGTTTCCCTACATTCTTGAAAATCTGTGACATTGTAAGACCTGTAGCTTTGCCAATCTAGTGGCTAATAAATGGTACCCTATTACATGACTTTGACACCTTGACATATGCTTGTTGTCCTTTTGGTTTTCCTATTCTGTGAATAACCTGTTTGTACAATTTGCCCTTTATTCTGTTGGGCTGTTTTCCTTTTTTCTACTTGGTTTGCAGCAATTCTAGTATATTCTAGGAGGTTTGGTCTGTTATAAAAATTGAAAACCACACATTGTTTCAAAATAGAAATACCATTTATAAATAACACGTTTATCTAAATTTTAAATGACGCAACAGAAAAAAAATAGAAAGTAAAAGTTGTTTCCAATAATCTCCACTATGGCTTCAAGCTTCAACACCACCCAATGATGATAAAAATGACCATGGTTAACAGATAGGCATATATCCTTCCAGAACGTATAATGCATATATAAATATATGAAAATAGATTTACATGAATTAATTCGCTAAATATTATTAAGCATTTGTCATGAGTCAAGTATAAATGATAGCAAAATATACATATCATTAAAAATTACAGAATATATAAAAAAACTTTCCCTAACTAGCTTTTATCAACACCCAGTTTATGGCAGGTATCTTTTTGTTAAAACATATAAATCCCCCTGATCCAGCATAATATTCCACTGGAAAGGTCCATCATATTTTATTAAACCGATCTTCCACCAACAGACCTTTTGGCTATTTCCACTTTTTACATTTTATAAAGACTCCCCCAGTGAACATCCTTGGACATCTTTTATGCAGTTGCCTGATTCTTTCCTTAGGATAAATTTCTACAAGTTGAATCTCCAGATTAAGAAGTTCCCATTTAAAGATTACCCTCCATAAATCTTGTGCCAATTTACACTCACCAACACTATAAAAGGATGTCCATTTACTCACATTATCAGGGTATTCTTTAAAATAAAACCCTTGATAATGATTTTCAGAATCCAACTATAGTCCATATAATTTTCCCTTTTCTACAGATTGAAAAAAATATATAGACAAGAGCAAATTTGATGCGTTTTTAACAACTCTAGCTTAGCAAGATAATTTAGTCCCTTTTATTAATTCACTGAGTCATCTCTATAGAGCTATTTATTACAAAGTGAAATATGTTTGAAGGAAGAGGTCTGATCAAAGAACCACTCAAAGGCATTTAGGTTTCAAATATCCAAAGGACTTCTTCCTAAACTATCTCACCACTGGTGTATTCCCAACATGAAGACCCCTGTCACTCATACCAAGGCTTCTTGGCCCACCTACATCTCCTGTTGTTCTTTTAGCTACATCCATTTCTGTGGCATATAGAAATACAACACTTTCCTTGATGGGATCTCTTCTTAAATGTACATTCTGAGTTTCACTTGTTAGTGAAATCTGGAGCTAGACAGAGAAAAAATCCCCATGGGTGAAGAGAGAATGAACTTCTGGTTTTTCACACCACAATTCAGGAGTCAGTTAGTGTCCCCAAACCAAAGCATTGGTCCATAGTCACCCAACCTCTTGAGTTGAGTTCTAGAGACTCTGCTTAACCAGCAGTCAGAAAAAGTTTGGAAAAGAAATTAACAATGTAAGAAGGTGAGGGTGCTTATTTCATAATGTGGCAACAATTTCTAACCCATAAAACCTTCCATGGTTGTGATCTTTGTTTTAGAGCCCTCTTTTCTAGAGACTCAGAAGGTACTAGTCACACAGAAGATTCTTGTTTGCCTCTCTGTATAGTCCTCCCGTTAGACCTCCAGGTCTACTTGACTGAAGATGCAACAGGAATTGCAGAGTAAAGATGGATAAGAATATAGCTCTGATATCAGAAAGTAGAGTAGGGAAATGCCCAGGTAGTACTGATATCCAATGAGACCCTTGTTTATTTTGGTATAAGTATGTATGCTTAATTCCTAGGTATTTGAGAAGAAACAGTCCAATTCATTGCAGGAAACAGAAACCCGTGTAGGTTTTATTCAAAAGAAGGAATTGAATACAGGGAATTCAGGGTTTATGATATCATTGGAAGGCCTGAAGGAGTAATTTCTAAGCTTTGTTGTTGTTCTTTAGTCTCAAAGTCACATCTGTCTCTTTGAGACCCTGTGGACTGTAACCCAGCAGACTCCATTGTCCATGGGATTTCCCAGGCAAGAATACTGGAGTGGGTAGCCATTCCCTTCTCCAGGGATCTTCCCAACCCAGGGATCGAACCTGAGTCTCCTGCATTGTAGGCGGATTCTTTACCGGCTAAGCCACCAGGGAAGCCCTTAATTTCCAAGCCTCACCCTCGTAAATGTTTGCTGGAACAATACAGTACTGACCTACCAGAGTAGCAGTGTCTCTGAGTTCACCACTGGAATACTGAGTTCAAGAACAGAGCATTATAGCTGTGACCCAGGGATTGGAAAAACAGAATCAAGAAAGAAACACTGCCCCTGAACCCAGTGGACAACCTAATGGGTGCCAAGTTCGACTCCTGGGTTGGGAAGACCCCCTGGAGAAGGGATAGGCTACCCACTCCAGTATTCTTGGACTTCCTGGTGGCTCAGCTGGTAAAGAATCTGCCTGCAATGCGAGAGACCTGGGCTGGGAAGATCCCCTGGAGAAGGGAACAGCTACCCCCTCAAGCATTCTGGCCTGGAGAATTTCATGAACTGTATAGTCCATGGAGTTGCAAAGAGTCAGACACGACTGAGCAACTTTCACTTTCGTGCAGCTGCTATAGAAAACAGTATGGTTCAGTGGTGTCGAGCATGTTTTCATATGCCTGTTGGCCATTTGCACATCTTTTTTGGAGAAATGTGAAATACAAGGTTCCCATGTACATTCTCCAGGCTGCTGGGTGTTGAGAGGCACTGGTGGCAATGGGTTCAGGGGGCAGTGGTTCCTTCTTGATTCTGGTTTTCCAAAGCCTGTTGAGGATGTAGAGAATCTTTGTGTACTGTTGGTGGGAATTTAAAACCATGCAGCTGCTATAGAAAACAGTATGGAAATTTCTTAGAAATTTAAAGATAGAATTACCATATGATTCAGCAATTCCACTACTGGGTATATACCCAAAATAATTGAATGGAGGATCTAAAGAGATATTTGCACACTCATGTTGACTGCAACATTATTCATGAAAGCCAAGATATGTAAACAACCTAAGTGTCCACTGACATGTGAATAGATAATGAAATTGCAATATATAGATCACAATTGCTATATTAATCAATTGATATACATCAATCAGAATTTGTATATAAATACAGATACACACACAGTGGAATATTATTTAGCCTCAAAAATACAAAAAAAAATTTTGCTATATGTTACAACATGGATGAACCTGGAGGACATTTTGCTAAGTGAGTCAAGCCAGTTAAAAAGACTTCTCAAGCAACATATAAAGTAGTCAGATTCTTAGGAATGGAAATAGAATGGTGGTTGCCAGAGGCTAAGAGGAGAAGGAAATGGGAAATTTTGTTTAATAGACACAGAGTTTCAGTTTTATAAGATGAAAAAGCTTTAGAGATTTATTGCTCAACAGTGTTCATTTGTTAACACTATTGTACACTCAAATATGGTTAAGAGGGTAACTTTTATGTTATGTGATTTTACCACAATAAGTAATAATAGAAAAATTATTTTGGGTGGGTCTAACCTAATCATATGAGCCCTGTAAAAAATAGTTTTCTTTGGCTGGAACTAGAAGAGAAGTCAGAGATCAAATAAGAAGGACTCAATGAGATCTTTATTCTTTTTTAGTATATGCATTTAATGCTATACTTTTCCCTCTGCACTGGTTGAGCTGCATTCCATGAGTTTGGTATGTTGTATTCTCATTTTAATTACATTCTGTATAGGTTTTGGTTTTCTTGAAACTTCCCCTTTGATCCAGGAATTGTTTGACCTTTGCACGTTATTCAGATTTCAAATATTTGGAGATTTACCAGTTGTCTTTCTGTTGATTTTTAGTTTGGTTCAGTTGTGCTCAGAAATGATGCTCTATATGATTTTAATTATTTTCTATTTATTTATTATTATTATTATTTACTCAGGATATGGTCTATCTTTGCGACTAAAGTGAAAGAAGAGAGTGAAAAGTTGGCTTAAAACTCAACATTCAGAAAACTAAGATCATGGCATCTGGTCCCATCACTTCATGGCAAATAGATGGGGAAGCAATGGAAACAGTGTCAGACTTTATTTTGGGGGGCTCCAAAATCACTGCAGATGGTGACTGCAGCCATGAAACTAAAAGATGCTTATTCCTTGGAAGAAAAGTTATGACCAACCTAGACAGGATATTAAAAAGCAGAGCCATTACTTTGCCAATGAAGGTCTATCTAGTCAAAGCTATGGTTTTTCCAGTAGTCTTGTATGGATGTGAGAGTTGGACTATAAAGAAAGCTGAGTGCTGAAGAATTGATGCTTTTGAACTGTGGTATTGGAGAAGACTCTTTAGAGTCCCTTGGACTGCAAAGAGATCCAACCAGTCCATGCTAAAGGAAATCAGTCCGAATATTCATTGGAAGAACTGATGTTGACACTGAAACTTCAATACTTCGGCCACCTGATGCAAAGAACTGACTTACCGGAATAGACCCTGATGCTGCGAAGGACTCAAGGTGGGAGGATTGAAGGAGATGACAGAAAATGAGATGGTTAGATATAGCACCATTGATTCGAAGGACATGAGTATGAGAAAGCTCTGAGAATGGATGATGTTGCTAAGTCCCTTCAGTCGTGTCCGACTCTCAGCGACCCCGTGGACTGCAGCCTACCAGGCTTCTCCTTCTATGGGATTTTCCAAGTAAGACCACTGGAGTGGTGCACCATTGCCTTCTCCAGAGAAGAAATGATAAGGAAACCTGAAATGCTGCAGTCTATTGGGGTCACAAACTAGTCGAATGGCAGTGAGAGCGTCCCCCGAGCAGTCCAAAGCTTAACCTCTTGGTTTCCCGTGATAAAGACACAAAGAGCTGTTCAACATACTACCACTGCTAAATCGCTTCACTCGTATCCGACCCTACAGCCGGTAGCCCACTACGCTCCCCCATCCCAGGTGTTAGCCCACTACGCTCCCCCATCCCAGGTGTTCTCCCGACAAGAGAACTGGGGTAGGATTGCCAACACTCTCTCCAATACATAAAAGTGAAAAGTGTAAGTAAAGTCACTGAGCCGTATTCGACTCGCTGTGGCCTGATGAACTACAGCCTACAGAGATTCTCCACATATGCGGTTTTCCGGACAAGAAAACTGGAGTGAGTTGTTTTTACTTCCTCCGAATAAAAAAGCCCTGCCTCAAAACTCTGCCTTCTTTAGATCTGTTTTTGGATACAACAATATTGGTCTTGTCTTTTTCACAAGACCTCCAAAAATTATGTGCTGTATTCGCGTTAGTTTTTTTCCAGGCCTAAATACTCCATTTAAGCCTAGATAAAAACAACCCTGCCTGTACTCAGCCGTTCCTGAGCACACAGGGTGGGTAACACGCACACCTACTACAGTGAGGGTGAGGCACGTCAAGCATAAATCCGGGTCAAGAGTTTGTAGCAGATCTTTATGAAAGTGCATGAAGGCTCATTCTTCGAAATACTATGTTTAAAAGAAATCTACAATAAATTGAAATAGTAAACTGAAACTATATTGCACGCAGTGCATTCTGGTTATGCAAATGAGGCTGAGTCCCCGCCCCCGAGATTCCCGCGTTTCCCCGTGAAGCCAGCTTCCAGTCCCTTGGTCCCCGGCCCCTGACTCCGTGTCTTCTCTTCCTCGACACTCTGATTTCTTTTGAATAAGGATTTTGTTGACGGCTTAAGATGATATATGGGCTCTATCTACTTTGACACAGAGAAGGTTCACTATAATGTCGAATGAAATAGAGTGCCGAACCTACTCAATCATGCCCAGACTATTTGTGACCCCATGGACTGTAGCCCTCCAGGCTCCTCTGTCCATGTATTTCTCCAGGCAAGAATACTGCAGTGGGTAGCCATTCGGTTCTCCAGGAGAAGCTTCTCCAAGATCGAACCTGGGTCTCCCTCATTGTAAGCAGACTCTTTACTGTCTAAGCCATCAGGGTGGCTCTAATCAGTGAAAGAAAAAAAAAAGCTGTATTCCAATACAGGAGGACCGGGTTCCATCCCTTGGCCGTGAAAATTGTGCAGTTTGTTCACTGAGTCTTATCCGACCAGCCTTTCTGTCTGTCACTAACACCCGTGCTTGCTCAACCTCACATCCATTCAGTTGATGATGCCATCTAATTGCTTTTTTCAATGTCGTCCCTTTCTCCCCCAGCGTTCAATCTTTCCTGGCACCAAAATATCTCTTGGAAAACCCCATTCAGTATTATAGGAATCTGACCAAAGATTCCCATACAAGATGGCAG
Source organism: Okapia johnstoni (assembly GCA_024291935.2). NCBI lineage: Eukaryota > Metazoa > Chordata > Mammalia > Artiodactyla > Giraffidae > Okapia > Okapia johnstoni. Next base: position 30,851,573 of record CM044305.1, on the reverse strand, counting down.
AGTAGAAGGATGTGCCCTCATTTTCTCCTGGGCGAACTCCAAAATTACTACTCGGTGCTGAACAACCAAGAACAGGAGAATGTTGGATCCCACCAGAAAAAGATACCCCACGTCCATGTGCAAGGGAGAAGCCCCAGCAAGATGGTAGGAGGGGTGAAATTTCATTTAGAATCAAATCCCATACCCACCAGTGATGCTTGGAGGGCTCAAACAAAACCTTGTGCACCCCCGGGCTCAGAGACCCCACTGAGACTGAGCCAGAACTGTGTTTGAGTGTCTCCTGTGGAGGGACTGGGGGTCAGCAGTGGCCTGCTGCAGGGGCAGGGACTCTGGGTGCAGGAGCCTTGGTCACGCAGCCTGTGGCATAAGCCCTCTTGGAGGAGGTTGCCATTAACCCCAACCATACAGCCCCTGAGCAGACGACCCACAAACTGCAGAACAATCATACCAAAGAAATTCTCACACTGTTAAGAAAGTTCTAGGACCCACAACAGATTTACCAACCTGGGGATCTGGCAAGGGAACTGAGAACCCCCAAGGAATTCGACTGTGGAGGCCAGTGGTATTTATTACAGAACTTACACAGGACTGGGGAAACAGACTCTTGGAGGGCACAAACGAAACCTTATGCACACCAGGACCCTGGAGAAAGGAGCAGGGATTCCACAAGGGACTGACCCAGACTTGCTCGTGAGTGTCCAAGAGCCCCTGGCTGAGGCGTGGGTCAGCAGTGTACTGCTGCAGGGTCGGGGGCACTGAGTGCAGCAGTGCCTGCGTGGGACTTTTGGAAGGAGGTGTCCATTATCTTCATTACCTCCACCTTAGTTTGGTCTCAGGTCAAACAGGAAGGGAAGACAGCCCCGCCCATCCATAGAAAAATGGATTAAACATTTACTGAGTGTGGTCCCGCCCATCAGAACAAGACCCAGTTTCCCCACAGTCAGTCTCTCCCATCATCCTGAAAGATGATGCTGTGAAAGTGCTGCACTCAATATGCCAGCAAATATGGAAGACTCAGCAGTGGCCACAGGACTGGAAAAGGTCAGTTTTCATTCCAATCTCAAAGAAAGGCAATGCCAAAGAATGCTCAAACTACTGCACAATTGCACTCATCTCACACGCTAGTAAAGTAATGTTCAAAATTCTCCAAGCCAGGCTTCAGCAATACATGAACCATGAACTTCCAGATGTTCAAGCTGGTTTTAGAAAAGGCAGAGGAACCAGAGATCAAATTGCCAACATCTGCTGGATCATCGAAAAAGCAAGAGAGTTCCAGAAAAACATCTATTTCTGCTTTATTGACTACGTCAAAGCCTTTGACTGTGTGGATCACAATAAACTGTGGAAATTTCTGAAAGAGATGGGAATACCAGACCATCTGACCTGTCTCTTGAGAAACCTGTATGCAGGTCAGGAAGCAACAGTTAGAACTGGACATGGAACAACAGACTGGTTCCAAATAGGAAAAGGAGTACGTCAAGGCTGTATATTGTCACCCTGCTTATTCAACTTATATGCAGAGTACATCATGAGAAATGCTGGGCTGGAAGAAGCACAAGCTGGAATCAAGATTGCCAGGAGAAATATCAATAATCTCAGATATGCAGATGACACCACCCTTATGGCAGAAAGTGAAGAAGAACTAAAGAGCCTCTTGATGAAAGTGAAAGAGGAGAGTGAAAAAGTTGGCTTAAAGCTCAACGTTCAGAAAACTAAGATCATGGCATCTGGTCCCATAACTTCATGAGAAATAGATGGGGAAACAGTGGAAACAGTGGCTGACTTTATTTTGGGGGGCTCCAAAATCACTGCTGATGGTGATTGCAGCCATGAAATTAAAATACGTTTACTCCTTGGAAGGAAGGTTATGACCAACCTAGAGAGCATATTAAAAAGCAGAGACATTACTTTGCCAACAAAGGTCTGTCTAGTCAAGGCTATGGTTTTTCCAGTGGTCATGTATGGATGTGAGAGTTGGATGGTGAAGAAAGCTGAGCGCCGAAGAATTAATGCTTTTGAACTGTGGTGTTGGAGAAGACTCTTGAGAGTGCCTTGGACTGCAAGGAGATCCAACCAGTCCATCCTAAAGGAGATCAGTCCTGGATGTTCATTGGAAGGACTGATGTTGTAGCTGAAACTCCAATAGTCTGGCCACCTCATGCGAAGAGTTGACTCATTGGAAAATACTCTGATGCTGGGAAGGATTAGGGGCAGGAGGAGAAGGGGACGACAGAGGATGAGATGGTTGGACGGCATCACTGACTCGATGGACATGGGTTTGGGTAAACTCCGGGAGTTGGTGATGGACAGGGAGGCCTGGCGTGCTGCGATTCATGGGGTCGCAAAGAGTCGAACAAAACTGAGTGACTGAACTGAACTGAGTCTCTCCCAGCAGGAAGCTTCCATAAGTGTCTTATCCTTATCTGTCAGAGGGCAGACAGAATGAAAACCAGTGTCACAGAAAACTTGTCAAACTGATCACATGGACCACAGCCATGTCTAACTCAGTGAAACTATGAGCCATGCCGTGTTCAGTTCAGTTCAGTGGCTGAGTCTTGTCTGACTCTTTGTGATCCCATGGACTGCAGCACGCCTGCAGGTCCCTGCTCATCATCAACTCCTGGAACTTGCTCAGAGTCATGTACATCGAGGCAATGATGCCATCCAACCATCTCATTCTCTGCTGCCCCCTTCTCTTCAAGCCTTCAATCTTTCCCAGCATCAGGGTGTTCTCCACTGAGTCAGTTCTTCTCATCAGGTGGCCAAAGTAGGTAGCCAAAAGTTTTAAGCCAACTTTTTCACTCTCCTCTATCACTTTCATCAAGAGGCTCTTTAGTTCTTCACTTTCTGCCATAAGGGTCGTGTCATATGCATATCTGAGGTTGTTGATGTTTCTCCCAGTTATTTTGATTCCAGACTGAGCTTCATCCAGCATGGCATTTCCCATGATGTACTCTGCATAAAAGTTAAATAAATAGGGTGACAATATGCAGCCTTGACGTTCTCCTGTCCCGATTTGGAACCAGTGTGTTGTTCCATGCAACCCTTTTGCACTGTTGGAGGGAATGCAAACTGATACAACCATGTGTGACCCTAGGGACTGTAGCTTACCAGGCTCCTCTCTCCATGGGATTCTCCAGGCAAGAATACTGGAGTGGATTGCCATTTCCTCCTCCAGGGGAGCTTCCTGACCCAGGGATCATACCTGTATCTCTTATGTCTCCTGCTTTGGCAGGCAGATTCTTTACCACTAGGGCCACCTGGATCCTACGTACAGGACAGCAAATGAGACACGGAAGTAAAGAACAGACTTTTGAACTCAGTGGGAGAAGGAAACAGAGGGTGGAATGATTTGAGACAACAGCATTGAGACAGATACATTACCATATGTAAACTAGATAGCCAGTGGGAGTTTGATGTTATGAAGAAGGGCATCCGAAGCAGGTGCTCTGGGACAACCTAGAGGGATGGGGTGGGGATGGACGGGCGTTCAGGATGGGGGGGACACATGTATACCTATGGCCCATTCATGTTGATATATGGCAGAAACCATCACAATATTGTAAAGTAATTATCCTCCAATTAAAATAAATAAATTAAAAAAAACCTGTACAGCAACAAAGACCCAGTGCAGTCATAAATAAATAAATACTAAATATCTTAAAAAATTAAAAAGCTAAAATGAAAATAGAAATGTTACAGTTGTTGCTATTAGTTTTACATGACAGACTTAATGCTTAATTGTATGCTACCGTGTGAAAATAAAAGGATAAAATAAGATTTTATACACAGCATATAAGTACACTAACTGATTGCACCACTGGAGCTCCTATGCACAGCATATAAATACAATTAGGCTACAGTTTTATGGATGTGTCAGTGGGTGAAATGTTCTGCTTTTGTAAATTACACAGGTAACTGAAGTGTTATTCTTTTTTTCCTTTTCTTTTCCTTTTTTGGCTGCATTGTGGGGCTTGCAGGATCTCACTTCCCTGACCAGTGATTGAACTTGGGGCCACAGCAATGAAAGCCCAGAATTGTAACCACTAGGTCATCAGGGAATTCCCTGAAGTATTATTCTTTCAAAGGGCAAAATAATTTTAACCTGTTTGATGGGAAATTTTTCAGTATTTATTATATGCTTGGAGATAAGCTGACAAGTTATACTGTGCATCAAAATACATGAGCTTCATGAAAGGGAGCTTCATAAAAGGAAACAGAATTAAGGGGTTAGACATGCAGGGTCTCAAGCCCCACCCCAGACCTGCTGGCTCAGGGTCTTGCATGGTACCAAGACCCCCAGGGATTAGAATGGACGTCATGAGCTGAGAGAAGGAAATGGCAACCCACTCCAGTATTCTTGCCTGGGAAATCCCATGGACAGAGGAGCCTGGTGGGCTACAGTTCATGGGGTGGCAGAGTCGGACACGACTGAGCAAGCACACAGGAGTTGACGGCGCTGCACCAATGCACTGATGCACTCAGGGCAACAGAACTTTCTGGTGCTTTTTACTCTTCCTATAGCATCCTCTGCTGACACTGACTTTCTAATTACAAGTGCCTCCAGTTGTCACCTGTTGCCCACTCTCCTTTCCACAAGCCCAAATTAAGAGGAACCAAATTCCCAGGGGGACAATAAATAATCCTGCTAAATCAGATATTTCTCAGCACATTTCAGAGTGTGCACTCTACCAAGCACAGAGGCAAGGCTTTCTCAAAACCACGTTACATGTTCACGAGCTTTCTCTGAGGTTCTCGGGCAGCATCTAAGGCTGATGTGCCCACTCTAAAGACTGTGAAGGCTGGATGGATGATGATGTGTTTATGCACATAAACCTAAATAACAAAAATCATTTAAAAGGTAAATAAAGCATCGAACCAAACTAAGTCTTTAAAGCTTATTTTAGGTGCATGGAGTCAATATTATACAAGAATTAACAATATCCATCTATTTTGGGATTACAGCAGTTGATGGCAAGTAAGTCAAATCCTCAGCTGACCCTGCCAATCTCAGGAGGTTGTGTGCTGCTACCATGCACTCGTCACAGTGGCAGAATCTCCTATACACAGAAGTGCTAACTCACACAAAGTGACAGGTCTCAGTGTGCAATATCTGAAAATTTAAAAAGCTTATCTTTTAGGAGATAAAGCCATTATTTGTACTCATTGTGCTTTCAGATGCCTTGTTATAACCACCATGCACAATCAAAATAATGTTACAGTGCTAGAAGCTTCCATGGCACATATACTAAAACTCGATTCATACAGAGATTAGCATGGACCCTGTGCAAGAATGACACACAAATTCGGAGAAGTGTTCCACTTTTTTTTTTTTTTTTTTTACAATTTTCAGCATTAAAAAAAATAATATTATGAATAGGATTCACAGAATATTTTTAAAGTTTACTGAAAGAAAACAAGATTACATCCAACTTGCAATTTTTTATTTACCTTCTTGACTGCTTTAGGTATTAAAAAATAGGACCCTGCATGTGCTTCTATACTGTGAATTATTTCATATGTTGCTCTTTCTAGTAGACTTTCCCACCATTTTAAAGTAAAGATACACATCTTTCAACCCTGAAATCAGGTGCATTCAATTTTAACAAATTATTTTTCAGTTTTAAAAACTATGTGGTAGAAATTTTGATATAGTTAATATAATCAATTTGTTTCACTGGGAGAAGACAGGCTATTTTAATGAATGATTAGTTCATGAAAGGATCCAACTATGTTGATAAGAAGAAAATAAAATTACAAAATGCATGTTACAGTGACACCAAAGATGCTTGGAAAACTAGTACGTCCTGGCAGATGACATACATATTCATGAAGCTTTAACTTTATGCAGTTATGCATTTCTCACAAATCACTTTGGTGATGTGATCTTCACACTGAGGGATTTGTTTAGATAAAGACATTTATGATTTCAGTTGTTAAACTACAATATTTTATAGCATTTATTCAGTGCATCCTGATTTCTTTAAGGTTTAAATGTTACCATTTTTCCTGAAAACTAAAAATTCTCTTCTGGTATAGAGGACCTGTCAGCTCCTGTTGTTAGAATTGAAACTGCCCTGAGATAGTCTTGAGTTTTAAGAATACATTTTACTTTCACTGCAGACTTCTAAAATTCAGTAACCTGTCCTTCATTATAAAAGATCACTGTAACCCAGTCACCATCTTTTTTTTTTGGTGGGGGTGGGCTTCACTCAGCTTGTAGGATCTTAGTTCCCCCAGCAGGGGTTGAACCCGCTCTCTCAGCAATGAAAGCACGGAACCGTAGCCACCAGAGAATTCCCTCCACACGGTCCTTTACTGTAAATCTGTTGTAGGATTTCCCCCTACTCCAGTCGTGATGATATATGACCCATCTTGTTCTTTTCTGATAACTATGCTGCTGCTGCTGCTAAGTTGCTTCAGTCGTGTCTGACTCTGTGCGACCCCAGAGACGGCAGCCTACCGGGCTCCTCCGTCCCTGGGGTTCTCCAGGCAAGAACACTGGAGTAGGTTGCCATTTCCTTCTCCAATATATGAAAGTAAAAAGTGAAAGTGAAGTTGCTCAGTCATGTCTGACTCTTTGCGACCCCATGGACTGAAGCCTACCAGGCTCCTCCATCCATGGGATTTTCCAGGCAAGAGTACTGGAGTGGGATGCCATTGCCTTCTCCGGATAACCATGATGAGCAATGACTATACTTTTTCCAGGCTAAAGCTAAAACTCAGCAAGACTAACCAGCCCCTCTAAGAATTAAGCCTGTTCTCAACAATGCTTTGCGGGGGCGGGGGCGGGGGAGGGGTGCTGATATAGTTCCATGTACCATTCTAACCATTGCTTCTAGACCTGCATACAGATTTCTCAGGTGGCAGGTCAGGTTGATTGGTCAGTAAGATTGATTGGTCTTTGGTCAGTAAGGTTCTCATAATCGTGAATGGGTGTTAGGAGACGTTTCTGGTGCTGGGAAAGATCGAAGACAGGAGGAGAAAGGGACGACATTGGGTAAAACGATTAGATAGCATCACTGACTCGGTGGACTTGAGTTTGAGCATGACCTGGGAGTTAGTGATAGGAAAGCCAGTCGGACAGAATTGACCAAATGCACTGGACAATTTTCACGACTCAGGGACGGAACCGGGCCCTCCTATTTTGGCAATCACTTTTCTTTTTTCAACAGTGATTAGACTCACACTGATGATATAGACAGTAAAGAGTCCATTTACAAAGCGGGAAACCCAGATTCGCTCCTGGGGAAGGATTTCCTGGAGAACAGAATGGCTACCCACTGCAGTATTCTTGCCTGGAGAATTCCATGGACAGAGGAGCCTGAAGGGCTACAGTCCACGGGGTCGCAAATAATCTGAGCACGACTGAGTGGGTTCAGCACTCTATTTCATTCGACATTATAGTGAACCTTCTCTGTGTCAAATGCAGTGCCCATATATCATTATCTTAAGCCGTCAAGAAAAGCCTTATTCTAAAGAAATGAGACCCAGAGTGTCCAAGAGGAGAAAACATGGAGTCAGGGCGCTGGGAAGAAGAGACTTCACGGGACCTGGGGCGGGGACAGGCGTGAATCTCGGGGGCGGGGACTCAGCCTCATTTGCATAACCAGAATGCACTGCGCGCAATGTAGCGTATATTTATTATTTCAATTTATGATAACTTTTTAAAAACGTAGTATTTCAAAGAATGCGCCTTCATCACCTTTCCTGAAAGATCTCCTGCAAACTCTTGACCCAGACTTATCTTTGATGCTCCTCACCCTCAGTGTTAGGAGTGACCATCGCCTCATCACCATGTTCACAGGCTTTGTGCGCCATGTTGACTCTTTTCCTTGCTTCTATCCGAGATGGGTGTTTGGTCTCTTACTGAGGGTTCGGTCGGGTCGACTCAAGTAAGGATTACAGGAGTTCTCAATAATTTTTGGTAAGCCTTGTAAAGTGAAACAAGGCTAGTATTATTGTGTTGAAAAAATAGAATTTGGAAAACGGGAGCTTTTGGGCAGTTTTCCTATATTTCCTACCGTTGGGAGTTTTATGTCTGCTTATTTAGAAATAAAGCAGCGGCCGCAGAGGCTAGGCTGGTGCTAACAGAGTCCAACAGAAACCGATAGAGACTGGGGCCGGGCCGGGCCGGGCCGGGCCGGGCCGGGCCGGGCCGGGCCGGGCCGGGACGCGGGGGGCGACCGCGGCTAGGCGGGGCCGCGGGCCGAAAGCGGCTAGGCGGGGCCGCGGGCCGAAAGCGGCTAGGCGGGGCCGCGGGCCGAAAGCGGCTAGGCGGGGCCGCGGGCCGAAAGCGGCTAGGCGGGGCCGCCGGTCGAAAGCGGCTAGGCGGGGCCGCGGGCCGGGGATTGATGCTTTTGAACTGTGGTGCTGGAAAGGACTGTTGAGAGTCTAAGAGACTCTCAAGAAGAACCAATCAATCCATCCTAAAAGAGATCAATCCTGGGTGTTCGTTGGAAGGACTGATGTTGAAGCTGTAACTCCAATAGTTTGGCCACCTCATGCGAAGGATGTTGGGTAGGATTGGGGGCAGGAGGAGAAGGGGATGACAGAAGATGAGATGGTTGGATGGCATCGCCAACTCGATGGAGATGGGTTTGGGTAGAATCCGGGAGTTGGTGATGGACAGAGAGGCCTGACATGCTGCAAGTTATGGGGTCGCAAAGAGTTGGACACAACTGAGTGACTGAACTGAACTGATTTAGGAACATCGTGTGGTCCACGTATTGCCATGCTGTTATAAACGGGCTAACCAGTGAGCTGCTTAGCTGAAAACAGTGCTTCTGCACGCCAGAACCACTTAAGAGCTTTAAAAATGCTGATGCCCAATCCCCACACACAGAGAAAAATTTATTTGGCCCAGGGTGGAGTCCTGGGCATAGGATTTTTAGAAACTTTCTGACTCCTTTGGGGGACCGCCACGATTGTGAAGCACTGGGCCCTGAACAAAGAAGCCCCAGGGAAAGTCAGACTTCTTTGGGCAAGATATTCCAGTAGGGGGCGCTCCACTGGTTCAACGTTTCTTAGCGTCCACCCTTGTCCCAACCGTTAACCGATTTTCAGAGAGGCCATTCTAACATAGATACTACAAAGCAAAAATGGGTAAAACATACATGAAAAGTTAAATATACACTTTGGTCAGCAATTCTCACAGGGAGTCTAAAATGACTCCCATGAACTATAGAGTGCATGGAATTCTCCAGGCCAAAATACTGGAGTGGGTAGCTGTTCTCTTCTCCAGAGGATCTTCATGACCCAGAAATCGAACCCAGGTCTCCTGCATGGAAGTTGGCTTCTTTACCAGCTGAGCTACCAGGGAAGCCTGAGACCTTCTGTGAATTTTTACAAATATTATATCCTGGAGTGGGAATGGGGAGAACTGAAGGAACACACCTACCTCCATAGGTTTACGACCTACCTCCATAAGTTTATGAACAAAGAAAATGAACCTATATGAATAATGCAACTATGAAAGTTGACTACCACTAAATCCAGTAGTAATAACTGTGGATTAGAAAAAAAATGGTGGCTCACATGGTAAACAATTCACTTGCAGTGCAGGAGCAGGAGACCCAGGTTCGATCTTTGGGTCAGGAAGAGTCTCCGGAAAAGGGAATGGAAACTCACTCCAGTATTCTGGCCTGGAGAATTCCACGGACAGAGGAGCTGGGCAGGTTACAGTCCACAGGGTGGCTAAAAGTCCCACAGGACTGAGTGACTGACACTACAGAAAACAAAGCACAGCCCCCAAAACAATTACACCTGCGACAGAAACGTGGGATCACCCAAAAAGAGTTCTCCTTTTCCCAGGTGGCTCTCGCTCTGAAAGTTGCTCAATCGTGTCTAACCAGAGTCTGTCTGGCTCCTCTGTTCATGGGATTACCCAGGCAAGAATACTGCAGTGGGTAGCTATTCTCTTCTCCAGGAAAATCTTACCCAGGAACTGAGCCTGGGTCTACCACATTGAAAGCAGGCTTTCTAAGCCATCAGGGTAACTATAATCAGAAAAAGGGAGGGGGAAAAAAAAAAGCCGTCTGCCAGTATACAAGGCCCGGGTTCCGTTCCTGGGTAGCAAAAAATCTGTCTGGTTTATTTGCTCAGTCGTGTCTGATCGGCCATCCTGTCTTTGCTTGAAAAAGCTCATTGTGGTTTTATGGACACTGGGTTTCCCTTGTACCTCGGCTGGAAAAGAATTCGCTTACAGTGCGGTAGACCTGGGTTCGATTCCTGGGTTAGGAAGACCCCTGCAAAAGGGGAAAACTACCCACTCCAGTATTGTGGCATGGAGAATTCTATGGACTGCATAGTGCATGAGATCGCAAAAAGTTGGACACGACTAGGCGTCTTTCACTTGAAACGCACCGAAGCGCAAACCCGCAAACTGAAATGATAAAGAAAGCTTCAAGGATCTAAAACCACCACCCGAAATCGTTTATTTTCAACTTCTATTTTTCTACACAAGAGTATTGGTCTTACTTAATCTCACAAGACCTCCAAAAATTGTGGGGGAATGTAAGCATTATTTCTTTCTTGGCCCTACTTGATTAGTCTGCACGGCCATAGCGAAGACTAAGCTCAAGCAGGAACAAGAAAAGGAGCGTGTGTACTGCACTGTGCCAGGGCACATACGGATGAGGGGAAGCTAACTCCTAATGCACTGAGGATGAGAAGCAAAAAACCGGTAAGTCCCGGTGAAGAGGTTGTAGCAGATCTTTTCACGTTAGTGGACGAAGGCTCATTCTTCGAAATACTATGTTTAAAGGAAATCTATGGTAAACTGAAATAAGAAATCGAACATATTGCGCGCAGTGCATTCTGGTTATGCAGATAAATTCTGAGTCCCCGCCCCCAAGATTCACGCCTTTCCCCGCCCCAGCTCCCGCAAAGCCAGCTTCCAGTCCCTGTTCCCAGGCCCCTGACTCCATGTCTTCTCCTCGACGCTCTGCGTCTGATTTCTTTCGAATAAAGGATTTTTGTTGACGGCTTAAGAAAATGATATAGGAGCGCTGCATCTGACACAGAGAAGGTCCACTATAATGTCAAATAAAACAGAGTGCCCTGAGTGCACAGTCCTGTCAAACTATTTGCGACCCCATGGACTGTAGCCCTCCAGGTTCCTGTGTCCATGAAATTCTCCAGGCAAGAATACTGCAGTGGGTAGCCATTCCCTTCTCCAAGAGATTCTTGCCCAGGAGCGAACCTCCGTTTCCCACATTGTAAGTGGGCTCTTCACTGTCTAAGCCACTACAGTGATTCAGCAAATGAACTGCACAATTTTAACGACCCAGGGATGGAACCGGGTCCTCCTATATTGGCAGTCAACTTTTTTTTTTTATAACAAATAGAAACATTTATTAGCAATTTTAAAATTTTTCAACAAGGAAAACTCCACTTCAGATCATTTTTATTGTTAAATTCTAACAAATATTAAATGAAGTACTATTGTTTATCCTTCTCAAATATTTTTTTTGAAGATAGAGATCTTATCTTTATTTTATTTTTTTTAATAAATTTATTTATTTTAGTTGGGGGCTAATTACTTTACAATATTGTAGTGGTTTTTGCCATACATTGACATGAATCTGCCATGGGTTTACATGTGTTCCCCATCCTGAACCCCCCTCCCCACCTCCCTCCCCATCCCATCCCTCTGGGTCATCCCATTGCCCCAGCCCTGAGCATTTTGTCTCATGCATCGAACCTGGAATGGTGTTCTGTTTCACATATGATAATATACATGTTTCAATGCTATTCTCCCAGAACGTCCCACCCTCACCTTCTCTCTCAGAGTCCATAAGACTGTTCTATGCATCTGTGTCTCTTATTCTGTCTCGCATATAGGGTTACCATTACCATCTTTCAAATTCCATATATATGCATTAGTATACTGTATTGGTGTTTTTCTTTCTGGCTTACTTCACTCTGTTATAATGGGCTTCAGTTTCATCCATCTCAATAGAACTGATTCAAGTGTATTCTTTTTAATGGCCCGAGTAATATTCCATTGTGTATATGTACCACAGCTTCCTTATCCATTCATCTGGCTGATGGACATCTAGGTTGCTTCCATGTCCTGGCTATTGTAAACAGTGCTGTGGATGAACATTGGGGTACAACGCGTCTCTTTCAATTCTGGTTTCCTCGGTGTGTATGTATGCCCAGCAGTGGGATTGCTGGGTCACATGGCAGTTCTAAAACTAGAAAGCCACTTATGAGAACAGTGTGGAGATTCCTCAAAAATGGAAATAGAACTGACATATCGGATCCAGCAATCCCACTGTGGCATACACAATAAGGAGAGTGGACTTGGAAAGAGAAACATGTACCCCAATGTTCATCGCAGCACTGTTTATAATAGCCAGGACATGGAAGCGGCCTAGATGCCCATCGGCAGACGAATGGATAAGGAAGCTGTGGTACATATACACAATGGAACATTACTCAGCCGTTAAAAAGAATACATTCGAATCAGTTCTAATGAGGTGGATGAAACTGGAGCCTATTATACAGAGTGAAGTAAGCCAGAAAGAAAAACACCAATACAGTATACTAACACATATATATGGTATTTAGTTAATCGGTAAAGATAACCCTGTATGTGAGACATCAAAAGAGACACAGATAAACAGAACAGTATTATGGACTCTATGGGAGAGGGCGAGGGTGGGATGATATGGGAGAATGACATGGAAGCATGTAAATTATTATATGTGAAAGGAATCGCCAGTCCATGTTCAATGCACGATACAGGGTGCTTGGGGCTGGTGCACCGGGATGACCCGGAGGGATGGGATGTGGAGGGAGGTGGAAGGGGGGTTCTGGAAGGGGAAAACATGTACACCCATGGTGGATTCATGTCAATGTATGGCAAAACAAATACAATATTGTAAAGTTAAAAAATAGAAAATAAACTAATTAAAAGAAGGAAAGAAACACTGCTCTATCCTCTTCCCATGGCCCCTCCTTCTACTAACTTGTTATACCCAATCCTACCTCTTCTTCCAAGCCCAGTATAACATACATGCCAACTTTGTCAGAAAGTCTCCCCTGATCTCCACATCTGGAAATATTTTCCTCCTGCTCTGAATTCCCACAGCTTCTTTCTCTTATATGCATCTCAAACATATCCAACAGAAACTCTGAATTTTCACTAATTCCCTTCCCCTGCCCCCATTTTCTCCACTTCATTAACCAGCAGTGCCACCAATCACATAATTGATGGGGCCAAAAAACTAGTGGCAATATTTTGATTTTTCACTTTTCCTCACACCAGTCTGTCAGCAAAGCTCATCAGTTTTACCTTCTAAATATTAATATTTCCAGACTCTGACCACTTCGTTAAAACTAACACTCTCTCCCACCTGGATGTTGCAGCAGTCTGCTCACTGGGCTCCCAGCTCCCTTAGGCCCTGGAGACCATTCTCCTTCTAGAAACCAGAGAGCCATTTAAATCATGTAACTGCCCATCTCAAACCTCTCCAGTGGCTTCTGACATAAAATCCAAACAAGGCCTCCAAGGCCCTCCAGGAATTAGTACCAATCTCTCAGAAGCCATTCACCTATGGCTCTTCCCTCCATCCCAGATGTAGCCACTGGGCCTCCTAGAGGGGATTTATCTAAAAGCCAAAGGGGAAAAATGAAAGGAATTTGCTTGGATTTACATTTTAGAAAAAAATTACTCTGGCTGAAGTGTGGAGAGTAGATCTAGAGGGACCATGAAGGTGAACACATTGAGAAGGTATTGTTGCCATAGGCTTAGGTAGAGGAAAGACTGAAGTTCAAATGCCACCTCCAACACTTAGCTAGCTTTATGACTTTGGGCCCCCACTCTTGACTCTCCTGGCACAGATCTAAGTGTTTTGTTTGTAGTAGTAACTCATATAATCCTTTCTAATTGTTTCCTTTTCTCAAATTGGGGATTAAAAAATAGTCCCTGATTTTCAGGATGATTTTGAAGATTAAATAAATTTGTTTGTAATTGGAACAGGTTTTTTCCTACTCATCTCGGAGGCATGCATTTTCAGACTTTCCACTATTTTAAGATATTAAGAATATAGAGTGGCAGGAGAGGTTTCCTTTCTATTTACAAGTTGGGTTTGCAGTGCCTCAGAGACCTTCGACTGCTCCCAAGGTGCTTTGCTGCAGGAAAGAGGGACATTGTCTAGACTCTGGCTTTATAGGGCAAACAGCTCCAAAAATCTCACCAAGATTCCAGCTCAGGCTTTCTCTGTTTTCCAATACTACATCCCCTGAACTCCAACTTTTCAAAATACCCTCACAAGGCATGACCCTGCTGTAGCCTGAAATAAACACTACATAGACTATCCTGTTCCCTACTCATAGGGGTTGAATACAGTTGGAACCAGAAAATCTCATTATAGTATGGTCTCACCTCCTCTATGACATCATGTTGAGGACTCCATGGGCTCAGGGTATAAGTGCATTCTAATGAACAGGATGCTGGGTATCCAGAAAGACTTCCAGGCTTTTCTCTGACAGTATCCCTCACTCAGCTCCCAGTCACCCTCCCCAACTCTTCTTTTAAGCCTCCTTACTTCTGTCTGTTTGAATCATCCCAGATCAGCTTATTTTCTGAGAGGACTTTTGTCCAAGGTCCCTTCATTGTGTGTGGTGGGGTTTCCCTGTAGTAGTATATTAAATATCTCCTTGTTGTCTCACCCCTCGGCAGACTTACATCCTGTAGTGGATGCGTCTGGCACCCAGTCACATGTTCTAGTGGTCATAGCTCTGATTTCAGCAGTGGCTTGGGTGGACAGTGCTCTGTGAGCTTAGGTTCACGGGCCTTACCATGAGTGAGCATCACACCTTTGCTCTCTGCCCCAAGGCACTTAGGAGGCTCAGAACACTGCATGCGCAGTGGAGGATGGGAGGCAGTGAAAGCTCCTGCCTCCCATGTTCTAGTTGAACCTTTTTTGGAGGCATCCCGGATGCTTTCTAGGAGGCCCTGGCAGAACTTGCCAGATACTGGGCCCCTGTTATATTGGGCTTCTATCCTGCACCTTTATATTGGCTTTCTCTCCATCCCTGGCTCACACTCCCTGCTCCCACATTCCCACTCTTTGGAATCACTTCCCAAACAAACCACCTGTTCTCACAGACCTGTTGTAGGCTCTGCTTCACATAACCCAACTAAGACACAGCCTCGTTTTCCAAGCAAAGAGGGGATGACCCTAGTGGTTGTCCAGCCCTCACGGTTTCTCTCCTCACAGGCCTCAGAGGCAGCACCTCAACAAGTAGCTATAGTTTGTGGATGGTGGAATAGTGAAGGAGGAAGGGGGCAGGGGCAGGAGTCTAAGTGAAGAAGCAGTGTGGGATGGTGGGAAGGGTCTGGGCTATGTTCTGTCGCTGCTGTTACTGACAGTATCACATAATTGCATCTCACAGGGCTCGATTTCAAATCCTAGCTGGTAGTATCAACTAGGCTACCCAGAATTTGTCCTCTCACCTAGAGCTCTGGGGACCATATTCTGACCTGGTAGGATACTTTATCCTGTCAGTGATTGACTGAATTCTGTTAATATGCCACAAAGCCAAGAGTCTTGGTCTTCTTGGTGGATGAGGCTACCAGTAGTGACAGAGCTTTTTTTGTGACTTGCTTTTTTTTACAGTCACCTCCCTTTAAGAACCCAGCACACCTGTCAAAATCATTGGTTTCCTCGGTCCCCCGATCCAGCTCAGATCCCCAGACTTCTTTCCTCTTCTTGGGGGTATTCTGCTGCACTGCAAGTACGTGGAAGTCTGGGCACCCTGATTGCTCTATCTTGAGCCTGATGCTCTTTCTTGTTGCCCATGACTAAACTTATAACAGGAGTCTGACCCAAGCTCTTGTTGCAGGGCCCTCACTGCCTTCTCTCTGTGTTTACACAAGCTGCCCAGTCTGTCAACCCTCCATCATCTCTGAAACAAGCCCTAGGAACTTTGGCCCAGCCCAACATTCACAGATGATTTCTGCTTTCTTTCATCTCTCAGACCCAGAGGACAAACTCTTTTCCTTTGTGTTCTATTTTGACATTATTCTGCTTCTTTGTTCCCATTTTAGGGCAGTGTGAGGGGAGCTCTGTGCATTAGCCTTTGTGGGCTTTAATGAAGCAGGATTTGACAGCATTTCATATCAGGTATCATCTTTTGTCTGCATGGGGAGAAGGGCTGAGAAATGTTCCTTTAACTGGTGCCAGAAGAGGAGGCAGGGAAAGACAAGAAAAAAAAATCTGATAGCTACTCTTTTCCATTAAAGTCCCGGCCCCTTTCTAAAACATGTTATTCGTCTATATTTCAAATCAGTTGGGAATCCTATCTTTCCACAACAGCATTTCCTTACTTCCTGGAAACATATATCACAGGATGGATAATAAATGTTTATGCTAGCTGTAAAAATGAAAGTAACATTTCATAAAATTTACCATAGACCCCAAGGTGAATTTAATATAGGAGACTGAGCCACGAATCCCAAAGCAAGTGAATTTGGGCTGAAAGCCCATCCTGCACTGACTTCATTATGCGTCATTGATGTTCAGGAAAAAAACTCGACAGCAAAACTTTCTGAGATCTCTGTATAAACGAATTGAAGTCAGGCTCTCATGTTAACCATGCACTTGCCTACGTGTCTTTCCAAGGCCCCACATGAAGGAGGATGACTGCTCTCTGTGTCTCTGAAGGTCAGAATAAGTAGAAACAGCTGGAAATGGCCACATAAAATGAGGTCTCTGTGTGCTTGCTAAGTTGCTTCAGTCGTGTCCGATTCTTTGTGACCCCATGGACTGTAGCCCACCAGGCTCCTCTGTCCATGGGATTCTCCAGGCAAGAATACTGGAGTGGGTTGCCATTTCCTCCTCCAGGAAATCTAGGGATCAAACCTGCGTCTCTTAAGTCTACCTGCATTGGCAGGAAGGTTCTTTAGCACTAGTACCACCGATGGACAATTTCAATTATACAGAAAAGACTGTTTCTTCCAGGGATGAAGATGCTATCATGAGTCAGCCTTGGGGTATTAACCACTGAAACTAGGGCTGTCGTAGACTATAGCATGTCTTCATAACAGACAGTTAAAAATAGAACATTTTTTTTCTGTTCAGGATAGTCAAGGCACACTCCAACCCAGAGTTGGGAGCATGCATGATTTGCTTGCCTGTGTGGAAGCTCCCAGAAGGCCCGTTTCTTTGCAAATTAGTTTACTTGGGATTTGGATTAAGGGACTTTTTTCTAGAAATTGCAGGAGGAAACTAGAATCGGAAATACTTTTGGTGCCTCCTTAAACTTTGTCCACTGCCCCCCATCCAGGTGAGCTGTTGCCCTTTCTTCCCATGAGCTGCTGGTGGCCAACCCAGCCCAGAAGGGGCTCCAAGTGACCCCAGGGAACAGATCGGGGTCATTCCAGGACTATGGGAGCCACAACCCCTACAACTTATCAAAGGACAATTTTTCACTGCCAGTCACACTTGCCCGTGAGGTATGAGAACTGAATGCTGTGTGACGCCAGCCTCTCACTGGACCCACGGGAAGACCCTTTCCCAATCAAGGAACAAGGGGACTTGTTTTAATCAACTGGTGATCTTTTGTTTATTCTTTGATGCTGTAAAATTCTACAAGTGTGCTTTCTCCTCCCAGAGCGTTGGAATTGGGAGAGAAAGACGAACAGCGTCAACAGTCCATGTGGGTCCAGTGAAGCAAAAAGCCTACCTAGCTGTCTTGACTGGGGTGGCTGCTTGCTCTTAAGTGAGAAACCAGCAGGCCCAGCCCTGGAAATCCAATAACTATCCAATTAAGAAGTGACGATTGCTGGAGCTCCCTGTGATCCCTCTGCCAGTCCTCCCCCTGCCTCTGAGACTCAGTGAGCCCTGAAGGGCTACTCAGCCTAGGGCTGCTCGATCAAAATGTAGATTTCACAGTCATATTTTATCCAGTAAAGTGAGGGAGAATGAAACCCAGCCAGTGGGTCTAAAATAGAAATCTGGGGGCTTGAGGGCTCAGGCACTGGTACTATTAGTAATGTTCGTGGTGTGTATTTGTTGTTCATATCCAAGTTTGAGAACCACTGAGCTGAAGGACAACCCTCACTCCAGGATCTCCCAGAGAACAGATCCTAGAAGGCATGCTAGAGTGCATATGTGTTCAGTCAAGTCCAACTCTTTGTGACCTCATGAACTATAGCTCACCAGGCACCTCTGTCCGGGAGATTTCCCAGGCAAGAATACTGGAGTGGGTTGCCATTTCCTCCTCTAGGGGATCTTCTCAACCCAGGAATTGAACTCGTCTCTCTTACGTTGCCTGCATTGGCAGGCAGATTCTTTACCAACTTTGCCACTGCTGCCCTGGTGGCTCAACGGAAGGCATGCCGAGTACCAGTTGAAAATTCAGACTCCCAGACCCCTCTATGGATGACTTGAATTCATGGGGCAGAAATGGAAATATCCCCTGGCAAGTGGAAATATTATGATACTAAAAACAATTCCTCCTGCTCCCCCAGGAGCTGGAAACCATGACCCCAGGAAGAGGCTGTATATGCAGAGGTTGGGTGCACAGGCTCTGTATTTGAATCCCACTTCTCCCTCTTATTAGCTGTGCTACTTTGGGTAAGTTACTAAGCCTCTCTGTGCCTCCCTAACCCCATCTGTAAAAATGGGGATGATTAGGGCACCTAGCTTGTAGGGTTGTTGTGAAGATTCAATGAGATGATCCATGTCCAGGGCCTAGAATAGTGCCTGGCATTTAGTAAGAGCTGTCATCCTGGGGAGGCCACTAAGATCCTGCCAACGTTGTTGCTGGGCTATTTATGCCAGTGAAAAGCTGCTGATCCCACAGCAGGTGAGAAGCCAGGCAGTAGGAAGCAGCCCTGACCTCTGGGAAGAGCTCATCCACACTGCATCCACAGCTCAGACAGCCTCTGGGGACCAAGGTGGAGAGAGTGCTTTCTCAGCAGGCACCAAGAAGACTACTGCCTAGCAGTGGGACACCCCCTGTAGGGAAGAGAGCTGGGCACTGTCCTCCCCTCACCCCAGCTCTGACCGCCCTCCTTAGACCTGACATCTCAATCCTTCCTGCTCCCTGAGCTGCTGCCACCACCGCCACCATCAGGCTGCTGAACTTCCCCCATTTGGCTGGGAGGACTGCCAGGAAGGATCCGCACAGCGGTGAGCTCCAATAATGCTAAAGAATGGATTAATTACACTCCTCGCCTGTTTAGCTGGCGCTCCTGGGGTCGCCTGCACGTGTGGTCACAGCAGACGACAACAGGTGCGCATCCTCTGCCCCCAACCCCGCCCTGGGCTCCCTGCCCCGTGCCCCACCCCCACTCTGCCTCCTGGGCTCCATTCAAGTCCTCAGAGCCCTGCCTCCACCCCAGAGTCGGGAAAGGCTTTTGTCTTCTCTCTTCCTTTGCTCCCTTTTAAGGGTTTCCTGCTGGGAGTGCTGCCTGTTTGCACAAACCCTTGGAGCTCTAGATGGAGCGCTCTGGAGGGGGCGAGGTGAGACTTCTTTCCAGGAGGGCAACTGGTGTGGGGTGATGGCTGGGCTGGCACTGCTCTGAGCCCACCTGGCCAGGCAGGAAAAAGGCGACAGCTGCTTTATGCTCCTCTGAGTGCCAGCTTTCCCGAAAGGAGGTCAGCCTCAGAGACCAAACTGCTAATTAGGTCGCATTCTGCTTCCTGCTGCCACTTTAATTTCCACCCCAGAAAACCTTCAGCTGTGAGTCCAAGACCATCACCCCCTTTCACCCAAATGCAAATATCTCCAAGGCCTTTCTGGCTGGCTGTCTGGCCTTCCGCTGGCAGAAGCAGCGGCCACAGAACTCTGCAAAGAACAGGAGCTTCCAAGAGAGAGGGCCGCCTTCGACAAAAACTGGCTTAGAAAATTCAGATTCTACCAGACTTTGGGGTTGCTTTTAAGAAGACAGGCAGCCCAGTAAAGATTGTAGAAGCTGGGTGTTATGAATGAGCGCTGAGCCACCAGGCAGGGACCTTGGGCTTAGTTTTCATTTTGAGACTAACAAGCTGGGCAAGTTGCTTTGGCTTCCCTGGGCCTGTTGTTGCCTCATCTGTGAGATCACTGAGTTGAGTGATCTCTTCTACCTCTGAGGCTCTATGATTCAGATCAAATTTCTATCTTGTTTCAAATGAACAAAGAGCTGATTTTATCTGTGTATCTTTGCAGCAAACTAGATGCATGTTGTTGTTGTTTAGTTGCTAAGTCGTGTCTGACTCTTTTGCAACCCCAGGGACTGTAGCCCACCAGGCTCCTCTGTCCATGGGATTTCCCAGGCAGGAATACTGGAGTGGGTTGCCATTTCCTTCTCTGGGGGATCTTCCCAACCCAGGGATCGAACCTGGGTCTCCACATCTCCTGCATTGCAGGTGGATTCTTTACAACTGGGAGAAATGTCAACAACCTCAGATATGCAGATGATACCACTCTAATGGCAGAAAGCAAACAGGAACTAAAGAGCCCCTTGATGAGGCTGAAAGAGGAGGCTGAAAAAGCTGGCTGAAAATTCAACATTAAAAAACCTAAGAAGGTGAGGGTGGGACGTTCTGGGACAATATCATTGAAACATGTATATTATCATATGTGAAGCGGAACACCATTCCATGTTCTACGCATGAGACAAATGCTCAGGGCTGGGGCATTGGGATGACCCAGAGGGATGGGATGGGGACGGAGGTGGGAGGAGGGTTCAGGATGGGGAACACATGTAAACCCATGGCTGATTCATGTCAATGTATGGCAAAAACCACTACAATATTGTAAAGTAATTAGCCCCCAACTAAAATAAATAAATTTATTAAAAAAAAACAAAAAATAAAAAACCTAAGATCATGGCATCCAGTTCCATCACTTCATAGCAAATAGATGGGGAAAAACTGGAAGCAGTGACAGATTTTATTTTCTCGCGCTCCAAAATCACTGCAGATGGAGACTGCAGCCATGAAATTAAAAGATGCCTGCTCCTTGGAAGAAAAGCTATGACACACCTAGACAGCATATCAAAAAGCAGAGACTTCACTTTACCAACAAAGGTACATATAGTCAAAGCTATGGTTTTTCCAGTAGTCATGTACGGATGTGAGTATTGGATCATAAAGAAGGTTGAGCGCCAAAGAATTGATGCTTTCAAATAGTAGTGTTGGAGAAGACTCTTGAGAGTCCCTTGGACAACAAGGAGATCAAACTAATCAATCCTAAAGGAAATCAACCCTGAATATTCATTGGAAGGACTGATGCTAAAGCTGAATCCCCATTACTTTGGCCACCTGATGTGAAAAGTTGACTCATTGGAAAATACCATGATGTTGGGAAAGATTGAAGGCAAAAGGAGAAGGGGGCAACAGCAGTTGGATGGCATCACTGACTCAATGGACATGAGTTTGAGCAAACTGCGGGAGATAGTGAAGGACAGGGAAGCCTGGCGTGCTGCAGTCCATGGGGTCACAAAGAGCTGGACATGACTTAGCGACTAAACAACAACAATCTTTACCACTAAGCTACTGGGGAAGCCCAGCTACATGCGTATTTTGCTTCTTTTCTCCTAAACACTGATCAGGTTGCCATGAGCAGTTATTTTTTCTCGAGTGGGTGGTCTGAAGCAGAGAGATTTGTTTCCACCCAAGGTCTCTCTCAGGGCAAGGTGCAACTCCGGGTCCTCGGCAATTTTTAGCAAGGCAATTGGAGGAGAACTCCACAGCAAGGAAGTCCCAGAAATGCGGGTTTCCCTTTCGTGCCCCTCCCCACATCCTCTGACTGACCTTGATCCTGTTCATCTCAATCTCAAATCCACTTCAACCACCCTTTTCCAAACTTTATCCAAAATAAAAGCTCCAGCATTCGAGTTTCTTTCTTGAGAGGACACACAGGTTTGTGAAACTCACAGAGGCAACACCACCCAGATCAACTGTGAGGCACAGGCTCTGAAAGCTCTGGCCACAGTCCAGGGGCATCCACCCTGTCTCCTCTCAAATGGCTTCCGTCTTGCTGAGTGTTTCAGAGCAGCCCTTGCATCACACTTTGACCCCGTAATATTGCATCATGACCTGTCATTACCTAACTAGTGGCACCAACACCCCTGAAAGGACCTTGTGGAATCTTCCCTCTGAATAATACCCAGAGAGGGCAGGACACACCTCCTGCAATGGGAACAGGGCTCCAGCAGCTCCCAGCTCCTCTCTCTCAAAAAAACCATATATATCTGGGCTATTCTCTAGCCTTTAGGCCACCAGCTGAGACCTGAGAGAGGAGTAAAATCTGGTCCCTGCCAAGCTCCAAAGGTCAGAGATGTAAAGACATAATTACAAACCAATGTGATCAATGTCCTAGTAGGAAGAAGGGGGTTCCGGGCACCGCAGACAAGTGTTTAGAGGCACGTATTATGTTCTCACTTCACTCATGGACTGAAGATTACTGAGTCAGATAATACCATTTCTCATCACTCCATAGTCAGTTTCAATATTCTAGGTAATCAGAGCTGACATATAGTTCACCAGCCTGTAAGGGTCACTTCCTCAGATGAAGGGGGCATGCAGGTGTACCTGCAGTTCTGCTGGGTCTTCTTTTCTCCCTGTAATGATGCCAGACAGAGCACACAGACACACAGAGAAAAGTCCAACCTAGAAAAAGAACCAGCCACCAGCCCCACACTCAGAGGGTCTCCATGTGAACCCACCGGGCTCTAAGACCAGTCCCTGACCTGGTTTAAAAGTCCGCTGGGAAACAGCATGTCTGTCTGGCTTATTCTGTGCCCCCAATATGCCAGCCACCCTGCTGAGCACAGGGACAACTGCGAATAAGACAGACTCAACACACGGGGCTGGAGTGGGACAGAGACAGGAGCAGGGCGCCCATTCCTGTCTCACTGCCCAGAGGAGATGCCACCTGAGCTGAGGGGTTAGCCAGCAGAGGGGAAGATGCAAGCATGACCACGAGATAAAGTTATGCATGGAGTGATTTCAGACCCGGAGAGCAGAGAGGGCTTATGCAGAACTGGGCTGAGCGGGTGAGAAAGGGGGTGGAGAGAGGTCATGGAACTGGAAGCATTTTGGGGGTGGACTTGACAGGCTTGCTGAGTCACCGGCTACGGGGAGGGAGGTGGAGGACGCAGGTGAGCACAGGGTACAAGTGCCAGGCTTGAGGGCTGTAGGGCGGTGGGGCAATTAGCTGCTCTCAGGGCCAAAGGACAGGAGCAGGTCTCCAGGGCAGGACGTGAACACCTTCTCAACACACTGCCTTAGAGACGCGTGTGGGACTCCCGGGGGACAGAGGGTCTGAAACTCAGGAGAGAGGTGTGAACTGGAGGTGACGTTCCAGATACATGAGGATAGGGGCAGAGAGTGTTTGAAATCCCAGAAATGGACAAGACCGCCACAGACAAGAACAGAGGGCCCAGGACAGAATTCTGAGCGTTTAGTGGGGCGGGAGCCAGCTAGCAGCCAGCGAGCGGGCAAGAGGTCACAGAAGCCATGGGAAACAACGTTTTCAAAGTGAAGGGTGCTCGTCAGTGCCAAATGGTGCTGACAAGCCAGGTAGGCTGAGAAATGGAAAGGCACTGTGATACAAGTGGTGCCCATGGCAGGTGGTAGGGGATCTTTCAAGGCCACCAAGCCTGTGGCAGAGACCCTGGCCAGAGCATAGAGGGCAACCCAGCCCACAGCCTATGTGCACCTGCAGCTTTAGATGGGGAGGCAGTTTTCCTTGACACTGACTCAACTCCGGTTGAAGAGACAATGCAGACCTTGGGCTGTCCCAGGTGTTGCCCCACACCTTGGGGCCCACGTTTGTGCAAGCCTCCTATGATGACTCTAAGGAGCTGGAACTAATGGGTCAGCCAATCAGAAGTCCCACAGCTGCCTGCCAGGGAAGCTAAGGGATCAGAGGGTCTGCCCCACCCCCAGGCTGGGGAGGCTGCTCCACCAACTGCCAGTTGGAGCAAGGGGAAGCGGGCTTCTTGCACCAGAAGCATCGCCTGGCAGGCCTAAAAACTCCCACCTTTAGGACTTCCTTTTCTTTTTTTAATTAATTATGGCTGCACTGAGTCTTCATTGCTGCTCTCAGGCTTTCTCTAGTTGTGGTGAGCTTGGGTACTCTTCATTGCAGTGCACAGGCTTTCTCATTGCAGTGGCTTCTCTTGCAGCAGAGCACGGGTTCTATAGCACCCAGGCTTCCGTAGCTGTAGCACTCGGGCTCAGTAGTTGTAGCACATGGGTTTAGTTGCCACATGTGGAATCTTCCCAGAACAGGGATCAAATCTGTGTGCCCTGCACTGGCAGGTGGATTCTTATCCACTGTACCACCAGGGAAGTCCTAGGGCCTTCTTTTAAAGAGGCACCTTTTTGGTTTGTTTTTTGTTTAGGGAGAGGAAAAGAGATCTTTATAAAAATAAAGCCTTAACCCTGCTAAGGTTTGATGTCAGTCAACTGCCTAGAAGGAACATCTTTAAAGTAGGTTGTGGGGTTAGGAGGGTTTCCCAGGTGGTGCTAGTGATAAAGAACCCGTCTGCCTATGCAGGAGACATAAGAGACAGGGTGAGATCCCTGGGTTGGGAAGATCCCCTGGAGAAGGAAATGGCAACCCACTCCAGTATTATTGCCTGGAGAATCCCATGGACAGAGGAGCCTGGCAGGCCACAGCCCATAGTGTCGCAAAAGAGTCAGACACAGCTTAGCAACTGAACAACAACATATATATATATATATATATATATATATATATATATATATATATATATATATATACACACACATACACACACACACACATACACACACCCATACACACACTGTATACACACATATATACACACATCTGTATACACACCTATATACACCTATAGGAAGAAGTGAAGAAAGCTTTCTTTACAGAATGAAGAGTTAATATATGTATAAGGTATGCTAGATTTAGGAAATCAATATTTTGTAACCAACAACAGAGTAAATGATTCAAGCAAGGACCATTAATAGATGATAATGGGTGAAACATTGTTCAGAACAAGATATTTACATGTAATATCACACCCCAAATTACTGATTAATTACAAGGAGGAAAGGACTTAGCATTATTACTAATGGGACAAACAGCTATGTCCCAGATGTGACACAGCAGGAAAGATATAAGATCATCTATGTATAATTCTTGCCCATAATGTATAACCTGAATCTGATGATGAGAAAACAATGAGACACACTCAGATTGCAACTCATTCAACAAGGCAACTAGCCTGGACTCTTAGAAAAGGTTATGTCATGAAAAATTCAGAGGAAACTGTTATAAATTAAAGGAGACTAAAGAGATGTAATTACCACATGCAATTCATGATCCTTGGGTTCTAGATGTTTTTAAAAGCTATTAAGCACATATTTGGGGACAGCTAGGGAAATGTAAAAGTGGACTATATGTTAGATAATATTATGGGATTAATGTTAAATTTCTTGAGTATTATAGCTTTGGGGGAGAATGTCCTTGCTCTTAGGAGATTACACACCAAACCATCTAGATGTGAGATACTGTGATGTCGGCAACTTACAAATGGTCCAGTTAAAAAATGTTTTGGTATGTGAATGTGCATACACTGAAAAAGACAGACAGAGTGAGAGATAAAGCAGTTGCAGCAAAATGTTAACTAGTGGTACATCTAAGAGGAAGCATATAGAGGTATTCATGTTCTATTATTTCAGCTTTTCTGCAGGTTTATACCTTCTTTAAGCACAACATGGTGAATCAAACAGACCCCCCTCCTGCTAACATAAAGGTTATCAGGGACCAGATTAGAAAAAGCTTTATTTGATTAACCTACAAATTTGAACTTTTTCCTGAAAGCTAAGGGAAGTCACAGAAAGAGATTTACCAGAAAAAAAAAGACATGATCAGAAGAGCTATAGGAGGCAAGAGAGAAGAAAGAGCCCAGTGTGACTCCATCTTCTGGCTTTTTCTTTGTTCTCCTTGTTTATCTAGATGAGTATATTCTAAACAGTCCACTTTCCAAATGGCTCACTCCTTGGCCTGAACCTTAGCACTCTAATTCCCATGACAAGTGGGTTGGTTCAGACCCTAGCCTTGCCCCTGGTATGACTGGTCTGCCTTTCTCCACCAAAACCTCTCCCCAGTCAGTCTGCAGTTGAGGCTGGAGGGACCTTCCTCACACACAAGCATGACCAAAGTATTCTCTGTTTCAATTTTTTTTCTGTGACTCCTCTGGGGCACCGTTCAGTCTCTTTGGCTAATCACCAGAAGTCATCCTGGGCCAGTGCCTGCTTGCTAACTTCTCTTGCTGCCTCTCTTGCCAGATTTCCTTTGCTTTCTGGTCCAAAGGGGGATACATCTTTCTCCCTTCTCTGTGCTTAGGCCTCCTCTGCTCATCCATCAGAACTTAAGCATTCTCTCCTCTGGAAGCCTTCCCTGACTCCATCAAGTCTCAGCTTCTTGCACTTTCTGTGCTTCCCTGACACAAACTTACGGCCTCTTTTCTTTTTTGTCTCTTTCCCATTAGACTCTAAGGTCCTCGAAGACAGGTGCCATGCTTTACCTGTAATAATATCAGTGCCTGGCAAATGGTGGTGCTAAATAAATGATTACTGGATGAATGAATGAATGAATGAATGGGAATATCAGTTAGCTTTCTTCACTTAGCAGCAACAGAAGTCAATTCTGGCAGAATTAGAAGCAAGAGAAATCAATTTTGACAGAAAAAGGAATTCACTAGAAGGAGGCTCCATATTCCATACTTGGGAGCTGAGCAACAGACCCTGGGGGGGAAGACATGTGCACAGATCTGTGAACTTGACAGCAGAATATTGTCAAGAGTTTCTCAAAGTCCCATCATTGGATGAATTCAATGCATAAGGTTGTTACACACTGAAATCACAGCTAGTAAGTTCATTACACATCACAATGATGGTGGCTGTTCAGTTTGCTATGTTTATCTTCAAAAGCACCCTGCCAAGTAGAGCAGACACAAAGGAGCAGTGGAAAGATGGCCTGGATTCCAGAAGCTAAGAACTGGGGTCTCTGCTCCCTTGCTCTCCAAGGTGGTCAGATACAGACATTGAGCTTAGCAATTGAGGTCAGCAGTGTTCGGTTCTGTGGTGGCAGGAAAAGTCTCAGGGTCAAGACTTCAGATTATCCCTTGCTTTGGGTCCTCCGCTTCTTGTTTTAGATGAGGCCTGCTATTGAGAGCTCCGAATATCACAAGGTTATGGGAAAAGGCTATCCTCACACTTGCCAGGACCCTACCCTGCCTCTGTTCTCACTGACAAGTGCCACCTGGACTGTTTTCCCCTTTTCGGAAGTGAGCAGGAACCTCCCTCATGGTGAACTGGCTGCCCCACAGCACTACTTGCATCTCCATTTTACCTACCAGAACCGGATCTGGTCTTAAATCACCAGATGCCCAATTTCTGCTCTCCTGACATTCCCTTCACCGTCTCTGCGGGGGCCCTGCTATGCTCTGTGATGGGTTGGTGTGGAAAGGTGACAGATAATGTATCTGGAGAACAGACACCTTATCTGAGTCATGGGCCGATTAAACTCACACCTGAGAAACCCCAGGTGGTTCATCCTGGCCCCCAAAAGACAAATATTCCTGTTCTTTAGCCCTTCACCTTCACCAGACTGTGCTCTTTTATATTTTCTTACAGTCGCTCCTTTGTAAAAATCTCTTTGCCAAAGGGCTTGAGACCAAGGTCCAGGGCCAAAGGCGCTACAGCCACCTCAGAGCTGAGAACAGATCGCCTTTTGTTTAATGAGCACCGATGAAGCACTGGATTGAGTTCTAGCACCTTCAGAAACAAGCATAACCTATTTCTGTCACCCAGAGGAGTTCAGCTTTTTAACAGGGGAGAAAGAGCCGACAGATGGCTACACGCATGCCTTCTCAGGAGAATGTTGACATGGCCACATGAAAGAAAGCCCTGGAGTCAGGTCAGAGTCACTCCATGGTATCTCCGCCAAAAGCAACATGAGGAGTCACTCCAGAGCCTGCCTGCCCTGCAGCCAGCTTGGCCTGAGGCTCTGGGCTCCTCATACCCCTCTGCAGCCACCCAGCCTCAGCTGGGACTGACTGCCTTAGCCAGAGCCTCCTGTGGTGTTTTACACGCGAATACTCAGCCTTTATGCATCTGGAATGTGCTTTTGCCTCCTGGAGCTCCAGAGGGCATGCATCTGAAATCCATAAATACTGTAAGACTCCACCTCTATGTACTCTTGCAGCTGGGGGCTTGTCCCAGAGCAGGCCCAGATGGTTTTGGCA
Organism: Okapia johnstoni; assembly: GCA_024291935.2. NCBI lineage: Eukaryota > Metazoa > Chordata > Mammalia > Artiodactyla > Giraffidae > Okapia > Okapia johnstoni. Next base: position 30,823,327 of record CM044305.1, on the reverse strand, counting down.
TAAGGCTGCTCACTTGCTGTTCAAAAATATGACCTGAAACTGACAGCTAACAAAGACAGTCAGATCTCACCGCTGCTCAGGGCCTGCAGCCCATCCGGCTGTTCCCTTGCCCTCTCCTTTGCTGCCTTGCTGGCCTCTGACCCAGCTGACCCCCAGCTCTTGCCCTATTTCTTGCTTCTTGGTCTGGGTTCACTGGCAGAGTACTCGAACATGGTTGTATTTCCTCCTACCCGACACTGCCTTTCATTCCCTGGCATCTGGCTTCAACTTTTTACTTGATTAGCAGCAGCCTTCCAAAAACTACATCCTATGGCTTTCTCCACAAACAGCCACCCACTATTGTGGGTCTCCATGTACAGTGGTCTCCTTTGGGGTGTCTTGAGTGATCCAGTGATTACCATTCTTGATAGAGCAGTGCATGATAGTCGAAGAGCGTTTAACTGGCTTTCAAGTGCTTTCACATGCATGTGTTCCTCATGACAATATTATCATATATATTAATCAGCATTATCATTTCCATTTTACAGATGGAATTGGGTGTACGACAGAGTAAGCAACCTGGTCAGGGCCACCGGAATGCTGGAACTAACCTCGAATACAGATCTTCCCACTCCTGGTCAACAGGTGGCATGACATCTGACAATGAACACAGGTTTAGTAACAGAATGTTTGGGGTTTGAATCCCAACTGGGATTGGAATTGGTCAGTTTAACCTCTTCAGTGATGGGTTCCCATTTGAAAAAAACAAGGCTCAGCGTGTGCCTGTGAGGATGAGAGACCCATTGTGGGCAGCAGGAAGCCATGAGACTCACTAAACATCCTTGGGAACCCTTGGTCACATTCCCCCTTGATCAACTGACCCTTACACCTCACCACTGGACTCAATGCATATGTATCATATTAATATAACTAGCCATCAGTGTTCTGCCCTAATGTGGGGATGTTTGCTAGCCGAGAGGAGAAACCCTAAACTCCGAGCCCTTCCTCAGATGCTACTGGGCTTCACTGAAGACTGAATAGCTCCTAGCAGGGAGCACAAATTCCTTCTACTCTCAAACCAACAAGCACATCCCAAGTGCTTACAGGATATAGAAACGTGGTCTTACACATTTGATAACAAGTAAGGCTTTCTTTCTTTCCTTCGACATGAGTTTAACCTGATTCCAACCTATTAAAATTCATTTGGAAAAATGCCTCCCCAGACAGAGCTTAGCTGCTTCACTTTTAGCAGAAGTGGCTGACCTTTCATTAGGTGTGGCAAAGTAGAAGAGGCAGCAGGCTGCCAAGGGGAGGAAGACCACTCTTTACGTCCTGTGCCCCTGAAGCCCACTTTACAGAACCTCAAAGCCTTGGACATGTTGGGGAGCCTCTGAAGACAGGAATAAATGGCTCAGGCAGGGGTCACATGTGTCCTGACGCCCAGAAGAAAACTCTGCTACCTTGCTTGAGACGCGGCAAGGCAGCAGCCTCAGTTTGAAACTCCTGCTTTTCATTCAGACAACCCCACAGACCTGAAAACCCTTTGCTCTGACGGATGAAAATCAGCTTTGGAATGGGAAAATACTTGGAGTCACTGGGGAATGAATATAATCTTCAAAACACATTTACTGCTCACATTCAAATGAAGATTAAATGATTCCTTTAATACTCATCAACTCTATTAAACTTCACAGAAGCAAAACCTTTTGAAATAAATTAGCCAGATCCTTGCTGGAAACAACGGGCTTTTGAGACTGCGTTCTCCTCCACCATTACCTGTCCTCCTGACAGCCCAGTGAAGGGGCCTGATGGAGAGGAGGAGGGAACGGGGCAGCGACTGTCATGTACCTAGCATGGTGGAAAGCACTATGAATGTATTACGTCATTTAATTTCTCCAAAACTCTGGTAGGTATTTACTGTTACTATTGTCAATGTATGAGGAAGAGGATGGAGGGTCAGACAAGTAAAAATGGTAGATTGGGGTTTCAGACCTGTACTGTTTTTCTCTTTGAATCTAAGGCTAAGTTAAGCCTGAGCCTTTTGGTCACACACAATGCAATTAGCGTGCAACAATCAATCGTTTGGGTTCTGAAGTCTGACCATGTTGTTCACATCCTGTCTCTGCTGCTTTCTAGTTGTGAGAGTTCAGGGAGGTTATTTGATTTTTCTGAGCCTTGGTTTCTTCATCTGCAAAACTGAGATGATAATATGATGTCACTCTAATGGCAGACAGTGAAGAGGAACTAAAGAGCCTCTTGATGAAGGTGAAAGAGGAGAGTGAAAAAGCTGGCTGAAAACTCAACATTCAAAAAAAAGCTCATGGCATCCAGTCCCATCACTTCATGGAAAATAGATGGGGAAAAAGTAAAAACAGTGACAGATTTTCTTTTCTTGGGATCCAAAATCACTGTGGATAGTGACTGTAGCCATGAAATTAAAGGTTTCAAAGAACTGGATATGACTTAGTGACTAAACAGCAATAGTTAAATGCAGAGGCCAGTGCCTGACATGCCATAAGCAATCAAGATCAGTGGAACCAGAAAGAGACAACTGTCTCATGTTGTGGACCCCAGAAGCAGACCCCAAGAGAAGGATTTGGGTGCAAGGAGTTCATTAGGGAAATAGCCAAAGAAAATATCCCAGGAAATACTGGTGGAGGGGTGGAGAAGTGTGACACAGAAGGGAAGGAAACTGATGAAGCATGTGTTAATGATCAAACCACTATTGTAGACAACTGAAATTTGGTCCTGCTGAACACTTCTGAGAGAGGATATAGAGTTCACGCCTCAGAATTAGCACACTGGAGGAACAAGGAAGCTAGGTACTCACCCTCCAACTCCACAATCATTGGCTGAGCGCTGCTCCTGGAGGCATCAACCCATTAGCACCTCCAGCCTGCCCATGCTCCAGCAAAGCAAAACCATCAGGTGGAGAGTTTTGTGTGCTTGCAAAATGACTGTTGGCAAGGACAGCAGTAAATGTTGAAAGAATACAGGTAGGGTGGTGACAGCATCTGTTAAAACAATTTTAAAGGCTCAGTTAATGTCTGTCCTGGTCACTATAGGCGGGCCCCTCAGCAGGGCCCTTAAAGACCTAGGGACCTAGAACCTGAGAGCACCCAGATCTATGGGGCTTCCTGACAGCAGCTTCCACATTCAATGATGGCCCCATCTGAGGACAGGTTCCTTTTTAGTACAGAGATCATTTCTAAGACCCAGACCATGGTGTATGTGAGTGCGTGTGAGTGTGTGTGTGTGTGGTACTTCTCTCCCTCCCTCTCTCTCTGTCTCTCTGTCTCTAGCCTCAGAGCCAAGTATGTGCTCTGGCTGCGTGAGCTACATAGCCACTTTCATATGTATGGTGAATGGGGGTATCCCTGGAGCAACAGTCATAATAACAGGGTCACCACATCTTACCTGGGACCCGGCATCCTCAGTCATGGACACTTTCCTAGCCCCAGATGAGAGATTCCCTGCCCTGGGCCCTGTGCTTTAGAAGATTACCACCCTGGCCTTCCACTGGCTATACCCTTCCTCGTGGGTGAGGAGTTCAGAAGAGCAAGAAAATGTATCTGAGACCTGGAGGCTTCTTCTGCACAGCTTCCCCCTGAGGGTGGACTGCATAGCTGATGTGTACCCCTAACCCCAAGAAGTGGCCATGGAGTGGCTGTTTCCAACGCAGGGGAGGAGGGGAGGGGAGGGGAGGAGGTGATGGAGCTCAGACATGGAGGCTCATAAGACCTCCTGAAATGTGGGCTGGAGCCAAGGATGGGAAGAGAACAGTGGGACAAAGGCCAGAGGCCCACCCTCCCATGCCACCATATTCCAGGGCATAGCTCGGAGGAGTCCAAGGATTCTCAACTCAAAGCTGAACTTCCAGACCATTATGAAGATGTATTGGTCAAGGTAGGAAGACAGACATATTTTAATGAACAATTTATAAGCTTAATTACACCTTGTAACTAGTATGCAAATGGTAGGCCAGCCTCCATTTGAACTTGTGCTCTGATTTTTGAATGTGTTAAAGAGACAGGCCTCTGCCTGGGGATGGAACCCCCAAATCCGGTCCACCTCCTCAGTCTGGAAGGATGCTGCCCCAACATAATACTTAAGGAAAATGGAATCTCCTGTAAAGTTCCCCCTCTCAAAAAAAAATGTATCCAAAGTGCATTTTGATGAATGCTCATTGTAGAGAAAGTACAAATACATAAATAAGGAAATAAAACACTCATAATTTTGCTACCGCAAAAGTGATACTTTTTAAAAAAAATTTGCTTATTTTTATGAATGTATAGAAGGCTACAGAGCAACACAATGAACCATATCTATATGACGGCTACCCAAAACTTTTCAGAATGAAAATTTTCATTTAGTGAGCAATATGATTGCTGGGAAAAATCATATAATATTATTAATATCACCATTATATGCTATCTTATTAGATTAGCAATAATCTAGTCATATTGGGGAAAATCCTTCAACAATATTAGCAAGAAATAATTTCTTTCTGTGGCTTCTGAACAAAAAGAAATTGAATCATGACCCATCAAAATTATATTGGCTAGAATTATAGGAGGGGGAAAGAATATAGGAAGATGTCAACTGTTGAATCCCCAGTCCCCAGAAGGTTGATGGCTTCCACTGGCCATGGGTGGGCAGTGGATGAGAGTAGAGTGGAGAAAAGGTGGTAAAGCCAGGCCATGTTGATTCTCTTCCTCATTCATGAACCCAGTCAGCATTTATTAAGTGCCTACTGTATGCCAAACAGCACTATGCCCCGAGGAGCTCACAACACAGGAATGGACACTTTATTTTTGCAACTCGGTCTCAGTAGATCTTTTATATATAGTAGAAACTATCCCTCTGCTTTTGCTCTCAGCCTACAAGGTTCAAGAAATTCACCTCCTCTTCTGGACTCTACGAGTGGAACATGTGACCTCTTTTAAAACCAATCAGAGACTTCAATCCTCCAGACCACTGTGATTGGTTAGAAATGTATACAGGACACAAGACAGGCCAATCAGGATCAAGGAGACTCATGTCTCAAAATTTTCCTCTCGCTTCAGGGAAAAGGAGTCTCTTTCTGTTCTTTACAGGAGTTCTGAAGTTATTTAAACTTGACAGCTGGAGAAGGAAATGGCAACCCACTCCAGTATTCTTACCTAGAGAATCCCATGGACAGAGGAGCCTGGTGGGCTACAGTCCATAGGGTCGCACAGAGTTGGACGCAACTGAAGTGACTTAGCATGCATGCATGAATTGGAGAAGGAAATGGCAACCCGCTCCAGTATTCTTGCCTGGAGAGTCCCAGGGACGGAGGAGCCTGGTGGGCTGCTGTCTATGGGGTCGCACAGAGTCAGACACAACTGAAGCTACTTAGCAGCAGCAGCAGCAAGCTTGACAGCTCTGGAGGAACAACATATAAAAGCCAGAGAGCATGGGAAACCTATGAATGGAGTTCACCCCAATAGGTCTTGGAGTAACTGTAGGGCAGTTGAATTACAAGTTGTACCTGAAGGTGAAATTTCCAGTGGCACAAACCAATCAATTCTCATTTGGTTTAAGCCAGTTTTTGGTTTGGTTTTGGTTTTGAACACTTGCAATCAAAACATCCTAACCGTTACAGAAATAAGATGAAATGATTATAATACAAGGTGACCTATCCTGTAACAGAGGGATGGGCTATTGTGAGATTTCAGTGCTCTGAGAAAAGAGACTATCTCTTGGAATTCCTCTTCCTATCTGGAATTGGGGGATTCCAGGGAGATATGACATTGAGCTGAGTGTTGGTGGATGAATGAGAAGTGATCAAGAGGAAGAATGGAGAAAAGGCTTTTTAATATAATCTTTTTTTTTAATGTAGGACCTGGAAGGCCCAGATGATTTTGGTGCTAGTGAGGGAATTGGGATCTTTTCATAAGCAAGATTGGGAAACTCTTTCCTGATGTAAAACCTGGGACTTCCTGAAGAAAGAGCTAATCCCCGGCTTGTCATCAGCAAGTGTTCCTGAAGTCCTATAAACCCAGAGTTGGATCACTCAACACCGAAGGAAGCCCCTTCCCCTCCACTTGCTGACCATTAACCTGCACCAGGAGTCTCTGGGGACCGGGGACCCAGGTGCAAAGCAAGTGGCCACTTAGACAGAGAGAGTGGAGTCTGGTTTGGCTTAAAAACAGAGACTCTTTAGTACCATATGTTTCTTCTTTAATCCTCCCAGGAATAAATAAGTAATCAAATGTGTAAATAATACAGTATAAGTTACTAAATTTACTTTCTTTGCCAAATGTTCTTTTAGGCCTCCCTTGGGTCCCCAGGCTTCTTTAGGAATGTGGATTTCTGTTAGTAGTTTTTAAGACTCTGAAGTGTAGCAGAGAGAACACAAGATGAGGAGTTCAAAGATATGGTCTGAATACCTGCACTGTTATTAATTAACTACATGACCTTAGGTTAGTCACTAATCCCGGAAATTCTTAGCAGAGGTGCCTAGAATATTCTAGGGTGTCATAACAACTGTGAGGTGTACCTCAAGTAATTAGTTAACAACAATAGCCAAGTGATAAAGTTTGAAAGCAATTTTAAAATACATAAATTAGAGTGAATTTAAAGTAATGCCAAGAATTGGTGGTGGTGGTGGTGGTGGTTTAGTTGCTAAGTCATGTCCAACTCTTTGCAACCCCATGGACTGTAGCCCCTCAGGCTCCTCTGTCCATGAGATTTACCAGGCAAGAATACTGGAGTGAGTTGCCATTTCCTTCTCCAGGGGATCTTCCCAACCAATGGATCAAACTAGTATCTACTGCATTGCCAGGCAGATTCTTTACCACTGAACCACTGGGGAAGCCCTATGCCAATAATTACATCATTCTAACTTTCCAGCATTCTTATGTGTTTTCTCAAACAGAGAAAGTGTTAGCTGGCATCATGGGAACCAAGCATAACCCATCCATTGCCTCCCAAACTACTATGAGGGGATGAACAGCGGTGCTTAAAGTCATAGACATGGCCATTTAATACTAATTTATGGTATCTAAAACATCCTATTAAAATATATGTTAAATCAAAAGCACTGATGTCTTCTTGAATAGAATGTAAAAGGTACATGGATTTTCAAGAAAGATCACCCATAGTCTTGAAGCTACTTGGATATTTGAGGCTGTGTATCCAAGGACTCAAGGATGTATATCCTTTCTCCTTGGTTGATATGGGTTCTGAAGTGGAAAAGTTTGTGAAACTGTTAAACCATGCCTCAGTCAAACCAGACAGTTACTATTCTATCAATATTTGCTATAATGATTACATATTTTTTACAGTGCCAATGAGTTGTGATTTTACAATTGCTTCCATTCCCTTTCTATGTCATACAATAATACATTTTTAATAACAAACTGCAAGGGAAGACAAGAGGAAAAAAGAAGTGGTGCATGGGCTTCTATATTGCACACGAATGAAAAGGATCAGGGGAACATTTCTGTCTATGATACAACAGTTAACTTCCCGATAAAAGGCAAGACAAAATGATAACACAGTGAAATTGTAAACTGCTCTTCAGTTTATAATAGGATGTTAATTCTTTATAAATTCTCTTTTGTGATATTAATAATAAAATTATATTTATTTCTATTTTTCCTTCAATTTGCATGTTTACTTCTTTATTAAATTTATGTATGGAATGAAAGTCTATAAAAATTCAAGCCTTGTTTCTTTCAAAAATAAGCTACATTAAAGAAGATTTGATTGACCATGTTCTTTCCTTGTGTGGGTCTCAGGGGGCACAAAATTAAATTAATCATAATCCTTAGTTTAAGATATACTTTGGCAAGGGGACTTCCCTGGGACTTCACTGGTGGTCCAGTGGTTAAGAATCCACCTGGCAATGAAGGGAATGTGGGTTCGATCCCTCGTCAGGGAAGTAAGATCCCACATGCCTCAGAGCAACTAAGTCTGCACACTGCAACTACTGAAGCCCAAGCACTCCAGAGTCTGAGCACCAGAACTAGAAAATCCATGTGCTGCAACAAAAGATCCCGTGTGCCACAACTAAGACCCAATACAGCCAAATAATAAATAAATGAAGATATATTCTGGCAGGTTTTATTTTCTAAAGATGGCTACAATTATAACTCACTTTCACCTACTCATCAACTATATGACCTGGACACTCCTCTCATGGAGAGGTGGGGATCTCTGACCTGCCCTTTGAAATTAAGAGGGTCCTGTGATTTACTTGTGACCAATAAAATGTATAGGTCAGTAAAGGTGATGCAACTTCTGCCTTGCTCACTGGAACACTCAGGCGGGAGTAGCCATGCTGTAAGGAAGTCCAAACTAGTCCACAGGGCAAGTCTACATGTAGAAATCCTGAGATAATATTAAGAGAAAGAAACATCAGCTGTTTCAGCCTTAATCCTCAGCTGGTTGTAATCACATGAATCACCCCTAAAAACAGTGATGGCTAGTTGCTGTTGTATCAGGCTACTAAGTTTTGGGGTAATTGGTTAAATAACAATTTTAATGGAACATGCACTGTCATCACTGGTTCATGAATGAGTCTGAGGATGCCTGATTGATTCAAAATAATATAGTAATCTTATGAGCCCTAATTGGTCATCCCTCTGGAGGGATGGGATGGGGAGGGAGGTGGGAAGGGGGTTCTGGAAGGGGAAAACATGTACACCCATGGTGGATTCATGTCAATGTATGGCAAAACAAATACAATATTGTAAAGTTAAAAAAATACTCATTGATTAAAAAAAATTTTATATTTGTAAATGGTTGATTTCATTATTCACATATTTATAAAACTGTTATGAATGTCTATCTCTGCCTCACTTTCCCCCTCCACAAAAGTTTATAGCACTATTTATTTATCCTAGAAATGTGAATTTCTTCTACATTTGGCTATGACCATGGGAGTGTATTACGCATGTAAACTCTACTCGTCCTTGCATCCCAGTGGCTAAAAGATTAAGAACCCCTAACTCAATCCTGCCAAGCTTCAATTTCCCACATGTAAGATGGCAGAATAATATTGAGTCCACCAAAAAGTTCATTCAGGTTTTTCTGTGAGATGGTACAGAAAAACCCCAATGAACTTTTTGGCCAACCTAATACTAACCCTGCCTATCTCGTGGGGTTGCTGTGAGCACCTATTTAGAAAATGTTGAAGAAAATATTCATAAGTAATAAGGATATGTCATCACACAGTTGTATTATTTTTATAGTTTCATTATATGTATTTCATTGTACTTTCTCATGTGGAAAGCACAGGTACCACCCGCTTTCTCACTATATGAACTTGAAAAACTGCTCTGTAAATGATCCGCTGTCTATGTGAGAGAGGTTTACATGTTTCTTAGGGTAGGAACCAAACCTTCTGCTTCTTTTCTTTTCTTCACATGAGCAATGTAGTCACACTTTGTATTTAATAACTTTTTTCCCACTTGGATGTATCTAAATCTAGCCTGGCATTCCAACACAAACTGTGAAACAAATAAGATTATGGGTAGGGCATGCCCAGCTTGGATCCCATTCTAGGAAGGGTCATTACTGAAAGGCCAAGAGGGTCTCATTAGAAGGTGGTTTTGCCCTCAAGGCAGCCCCATGGCATGGCCCCTGAGGACAGCTTTAGAAAGACCCTGCGGTGCCAGTCCCTGAGATTTCTAAAACTAACATCCAGATGTCTATCTGCTGCACAGACACTGAGAGGGTTGTTTTTGATGATGCGATGTTTCTAATTTCTATTCACAGCTTGAGTATGTCCCTGTTGCCTTTGGGAATTAAAGCTGGGGTCTTGGGTGTAGAAATCTCCAAAGAGTGGGCAACATAATACTTGGTCCTCAAATCTCACATTCAGCTCAGCCCCTAATTGCCCAGAGAACTTCTGTTTACCATGCATGGAAAAGATACCACATGAGCCTTTTTTACCTATAGGCTGAGACCTCCTTGGAGAAGGCTGGCAATCTCGCCTTGGGGTATGTTTCGCAGCTCATTATTTTTTCTCTTTAGATACGGTAGCCTCACTTCTGCTCATTAGGCTCCTTTCACTACATCATTGCCTGTCTTTAATGTGGCTGGTCTATTAAACAGCCCTCACCTGGCAAAGCCCCCCAGTGTCCCAAATGCAGCCCTGCGCTCCCGCTTTCATGCCTTAGTTTGGACGGTGCTTTAATAAGAGTGGCACTGACACCAGCATCCTGTATCTCCTTGTGCCATGGAGCCCCTCAGTAGCAGAGTGGGGGGGTTCCACAGAACTCAGAGGACATGCCACTTAGTGCTCAGAGGCCCCTGAAGGCTTTCACAGAAACGGAATGAGGTACACCAGAGGAAAGGCTCTGAGCAGAAATATTGGCATCCCATTTATTCAGCACTACCAAATATCAAAAGGCAATTGATTAAATATTGATCTGACAACTGCTTGAAAAGGAGCAGGTGTTTCTCGCAATCTGGCAAGAAAACAGGGTCAGGAACACTAAATGTGGGTACTGCAAAAGCGTGTTTGCAAAATCTCCGTGTCTTCTTGCCATGATTAAAAGGCTTGTTAGTCATGGGTGAAATCCTATAGAGGGTATATGCTTGAATGTCAGCTCATATTAAGCTGCATGAAATTCATGTTTCTTCTTTACTCAGAATACCTCAAACTGACCCAACTGATGTAGCTCCTTTTGTGGTCAGATAAGCTTCTGTGGACTTTTTCTGGAAGGTCAGCCCTTGAACAGATCTTAAAAGGCTACTGCTCTAGTCCTTGTTTTTGCAAGTACGGAAACCCACTTGAGCTAGGTCAAGTCAGAATTGGTTGATTAAAACACAAACGTGTATGTATGTGTGTGTGTGCATGCATATAACAGATACATACACACCACTGGCCTCAAGCTGAGGAGTCTTCAGAAAACAACCCTCCTTCCTTTCCTCCCTCACTCTTTCCCTCCCGCCTCCCTTTCAAGGCTATCACGGGCTCTCTTTTTTTGGCCTCTCTCAGTTCACATTTGGGTTTTTCTTCTATTTCCCCACAGACCAGAATCTTCTTAGCACACCTGTAACTGGCTTGGCTTTGCCTTTGGCTTGTCCCTCAAACAAACACTACTGATAGGGGGCACAATATTGATTGGAGGACACTGACTCTTGCCCCTCCAATCAATATCATGTTATCATTGATGTAGACTCGATGCCAGTCATGAAATGGTTGTCACTGGGCCTCATATATGCAGCATCAGTCATGGCTATTCATACTGTCATCACTTCAATTGAGACTTGTGCACTGCTGATGATACACATGCTAAATTGAATTGTTGTTTAAACCATCTTCATAAAGATTATACTATGATTTAGCATTGAAATGAAAAGGTATCATGTACACAGAAAGGCGTGTAAACAGAGCAATGGGGCATAAATTTGATATTAGCGAAGCAAATATTCATCATTGGAGGAATGGCAGTGACTTCATATTTTCTTGCAAAGTAACAACCTAGTGTTTTCAAGACCTAAGAAAGGAAGACATCTACAAATAGATGAAGCCAAGTTACATTTTGCTTCTGAGCAAAAGGATTGCTGATCTCATGTTGAACAATGCAATTTAAAGCAAAAGAGATTGCCAAACACTTCAGTACAGACAAAAGAAATTTCAAAGCTGTGAGAGGCTGATGTGACCAATTCATGTGTCAAGCAGGATCATTGTTAAGACTGAATATCCATTTGTCAAAACTGCTCAACTTCTAGCAACATTTGTTTCAATTGAGGGGAAAATAATACTATTAATTTGATCAAACAGCAAAACACCAGAATCAAAACTTGTCAAATGGGTTTCTGCATCTTAGAAGAAAATCCTGGCTATTATAGTAGAGTATTGTTTCAAGAAATGCCACATCACTGATGTTTTAGGGGGCACAGAGAAAGATCTTCTGTGAAAAACCACCAACATCAGCAATTCTAAGTTGAAAAGCATTTCAGGAGTCAGAATCAAGTTTTAGAAATTTATTTTACTTGTATTTTCCTTTTCATGTATACTTAGTATATCTAAAAGACTCTTTCAACATGTAAAAACTAAAAGTCCATGTGATTTTTTTTTAAAAGTATTCTAGGAGTTTAATTGGAAGCATTTTTTTTCTTTCTTAATGGCATATAAAATCATGATTTTTCACATAAATGATGCCAACGTAGATGCAAGGAAACACAGTTGGTCCAAGGAAATGTGAGCTGAAGCCACGGGCGCTATGTTGGCGTTACTTGCATAAGAGAAGATCTCAGGCCTCAGAATCCTACTTTTTCTCCCACCCCACTGGCTGGAGTGACAACAAGGCTACACTGTCCAACATGGTAGCCACTAGCTAGCCACATGGAGCTTTTTAATTAACTAATTAATTAGTTAAATGTTAAAATTCAGTTTCTTGGTTGTGCTAGCCACAATCCAAGGGCTTGACAGCCACTGTGGCTAGTGGTTATTATGTTGGATCACACAGATTCAGATTGAACACTTTCATTGTTATATAACATTCTATTGGACAGCACTGACTGCAGTGAGTTTGGAAGCCATGCCCTGAAGAATGGCAGACACACCCTTGGTCTGGGTTTTTGCACAACTGCTTGATGTCGAGCTGCCAATTGACCTGAAACACTTACCTCAGACTGTTGAAGGAGAAATAAACATGTGTTCTTCATTCTGGGGCTTTCCTGGTGGCTCAGACAGTAAAGAATCTGCCTGCAATGGGGGAGACCCGGGTTTGACCCCTGGGTCAAGAAAATCCCCTGGAGAAGGGAATGGCTACCCACTCCAGTATTCTTGCCTGGAGAATTCCATGGACAGAGGAGCCAGGGAGGGTTATACTCCATTCATGCTACATTACTGGTGGATACTTTAGTATAGCAGCTTGCCTTGTATACCAATTAATACCATTGTTTGACTTTTTACTGTCTGTCTTCTCCAAAAGACTCTATTGGGGTATTTTCTTTTTCAAAATTTAGCACAGTGCCTGACACAAAAGTAGGCCCTTAAAAAAACATAAACTGAATGCTTTAATTAATAAATATGAGTGAATGGGAGAGACAACTATAATTTAGAAGGTCAGTGAAAATTTCCTGAAGGAAGTAGCATCCTTCAAGAGGCTTGAAGGATAAAGTCAACAAAGGTATAAGGCAGGCAGAAGACGTTTCCAGATAGAGAGAAGATTCAGGGGTTAGAACATGGACCTTTGAAGACAGTGCTTCACAGGTGGAGCAGTGGTAAAGAATCTGCCTGCCAATGTAGGAGACATAAGAGATGTGGGTTCGATCTCTGGGTTGGGAAGATATCCTGGAGGAGGAAATGATAACCCACTCCAGTATTCTTGTCTGGAGAATCCGATGGACAGAGGAGCCTGGTGGGCTACAGTCCATGGCATTGCAAAAAGTTGGGCACAGTGGAGCACACAGAGCACAAACATGCAATACTTTTGGATCTGGAGAGAAGGAGGAGAAGTTAGAGTAGCAGGGAAGAGATCATGATGGGCTGTGTAAGCCATACTAAGATTTTGTATTTCATCCCAAGGGCAATAGAAGGGCCACTAAACAATTCTGGTGCTTTGACTAAGCTATCTTAACTTTTTTATAATAAAATGAATGTTTGTTCTGTTCTTAGAAGCATTTGAGGGAGGAAATTCCCTGACACTTTGGGTAAATGGTTTCTGTACTTAGTTAAGATCCTCATGGAAAGTTCCTCTGTCTCTAACCTAAAGCTCTTTCTTTTACCAAGGTAGATTTTTGTTTTGTTGTTTCTGTGATCTAAAGTACAGAGGATACCATTCTCTGTCCTTTTTCCATGCAGTAGAAAGGTCTTAGGGAATAGTCAGATCCCTGTGGCAAGAATACACAGAAGAACTGTACAAAAAAGATCTTCACAACCCAGATAATCACGATGGTGTGATCACTCACCTAGAGCCAGACATCCTGGAATGTGAAGTCAAGTGGGCCTTAGAAAGCATCACTATGAACAAAGCTAGTGGAGGTGATGGAATTCCAGTTGAGCTATTTCAAATCCTCAAAGATGATGCTGTGATAGTGCTGCACTCAATATGCCAGCAAATCTGGAAAACTCAGCAGTGGCCACAGGACTGGAAAACGTCAGTTTTCATTTCAATCCCAAAGAAAGGCAATGCCAAAGAATGCTCAAACTACTGTACAATTGCACTCATCTCACACGCTGGTAAAGTAATGCTCAAAATTCTCCAAGCCAGGCTTCAGCAATACGTGAACGGTGAACTTCCAGATGTTCAAGCTGGTTTTAGAAAAGGCAGAGGAACCAGAGATCAAATTGCCAACATCTGCTGGATCATCGAAAAAGCAAGAGAGTTCCAGAAAAACATCTATTTCTGCTCTATTGACTCTGCCAAAGCTTTTGACTGTGTGGATCACATTAAACTGTGGAAAATCCTGAAAGAGATGGGAATACCAGACAATCTGACCTGCCTCTTGAGAAACCTGTATGCAGGTCAGGAAGCAACAGTTAGAACTGGACATGGAACAACAGACTGCTTCCAAATAGGAAAAGGAGTACATCAAGGCTGTATATTGTCACCCTGCTTATTTAACTTATATGCAGAGTACATCATGAGAAACTCTGGGCTGGAAGAAGCACAAGCTGTAATCAAGATTGCCGGGAGAAATATCAATAACCTCAGATATGCGGATGACACCACCCTTATGGCAGAAAGTGAAGAAGAACTAAAGAGCCTCTTGATGAAAGTGAAAGAGGAGAGTGAAAAAGTTGGCTTAAAGCTCAACGTTCAGAAAACTAAGATCATGGCATCTGGTCCCATCACTTTATGGGAAATAGATGGGGAAACAGTAGAAACAGTGTCAGACTTTATTTTTTTGGGCTCCAAAATCACTGCAGATGGTGATTGCAGCCATGAAATTAAAAGACACTTACTCCTTGGAAGGAAGGTTATGACCAACCTAGATAGCATTTTTAAAAGCAGAGACATTACTTTGCCAACAAAGGTCAGTCTAGTCAAGGCTATTGTTTTTCCAGTGGTCATGTATGGATGTGAGAGTTGGACGGTGAAGAAAGCTGAGCGCCAAAGAATTGATGCTTTTGAATTGTGGTGTTGGAGAAGACTCTTGAAAGTCCCTTGGACTGCAAGGAGATCCAACCAGTCCATCCTAAAGGAGATCAATCCTGGGTGTTCATTGGAAGGTCTGATGTTGAAGCTGAAACTCCGATACTTTGGCCACCTCATGCGAAGAGTTGACTCATTGGAAAAGACCCTAATGCTGGGAAAGATTGGGGGCAGGAAGAGAAGGGGACGACAGAGGATGAGATGGTTGGATGGCATCACCAACTCCATGGACATGGGTTTGGGTAAACTCCGGGAGTTGGTGATGGACAGGGAGGCCTGGCGTGCTGCGATTCATGGGGTCGCAAAGAGTCGGAAACGACTGAGTGACTGAACTGAACTGAACTGCGTTAGAAGTTAACCGGGTTGATATCATACATTTTGCTACAGGTGGTAGTTTCAGTGATGAGGGGCCTAATCCAACCAGTAAATAAAGACTGGGTAATAATAGAATCCACTGCATTCCAAGAGATAGGAAGATCATCCCAAGTCTTCTCTTCCTGGAGACAGTGACAGGTCCTATCCCCTTCTCTTATCAGTGATGGTGGGAATTTACAGCCTTTCTTTGTGAGAAGGATGAAACGTGGAAAACAGACAAATTGTCTACCTTTGCCCTTATCATTGAGGTGATTGTAACAGCTTGTATACATTCAAAGAGCCTGTTTTATCAGCAGCCTTCTCCACCTGCCTCTCACAGCTCACTTGTGAGTTCAAGATTTTCATGTTCATGTGGGATTCATCAGAGGTAGGGATCTGTTTTCATTCATCTACATAAATACAGTGCCTATCATAGTACGTGACACATAATTAACCACCCAACAAATATTTGTTGAATGAATATCTTTTTCAAGCTTCATACCAGCAAAACAGTAAGATCAAAAGCCATAATGGATGTGTTCTTATCTTGGGGATGTAAGGATAATTAGGGGTTCCACAACCAGCACCAAACCCCAGGACTAAACCAAGGAGGTAAGGCAACCCAGAACCCCTTCTAATACAACCAGCATCACACTTAATGGTGAACAACTAACTGTATGCTCTCCTGTTAGGGAATGAAGTAAGGATGTTCATTCTCACTACTCATATTCACCAGAGTATAGGAAATTCTAACTAATGCAATTGACAAGAAAAAAAAAAGACAAAGATCAGAAAGGAAGAAATAAAATTGCCCCCGTTTTCATATTGTCTATACAGAATATCCCAAGATATCTACTAAGAAAAATTCCTGGAACCAATAAGTGGGTTCAGCAAGGTTTCAGGATATAAGATCAACACACACAAAAATCAACTACATTTTATATACTAATAATGAACATATGGACACTAAAATTAAAAACACAACACCATTTATATTTACTCCAAAGAAAGTGAAATACTTAGGCATATACTTAACAAAACATGCACGATTTGTATGCCAAAAATTATAAAAGACTGGTGAAAGAAATCAAAGAAGCCCTAATAAATGGAAAGATATTCCATTACATGGATTAGAAGACTCAATAGAGTAAATATGTCAATTCTCTCCAAATTGATATGTAAGTTTAATGCAATTCTTATCAAAATGTGAGCAACTTTTTTATAGACATAGACAAACTTATTCTAAAATTTATATGGAAAAGTACAAGCCCTGGAATAGCCAAGACAATCTTGAAAAAGAAGGATAAAGGGAGGAGTTAACCTATCCAATATTCAGGTCTGTTATTTAACTAGAGTAAACAAGGCAGTAGAGCATGCATGTGTGAGTGCTCAAGTATTAATGGGTAAACAGATATTTGGGTTAATGGAACAGAATAGAGAAACCAGAAGTAACTAATTTTTGATAAAGGTGCAAAAATAATTCAATGGAGAAAAATAGCATTTTTAGCAGTGTTGCAGCAATTAGACATCCGTAGGGAGGAAAAATCATAGACAAAAAAAAAAAGCAACCCTTGACCTAAATCTCATACTTCATACAAAAATTAACACAAGAGGTAAAATACAAAACTATGAAAGATTTAGAAAAAGAAAACAGCAGTTTTTAGACTTGACACCAAAAGTGCAATCAGTTAAAGGAAAAATTGATAAATTCAACCTCATCAAAATCTAAAATGTTTGTTCTGTAATACACCCCATTAAGAGGATAAAAAGACAAGCTACATACTAAGGAGAACTATTTGCCAATCACATATTAGATACAAAGGACTAATATGTAGAATATATAAAGAACTCTCAAAACTCAACAGTAAATAAGCAAATAGACCAACTTCCCTGGTGGCACAGTGGATAAGAATCTGCCTACCAATGCAGAGGACATGGGTTGGATCCCTGGTCTGGGAAGATTCCACAGGCCTCAGAGCAACTAAGCCCGTCACCACAGCTATTGCGCCTGCATGCTGTAACTACTGAAGCCCGTGCACCTAGAGCCTATGCTCTGCAACAGGAGAAGTCACCGCTGACCATAACTAGAGGAAGCTCACGTGCAACAACAAAGACCCAGTGCAGCCAAAATAAATAAATACATAATTTTAAAAAGAGAGATAATCCATAAAAAATAAGCAAATATATTGATTAGAAAAATGGACAAAAGACAAGAAGAGGTATTTCACCAAAGAGGATAGACAGATGGCAAATGAGTACATGAATAGATGTTCAGCTTCATTAGCAATTAGGAAAAAGTACACAAAAAAACTCACAATGAGATATCACTATATATCTATCTGGGCTTCCTAGGTGGTCCAATGGTAAAGAATCTGCCTGACAATGCAAGGAGATGCAAGAGATGTGAGTTGGATCCCTAGGTTGGGAAAATCCCCTGGAGGAGGAAATGGCAACCTACTCCAATATCCTTGCCTGGGAAATCCCATGGACAGAGGAGCCTGGTGTGCTACAGTCCATGGGGTCACAAAGAGTCAGATGCGACTGAGCACTCATGCATGCATACATCTATCTAAAGAATAGCTAAAATAAAGAATAACAACAATGTCAAATACTGGCCAGGATGTGTGGTGAAAATGGATCACTCATATATTGCTGGTGAGAATGGAAAACGATTATGCTACTCTGGAAAACAATTTGACCATTTCTTATAAAACTAAACATGCAACTAGCATATAATTCAACAATGACACTCTGGGGTGGAGTGCAAAGTTTCCAAAGAAGTGGAAACTTACATTCAAATAAAAATCTGTATACGAATATTCATAGTAGTTTTATACATGATAGCCAAAATCTGTAAACAACCCAGACATTCTTCAACAAGTGAATGATTAAACAAACCATCATACACCCACAGTATAGAATACTGTTCAATAATAAAAAGAAATGAACTATTGATACCTATAAAAACTTGAATCAAATTTGATAGAATTATGCTGAGTTTCTCACTCAGTCAATCCAAAAAGGTTACATAGTATATGATTTCATTTATATAACAAATGACAAAATTTTGAAATTTGAGGTTGTCAGGGGTTAAATATGGGACAAGGTACTGGGGAGAAGAATGGGGGGGAAGCGATAGTTAGGGAGTTTGGGATGGACATATACACACTGCTATATTTTAAATGGATAACCAAAAATGACCTACAGTATAGCACAGGGAACTCTGCTCAATGTTATGTGGCAGCCTGGATGGGAGGGGAGTTTGGGGGAAAATGGATACATGTATATGTATGGCTGAGTCCCTTTGCTGTTCACCTGAAACTATCACAACATTGTTAATTAGCTACACCCCAATACAAAATAAAAAGGGTTTTAAAAAAAGATGGAGCAAGGTAGAGCAGGATGGAAGTGGATATGGCAACAGAGGGATCCTCGTGGTAATGAAACTGTTCTGTATCTTGACTGTGTGGTGAATATACAAACCTACACGTGATAAAATGGTACAGATCTAAGTACATGCAAACACACAATGAGTGGAAGCAAAACTGGGAAAATATAAAGACTGGTCAGTGTCCTGACTGTGATACTGTATGATAGTTCTGTGAGATGTTACCATTGGGGGAAAATTAGATAAAGGGTACAGGGGATCTTTCTATATTATTTGTTTTAATGTATATGCACAGAGTCAGACCTGACTGAAGCAACTTAGCACACATGCTACAATTATCTCAAAATAAAAATCAACAACCCTACAAATCAGAGCTTCCTCCCCACTCCCCTCCCCGCCTCCCTCCTCCACCACCCCAGCTAGTTGCTAAACACTTAGCATACATACCCACTTCTCTTTGGAGAAGCAACTTTGTGTTAGTAAACCTTGGTATAGTTTTTTTCTGAGTGCCTCACAGAAGACATAGTAGATGTTAGAGGCAATGGAAGAGCCTGTGACCTTGGGAGAGTAGTTTTACTTCCCTGGGCCTTCATTTTCCTCATCTGTAAACTGGAGACTTACTACTAGAGGAAAAGAAAATGAATACTTACAGAGAACCTACTTTTACCTGTGTCTCCTTCATTCATCCTCTAGCAAACCCAATGAGCCACACAGAATCAGTGTCCCAGTTTCGGATAAAGAAAGAGGCAGAGAGACATGCCTATCAGAGAAGAGAGATGTGGGTAGAACCCACATCCGGCCCTCTTTTCATTACTGCCCACTGCCCTGGAAGCCTGTCCAATTCTCTGCCACTAAAGCCTACAAGAAAAAATGGCACCAATACCAGTCCAGTACTCTTTGCCTGAAAATCCTATGGACAAGAGGGTAGGCTGCAGTCCATGGGGTCGTCGCTAAGGGTCGGACACGACTGAGCGACTTCACTTTCACTTTTCACTTTCATGCATTGGAGAAGGATAATGGCACTACACACTCCAGTGTTCATGCCTGGAGAATCCACCAGGGACGGGGGAGCCTGGTGGGCTGCTCTGCGCAGGGTATCATGGGGGCTTCCCTGATGGCTCAGTGGTAAAGAATCCACCTGCCAATGCAAGAGACACAGGTTTAATCCTTGGGTCAGGAAGATCCCCTGGAGAAGGAAATGGCTACCCACCCCAGTATTCTTGGCTTCCCCAGTGGCTCAGTTGGTAAAGAATCTGCCCGCAATGAAGGAGACCTGGGTTCAATCCCTGGGTGGGGAAGATCCCTTGGAAGAGGATATGGCAACATGCTCCAGTATTCTTGCCTGGAGAATTCCATGGACAGAGGAGCCTGGTGGGCTACAGTCCATGGGGTTGTAGAGAGTCAGATACAACTTAGTGACTAAACAACAACAACAACTACAGGGGATCACAGTCAGCAGCTGTGAGCCAAGGGAAGATGGGTATGAACCGTGGATGAAAATGTCCAGGGGTAAAACATTGGTACTGGCTCATGCAAGAGGAAAGAAGTGTCTTCTTAGGTTGGAAAGCACGTTGCTCACCAAAGACTACCTTCCAACCAATCTCCTCTGTGTTTTCCTCACAAAGTCTACAGGTTGGCTACCCAAGATGATCACAGGCAAGGCAGTTCAGTGGTTAGAGCCCTGAGCTGAGGGCCAGGAGACATGGACTAGCCAGCCCTGTGACTTCCTCTAAGACCTTGGACTAGCCATGCTCCCCATCTGGGATTCAATGCCCTCGTCTATGAAATGAAAGGTTCGGATTAGTTGTTGCCTAGGCCTCTCTAAGCCCTGCCAGCCTTCACGTTCAAGGTTAGCTCTAAGACCTGCATGAAGGGCCTGCCTGAATCTGCCACAGCTCACAAATATTATTGGAACAGAAGTCCTAGTCGAATTTCATTTTTCTTCTGAGGCTGTTTATTGCCTAACAAAATGTACTTAGTGGTAAATTCGTGACTGTGATCTTAAGTGCAGGCTACAAACCCACAGACAAAAAAAAAAAACAAAACCCAGTTAGGGGAGGGGGGAGGAGCCCGGAGCCCAAAGAGGGAGGGCCAGGCAGAGGGTTGGGAAAACTCGAATTCACAGGAGTGTCTTATAAACACCGGCACCATTCCTTACTTATTCACATCGTCTGCCCTGTCTGGGTTCCGCGTGGTCTCCACTTCTTGTTAGCGTTTCAGCTGCATACCAGGCCCCAGCTGGCAGTGGCTAATTGCAATCAGCAGGTGAGAAATGTAGGTTCTCCGAAAAGGAATTATCTTCAGCGCTGGGAACCATTCTGGGAAATATAACAGACCTGGGAAGAGAGGGGGAGATGTTTAAAACCTGAACTTCTGTGAAAAGCATTAATTGAAAAAGACAGCCCCGCGCACCAGGAACCCATGACTCGCTCGCCTGAAAATATAATGAAGCAACTTAGTGTGGAAGGAAAGACAGGGGAGCATTTCCATTTCTGCAAAAGCAGCTCCTGCCTCTTGCACACAAGCCTGGCCTGCCCTCTTTTTCCCGGAGACCACAAAGGCTGCCTCTTCTCAGCTCGGCTTGTACCTTGACGTTTTTCTGCCTGAGCAAAATCACTGCACCAAGCTGAGGGCTTTTCATTTGTTTTTATTTACTTTATTTTCAAGAAAGATGTAAAGCTGTCTACTCTGGGGCAGGATGACTTGAGGAAGCAAGTTCAAAATCGGTTCACAGTCTCTCAAGGTCGCTGGATAACCAGGAGCTTACTCTGCCTGGTACCAAGTGAGGTGGGGGATGGGACACGGGTGCAGCCACACACCCTACAAGGCCGTTCAGCTATTTGGGGAAACAAGCCCAGGGTCAAAGAGCAAGATCTGGAGGTGCCTGTGTCCTCAGCCCTGAGAGCAGCCGCCATAAACACCCGCCTGATCACCTACGGAATCAGCTTCTCTCTGTGCCTTGTCAGGAAAAGGAGTGAAAAGTGTACCAGAGGGGTGATTTGAATTTCATTTTCTCACTCTGTCCCCCTGTGGGGAAGGCCGCGTGGTACTGCATGCTGATTCAAAGAAAATTGTCTCTGCTCGCTGAGGTTTAAGGCCAGGCATGGGCAGCTCACATCACACTGGGCTATGGGGCACCCAGCAGACTGTCTTTGGGAAGGAGGGTGCATCACACAACAGAAGTGGGGTTGGGGGGCTGGCCTGGCAACGTTTCCAGAGCAGGTGGGTGGGATTTGGCACATAGCGACCCTTCACTTGACTTCAGTGCTCCCATTCCATAAAAGGCAAGTGATAAGATGTGGCTTAAAACACAAAAGATTCCTTTCCCCAAAGGAATGTGAACTGGGGTTTGGAAAGGGTCGGTGGCTCAGGTATCCCTTCCTTTGGGTTGTTTGTAGGCCAAGATGGAGGGAGCAGATAAGTGCTGCAGCCAATCTCAGAATGAAACCCCAGTCCCTGGTGGGAGGTCAGTCTAAGGACGCACCAGCTGTGGAATCTGTCCACCTGCGAGGGCCCCACCCCCGCTCCCCAGCCACCCTGTGGGCCGAAGGAATGTCAGAGGAGAGATTAGAGTCTCAAGGGGAGGAGATAAACAGGCCTGGAGACCTTTCAGCCTTGGAGGCAAACCCCAGGCTTTGCGATCAAAAGACAAACAAACAGCCATTCCCACTGGGTTTCTCAAACCTGCTGAGCGGCACAAACGTTTCCTCCCCTATAAACAGGCTCACCTGAAGAAGGCGAAGAAAACCAGACCCTGAGATCGAATGCAGTTTTTGGCAGACCCCTTAGGAGAAACTGCTGCAGACAGCCTATCAAGTGCTTTTCTCACATCTCTCAGAAATAAGATGTCAAAGTTTGAACATAAACCACGAACAAACACAATCGGCCTGGTGTTTCATGCCAGCTTCCCTGTTCTGACACAGGGCAGCTTTCGAAAATGAACTTCAGCCTTAGAAGCTGTTGACAGGATTTTTAGAGCAGCCAGGGAATTTAGAAGGTAAGCAGAGAGAAGCTACCAGTGGCCTCCTTTTGACAAACACTGGGTTCTATATCGCAGTGTTACACCACACTAGAAGGTACTATTCTTATCGAAGTCTAGGGAGTTGTGGTTCAGGAGGTGTCAAGGGCGAATACAGTGCTAAGACAGACACCCAGTGAGTGTCCACAACCGCGGTGAAGAGAAAGCAAATCTCTGGCCCAGTGAGGCTTACATTTGAATCAGTCATTATACAGTGTGGTAGCAATGGGGGAGGGCTGAGATTTACAGTAGGGTAGTTAGGGAAGGCTCATCGAGAAGTGACTTTTGAGCAAAGGTGAAAAGGAGTCCTGAGAGGAGGTTCTCTAGGGGAAGAGAACCCAGGTGGAGGGGATGATGAGGGCAAACGTCCTGAGATAGAAGAGTGCATGGTCGAGGCAAAGGACACCATGGGAGCCAATGGAGCTGGAGTGGAAAGAAAAGGGGCGTGGCCGCAGATCCTGAATGCAGTAGAGACTCACAGAACATCATAGCAGGTGCCCCACACCACCCCATCAGCCACCTCTGGGGCCCTGTGGGGCTCTCTGGTTCTCTATTAACTAACAATTAATCCCTGATACAGTTCTGCTTAATTATTAACTAGGGGTAGAATTCAGCTCCACCCCTCTGACTTCCTGGACTTCAGTCCTCCTAATATTTCGTCTTGGGGAGGGAGGCATATGGAAAGAGGGAAGGTGACCCTCTCTTAACTCCCCAAGTCCCACAGCAAAAGGTGTCACCATGCACAGCACAAATAAATACAAGCTGGTTGACCTTTCCTCAGCACCTTTTCCACACAAAGAATGGCAAAAGCACTGGAGAGAATTAACTGCACCCTGGACCCATTCAAAGGTGCTTGGAATCTCTTGCCCAAAGACCCAGGATTGATTCAGTGTCTATCATACTTATGTACTCTGCTCTGGCCCAAAGAGTACTGCCAACACCATCTACCCTGCACAGTGTGAGATGGGGCTCGGGGTGAACCAGGCATTTTGATGACAAATTCTTGGCTGGATGCCCTAAAAGTTTCCTTGGCCAGAACTTCCCCATTTGCTTTTCAGCATTTATTGATACTAGCATTGCATCAGGCTGCCAGAACCTGTAAACAGAGGTGACACTGGAAGCAGGAAGTTGTCCTGGAAGTCTAGGGCCCTGGGATCTGCGGCAAACAAAGCCGTGGGACTGTATGAGTTAGGGTTGTGTCTGACGCAGAAAATGCTTCAAGCCTACAGAGTAAGGGATTTATGAGAGGCCAGAACCCTCCAGGGGGGCTTCCCTGGTGGCTCAGTGGTAAAGAATCTGCCTGCCAATGCAGGAGATCCTGGGTTCAATTCCTGGGTCAGGAAGGTCCCCTGGAGAAGGGCATGACAACCCACTCCAGTATTATGACCTGGAGAAAATCCCATAGACAGAGGAGCCTGGCGGGCTACAGTCCATAGCGTCACAAAGAGTCAAGCACAACTGAAGCAACTTCGCATGCAGGTGCACAGAACCTTCCACGGCTGCAGATGTTAAGCAGTGCTATGGCTGCTGGCCCGCAGCCCTTGTTAAGCCTGAAGACAGAAGGGTGGGAGGGAGGGCAAGATGGGTGGCCCGTAGCACTAAGCCACACACACGCCCGCCCACCCAGATGCTCAGGGGAGCTACAGGGGCCACCGCCCACACCAAGCATACACATGCCTGCTGCTTCCCTCTCACCTGCCAAATCGCACCCCATTTCTCTGTTGGCCCACCCGAACCATAGAGGGAAATGAGAAGAGTTCCATGAAACGTAGTTCCAGTTTGGCCACCACAGAACAAAGCTACTGCAGTGACTTTGACCTCAGGCCTGTTTCCTCGCTCACAACACCCAGGGTTTGGGTTTGGCCCAAAGGAAACTGTTGGGAGCATCTTTATCACAGTAACAGTGTGTTTTTTTCCCTCACTGGGAAACCAGATCAACACACATTGTGTGCAGAGGTACCAGGAGCCCCCAGGTGCTATCTTCAATGTCGGAGCCTCCACAAGCTGGAAAGAGTCCAGTGTCTTGGCCGCAATCCTTGGATGAATTCTTTGTTCCGTGGTTCCGTGGGTGTGCACAGATCACCTCATTCCTGCGCACCACCCCTAACCCGAGGCCGGGAGGATGGAGGTGGTGACAAAGTCTGACCTCCGTCTCCAGCAATCAGGCTGAGCGGTCCCAGGAGGTTGCAGAAAGATTCTGAGGCTGCACACAGTTCAATTAACAATCTGGACCCAAAACATATTCACTAGGGGCTCACCTTCCAGGTGATTCCAGAATGCTCTCATACAACCTAATGAAAACCTTTCTGGGTAAATAAACGTGAGCATTGTCATCTGTGAAGCACTGTCTGCAAAGTAGGCTCTCTGCAGACTCCACTCTTAGGGACCCTGGAGGGGAGAGACAGGAAAAGACCAGATACAGTAAAGATAAAGAGTTGTAAATGCAGAAAAGGAATTGAAAGAAATTAAATTGTATGGGAAGAAAGACTCTCATTTATGACCAAGGAAATGAAGAGGAGAAAGAACACAGCCATTAAAGAGAAGGGGGGCTGGATCTGATCTTCTCTAAAACTCTGTGTTCTTAGGAGAATATCATCAAAATCTAATGCTAGACAATCCCATGTCAGCATTATGTGAGATGCAAAGAAAGGAAGGAAAGGAAAGTGCCAGAAGAATACCTTCCTTCAGAGCACTGTTAGGAGGAAGGAATTTTTATTTATTGTGGGACAGGGATGGTGGTACCATCCTGAACGACACAGCCATGGTCCTGAAATTACACCCTCTGGACTTCTGCCTTGTGAGACGTATGGCTGTCTGAGGGAAGAAAGACCATTTTCCCTCTACCCTTCTACGTTCTCGGCTGAGACCACCCACCACCCACGCCAGTAATAAAAAAGACAGATTACCAGGAGAAAAACCAAACAGAAGTCTAATAACGTGTTTACCTTCTATATGGGAGAGAACCGGGAAAACTGAGTACCTCCCCCAAATGCCTCAACTCATCACCTTAAATGACATTTCTAGCTAAAAAAAAAGATGTTGGGGATGGGAGAACCATTTATGGGAGGTTAAAAGGAAAAGCACAGTAAACAAGGATAAGGTTGTTCTGTAGATTTAAGTCCTTGCCTTCTCTACTGATAGGAATTTCTAGAGTTCAGAATCATCTTTCTCCTCTTGGTACACAGAGGGAGACACCCTAACAAATGGAGATTTTTCTTATAAATGTCCCTTACAAAAGGGTAACTCCTACTCTGTTTTCAAAATTTTTCCTATGTCTGCTGTTTCTTAAAAATAATCAGCCTAAAATAATCCTTATGCCACCAAAGCATACTTGGGGATGAGAAATTTTGCTCCCCTTCAGCTGGGGCATGTGTGATGCCTTGACCAGAGCAAGGTAGTTCACACCCCAGCCAGAGAATCTCCAAGGTGCGAAGGCAGGCCAGCAGGAGGGCCAACACCACCGTAATCTAGCCTAGGGAGGAAGAGGCACGGAAGGCTTAAAACTGGGGAAGAGCTTATGTCCACACAAGAACCATGCACATGGATGTTTACAGAAGCTTTATTCATAGTTGGCAAAACTTGGAAGCAACCAAGATATTTAATAGGTGAATGGATAAATAAACTATGGTGCATCCAGACAATGGAATATGATTCAATGCTTTTAAAAATGAGCTACGAAGCTGTGAAAAGACATGGAGGAATCATAAACCATATTACTAACTGAAAGTTGCCAATCTGAAAAGGACATATACTATAGGATTACAGATATATGATGTTTTGGAAAAGGCAAAAGTATAGAGACAGTAAACAGGGGCTTGGGGTGTGGGGAGGGAAGAACAGGTAGAGCGCAGACAATTTTTAGAACAGTGAAGATATTCTGTATAATCCTGTAATGGTGTATACAGGTAATTTATACATTTGTCTGGGACTTCCCTGGTAGCTCAGCTGGTAAAGAATCTACCTGCAATGCAGGAGACTGCAGTTTGATTCCTGGGTCAGGAAGATCCCCTGGAGAATGGATAGGCTACCTACTCCAGTATTCATGGGCTTTCCTGGTGGCTCAGATGGTAAAGAATTTGCCTGCAATGCAGGAGACATGGGTTCGATCCCTGGGTTGGGAAGATCCCCTGGAGGAGGGTACGACAATCCACTCCACTACTCTTGCCTGGAGAATCCCCACAGACAGTGGAGCCTGGTGGGCTATAGTCCATGGGGTCCCAAAGAGTTGGACATGACTGAGCAACTAAGCACAGCACATATATTTGTCCAAATCCACAGAATGTACAACACCAAGAGTGAGCCCTAAGGTAAAGTATGGACTTTGGGTAATTATGACGGGTTAATGTATTATAGGTTTGTCAGTTGTAACAAATGTACCCCTCTGTGGTGGGTGTCAATGGCAAAGGTTATGCCTGGTGGGTGTAGAGCATACATAGGAAATCTCTGCACCTTCCTCCCAACTTTGCTGTGAACATGAAACTACTTATAAGAAAAGTCTTTATAAAAAAAAAGTAGGAGAGGAAACTGAGTCTGAGGTTTCTTAAGGTTCAGATTATCAACAATTAAACTTTGGAAACTCAATCCTAATGTAGTTAGTGAATCGAGCATTCTTGCTAAATTCTCACCCTCTCCGTGGTTCACTGTAAACGTGGCTTGGGTCGCGCATTACTCTGCAAGAATAAAAGTGAGGCCCGTGGCTTTCTGGGGGCAAGAATGACCTAAATTAGAATGTAGCTTGTAATATCTTTGTCTAGTGCAGGAGTTTGCTTTTTTTCCCATAAAGGGCCAGATAGTAAATATTTTAGACTTTGCAGGCCATACAGTCTCTGCAACAACAATTTAAGCCTGCTGTTGAGGCCCGACAGCAGCTAGAGACAGTCCATACACTGGTCGGCATGGCTGTGTTCCAATCAAACTTTACAAAAACAGGCCCAGGCTGGATTTGGCCCATGGGTTGTAATTTGCTCACCACTGGTGTTACACTTTCCTAGAAAGTTGGGCTGGTCTATGCTTAAAATATGTGCAAACTAAGGGCTTAAATTATTCATTACAAAAATATTACACCTGTTCAAACAGAGAAGGAGGAAGGAAATTAAGGAAAAGAGTGGTAAAAAGAAAAGACAGCCAATGTTTTTGTCATCAGCAGTGCGGGGCCAAGGCGGGGTGTGGGGAAGAATTCAGGGACGAGCTGGGAGGAGGAGAAGGTAAAACAGGTCTCGGAGGGGTGGCATACTTGGAGAGCATGAGACAAATAGAGAACATGTGCTCAGGAATCAAGGGACATGAACAGCACCAATCCCAGCCTCACCAAGTCCTCCAAACCCAAAGTCAGGCAGGAAACAAAGACAGAGCAACCTGCAGAGAAAGGCAGGGGTGGGCATCGCGGCCACCCTGTGGAGGTCTCTCGGTGAGGACAGAGCCTTCTCATCTTCCTACAGCACATTATGCTGGAGACACGGCTAAGCTCGTGCTTAAATAAACAATTTAATCAGCAGCCCACAGTTTCCTTTTATCACCCAATCTCCTGGCTAGACGGAATAATTATTTTCCATCTTCTAACCGCTGGTCTGTTAAGCATCAGCTGAAGCAAACAGAATACCAGGTACCGCTGAATGGCACCACAGCCCCAGTCTCTTACTAATGTAATTCCTACAGTGGCTGGTTTTCTAAAGATCTTGCAACCAAACATGGGTGTCTCAGAAGGACGTGTCTCAAATACTTTGTAAAAAAGTACTTGAAGGTAGGAGGAAAGGAAGGGGTTTTTCATCTAAGATGACTGTGGCCAGTGTTCTGATCACTAACAAAGCAAATGAATCTATGGGTCAGATTACAAGCAATACCATCACCAGTTGGAATAGGGAGGGACTTTCTAGACGCCATCTGATGACCAATGCATTAGGACACTCTCAGCCTTACTTCCCCACTTGTAAAGAGCAGCTACTAATGTTTGCCACATGGAGGTGTTCTGTGGAATCAATTAGATAGTGTAGTACATTATCTAACCCAGCTTCCAGCATAGAGCTCTCTAAATAGGAGGTACCTTGATATTATCTATGGGGCTTTCCTGGTGGCTCAGATGGTAAAGAATCTTATGCAGTGCAGGAGACGCAGTTTCGATCCTTGGGTCAGGAAGATCCCTTGGAGAAGGGAATGGCAACCAACTCCAGCATTCTTGCCTGAGGAATCCCAGAGGAGCCTGGCAGGCTACAGTCCATTGGGTCGCAAAGAGTCAGACACGACTGAGCAACTAACCCTTATTATTATCTATGACTGATACAACTCAATTCTTCCACAAGGACAGTCACTCCTTTGGGTCACTCAATCGGGTGTGAGAATTGCAGTCCTTAAAAAAAGATGTTTTTCTTGCTCTTTATCAGTCTTCCCTTGGTATGCACCTCCTACATAGGAGCTTCCCTACAACAGGCTCATGCCTGGTGTAGGAATTATTTACATTCAAGGAAAGGCACTGCGCTGGAACCCACTCCTTGGCGGCCATCCCATTTCTGAGGCGGTGTGGAATTGCGGAAGTAGATAGGAGTCAGGATAACCTAAGACTATAAAATCTTTTGGGTAATCAGACATGCCATCCACTGAGTCACAGGTTTCTTTTGGCAGGTGAATGGGGAAACACCCTTCCTGGCTCTGCAGCCCTTCCCAAATCCACTCCCTCCCCGGCCTGCGCTCCCTCCTCCTGGAAGCCCATGTGCCTCACCCACAGTCCACCCATGTGGCCAGCAGGGAGGGGAAGGACTTACCACACAACCAAGGCCTTTTGTGGTCCCAGCAACACCCTCCTCACAGCCCCTCTGTCATCAAAACTCACAGGAACTCCTGCAGCTGCAGCCCCCTCCCCCCCACCGGCTGTCCTCTGAGACATCCATCAGGGCTCCCTCTGTTCCATCCCCAACACATGGCCAGGAGGCTTATTGCAAAGACCCAGATGTGCTCCAGGCACCACCCTGCCTAAAAACCATGGCATGTAGAACAAAGTTCACATTCCTCACTAAGACCTGAAAAGCCTGTCCCAACCTGGCTCCTGCCTACCCTGGGCAGCCTCACCTTCATGGCTTTGCTCTAACTGTTCTCTCTGCATGCCCCCTCCCATCTGTTCATCCAACTTCCGCTCAACATTTAACCTCCAGTTCAAATGCTATCCTATTTCTGACATCCCCCCATTTCTGACATCCCCCTATTTGGGCAGTACCAATCACCCCCTGTTCTATATTCCTGTAGGAACTTGTACATACCTCTGTTCTAGTACTTTCCAAACATTAGTATAACTATTTGCTGATGGTTTGTGTTCCCGCTTGGCTATAACTCCAATAAAGACATATACACACTGCTATATTTTAAAGAGATAACCAACAGGGACCTACTGTATACTCTGCTCAATGTTAGGAAACTCTGCTCAATGTTATGTGGCAACCCTGGTGATACGGGGAGTTAGGGGGCAATGGATACATGTATATATTATATATATGTGGCTGTGTTACTCTGCTGTACACCTGAAACTATCACAACATTGTTAATCTGCTATACCCCAATACAAAATAAAAAGTTTAATAAATAAAAAAGAAATAGATAACCAACAAGGACTTATTGTATAAAACAGGGAATTCTATTCAATACTCTGTAATAACCTAAATATGAAAGAATCTAAAAAAGAATAGATACATACATATGTATAACTGAATCACTTTACACCTGGAACTTGCATGACATTGTTAAACTATACCCCAATATAAAATAAAATTTTAAAAAATAAAGTACCTTTTAGAACAGAAAAGCCCATTATACAGAGTGAAGTAAGCCAGAAAGAAAAACACCAATACAGTATACTAATGCATATGTATGGAATTTGAAAGATGGTAACGATAACCCTATATGCGAGACAGAATAAGAGACACAGATGCATAGAACAGTCGTATGGACTCTGAGGGAGAAGGTGAGGGCGGGATGTTTTGAGAGAATAGCATTGAAACATGTATATTATCATATGTGAAACAGAACGCCAGTCCAGGTTCGATGCATGAGACAAATGCTCAGGGCTGGGGCAATGGGATGACCCAGAGGGATAGGATGGGGAGGGAGGTGGGAGGAGGGTTCAGGATGGGGAACACATGTACACCTATGGCTGATTCATGTCAATGTATGGCAAAAACCACTACAATATTGTAAAGTAATTAGCCCCCAACTAAAATAAATAAATTTATTTAAAAAAATAAATAAAAGCTACTTCCGCTAAAAAATAAAAATAAAAAAATAAATAAAATCAATGGTTTCTCTGAAAAAAAAGGACATGAACTAGGGAACTATATTCAATATCCTATAATAAACCATAATGAAAAATATATATGTATAAAATGCACATATAACTAAGTCACCTTGCTGTACACCAGAAGCTAACATATGATTATCAATCAACTATACTTCAATAAAATAAATTAAAAAAAAAACACACAAGCTATGATTTTTTTTCATTTTGGTATTTCCAACATCCAACATCCTACCTGGCATGTGGTAGTGGATGTGTTTTG
Organism: Okapia johnstoni; assembly: GCA_024291935.2. NCBI lineage: Eukaryota > Metazoa > Chordata > Mammalia > Artiodactyla > Giraffidae > Okapia > Okapia johnstoni. Next base: position 30,791,965 of record CM044305.1, on the reverse strand, counting down.
CTAATGGCATGGAATAAATTGAAAGAACGAAGTCCATGGGTAGCAGGCGAGCAAGCATGGGAGTGACTGTTGCAGGTAAGATATGAGAAATCCAGAGGCAGCTTCAAGGGAGTCTACTAATATTTCTTTGTAATGATTTTAAATTATTCTTAGAATCAAGATAATTTATCATCATTTTGAATCACACATTCATCATTCCGATTCTTTTCTTTTTATATAGTTTTGTTATAGCTACATTCCTATTGAAATATAAATATTTTATTTTAGTTGTTTGTAACTTCAACCAAAAAGAACAATATGCCATATGTAATCTTTTAGAGCTTATTTTTTCGGATTTTTTATTGCTAAGATTCATCCATATTTTTATGTAACTGTTGTTCATTCATTTAGACTTCTGTGTAATTGTTCCCTATGTGTGTATCTCATGCTCTATTTTTCCACTCACCTTCAATGAGCATTTGGATTGAGATAGAGTTGCCAGATTTAGCAAGTAAAAACATAAAACAAACAGTTCAATTTGAATTTCAGATAAACATTGGATTTTTAAATATCAGTTTGTCCCACAAAATATTCAAAAATGATTATACCAAAAAATCATTCATTGTCTGAAATTCAAATTGAACTAGGCATCCTGTATTTTATCTGGCAACCCTACCTTGAGAATGAAGCTGCTGTGAACATTCCTATATGTGTCTCCTATTGGATATGTCAGGGTTTCTCTTGGGTTTATACCTACGTGTGTGACTATTTGACTTGAGAAGGAAAAACAAACTGCTTTCTTAAATGGCTGCTCTTGATGTGGGCTCAATCCCTGGGTCAGGAAGATTCCCTGGAGAAGGAAATGGCAACCCAGTATCCTTGCTTGGGAAATCCATGGACAGAGGAGCCTGGTGGACCACAGTCCGTGGGTCATCGAGTCGGACACAACTGAGCCACTGGGCATGCACACATAAGGACTCTTGAGCCCCATCCCCATTTTGAGAGTCAGAGTTGGGGGAAAGAGGACTGTGTATCAGGAGAATGGTGAAGACCAGTAGCTCTGGAGTGAACACCCTCTTCTCGCCCTTTTAAGGCAGGGGTTAGGGTGTTCCTCTTCAACCACAAGCCCAGTAAGGGGCCTTCAAGGTGCTTTTTCAGGGTGTTTCCTGAAGCTGGGAGCCCCAGGGAACCTCACCGATGCCCTTGAGAGCTAAAGTACCTGCAGCCCCAGGGCCATCTAGGGGAGAGCAAAGGGCTGTGGAGTGATTTGGCCGCCAAGTCAGTAGTGACTGCTGCCTTGGGGTGACCCTGGACTCTCAGTGTATGTTGGAAGAAGAGATGGAAAAGTGTGACCTATGAATTCAAAGTGGCCATGGCACAGAGAGCTGATGTGGGGGTTCATTTGGATCCTGACCAGTAGTGCAAGGCAACCTCAGCAGCAACAGGTTGGAGGTGTCCTGCTAGATTTCTAACTGGGGAGCAGCCCATGGCCACCACTTTTTATAGGATGACACCCTTTATATGATGATATATCAGGCCATGGGAAACTTGGAAAAGCCCCGCAGAACACTACAAGAAAGAAGGAGTTGGCTTTATTCATCTTCTATACCCTCCCTCTCCCAGCTTCAGTAGTGGAGGAAGCAAAATGGCAACCAACATATGGAACTAGTGAACAGCAGGGGGGGCAAAATTCTGTTCCCTATCTACCTCTCCACTGCAGCCTTTTAGGCTAAAAGAGGCCTGAGGCAGGCAGGGAAAACCTTTAATGCTAAGCCAAGCTTGGAGTTTTGACTTTTAACATCTTGCATGGGACATTCTAATTGCTCAGTTACAACTTGAAAAGTCAGTTATAATCTATCATCTCTGGACCACTATCATATACTATGCACACCAAAAAAAAAAAAAAAAAGAACTCAAAATGGATTAAAGACTTCAATGTAATCCCTAAAACCATAAAACTCCTAGAAGAAAACATAGGCAGTAAGCTTGCTGACATAGGCTGGTGATAATATTTTTAATCTGACATGAAAAGTAAAAGCAATAAAAGAAAAAATAAACAAGTGGGACTACATCACACTAAAAAGATTCTGTACAACAAAGGAAGACATCAACAAAATGAAAAGGCAAGCTACTGAATGGGAGAAGATATTTGCAAGTCATATATCCGACAAAAGGTGAATACCCAAAATATTTAAAGTACTCGTACAAGTCAACAAGGGACTTCCCTTGTAGCTCAGTCGGTAAAGGATCTGCCTGCAGTGCAGGAGGCCCAGGTTCAATCCCTGGGTTGGGAAGATCCCCTGGAGAAGGAAATGGCAACCCACTCCAGGATCCTTGCCTGGAAAATCTCATTGACAGAGGAGCCTGGTGGGCTGCAGTCCATGGGGTCGCAAAGAGTCGGACACAACTGAGCGACTAACACAGTTACAAGTCAACAGCAAAAAACAAACAATCTGATCAAAGACTGGGCAGAAGTTCTAAACAGGCATTTTTCCAAAGAAGACAGATAGGTGGCTAACAGATACATGAGAAGATGTTTATCATCACTAATCACAAGAGAAAAGAAAATCCAAACCACAATGAGATATCACCTCACACCTGTCATAAGGGCTATCATCAAAAAGACAAGAATAACAAGTACTGGTGAGGATGTGGAGGAAAGGAAACCATGCGCTGTTGGTAAGAATGTAAAGTGGCGCAGCTGCTATGGAGAACAGCATGGAGATCCCTCAAAAAATTAAGAATATAACTACTATATGATCCAGAAATTCCACTTCTGGGTATTTATCTGAAGAAAACAAAAACACTAACTTGAAAAGATATCTGCATTCTCATGTCCATTGCAGCATTATTTGCAATAACCAAGATATGGAAACAACCTAAGTGGCCACTGATGGATGAATGGGTAAAGAAATTGTGGTATATGGATATAATGGAGTATTACTCAGCCATAAAAAATAAGGAAATCTTGCCCTGTGCAACAACACAGTGGATTGTCACAGGGTGAGGTCAGGCAGGGGGAATGGGTGAAGGGGTCAAACGGTAAAAAAAAAAGAGCATAATAGCAAAAGTGGAACAAATATATAATGCTCAGATCCAAAAGCCACTTTAAAACAAGGTATGTCAAGTCCATAAAAATGAATATTTGTGGCAGTCAAGTGGAATGAAATATTGTTACTACCAATCTCTGGCTATGTAGGGAAGAGCCAATGGGGACAAGCTGAGTGACCTGAAAAGGCACACACACACACACACACATACACAAATTATGATATTAATGCTAAGCAATAATTGTTTATCAGTGAGGGTGAAGGTGAGAAGAAACTAAAAAAAGATCATGAAAAACAAAAGGGGATAAGGTAGCAAAACAGAAGATGTACTTTATGGCTAGAATGTTACTTAAATGAACAAAGGGAAAAATACTAAACATCTGTTCTATTGAACTCACCTTTTTGAATGAATTAGTGAATTCTTGATTATCAAGAGTTGGTATACTAGCTCTTAGTAACTGTGTATTGATACAGTTTTTCCTCTTTGGTCTCTGAAAAAAAAAATCAAGCTTTTTCTCAGTGACATGAGCAAGTGCTCACAACTTAAGTGAAAAAAAAAAGCAGGAGGAAAAAATTACATCTATTGGTTCTCACTATTGTTTAAAAATAGCATATACTGTTGGTAATTGAAACTAGATAGGTAAGTAGTGATGATAACTAAATACATTTATACAATAAAGACTAGAAAGACACTCAAAATATTATTATTAAAAAAAAAACATGGCATGTAATATAGCAAGAATGAACCCTAAGGCAAACTATGGATTATGGGTGAAAATGATGTTTCTATATACAGGTTCATCAATTTCAAAAACTGAACCACTCTGGTAGGGGAGGTTGATGCTGAGGGGTACAGGAGTGTATGGAAATCTCTGTACTTTCCACTCAATTTTGCTACAAACCTAAACCTGCCCTAAAAATAAAGTCTATGTAAAAACAAAGCCAATCTATAGAAATGAGACCTGCTCAGTTTGCAACAACAGGATGTAAGTATACTAATGTCAACGAGGCTATCAGGGATACAGTTTGCAAGCAGAACTCAAGATCTCAACTGGGTGGAAGGATTAGTTGAAAGAAACAAGATGAAATGCAATAAAGATAAATAGAAGCATTTGACCCAGATTCAGTCAATGTCTCTAGTCCAGGGGATGATTCTTGACTCAATATGAGCCAACAGCAAAACATGGCTGCCAAGATAAACACTCAGAATGGTGAGCCATATCAGAGAAGGCTAGGGAAGAGAGGACACTGCCAAACTAGAATGTATAGAACCCAATGACCAGGAAGGTAACAGGTCTGGAAACTTCGATATACAAGAAATAAGTGAAAAAAAAAGGAACATTTGGGCCTGGAAATAAGAAACAGGGAGTCACAAGAGTAGCTTTAAGTTAGTCAAAGAGCCATATTGCGGAAGCGAGGTTAGTTCTAGCAGGCAACATCACAGCAAAAATTATAGAGAGGTAACATGTAGCTGAAGATCTGAAGAACTCTCTCTCAATCCAAGCATCACAACCATGGAACAGGCTGCTATATGGGGCAGAGGACTCCCAGTCAGCTTAAGAATCTCAAAGAAAGCTCAAGAATGATCTACCAGGGTTTGTGTGGGGCCCTGGCCCTACAAGTCCCTTTCGATCTCAACATGCTATGATTCCATATTGGGTTAACTGGGGAAAGCTTATCTGAATTCAGGAAGCAGGTGAATTATAAAGTTTTAACATATACAGATATGAGCTATATCTGAAGCTAAGTAAATAGTGTAGCTTGATGAAAGGCCTTGGGGGCCAGACAGAATGGAGATGAGCCAGGACCAAAATTAGTTAGGTGCCACTAGGTTTGCAAGGCTGATTTAGAGCCTAACATTCAAAGGACACTCATAATCAGTTTCAATAAGAACAAACAACATTCATCAAGCACTAATAACAGGCAGATCCCAAAGGTTCCTGTCTCCTGGAATTAAAAGCCAAATAACTCAAGTTATCTTGGGTCAGATGTAGGTGAACTAAGAGCTAAGGAGAAGGGGCTGTGAAACTAAATCAGAAGCCACACGCCTCTACATGGCTTTGTTTTGCCAATTTTAAAATGCCTATTTAGAGTCTTTGCTTTTAAACGTGAACTTACCTTAAGGGAAACCCTTAAGGGAGACCAGATCTACATGTCCCCCCTGGGCACTTTGTTAGAAATGCAGAGTCACAGTCCCCTCCCCAGACCTACTGAACAAGAACCTGCATTTTAAAAAGAGCCCCAGGTAGCTCACAGGTGCATTCAAATTTGAGAATCACTGCTCTACATTAGAGTGGACCAAAAACATCGCTTTGTTAACTGTCTTATGCTATTGATAGCCAGATACCACAATCCAAATATGGGACATGTATGACCACATTTATGGAGACAATCTCTGCCATGAAGACTCTCCCCTCTGCAAAATAGGTTCCAGTGGTTACAGAAAGACTGACATTGCTATCTAAGAGATCCTAGGCTGAATCAGGAAGCTTGCGTTTAGCCTGAAGTGGTGGCTCAGTCAGTAAAGCTGTCTGCTGCAATGCAGGAGAACTAGGTTCAATCCTTGGGTCAGGAAGATCCCCTGGAGAAGGAAATGGCAACCCACTCCAGTACTCTTACCTAGGAAATCCCATGGACAGAGGAGCCTGATGTGCTACAATCCACTGGGTCGCAAAGAGTCGGACATGACTTAGTGACTAAACTACCATAGGGAACTTGCACTTCAGGACCTGATGGTGTCTGCGAGGATAGGAGAGTGTGTTTGATTCTTGGGATCAAACATCACAGAAGGAAACCAATGCTCTGGAACTTACCAATCTAATGTTAAGAGGAGGGAGGAATTAGGGTGTTTAAGATGAGTGCATTGCCATTCCTAACCTTTAGTGGTTCAGACGGTAAAGAATCTGCCTGCAATGCAGGAGACCTGGGTTCGATCTCTGAGTCGAGAAGATACCCTGGAGAAGGGCATGGCAACCCACTCCAGTATTCTTGCTAGAGAATTCCCCGAACAGAGGAGCCGGTGTGCTACAGTCCATGGGATCACAAAGAGTCAGACATGACCTAGTGACTAACACTTCCACTTCCTTATTATTATTTTAAATATATGACCTTGTGCTCAAACTTGGTACCATGTAGTGCTATTTCAGAAGAAGTGACAGAAGAATCCTGTTCTAGTGTGTTGTAAAGGGTACCTGGCATGTGGCCTGGACTGGAGTTAGAATGAACAAAGGAGATATTAAGTTTTTATAATGAAATACCTTGAAATATATTTTTGCACTACCCAAGTATTACATTGTCCTTTTTAGTGTGAAAAACAACCCAAGAAACCAAGATAAATGCAAAAACATCAAGGCTTGAAATGAAGAATAGTCTGGCCTTGAATGAATCAGAAAATCCATGATTTTAATTCACATCTAACCACAAGGGGCAATGAAATGGGCTTTTGATTTGTTCCAGTTTTAAGACCAAATCCAAACATCTTCTCTAATAAGAATGCTCAAAACCATTATTCATCTAGTAACGTTCCTCCTCTGAAAATTCCAAAAAGGGCTTTCTTTAGATCACCATTTAAACAGAGTTCAGCCTCCCAACTCTCCATGGTTCGGCCCTGTATCCAAGTGCAACTGATTCAGCAGGTGAAGCCCAGGTGCACGAGGAACGAATCTTGAAATCTCTCCAATGGAGCACCCAAGAAGGATAGTAGTTACCTCTGAAGTTCTTATTCACACAACCTTTTTTTTTTTTCCTGCCCCATAAATCAGATGGAAAAAAAGAAATCTTGTTTCACCTTTACAACAGGACAAATTACTTGCAAGCAGAAGGAATGTTGGGTGACCATGCCCTCTGCTTGGTGGGCCAACTTGTGTGACTGGGAGGCTTTGCCCACAGGAATGAATAAATCTGGAAACAAGCGCAGGAGTGGGGGAGGAGGCGGTGGCCGGGGGGTTGCAGGAGACGTGGGAGCCATGGAGGGTGCTAGTTTCCATGCCACAACCTTCCCCTCTAGATGCCTTCCTGTAGCAGTATGTTCCAGACAATCCGGGCACTCCAGGGCAGCTGTTAATCACCATCCACACACTTTTCACTAAGAAAGTCACATTTATTGACAACTTTACCCCTGCCCTGGCTCCACCCAGAGAGGGAGTCTGCTCTCAATGCGTTGGTATTCTGTGGGTCAGAAAAGAACCAGCCTGCCCAAGGTTGAGCATACCCAGGCTTGCTTTACCCATCAGCTCAGCCAATAAATCAGCAGTATTTATTTAGCAGCCACTGTGCGGCTGGTGTTGGGGAATGCGGAAACGAATTGTGCAAGATTCCATGCCTGCTGTCAAGAAGGTCACTGTTTTGTTGGGAGGGAAGGAATAAGATATACCAACATGAAAAACTAGCAGAAATAAAGTGGTAACTAATAAAGGCCAGGGGAGTGATAGAAACAAAGAAGGTTATTGTAACTGCGTTGAAGCAAAGGAAAGCGTATTATAACAGGAATGGGGTTAGAGGGGAGAGGGCAGTCAGTAGATGACCAGTGTGAGTTTGATACATAAAGCAGGGCACCCAAAGCCAGTGCTCCAGGATAACCTAGAGGGATAGGGTGGGGAGGGAGGGGGGAGGGGTTTCAGGATGAAGGGCATACATGTATACCTATGGCCGATTCATGTTGATGTATGGCAAAACCCATCACAATATTATAATTATCCTCCAATTAATTAATTAAAAAAAATTTGAACCTGGAAAAAAAAGAGATCTGTAAGCCTGAGATCCTGGGGGAGGTGGGATGGGAGCTATGCACCTCTGGGACAGGAACTCATGCATTCAGAGCTGGGCAGAGAAGGTGGGGGCGGTTCAAGTAGGCTATAAAACTGAGAGCAAGAGGGACCATGACTGAGCCATCATGGGGGTTGGTGGCTGCAGTAGAGGCCTCTACTCTGTGCAAAGCTCCTGCCTGGCTTGTGCCACAGTTCAGAATAAGCCCTTGTTGAGGAAGGGTAAAGCCCTCAGGGAGAATGGCAGGACAGATGTGGCGCCTGACCTCGACTGCAGGAAGTCAGGAGACTCCTGAGATTCCAACTTCTGCCCTACTGGTTAGCCTCTGGTTATTTCCAGGTCTTCACGGTGCTCTCCTTCCACAGGGAGGGCACACAGGACCAATGACTATAAAGTTAAATCTATCGAAAAAAAATGCAGAGATATGTGTCACAGGGAGATGCTGACAGAGACGGAGACATGCCAAACAGTGAGACCTCCACACCAAGGTGACTAAGACCCCAGCCAATTAATAAGACAAGCCACTGAGACTGCCTCCCACCACCACCTCTTCCCGCCTATGACCTAACTCCATGGCACCTACTGCTCCTAAGTCACTCATCTCAGAGGATGGGGTCAGCCTTCCTGTTCAGGGCCAGCATCTCCCCTTCTGCCTCAGCAGCCATCTTCCTTCTTTCCTCTCTTTGTCATTGTGCCCTTTCTAGTCACTCTCTTCTCAGTGTGTAAGGCAAGAGAAATACCCCTCCAATCCAAAAAACCCGAACTCAACACACACACACACACACACACACACACACACACACACACACACACACACACACTTCCCTTTTACCTTCTGCAACTGCTGTCCATTGCTCTCCTTTCCTTTTCAGTCATGAACCTTCTGAGGATGGCCTACGCTGGCTGCATCCATTTCATCAGTTCCACTCAGCCCCCAGCCCTGGCTCTCCCCTCCCACTCCTGCTCCATGAGACATGCTGTCTTTAAGATCACCAATGACCCCCTTGTTTTCAAGTCCAGTGAAAACTTTTTCCTCATCATCTGCTGTATTTGACTTTGTTGCCTTTTCACTGCTTCATTCCCTGGTTTCTATGTCCTCTGGTTCTCCGCCTGTCTCACTGACTATCCCATGCCTGACCCCATTGGAAAATCAAGGGTCCTCTCCTTCCAAAAGCTTTCCCCAACACCCTCTTCTGAGTTATATGACTCTCCTTTATGCTCCTTTAACATTCTGGCCCTTACTAAATCATACCAGAATGATCTGTCTGTGTGTGTGTGTTTCCCTCATTAAGCAGAAAGGCCCGAGAGGGAAGTGGCTATGTCCATTCATCTTCATGCCCCTACCACCTATTACAGAGTATGGTATCCACAGGTATGCAATAAATTTGTTCAACTGGCTCGGATCAAATACTGAAGGCAAATTAGGCCAATATTTAGCTTCATAATTTATTCAGGATTTTATTTCCAAGCACACGTGTTTTTTCCCTTTTACTCGAAGGGCCCCCTTCTAGAGGAACAGCCAAATTTCAAAATGGCCTGTAGTGAGGAGAGCTGGGTGACAGCTCCACTCTGAGTGGGGCACCCGGAAACTCATGTCTCAAGGTCTTTGATAGTCCATTATTTTACTTTTGGATTTGGCATGCTCCTGAGGTCTTCTACTAATCTGGCCTTATGCTTGTTTATGGGTGCTCAGTTCCTGCCAAACAGAATGTGACACTCAATTCTGCAACCATCTTGACCTTTGGCAAGTTCTGTACATACCCTGTCACTGGGACTCTGTGTTTTTAATCGGTTGTCCTTCTATGCATTTGTAGCAATAGTGGTCACCATGTAGACCAAACTTGCACATATTTCTTCTAGACTTTTACAGTCACCTACAAAACAACATTGACATTCTGGAACCCTGTGAACCCATGCTAATCTTTATGATAGGAGAGGAGGTATGCTATTGGCCGATGGAATCTCTAATCCAATATGCCTTGTATTGTTGCCTGTGTGCCTCATCCCAGTATTTAGAATGGAACTCCTTCCTTTCCCTAGGTTGTCCTTTTTCTTAGTGACTCTGACACTGGAGTTTTATTCTAATCTGATAGATTGCTTATCCAGGGTGTAGACCCTGGCACTGTTCTTGGGATGTCTTGCCTTTCTTCCCAATGTCCTGCCCCTCTGGCTCTGACCCAGGTTTAGTCATCCAGACTTTTAGTTAAGAGCTATACATCAACCATTTCAGACAGCTCCTTCTTCCCTCTCCCAGAGGTCCACAAAGGCTTATTCACAACCCTTTCCATCCCCCAACCTCTGTAAGAGACTCAGCTTCAGGGATTACCCCGGATTTGTAGCTTCCTTAAAACAGTCAACTCTACCTAGCAGGTCCAGATCACAAGGGATAGGTCAGACCGAGCATATAAACACATGCAGGACACTGGCTCTCTGAGACAATGACATGCTATGGGTTGATATTAGGTCACAGTGCATAGAAGGGTGAGAAACACCCTGAATGGGACTAGACCACTTTACCACTTAACTCATGGTGGGCCCCTCAACAAACCTCTCCATTCTTTTGGCCTATAGATGATCTCTGAGGGTCCCTTGAGGTCTACTAGTTTGGGTTCCTGGTTCAAAAGGCTCCTCAAGGGCTGTGAGAACCTGACTCATGGCTGTCACTGCTTTCTCTAGTATGCCTGGAAGAATGCCTGTCAAGTCAGTTCACTAATACAGGCCTCCAATGACCCGGGGGCATCACTCACAATAGCCTTCTCACAAGGGCTCACTCTGTTCCAGCTTAATTCAAACACCACAGAAGTGGGTAGAGAGGGCAGCTGACAGAGGGGTCAGTGGGTCTCTGAGGCTCTTCTGACCCTAAGTGAAATTGATGAACTATACACATGTAGTTTAGGGTTCCCTGAGGTTTAGGTCCACAGGACCATTGCCCCCTTTCACCTGGAGCCAGGCCCCTAGGAGTACTCCTTTGGGCATAGTTAGCCAGGGATTCCTACTGCCCTTTTCTTCTATGTTTCATCAGATGGAGACCTGACGAGGGCTTTGGCTACACTCACAAGTCTGAACTCACCTGCACATTCACGATCTGGAACAGAGCTTGGCAAATTTTTTTCTGTAAAGGGCTAGGGAGTAAATATTTTCAACTTTGCAGGCCCCACAGTCTGTCAATCTATCAACTACTCAACTCTGCCATTATAGCACAGAGCCAACAATACTGAACAAATAAGTGTGGCTGCATTTTAATAAAACTTTATTTACAAAAACAGGTCAGGGGGCAGATTTGGCCTGAGGACTGTAGTCTATCTATCCCTGGTTCAGCAATATCCACGGTTCAGAGCAGAGAGGAGAGCGGGCAGGACAGTATTGCGGAAGGAGCGCAGAGTTTGGAGCTGGGTCCAAATTTCAGCTTCACTCATAATTTCAGGTTGTACATCTGTAATGTGGGAATTCAGCCATGCCTGACTCTTTGCAACCCCATGGACTATACAGTCCATGGAATTCTGCAGGCCAGAATACTGGAGTGGGTTGCCATTCCCTCCTCCAGGTGATCTCCCCAACCCAGGTATTGAACCCAGGTCCCCTGCATTGCAGGCGAATTCTTTACCAGCTGAGTCACCAGGGAAGCCCAAGAATACTGGTGGGTAGCCTATCCCTTCTCCAGCGGATCTTCCTGACCCAGGAATTGAACCAGGGTCTCCTGCATTGCAGGCAGATTTCTGTACCAACTGAGCTATCAGGGAAGCCCAGTGTGGGAATAATAATGCTAATACCTACTTCATGGGACTGTTAGAGGATGATGGGACGTAAAGAGTATGAAAGTACTTTGGGAAGGACAAGTTAGTTATTACTGTTGTTACCACATCAGGTGGTGACAAGCCTAGCCCCTCCCTGCTCCCGGTTGTTTGTGTTCAGGACTGGTTTCTGTCACATGTCACATGTCTAAGACATGATGAGTGTCTGTCAAATGGCCTCTCTGCACACATTCTCACTGGCCTTCAAATGATGGCAAAAATAGAACCTCCTCTCTATCTGTAGCACTTGATAGACATGCATTTAAGTGTTTTCCCAAGCAGTAGCTCATTTATTCTCACTGCAGTCCTTTAAGGAAAACAGAATAAGTACTATTGCATCTATTTTTCAGATCAGAAAACTGAGGGAAAGAGCCACTAAAAGAGGATGCAGAAGACATCCGTTTGCTAAAGAGTCCAGACCTAGAATTCAGGTCTCTTGAACATCAGCTAGGCATCCACAAGGTTATGAGCCTTTCTTCTCACAAAATAAAAATCCCTTCTGGGATTTCTCTCTCTCTCTATCTTTCATTAAAAAGGTGAGTTTGGAACATAAGATGCTATGCATCTGACCCTCCCTGCAGCATTTGTCACCCTGCTTCTCATCAATGTCTTACCTAGAAACGGCAATTAACCCAAAAGAGGCTGATAAAGGTTTGTGGAAGTGGGGAGGAAGGGAAAAGAAGCAGTTGCTCTCATCACTGAAATAAATGCCAAAAAGAAAAACCTATCTAATTCGAAGCTTATCTAGTCTTTGGAAGAGAGAGAAAAAATAAAATAAAAGCAAGTTCCTGGTTTAGTTGTGTGTTCTCCCAAGAATTGATTTTTGTTTGAGAGCTCTGAAAATGTCTACGAGGTCATCACAGAAGCTTTAACAACATGCCTCCACCTCTCATAAAGCTTTATGATAAGCCAATGTCTTCCTGGTTCCCAAACTAAAGGTGCATTAGTCACATTTAGAAAAATAATAGTGTCCTGCCTACTGGCAAAATCTGGGGCGATGCTGAGGAGCCAACTATTCAGCTATTCAGGTGGACCCAGGTCAGCACAGCACACAGTGGTTGTCTTCTTAGCAATTTAACATGTTCCAAGTGTGGGTCAGTTTGTATCCCATTTTAATATCTTAGAAATGAATTTCTTACTTAGAACATCCCTATAGAAGGACATAGACTCCAGGAACTAATCTATTGTTATATGTATGTATATGAGTGTGTGTGTATATATACACGAAAATTTTTATTAATATTATTTATTATTTTTATTAATATTATTTATTCAACTTTTGAGTAGGCAATAGATTCATATGCTCAAACAAAAACCATTTAAAAAAACATATAAATGAAAAGACTCCACCTCATCCTTTTCCCCAGGTTCCCCTCCTCATAGGTACTCATTGTTATTACTGTATTCCAAGCAATCTAAGACATGATCAATTTTAAGATGTATCATTATGTCATGTACCATTAAGAAAGAAAAATTCAGCTAATTATATTGTAAAATGTCATATAATGGAAGATGTTTCTGTTTCATAGATGTCAAAAGGAGAATAAATGTATATGTTAGAATCAGTGAAATATCGCTGACTCCTTGTGTGTGTGTTAGTTGCTTAGTTGTGTCCGACTCTTTGCAACCCCATAGACTGTAGCCCACCAGGCCCCTCCATCCATGGGATTCTCCAGGCAAGAACACTGGAGTGGGTTGCCATTTCCTTCTCCAATGCATGAAAGTGAAAAGTGAAAGTGAAGTCGCTCAGTCGTGTCCGACTCTTTGCGACCCCATGGACTGTAGCCCACCAGGCTCCTCCATCCATGGAATTTTCCAGGCGAGAGTACTGGAGTGGGGTGCCATTTCCTTCTCCAGACTACTTGTGTATTTTTCCTAATTTCTTTATGTAAATACAAGTAAATATGAGTACAGATGTTATTTCTACATCCTCAACATAGCAAAGATCCCATCTAGTCAAAGCTATGGTTTTTTCAGTAGTCATCTATGGATGTGAGAGTTGGACCATAAAGAAGACTGAGTGCCGAAGAATTGATGCTTTCAAATTGTGGTGCTGGGGAAGACTCTTAAGAGCTGACTCATTAAAAAAGACTCTGATGCAGGGAAAGATTGAAGGCAGGAGGAGAAGGGGACAACAGAGGATGAGATGGTTGGGTGGCATCACTAACTCAATGGACATGTGTTTGAGCAGGCTCTGGGAGATGGTGAAGAACAGGGAAGCCTGGCGTGCTGCAGTCCACGGCGTCACAAAGAGTTGAACATGACTGAGCGACTGAACAACAACAATAAACATAGAAAAGAGTACATGATGGTCTCCTCACGGTTTTTTTTCACTTTGAAGTATATCTTGGTGATCTGATTCTATCAGTATAGAGAGATAGTCCTCATTCATTTTTATGGCTGCACAGTATTCTACTGGGGGCATATGTGTTCAGTTGCTCAGTCATGCCTGACTCTTTGCAACCCCATGAACTGTAGCCCACCAGGCTCCTTTGTTTGTGGGATTTTCCAGACAAGAATACTGGAGTGGGTTGCCATTTCCTTCTCCAGGGGATTTTCCTGACACAGGGATCAAACCCATATCTCTTGTGTCTTGTGCATTGACAGGCAGATTCTTTACCACTGTGCCACCTGGGAAGCTCATTAGACATGATATAATCTATTTTGCTAGTTTGCAATTGTTGGACATTTGGGTTGTGCTTAATCTTGTGCTATTTCAAATAATTCTGCAATGAATAGCCTTGCATGTACCTCATTTCATAAGAGGGCAAGTATTTCTACAGGATAGAGTACTAAAGTTGAACAGCTGGACAAAATAAAATAGACATTTACAATTTGATGGATATTGCCAAACTTTCCACCATAGGGGGTCATACCAAATTTACCCTCCCACAATTAAGGTATAGGTGCGCCTGTTCCCCACAGCTTGGCCAAGAGATGTTTAGTAGGCTCTGGTTGTTTTTCATAACTCTGATAAGTAAAAAGAAATGGTAACTTTATATAGTTTTAGTTTATATTTCTCAAATTATGAGAGCAGTTGAGCATCTTTTCATAACTTTTAGAGACATTTATGTTTCCTTTTCTGTGAACTGTCTGTGTCCCTTGTTCACTTTCCTATTAGGTTGTTGTTCTTAGTAATTTTTTTTCAGGGAGATTTGTATCTTCTGATTTGGGTGGCAACTTTTCCTCTAGTTTGTCTGTCTCTCCCTCCATATCTCCTTTTCCCCCTCCTTTCCTTCCTTCCATCCTTTCTTTCACTTTGCTTATTGTACTTTTTGCCATATGGAGAGTTTTATCTGATTTTCATGTAACTAAATTTATCACCCTTTTCTCTTATGGATTCCAGATTCCTAGTCATACTCAGAAAGGCCTTGCTTACTCCAAGATTATACAAGAATTTCCCCATGTTTTCTTCTAGCAATATTAAAAAAAAATTCATCTTTTTGCATTGAATCTTAGATCAAATTTGGAATTTGTCCTGTTACATGATATGAGGACTGGATTCCTTTTAGTTTTATCCAGCTGGTTAACTATTTGTCCCAATACCATTTATTAACCATTTCCTCTTCTCCCACACTAGTTGGAGATGCCACCTTTATAACTAATTCCTATATGTGTTTGTCTCCATCTCTAGGGTTTCTAATCTGCTGCATTGGTCTTGGGTCTGACTATTTATAAACTACCTATATTTTAAATTAAATTTCATAATTATTTCAGATGTGCAGTTGTAAGTCACTCTCAAGGACTGGTTATTCTTAAAGCTCCCACCTGAAAACCCATCTTTGATACCTCCTGTCCTGTTTTATAAGCTGTAAAATAAAAAACAACCAGAAGAACTGCTCTATTCAATGAAGGCCTCCAGGGAGCACTTGGTGATATGACATGGCTGCTGTTTGATAGAATAGCAATATTGATCATTGCAGATGTATTGCTTACAGCTCCACAGGTACTTACTCACCAGAACCCTTTATAGGAATGGCCAATGCCACTTACAACAAAGTTCATTGCTCAAACACTCCAGGCACTACACAGCCTTCCTTCTGCAGACCAAGTCCTACCTTGCTCTACCCAACGTGGCTTTCACACATCGCCTTCTTCCTCTTATTTCTTAGAGCCTCCATTCTGAATCCTCAACCTCTCTCATACTCTTACCTGGCCTTGGAGATTTGATGCCTGTTTTTGCCTTCCAGGCCACAGTGACTTGTCAGTTCTACATCCTAAATACATTTCAGTTCTACCCTCTTCTCACTGTCTCCATTGCCAACATCTCTCTTCTTGACATAGCCTCCCTCCTAACTGCTCTTCCTGCCTCCAGTCTCATCCTCTCTAATCCAGGCTCCATATGGCAAGCAGTGATGGTTTCAAAGCCAAAATGCAATCATGTCACTGTATTGCTTTAAAACCTTTCAGTGGCTGCCCATGTTTTAGGATTACAACCAACATCCTTAACATGGCTATATAAGATCCTGCATGACCCGGTCCTTAATGACCTCTCCACCCTCATCTTACGTCATACCCCCTTCACTCCCTCTACTTCAGCCACATTGGGGTCTTTTCAGTTTCACAGACACATTTTGCATGTGCTGTTTCCGCTACTTGGAATGGCCTTCCTCCCATTTTTTAAAACCCATTTATCTTTTGGCTCTCAGTTCAAGTACCACCTCCTCAGTGCTTCCAACTTTTAATCTCCTGATATCATATCCTTTCCCTTATAGTGCTTATCTCAGTTCATGATGAGACATTTACCTGTATTGTTATTTGGTAAATACATGTCTTGCACAAGCACCACAAGGGCAGTACCACCTTCCTTCCTTTACCCCAATATCTAGTAGGTTATCTAGCCCAGCACATAGTAGGGTATCACAAAGTATTGAGTCTATTGAATCCAAGCTTGTTTCCAATACAGTACTTTAACTCACCATTGAATAGCCACTTATTCATCAATGGCTTTGATTCTTCCAGATACACATACCCCAGAGCAGAACAAAGAAAGTAGGGTCCAAGTTCTTCCACAGAAAACATTGCTTGTGACTTTCTTCTGCATGTCATCAACAAGCAGACATCTAATCTGGAAGCAAAAGGATCTGATTAAATAGATCCTATCCCTATAGGATTCACAGACCAGAACAGGGGTCTGGCCAGTAGTCTAAATGACAGTAGATTTAAAGAAGGTTTGGCACTTTGGCTTAGTTACCAAAACATGTACAGGTATCTCCAGTTCCAGCCCTCTTCCCAGTTTCCCTATCAGCCCTGTATTTGCTTCTTTCTTCCTCATCAAAGCCACCATTTTGTCCAGGACAATCGGGCTTCTAAGACATCAGACTGTCTCCTCATAAATATTCAGCCCCTCAATACTAAGACTATAGGTTGGAATAGCAAACCTAAGGCAAGTAGGGGCTGGAAGGACTGTATTTTAATAGATTTTTGCAGTCAGTACATGAGAACTTTAAACTCTGGTTGGTGGACTACAATAGTTCCCAATCAGCTTACCTCCTGATATTAGTGTCCTTCTATGGTCCCCTCCCATGTTGAATCAGAGCTGGTGTATACAGATGTGACACTGTGTGACTTACATATGAGTCATAAAGGCATTACAACTTCTACCTTGGTCTATTGGAACCCGTGCTCTAGGAAAGTCAGCCACCACATCGTGAGGACACTCAAGCAGCCCTGTGGAGTGACCCACAGTGAGAAGAATTTCAATATTCAAGCATTTCAACTGCATCAACTTCCCAGCCATGTGAATGAGCTGTATTGCAGTGGTCCCCAGCCTTTTTGACCCCAGGGACTGGCTTTGTGGAAGACAAATTTTCCATGGACCAGGGGATAGGGGCATGGGTTTAGGATGATCCAAGTGCATTGCATTTATTGTGCAGTTTATTTCTATCATTATTACATCAGCTCCACTTCAGATCATTGGGCATTAGACCCTAGAGGTTGGGAACCCCTGCTGTATTGGATGGCCACATTCCCAGCTGACATATAAGTGCAGCCTCATGAGAGATCTTGAGTCAAAAGCCATGCAAATGAGCCACTCTTGAATCTCTGACCCACAGAAACAAGGAGCAATAATAAACAATTTTTGTTATTGTAAGCCACTGAGTTTTGGGTTCCCTGGTGGCTCAGATGGTAAAGAATCTGCCTGTAATGGGGGAGACCCAGGTTCAATCCCTGGGTCAGGAAGATTCCATGGAGAAGGGCATGGCAACCTACTCCAGTATTCTTGCCTGGAGAACCCCATGGAAAAAGGAGCCTGGTGGTCTACCATCCATGGGGTCACAGAGTCAGACATGACTAAGTGACTAACACTTCCACTTCTAAGCTTTGGAGTGATTTGTTCTACAACCTTAGATATAGGCCATAAGGTTAAAAACCGAAGCCCAATGTCTGGTCTGTGTCTTTAATGTTCTGGACACCTGGCCTTTCCCTCTCTTATTTATGCCTTTTCTCTTTCTCTTTCAGGAAGCTGCTCTATTTAGGAAGGACTTTATGTCCTTCATCTGAGTTTCCTTTATAATATATACATGCTTATGTCCTGGTCTATATATGTGCAATAGAGCATAGTGGCTAATAGAATCAGCTTTGGAGAGAGAGTGCCTTAGTTTAAATTCCTGCTCTGCCATTTACTACAAGTATGATCTTGGACATATGATCTAACCTCCATATGCTTTAATTTTCTAACATTTACAGTGGAAATAATAATAGTTCCTATGTCATAGCCTTCTTTCCAGTGTTTAGCACAAGGCCTGCCACATAGGAGGAACGTAACGCCAAAAGCAGTGGTTTTGTTGTTAATGTTATTCTTTTCATTATTACTAGTAGTAGTAATATTCTGATGGTGCTGTGTTGATTGCGTAGTTTCACATCCCATTCTCTCTCTAGACTGTGAGCTTCCTCAAGGCAATGTCTTGATGCCATTTTTCTTTGCCTCTTTGGCTTCTCTGCAGCACTCCTAGTAAAGACCAGACAACATATGTGGATCTGAGCAGGGCTGCCTATGACAGACTGTAGGCAAATTGAAGACCAGATACTTGAGCCATGGGGGAGTAGAACAGAGATATTATGTGTAATCCAAGAACAGGTCCAAAGAAAATGGGGTAGAGCCAGGAATTAGGGCAGCAATTAAGGCAAGAGGTTGCCCGGATGTGTGGAGGGTGGGATAGTTCCAGTCAAGTCGTCCAGGTTCCTGCACGGAAGCATCTATTTTCCTCTTAATGGAGAAATCCCAAATTCTCCTTCTCAGTAAAAGGTTCTCACATTTGCTGGCAGGGGTGGGGCCTTGGACAAGTCTCCTAAACTCACTAAGCCTTGGTTTCTCCATCTGTTGGCTGAGGATAATAATCACTCTTAAGGCTCAAGAATGCTGAGGGTTAAACGTGATCAAGGTGGTAAAGCGCTTAGTGAGGAAAAGCCCAGTAAACGTTGACCACTCTTTGCTTGATGAAAGTCTTAGTGAATACAGTTTTTCATTTCCTGGTGTCTTGATGCCAAAGAATGTTGATGATTCTCAAGCTTTTCTGCCTCATTTGCAGAAAGAACCAAGACGCACGTGCACATGCATGCACACACACACCCACACACAATCTTCCTTCTGGAAGAGGTTAACTATTGTGACCAGTACAATTAGCCTCTTTCTATCTGATAACAATGCCATCTAAGGAATTCACAACCATTAATTAGAGGCACCCGGCAATCTTAGGCGAGAGGAAAATTAGCACTCAGATTCCACCCGCATCTGCACTGAGTTGCTCTGGGTAACCTCAGTCACAGAGCCAGGGACAGAGCAGGACCAGAACAGGACAGAGCCTGCCAGCCACCAGCGCCTCCACACCGCCTCTTCCCTCTCCTCAGGCTCCAGGGGGCTGACTGGAGGCCCTGCAGTTGTAAGTTCATTATTAAATCATTTCTCACAGAAAGAAGAAAAGGACTTGAAGCTCCACACACTGTGGTTTTTAAAATGCTGGTCTCTCTTCAATAGAAATTGAATTCACTGATGTAGCCCTGGGAAAAGCCAGCTCCTTCCTCCCCTCCAAATGACTCTTTCAGGATAATATAGCAGTTAAACCTTCAGGTACATAATAGCACGCTGGTCTATTAGCCGAGGCGATTTTATTCTCCAGCTTGCAGCTTCTTGCCTGACAGTTGTCACCTAGACAACCATGTCTCCATGAACTCCAGAGGAGACTGGGGGGTGTCCTCTGAGGAGACAGCCAGCCTGATACATCAAATCTTCTGGTGCGAAGGAACCATTCTTGGCTTTGCGATGTGGAACACACTAAATAATGCATTCAACTGTTGTCTATTCATCTTTTCCATCGCCACCACTGCAGGCCCCTCCTTGCCCGTGACCTTGAAATGCTCCCTCAGCTTCAGGCCTTCCCATTCTCCTGTTATCAGCAAATCTGGTTTGGTGTGAATGTGTGTGTGTGTGTGTGTGTGTGTGTGTGTGTGTGTGTGTGTGTGGTTAACAACTTTCCAACCTTGCTGCATCCTAGCTATGCTTTTTATTTTCAAACAAAAGAACTGCAAAGGCAGAGAGTTCTCTGTACCAACGGGTAAGGAGACTCTAATCAGACAAGCCCTGGCAGCTCCCTGTGACTTAATGAGGAGGAGCCATGGTGGTCACGGTTAGTCCCTGCCGGGGAAGGGCTGAGACCCAAGTCAGAGAAGAGAGAGCTTCCCCTCCTGGTGTCAAACAACAGGCAGCACAAAGCCAATGAAATCCAGGAGCAAGGAGAACCAGGTGGCAAGTACAGGACAAGAGGCCCGAGTCACACTTTTGTCACACCAGGAATCAGTGTGGCATGGGGATTATGGGCATAAATCACCAACTGTAGGCCCTTCCAGGATTAGGAAGAGAAAGTCTGGCAGGCCTGTGGAGGCAGCCTTGAGGTACACAGTGAGCTCAGCACACCTTGAACATCACGAGCAAGAGCCTGGTGACTCATGAGGTGTGTACACATGTTCTCTTGGGGAATCCATCCTAACTGACAAATCCTGAATGCCTATCTGTTTTTCTGAGCACTCTTCTGGACCCTGGGGATAAACTAACCAGCCAAAGATCCCTGCCTCCTGGAGTGTCCACAGGAGTAGACTACATGTTGCTAAACATTATTTTTAGATCATCAAATTGTCAGTTAAGTGTTTCCTGGAAGTGCTTGCAAGATGAAGAGTGTGGGGGAAGAATGCTGATTTTAATATATTAGTCTATGCTGGCAACCCACTCCAGTATTCTTGCCTGGAGAATCCCATGAACAGAGGAGCCTGGAGGGCTATAGTCCATGGGGTCGCAAAGAGTTGGACACACCTGAGTAACTAACACACACACACACAAGCATCACACATGCCAAACAAAGCAAGCTGTCTTGTGAGTTCTTAACCTGGGTCTTCATGGCTACCAAGGCTCTACAGGTTAGACCCAGGTCTTGTCTTTTCCAGTCATAGTGGGCACATTGCTGGCCCAGGGTCCCTGTGTATGGGAATCACTCAGGGGTGCAATGGAGCCAGCTCACACTGTCTCATGAGGACTGACGGCATGGATCTCTTCCCAACCCTGTGTTTAGTGACATCACGTTGCTAGCTTGAAATCAGTCATGGTGGGAATATCTACACAATGGACATCCGCTATACATTGAGGCCTATGGTTTTTGTTTGTCAGTTTGTTTGGTAAAAAGCTGGTTTATCATCTTACTTCTAGAACCACCCCTCCCTCAGGTCCCGCACATTCGGCTTGGTCCCTGATGTTTGGGTAGGATGACACCATCCTCCCCAACACATGACCCGAGTCTGCTCAGTCAGACTGCTCCATCCTCTTGGTCACATCGAATATGCATGTGACCCACGACAGTCCGATCAAAACCTTCCTCAGGATTTTAACCAGAGCTGTCAGGAAAAATGCTCTTCTCTCCTGAGATCATGAGGAATAAGGATCATGTAAGCCTAGAGCTGACATCTTTCCCAATCTCTTCTCAGCCAGCCAGACAATAGGGCCAACACAGAAGAGAGCAGAAGTAAGAGACAGAGAGAAGGCAGAGCCCAGACAGCATTGCTTGTGCACCTGGAGCTAATACTACTATCTGCTGTTCTTGTTCTTAAGCTAAGTTGAACAGGGATTTTGTCACTTGGAAACAAAAGAATCCTAATTCCAATATATTGTCTTCCCTTGGACTCTCCTCCTGCATAAACTGGCTCAGCAATTAAGCCGAGAGCAGTAGATGATGTCGGTGTCCTGCTCCTGTCCCTTTGGCACTCACTGACCCAATGTAGCTTAACACCTTCTTACTGTAAGTAAATGAGATCCTCCCAGGCCATAGGTGGGAGAGACTAGAGTGCTGGGGAGGTAACTCACAGAGGGGTAGCTCTAAGCCAGTAACCAACAGGAGGTGGTGGAGAAATATCCCAGCTTCTCTGGCCCCCAGGTGGGACCTGGAGGTTTATTCCACACCATCTCCTTGAGATCCCTAGTGGGAGTGTCACCTACAGTGGTAACCTGTTTTGACACTGTGAGTTGGTTTCCTCCTCTTCCCTGTCTCACTTCTCCACCCCTTAGTGATACGTCCTGGAATCACTTCCCAAAGAAACTACAGGCACCCAAACCTTTGTCACACAGTCAGCTTCTGGGGGAATCCTGCTGCTGCTAAGTCGCTTTAGTCATGTCCGACTCTGTGCGACCCCATAGACGGCAGCCCACCAGGCTCCTCCGCCCATGGGATTTTCCAGGCAAGAGTACTGGAGTGGGGTGCCATTGCCTTCTCCGCTGGGAGAATCCAATCTAGAGGAATAGACCATCGGCCCCAAATTAAATAAATATAACCAACGATGACTACAACCCAAACCATTTTGTCCTTCTCTTTCTAATAGTCAACGTTTGTGGTTTCTCAGCCAAGGTTGCACTGTGTTTCATGCTTACCCAATGCCTGGCTACAGAGTGAGTCTGTAAATGAGGAAAGAAAACCACTGTTCACAACTGAAAGTGGGAGTCATAATCCTGCTTTTGGGCCCTTATGCAAAACTCTAATTTCGGTTTGGTCTACATTTGGTTTTGGCTATGAAATAATAAAGTCTGGACACACCCAGAGGTTCTCTCTGGGGCACCAGAGCAAAGCTTTTACTGGTTTTTCTCTTGTGAGAAAGTTGGCCTGGGAAGCTGAAGATTACTATCACTTGAAAACAGCTCCTTCCCTTCCGCCTGGTTGGTTCGCACTTACCATAGGCTGGGAGACACCTTAACTAAGAAACCCATACTTGTCAGGGAAGTGGGGCCTGGAGTGACCTTTTCTCAAAGGGAGAGGCCAACTCTGGGTGTGTGAAAGTTCAGAGTGCACTTGCTCACAAAGTCAGCCAGTCCTGTGAGAACGACACCCAACCTTCCATGGAAGAAGGCGAGAAAATACCTGTTCCAAGCACTAGGCTGTCAAGCTTTACGACTCTTGACGCCTAGATACTGGTGTTTTTCCAAAGTCTTGGTTTGGGAGTAATTTCCTAACACATTACAGCTCCTTTGAACTGGGCATGCCTCTGACGATGGTAAATAGGTAGGGTGGGACTAATCGAATAAATTTAAGTGAAAGACTTCACAATACCAGATGATAAGAGTCCGAATGTAAATGGATGAGCCTAATGCTTCCAGAAATTAAGGATCTTTTTTTTTAAGATTTGTTTTCTGACTTAAAGTCTTTATTGAATTTGTTACAATATTGCTTCTGTTTTATGTTTTTCTTTTTTGGCCCAGAGGCATGCGGGATCTTAGTTCCCTGACCAGGGATCAAATCCACACCCCCTGCACTGGAAGGAGAAGTCCTAGCCCTTGGACCACCAGGGAAGTCCCGGAATTAAGGATCTTTAAGGAACACATTTCAGAGGAGGAGTGTGGCACAGGGGAAAAACTGAACTTGGAGTGTGAGTATCTGCATGTGAATTCTAGCTGCCCTTACCAAGCCAGCTGGTGGCATGTATAATGGTTATAAACACAGACTCTGGAGTCACACTACCTCAGTGGAAATTCCAGCTCCACTGCTTACTAGCTGTGTGACTATGGGAAAGTTAAGTAACCTCTCTGGGCTCAATTCCTTCCTCAATGAAACAAGGATCATAATAGTACCTGGCTTGTAGGACTGATCCAAGCATGAAGTGAATTAATATCTCTTAAGGGTCTGTTTAGAAGGCTGCCTGACACCACCTAGTAAGCACCAATCTTTGATCACAGGCTCTCTGGGCCTCAGTGTTCTCATCTGTAAACGGAGGATTCCTACCTGGCTTATATTGTGGGGTTTTATTAGGACAAAATGACACAATGTTATTGGAAGGGAAAGCGTGGTAAAATATTGTATACATTTAGGTTGTGATTAAATCAGTTCAAGCTTTTGTGGCCAACCATCCTCCCCTAAAGACGGGGGCTGGGCATTGAGAGGCTGGGTTAGTCTTAACTTCCAGGGAAGGAAACAAGAGCTCAGGGAAATACACCCTCCCCTCTACAAGGGTTGGACATATGGCTAGCAGCTGGGATTTATGCAAAGCATTCTTCAAATTAGTCCAAAAGCCCCACTGTTTGGTTATTGCCCCCAGTGCAACTGTAAAACCACAGCTCACAACTGCCAGCAGGTTGTTATATCCCCAGCCTGTGCTCACTCCAGCCCCCTCTCCACTGCCTCGCCATGGCCACTCCAAGTTCCCTAGCCCCAGAGCCACCTGCGTGTCCTCTGGTTAACTCAATCTGCTGTCAGAAAGGAGGAAGTAATTAAATGGGGGACATGTCAGTCCCACCACAGGACCTGGAAAAGTCAATAAAATTTAGTCACCCGAATGGGAGCTGATTTTTAACCACTCTACTATAAACCATGACACACAGAAAAGATGTCAGCTTCAGGCCACATAGTAACCAAGCCCAGAAACTCGGGTGCTCAGCACAGCTTTCCTTCTGTGGGGCAGGAGGAAAGAAAATGAAGTACTATTTACTCCAGTGAAATGTGATGTGAAAAAATGAAGGGAAAACATATTGTTTCCCCCATAATTCTATACCCTGGAGCGATGAAGGGGAGGGACACTGCAGTGGTGGAGGGCAGACAAATGGAGAACAAGACAGGATAAAATATTATTACCAGACAGGTAACCACGTCGGGTTCTGGGAGACTGTGCGTGAGAAAGCTGGCTAGCAGACAGCAGATGAGTTCACAAGTTTGTTGCTTGCTTCCTATTTCAGAACCCTCTGACCTCTGTTTCTCTGCTCCAGTATCTGATGGATTTTCTCTGTAGTCACAGGGCTCCATCTGAGAGGGGCTGTGGAGGACAGGTGTCGAGGGGAGAACCAGAGCATGTGAGAACCAAGATGCTGCTTGACCTACCCCATCTGCCTGCCTGGCCTTCTTCGCACTGGTTCTTTTTTGCTTTGTAAATAATGAAATTTCCACAAAATCAACTTCACTGGCCACTTAGTAATAAATCTGACCTACAACCTAGTAGGACCAGCATCCAGATTTGGCCAAGAGTGTTCGGAAGTGGGGTGGTATGGGGACGGGGAGGAAACAGTCTACACAAAGGTTTTCTTTTCACAGAGCAGAGACATCACAACAGACCCAGAGTCACAGAGATATGCTGAATCACTTTTCCCACAGTCTTGGCTCTCCCTGCAAATAGGCCTAGCAACCCTTTTGTTACATTTCTTTTTTCCCCCCAAAAGTCAAAGGTGACTTTTTTTTTTAACAATTTAATGAAATACTAAATGCAAAATGCAGAGTATCATACAAGGCACAATTGCCTCAAAGTTAGTACTTAAACATTTATTGAACACTTACTACTATTTTTAATCTTCACAACTTTCCTGGGTAGTAGGTTCTAATATCATCAGACTTATTTTGCAGCAGAGAAGACTGAGCCCCAGAACAATTAAGAAACGTGCCCAAGGCCATGTAGCTGGACAGTTGTAGAGATAAGATTGGAACAGTCATTAAGTATTTCCTGTCAGCTCTCTGTGCTAACAATTGCTGACATTTTTCTAGTTCTGAGCACATCCCCAAACCCCTTCATTTACACAGTCTCTCTGGATACTCACACACATATCTTGAGGCAGGAGTTCTCGTCTCTAAGTTAGAGATGAGGAAATGGAAATTTAGAAGGATTAAGTGATTCTCACAGTATTAAAGAGGTAGAATGTGAACAGCAGAACTCAAATACACTTTCTGGTCTTCTTCTCACCATACCCCTGCTACCTCAGAATAATAATTCTTTACATATGGCTAGCTCTCATCAGCCCTGGGAAAATCTTCAGGCTTGCTCCATAGGAAGTACCCCTCTCCCCTGCTCTAGGAAGCAGGTATGATAGCTTCTTCATGACTACCTCCATCCTAATGGTAATACATGGTATTTGGTGAATGACCTCACTGCATCTATGGGGGCACCATTCACATGGTAGGTATGGTAGATTTATCATTTTATTAAGATAATTTTCCAGTAGATGGCAGTAATGTGTCTTGAGGAAGGGGTGGGTGACTTTTCCTAATTCATGCAGAGGCAATGTAAAGGCTAGTGGGACCCCTGATGGTGTCCATTTTAAATTCTTCTCACCCATAGTGTTAAGGTGGTATTGATCCATCTATCCTCTTCTAGTGCTTCTTAAGACCTAAAGCAGAAGGTGCTCTCTGCAAGAATTCATTTATTAATATTTAACAGAATGCTTATCAGGTACATACAATTGGACAGATATTATACAAGGTAGACCTACGACAATGGCTAACTAAGGAAACATGGTCCCACCTCTCTTATTTTTTTTTTAATCAATTTATTTATTTTAGTTGGGGGCTAATTACTTTACAATATTGTAGTAGTTTTTTTGCCATACATTGACATGAATCAGCCATGGGTTCACATGTGCTCCCCCTCCCCGAACCCTCCTCCCACCTCCCTCCCCATCCCATCCCTCTGGGGTCATCCCAATGCTCCAGCCCTGAGCATTTGTCCCATGCATAGAACATGGAATGGTGTTCTGCTTCACATATGACAATATATATGTTTCAATGCTATTGTCCCAGAACGTCCCACCCTCACCTTCTTCCTCAGAGTCCACAAGACTGTTCTATGCATCTGTGTCTCTTATTCTGTCTTGCATATAGGGTTACCGTTACCATCTTTCAAATTCCATATATATGTATTAGTATACTGTATTGGTGTTTTTCTTTCTGGCTTACTTCACTCTGTATAATGGGCTCCAGTTTCATCCATCTCAATAGAACTGATTCAAGTGTATTTTTTTTAATGGCTGAGTAATATTCCATTGTGTATATGTACTACAGCTTCCTTATCTGTTCATCTGCTGATGGACATCCAGGTTGCTTCCATGTCCTGGCTATTGTAAACAGTGCTGCGATGAACATTGGGGTACACGCGTCTCTTTCAATTCTGGTTTCCTCGGTGTGTATGCCCAGAAGTGGGATTGCTGGGTCACATGGCAGTTCTATTCCCAGTTTTTTAAGGAATCTCCACACCACCTCTCTTATTGAAGTTCAATAAGAGAGTATGAAAGGCGCAAGAGGTTGGTCCACTATAATAGGCCTATCCTTCCTCTCTGGATTGCCTCTATTCTATAAATTGTAAAAGCTAACCAGAAACAACAACAACTTAATATTTTAAGACTCCTTTGCATCTAGAAGTTGCCATGTGACCCAGTCCTGGCCATGGGATATAAATGGTAGTCAATTCATGCTCATTTTTTCTCTTTTCCTTTCTCTCTACTTATGCCTGAGAAGCTGCAGTCATCTTATAAACATGAGAACTGAACATACTTGCTTTAGACAGCAGAGGAAGAAGAGAAAAGGAGTCTGAGTCCTGTGTGGCATGATTGAGCCACTTGACCTTTGCTGGATGTCGTGTCTTATTTATGGGAGATACATAAACCCACATGTATTTAAACTACAATCAGACAAGTTTTCTATTACTTGCAGCTGAACAGAACTATTGGTGGGACTTCCCTGGTGATCCAATGGCTAGGACTCCACACTCCCAATGCAGGGGACTCGGGTTCAATCAGGGAACTAGATCCCATATGCCGCAACCCAAAAAAGAAAAAGATTCCACATGCTGCAACTAAAACCTGGAGCAGCCAAATAAATAATTTTTTTTTTAAAAAAGGACTAACTATTGGTGAAAGATTGAGGACAGAAAGAGAAGAGGGTGTCGGAGGATGAGATGGCTGGATGGTATTACCGATGCAATGGACATGAACTTGGGTAAGCTTCAGGAGATGGTGAAGGACAGGGAAGCCTGGCATGCTGCAGTCCATGGGGTCACAAAGTGTCAGACACAACTGGGCGACTGGACAACAACTATTGGTGAACACCCAGGATGATGAGGGTCTGACACCAACCTAGACACTCAATAAGTGTTGGTTGAATGACTGAGCAAATGATGTCTGTGAAAGTAATTTCAAAGTATAAGATGAGGCACAAATCATTCTCCTCATCTTATGATGCACTGTAGTACACTGCCCTTCAAGGTATAGTCTACTACAGATGACAAGACAGACCCTTCCACATTCTTGCTGAGTACAAGGCTCAAGGCTCCGTCTTCCTAATAGTGACTCTTAGCTTTGCTCTGTCTCCATCAAAGATCATGGCTTTCAGCACCAGCCTTCTTCTTCCCTAGCACTTCTGGTGCCCCCATGCCACTTTGAGCCCAGCTCGTAGGACAACTGAACAGGGCCACACTCAGCTTGGCAGAAGTTTAAAGCAGGAAACCGTTACTGCTATCAATGCTCCCTCAGCCATAGAATTTCAATTCTTTCAGCTGGCCCTCCCAGCCTGGCAGGGACCACCTTCTCTTTGGATTCTGGGGAAGGAGACACTCAGAAACATAGGTTTCCTGAGTGCCAACTCTGCGCCAGGAACTTCTTCTCATGTAAGTCTCCTAATGACCCTGTACAGAATTGTGGTTTATTATTTCTTCTCATAGCTGAGGATTCCGAGATACAGAAAATGTAAGCAAATTGTCCAAAGTCACACAGTAAGTCGGTGTCCAAGATGGAGCTCAGGCTCTCCAACTTTTCATTTAGACTGCAGCATCATGGGATGCCTTGAAGTCTGCATTTCCTTCATCTTTTCTACTCCCCTCTAGATTCTGTTCATAGAACTTCCCTTAAGCTCGCCCTCACTGCCTCACCACCCCATCCACCTTACACACTGCAGTGCATACACACCCCATGATAATGCACGTGGCCCTGATGCAGCAATGAGGTCTCCAGGCCAGACATGTCCTGCCGGGGTGCTAGACAATGTTCAATCCTGGGCCAGTGCTCCCCCACCATGTGTCATGCTTCTAGGTGTCCAGATAACATGTGGAAAAAAGCTGTCTTCCACCTTCCAAATGGAGAATGGAATGGGTGTGGGGTCTGGCTCTGTAATGTCAAAGACCACCCTTAGGGAGGAAACCAGGTGCCCCCAGTAAAAGCAGGGATTATCAGTGTCCACCTGGGAAGTGGCAGTCTCTCCCTGCTCTACCTTCACTTCTCACCATCCCTCCTCCAGCCCATCCTACCTCGCAGGATCCCAGGCACAGCCTCTTTGGGGCCGCCCAGCACTTCTCACCAGTCATGAATTGTACCAGGTTCCTGTACATCTCTCTGCCTGAATCATCCACCCCATCCCATACCTGTTTAATTCCTATTTATCACCCATGTTTCATTTTAGCATCACCTCCCTGTGGAAGACTCCCCCTACACTCGGGCCATATGTTGGGACAGTGAGGTCCTTGCTCTCTGCTTCCAGAGCTTTCTGACCTTTTCTCTTCATGCTCTTACCACACTGGACTGTAACTTCCTGTTCACTGGCTAGTCTCCAGCCCCTGGCCTGAGGATTCCGCCATCTTGCTCACTGTTGAATTACCAGCCTTTGGGGACAACCACAGCACAAAGTAGGCGCAAAGGAAATACTTATTGTGGTCACCTTATTGTGAATTCATTTTCTCTCTCTTTTCCACTTAACTGTAAGCTCCCTGAGGATGGGGTCTAAATATTTTCCATCTTTGGATATTCAGAACTATGGGCAGAGTCTGACATAGAATAAGGAAAAGTGAGGAGCCTAACATGTTTAACCTGGAGAAGAGGTGACTGAGGAAAGAAGTGCAAGACCCACTCACTGTCCTGAAATATCTGGAAAGCTCTCAA
Organism: Okapia johnstoni; assembly: GCA_024291935.2. NCBI lineage: Eukaryota > Metazoa > Chordata > Mammalia > Artiodactyla > Giraffidae > Okapia > Okapia johnstoni. Next base: position 30,762,233 of record CM044305.1, on the reverse strand, counting down.
ACAAACTAATATAAAGCTACTTGTAGTATGATCCAAAGAGTGGCAGCATCTACAAAACCTGTGACCTTGTTTGACATGCAAATTCTTGGGCCCAAGCCCAACCCACTGGATCAGCTACTCTGGGGCAGGACCCAGCACTCTGTGCTTTAAGAAGCCCTCCAGGGGATTCCAATGGGCCCTACAGGTTGAGACACCTTGGACTGATGGTAGGCTTATTCTGAGTCAAGAGGGAGACAGTTTGCCATTCAATACACAGAAAATTCCCCCATGAGTCTGCTGTAATGCCAGAAGCTGTCTCATGTGTTCTTTGCAGCTCTAGATGTTCTGGATGAAGCAGGGCACCCTTCCACCAGACCTCTGTCGGTATTTCATGCCTCAATTATTTTATTGGTGATTCAGACAGGAGACAGAATGGAAGAGATAAAACCCTTCAGAACTGCCCCCCCTCCCACTGATCTCTGTTTTGCTCGATTGGGGATTGGGGACAGTTGAGGGGGGTCATTCCTGACAGCCCAGTTCTATCACTCCACATGCCTGGAGGTTGGGGTTGAGGGACGGCAGTGCGGGGAGAGTGACAATGGAAGGAGGAGGGCACCCACCTTTGTCATTTTAATTTGAGGAAGGCTATATGGTGGTAGAAGGAAGGTAACCTTGCTGTTGTAGTAGTAGCAATACCAGAAGTTAACATTTATTAAATACTCACTATGGGTCAGGCACAGTGCTAACTTGCTTTGCAAGGATTTTCTCATTTGATTCTTCCAAGATCCCTATAAAATTGCTAATATTATCTCTTATCAGAGATGAGGAAAAAGTGAGAGAGAGGCTAAATGACTTCCCAAGGATCTTACCTTCATGGAGGTGACATTATAATGAATATGCTCAGTAAAGGTATTTTGAGGATGAGCCTGACATAGTATAGGCCTGGCACCATGGGCTTAGGACGCATTTGCTGTAAAAATGGCCAAATGAAAGATCTCATTTCATCCGTTGAGGTAGATATGGTGATTTGCCCCACATGCAGGTAAGAAAGTAGATTCAGCGGAGGTAGCAGATTGTTGGAGGTCATTTAGCTATTAAGCAGATGAACTGTGATTTGATTGTCTTCCATCTCTAAAACTTGTGCTTAACCACATCTCATCATCTACAGTGTGGTAGAGATTATAAAGAAATGGCCACAAATTCTTTGCTGCTTTTCCCATCAAGAACCTGAATCTTAATCCATCCATTAGAGTCCAAGCTTGGTCATTTCACTTGCTTTGGCTAATAGGATATTGGCAAATATGATGTAAACAGAAGTCTGAGGTTTGCTTTTTCTCATTGCTGGGAATATTTTCATTGCCATGTGAAGAAGTTCAGGATGGCCTACTGGAGAATGAGATACTCTGTGGACAGAAAGGCCCCAGCAATCCCAACTGTCTCAGCTGACCCCACTGAGGCTCCAGACGTTTGAGTGAGGTCATCCTGCACCATCCAGTCTCAGTGGAGACAGCTCAAAGCAGAAGTCACAAAATCTTAAGCAAATCAATGCTTGCTGTTTTAAGCCACTAAATTTGGGGTTGATTTGTTACACACCAGATCTAACTGATACAAATGGTTACTATTATTTTATGCTGAACAATCTCTTTTTCACACATACAACCTTGAAAAGTCATTCCTCATGCAAACATATATGCTCACCCTAGAACACACACAAATGTATACAAATGTGGATATATCCTTAGACTCAACAAACTTAGGGAAGAGAAACAGCACCAGCTTTTATAAAACTTGTTTTAAAGCGAATGAAGTTGACTTCAAGAGGAGCTAGTTCCTCAGGGAAGAATTTCAAGAATTATTCTGGTTGTAATTTACAGTCAACTCATGGTTGCCCTTTGTATCACTGTCGACTGGCTTTTGAACGGCAATCTGGAGTAGATAAGCAAGGAGGTGGCAAAGCAATAAGGATGAGTAAAGGGTTCTCATCTGGGGACTCTGGCCATTAGCAGACCCCAGACTTGAACACAAGGCCACGGTCTCACAGCCTCTTCCCACAAACTCCTATCAACAAGTCAACCTGAGACATTTCACCCAGGCCAGCATGCATAAAGGACACAGCCCACCACCTGAGTTAGCCAGCAGTATATACACACAGGGATGCCAACTGACTAGCCAACAGTAGGTAGTGATTCAAAATCCAAGGCTACAGCAAAGAAAGTTCATCTTTTTCCAGAACCTGGCACCTCTTGGATTGGCACCATCAGGGCCTGCCTGACTTTTCAAGGGGGAATTAGCAGCTGCCAACTGGCAGGAGCCTGAACCCCCAGCTGCTGTTCCTGCCACCTTCCCATGGTTTGTCATTTGGGCCATTGTTAAGCTTTTGTCATAGTCACAGAAATCGGCAATTTAACCAACCATGGGGGTGAAATTCACCCAGCGAAATAACAGAGGTGAAAAACTGCTAGAATGAATAGAACAAAACACAACCGGAAGTGTCAAAGTCTGGCAGAAGAGCTAAACTATACAGAATTAAAAGCATCATATAACAGACCACACACAAGGACCTGAGAGCCCAAGAACAATGTCTGGCACAAATCCGGTGCTCAAGAAATATTTGTCAAATGAATGATACAAATTAGCCCAGCCACAGAAGCAGGGCTTCATGTCTATTCTCTGGTCTTACTGCGAATGCATTTGGCCCTCTGCTAAAACCTGGCTTTCCTTCCAAGGCCAACTCTGACTCTCAGAGCGGCACTCCAGGGCACATCTTAAGTGTCAGCATCGATGCTTTCTGATTACCTTAGAAACTGAGATGTGGGCCAATGGCTTTCCGTTCTAGTGATTTTAGATCAAATAAATGAGCATCCTCCATCTTAACTGTATCGTTTGATAGAAACAATTTCATATGCAAAGACAGAGGTTAACTTATAATTCCCTGCCTCGAAATAAAGACTTACTTATGTGTTCATTTATTTCTGCCTCATTTTCCTGCACAAAAGGCTTGAGACAACAATGGAAAAAATATCAAATGCAGCATTCTGTTTGCAAGCTGACAAGCGCACAAAAGAAGGAAGCTTTTTAAAAAATGTTTTCCCGGCAGCCTCTTTTGACCTACACTTGGCATTCTGTGTAATATCCATGTGCAAGAGATTGCAGTGGTGGGAAGGTCATGGGTTACACGATGTCAGCTCAGCCCCATGCAGGGGGATGTGAACCTTGAGGCAAATCGTAGCTGAACCTCTGGCCAAATGAGGTCATGAGATGGGAATGTCAATTCCAGAGAATGTATGTTTTCTGGTTTTACAATACAATTTGGGGAGGTGAAAGATCACGTCATTACAAATTCAATAGAGTTCAGAGGAGGGGGCAAGGAAGGAGGGAAATGGGAGTAATGTTTGCCAATTTATCAAGCTCTAAGTCCCAGCATCTCTCTCCCCATGTAATCAAGAGTAATCATGGGCAGCTTCTAAGGAAACACTGTGCTTCCCAATACTTTCCACCCAACAATTGTGTATTTGTAAGTTACCCACCAGTCTGATGGAATAAAAGTAGGCAGGACAGATGACCTCCAGGCAAGTCCAAGAATAAAAACTGGCTTAATGAGGCTGCCTAGGTGGTTGGAAAGAATATATGCTCAGTCATTCAGTTGTATCCAACTCTTTGCAACCCCACGGACTGCAGCCCACCGGGTTTCTCTGTCCATAGGATTTTCCAGGCAAGAATACTGGAGTGGGCTGCCATGCCCTCCTCCAGGGGATCTTCCCAACCCAGGAATTGAACCCATGTCTCCTGCACTGGCAGGTGGATTCTTTACCAACTTAGGTCTCAGGGCTGCTTTCTCTTCACTTCTCTGGGTAAGAAGCTCGGCACTCTCCCCAGACACCACTTAGTCTCAGAATAGCATCATCCATATCTTCCATAGCAGTCTGGACCTGGAGTGTCCTCCTCTGGTCCTTGCCCAGCCAAGGCAGGCACTGTCCTAGCTGGCTGCCAATGCCTCAGCAGGTATCATCTTTGCTCCCATGAGGTCAATCATCGCCTGGTCTCTAGAATTCCTCCCTTTCCTCTTGACCCCTTCTGTCTCATTCCTGAAGAATTCACTTGCAAATTGCCAAGGCTGCTCTGGCCCCAGACAAGGCTGGGCTTCTTGACGATTATTTTAAGCTACCAGCCCAGGCTTCCTGGCAGCCTGAGATTTTAAGGCAGCTTTGCCATGTTCCCTGAAATCCGGGAGGCTGCCTTTGATGTTTCCTTGTAGGACAGATGTGATTAACACAACCCAAGTCCATTGAATGATCATCACTGGATCAACTCCTATCCACTTTCTCCCTGGTAACTAATTCAAGTTTCTCCACCACTGCGAAACACAGTCCCCATCCTCACACCCTTAACTGTGCGTACAAGCCTTCACAGTCCTTAGGTGGCTGATATACAATATCAGTATGCTTTAAACATATGATGACAACAGCAGGTAGAGTTTCCATTAGGGGAATATTCCCCCTCAGGGACATCATTGTGAACATCAGCTATTGTACTATTAATATGATGTAATGAGATGATGATATCATGGATACAGACATTCAACTTGGTTTGTTCACACTATCTGGCTCCAGAACGTCATGGTTTTTGTTTGTGTGTTTGCTTATAATAGCTTTTCCTCTCATCTCTTTGCTATTATCAGCTTTCAGCTCTATTTGCTAGTGTCACCGTACCTATCCCCAGCAGCACTGGCCACTCCATCTTCTAATTTATTGTTTCTAATGAAACATGTTGAAGAAAGTATATTGCCTCCAAGTGATGACAATTTATTAATGAGCATAGTGCCTAGAACATCATAGGTGCCCAAAATACATTTTTAAATATTATGAACTAAAGAAAACATTCCCACTACAACACATAGAAAATCTAGATAAAATACAGTACTGCTGTTGTTATTCAGTCACTAAGTCATGTCTGACTCTTTGTGACCCCACGGACTGCAGCACACCAGCCTTCCCTGTCCTTCACCATCTCCCAGAGCTTGCTCAACCTCATGCCCATTGAGTTGGTGATCCTAGCTAACCATCTGATCCTCTGCCATCCTCTTCTCCTTTTGCCTTCAATCCTTCCCAGCATCAGGTTATTTTCCAATGAGTCAGCCCTTCACATCAGGTGGCCAAAATATAGTACTATTCCTCTCCAAATTTTATAAAAACACAAAGCTTGGCTTGAAAGAAAGAGAAACCCCCAAATTTCAGATGAGAAGAGGGAAATGAAAGCCAGAGCAGCCAATGCACGCTGGTGCCGTGGAGTCCCATGGGAGCTTTAGCACAGTGTCCACAATAGAGGCTTCAATACCCTCCTCATACACAGAAACTGTGGCCTCAGGCCCATGCAAAGTGAGAGCTCAAACTGAGGCACATGCATGGAGCTTGGAGCCTCAGAAATATTTCTTGTTCATGAAAAGGGCACACAATGATAATGTTCATTGGCTCATTAGAGCAATAAGGACACTTGCTGTCTGTTTGGGCCTTCAGCAGGTAAATCAAAAAAGACATCTATGGAGGAAGGGAGTTTGGGATGGACATGTACACAGTGCTATATTTAAAATGGATAACCAACAAGGTTCTACTGTATAACACATGGAACTCTGCTCAATGTCATGTGGCAGCCTGGACAGGAGGGGAGTTTGGGGAAGAATGAATACATATATATGTATGGCTGAGTCCCTTTGCTATTCACCTGAAACTATCACAACATTGTTAGTCAGCTATACTCCAATACAAACTAAAAACTTAAAAAAAAATACATCTATGACAAAATCAAGAACCTAAGCCTCTGTTCCCTGTAGATGTGAAGTGTGAGGTAATGCTACCTGTGCGTGTAGAAAACTCAAGCTGAGAAATGAACATAAAAACCAGTCCAGGGCCTAGGAGACCCTAGAGCCTTGGCAAAAGTGAGTGTGAGATCACTCTGAAGACTACAGAGACCCCCCCCAGAGGGAAAAAAATCTAAAGATAAACTCACAAGAAAAAAATGACTAGCTGCACAAGGAAATGAACTACCATGAGGAATAGTTGGCAGTTGCAACAAAAGAGAAAGAATATAGCTGGACCACAGCAAACAACTGAAAGATCTGAAGGAGAATATAAAATAAAGATCCTGAAAATGATTAAAGAAATAAAAGAGTATATATCTTCATGAAATTAAAAAATAATATGAATAAAAATCACTTTGATTTGAAATAATAATAATAACTTGTAAGAAGAATAATAAAAACTTACAAGAACAGGCATGGAAATTTAGAGTGAATTTAATAATTTAACAGCAAAATCTAAGTGAGGTAACTTCTTTTAAAATGGTCAGCAGGAAGAGATTAGGAGAAAAAAGGGAAAGGAACAAGGAACACTTAAAAGCAGGACATGGAAGTGTCATCACTGCGCTGTAAGCTCCCACAGCATGCGTCTCAGGACCATTTTCTATTTGAACTTACATGTCCAATATCTATTCATTCAGTGTCTGGCACAGAAGAAGACCTCAAAAAATGCCTGTTGAATGAATGAGGTAACAAAAGAACAAGCTATAGGTTAAAGGATTAATGAATAATGGGGGAAAGTCTTCCAGGCAGCATTTTGGGCTGAATTTTTTTCTCTTCTCTCTTAAAGCCCGAGAAAGCTACCCAGACTCATCCCATCTTAGCCACGGCAGACACTCATGGGCCAAGGACATTTATAGACATCCAGAGGCAGCAGGCATTTTTGTAGAAAGCATTTTGCAGTGGGCCCCAGCTGAGTTCATTACTTTGTAGACTGGGGCTGAGCTGAGAGCTACACTCCAGCCCTGCATGGATTTAAGAAAGAGTGCGTGGGGACAGAAAGAGCTAGGGCAATAGAAACACAGCTGGGGAAGCCCACGCAGAACAAAGGAGCAGGTCTCTGGTCTGAACGCTGCACGGTTGCCAACAGAGGGCCGGAAAGCCCCCTGGCAGCAATGGATCGACTTGTCGGTAGGGATGTGACCGGTCCAACTACTATCTGGATGAAACTGGTGGCATGTGAGCATTGAATCAAGTCAAAACACAATGAAGAAATGGGTGACAAAAGATAAAGGGGACTGGTTCCAGAATCAGCCTAATGATGCATCCAGAGCTTTCTCATAGCTCTAATGGGAGGGAAGTCACAATTAACCCAAAAAACCACCCTCAAGTCGCAATGGCTTGAAATTGTGTTTGTGTCTATGATTAATTTAACTGTTTCCTAAATTATATATGTTCCACTTCTCACTTAGGATCCAGTTGTCTTCAAGTTTATCTCTTAGTTTGCTAGAAAATCCACTGGATTTTTCTAGCCCCCTTCACCTAATACTTTTCCCACTGCTCTTAGATTACTCAAGATGCTAAGCCCATGGACGTAGTTCCCACAGGTGGAAGCAGCAATAGACTGTTGCTATAGGCAACATAAAACAGACTTCATGAGAGGTTAACACTCCAGAATATCGAAATCAGATGGTCATGTTTCTGTGCCTGTTACATCTATTCTGGGAAATGAAACTTGCCAGATGACTTTCTGACATTTAGTTATTTATTCTATAAAATTAAGATGAATGGAAAGGATTCGGGGTATGGGTTTGGATATCAGGCTAACTAGAATTTGAAGTCGAGATTTCCCAGTTACTAGTTAAGTGACATTAGTGAGTTACTTAACTTCTCTAAACTCATCTGAAAAATGAAACTGGAAGTATCAGCAGATGCTAATAGTAGGTACAATACAATTCCACAGTACTGACCTCATGGGGCAGCTGGGAAGACAAAATGGGATGATATATGTGATTCTACCATTCTGAGTTACTCAAAGCATCACAAGGACCACTAAGAATATTTATCATGGATTTTTTTGGTGCTCACCCACAGATAAAACTCCTGAGAGAACCGCACCATTGAAGCAGGGCTTTAGGATTTGGAAAAGCAAAAGCGCATGGCATAATTGCAGAACTTACAGTTCACAGCCCCCTCCCACTCGTTCCCACATCCCTACAAAATAAAAACCAAATCTAACTCAGACCCCAATACACAGATGTCACATGCAGAACAGTGGTTGGTATTTACACTTTCAAAGAATACACATGCTCAAAATGCACACCAAAGTGTTAACAGAAATTGCCTCTAGGGTGTGTGACTCAGCATTTGTAAAGATGACCACGTGGGACATTGAAGACAGTCAAAAATTCTTTGCTACTCTTTCCATCAAGAGGTGGCATCAATGCCTCACTTGCTGCACTGGGCTCACTTTTGTGACTTACTTGACAGATAGCATTCAGGGGAAGTGGGGTTTGGGACTTTCAAGGCTAAGTATGAGAAGCCTTGCAGCTTCTGCTAGGGCTCTTAGGGTGCTCGCTATAGGAGAGCCAGTTGCCATGGAAGGAGGCTGACCACCTCGAGGCTATGATGTTGAAAGAGCACAGGAAATGACCACATAGAGAGGCCTTGAGACTCCAGGAGGAACAAGAGAGAAATGCCCAATCAGCCCCTAGGTCTCCCAGACATTCCCAGCTGAAGTCCCAGACATCGTGGGGTGGAGAATCTCTGATTATCTTTGCCCAAATTGCAGATTCGAAAGTGCAATAAATGCTGTTTTTAAAGCACTAAGCTTTGAGGTGGTTTGTTCTATAGCAATATGTAACTGGTTAAAAAAAGTGCACTTCTGTATTGTCTGAATTTTTTAAAAACCATTTTTTTAGTTTGAAAATAAAAGGGAAAAATGAAAGAGAAAGTTAAAGGAAAAGAAAGTCTTTTTTAAAAAAGAGAGAGGAAATCTTCTACACACTTTTCATATCACTAGCTTCTCCAACCACCTTCCCTTATGGTACACTTAACTTAGATTGTCACGGGCTATTCAGCTCCCTCATCTGAAGGAAACCACCATTTGATGCCTCCTGTCATCTCATGGAAAATAGATCCTGTTCCAAATACCTGCAAGCACAGGGCAAAGCACTCCAGAGATGCAGAGATAAGAAGCACAAACACCTTGGGGATTGATGAATCATTCTGCACGTATCCCCATGCTCTTCAGTTTGCCATACCATAAACTGACCTGGTTCAATCCAAGCTAAAAACAGAGAGGAGCAATTGCTTTGGAGTCCATAACCTGGAATTATTGTGATGTGACTTTGAAGAGCGTTAAGAACGTGGTCTTTAGGATCTCAGCTCAACAGAGATCTCAGAGAGTCTTCTGTTCTGTAACTGGGAGATTTTCACGTCCCCTTCTAGCTTCTTCCTTCATGAAACAAAGAGGTTAGACTTGGTCTTGAAGACCATTTGTAGTTATGAAGCTTAGTGCCTGAAGCAAATGCAGAAACCCAGGTTTTGCTCTGCAACATGTCAGACAAGTTAGTGGTTGAAAGGAATTTTCCATGGTGTGATCACCATGGAATGATGATATTGAAGCCTCAGTGTGACCTAAGAGGACAGCCTCCCCTTCCTCCATCCCCTTTAGTGAAGGACCAAAGTTTCTGTGCATAAGGAATGTCCAGGAGTAAAGGAATGTCAACTTGGCATAGGCTTTCTGTTCTCTAAGGGGAATAAAATGTAGTCACCATTTTTCAAAAGGAAGATATGGTGTGTGACATGACAAAATAAGCAGATCTTTGGAAACAATTTTCACTGGTTCTTGGTGGAAGAGTGGTCTGGTGTTTACAGGTTATCTCCTGTACAAGTCATTTGAGACTGTCTCCCACCCATTCCCTGCCCCCTCAACAGCAAAGCAGGAAGAAAGCAGCTGAGAGAATCAGCCTCTCCTCCACCCCCTTGGTGCAAGAATTCCCTCATCAGTTAAACAGAGAATCAGCTCACCCAGTGAATTCTAATGAGGCAGGCTGTTCAGCTGTCAGCACCCCTCCCTGCTGAAGAAGACAGCAAGCAAGGAAAAAGATGGCACGATGCTCCAAGCACTTTGTCTTTCCATACCAGGTACATGGACATCAAAACAGCTTCCATCATAGCTGGACTCCCAGACAAACCCAGTAACAAGGAATGCTAGATAAAGTTACCTTGGATCTAAGGAGTCCCACAAAACAAGGCAGGTATAGAATGGCGATTCCAGGAAATTAATTAAGATTAATTATTAGTCTAATGAAAAAAATCTAGACTTAAACACACACATGTGTACAAGCACCCTTTTAGTGCCAGCTCTGAGCTGAAATGGGTGAACACTCCAACCTTAGTCCCAAGGGCAGCCTTGTTTTGAGGCTAGTTGAGAAAGCAGGGGAATCATTTATAAAGATGGTGGTGAGAAATCCATGAACTATGCTGGAGATAAAGTGGCAGGGGTCCGAGACTGACCTTAGCCACTGGTTTTGTCACTTCAGAAAAGGCAGGTGAGCACCAGGTCTGTGCTTCTGAAGCAAGGGAAGGCAGTGGAATGTCAGCAGTGCCTGGACCATGGGGACAAGCAAAGGATTTCTTTCAGAAGCATTGAAATCGATGATGAGTACTTTCAATACTGTTTATTTTTAATTTAGAAACTGTTGTTCAATTTTACAAACAACCTTGGGAAATATAAGCAACAGAAAACAAAATTTTAAGTGTACAGTTCATTAGTTTTAGCAAATACATACACCGCCACAATCAAAATACAGTGTATTTTCATCAACTTCTAAATTTTCCTTATGTTCCTTCAGTTAATACTTCCCTAGCCCCAGGAAACCACTGATGGCTTTCTGACACTACAGGTTAGATCTGTCCTTTTAAGAAGTTCACAGAAATGGAATCACACAGTATGTGTTTCTGTGTGGGTGTCTGGCTTCTTTCACTCAGCCAAATGGCTTTGTAATTCATTCACACTGTTTTTGTGCAGTATGTCATTCCTCTTTATTGCTAGATAGTATTCCACTGTATGAACACAGTAGAATTTTTTTAACCATGCTTTTGTTGGGGAATATTTAGGCAGTTACGAATAAAGTCGCTATGAACATTTGTGTAAAAGTCTTTGTGGGGGCATGTTTCCATTTCTTTTGAGTAAATATCTAGGAGCAGGACTGCCAGATCTTATGATAAGTCTTGGGCTTCCCAGATGGTGCTAGTGGTAAAGAATCCACCTGCAATGCAGGGGGACCTGGGCTTGACCCCTGGGTCAGGAAGATCCCCTGGAGGAGGGCATGGCAACTCACTCCAGTGTTCTTGCCAAGAGAATCCCATGCAAGAGCATCCTGGCAGGCTATAGTCCGTGGGGGTCCCGAAAGAGGCAGACATGACTGAGTGACGAAAAAACAACAACAAAATGCAAAAAGAGTTGAGACATCAAATATGGAAGTTCTAAATCCAGTAGGTAATCTCTAGCCAATTTTCCATGAAAAATTTCTTAAGGCATTTCCCCAAAGTACCATGCACATATTTTGGGGTATGTGACACTGTACTGTAACACATGGGCACGCATGTATATTGTAGATACAGTAATATTTGTGTGCATATGTTTTATTTATAGTAATAGATAACTATACCATATATAATATAATTCTATATAGCAAAAGGCAGTGATGGCAGAGGTGAGGGAGGGATGTATTCTTCATTGGTATCTGCTATTGGTGATGGTTCAGAGAAAAATCTGAAGCTTTTGTGTGTTTCAAATTTGAATAATATTCAGACCTTTTTGAAGAAAAATTTTTCTTAGATGTTGACTCAAATACAAATATTTAATTAAAATATTGCTCATTACATGCAAACATAATATAGATTCCTTTATTTTAGCTTGTCTACATATTTAAAGCCCTTCAACATTTACAAATCAATGTAAGTGGAACTATAACAGCAGTGCAATTCTAATTAACAATGTTGATTTAAAATAATGGATAATATTGTTTTGCTGAAACTAAACTGCAACTGTCACTAAGAGTATGAGAGGGGACATTATGCCTACACAACCACAGGTCAAACAATGGCTCAATTTTCCCAGTGCTTTGCGAATTATTTTCAAATTACTAGGAAACCTTGGCTCAAGCAATGTGCATTCGGCACAAATGCTTCATTAACATATAAGATCTGCCTTTGTGGTTTTCTTATTAGGCCAACACAAGTTAAGTGGAAATGTTTAGCACCAGGTCAATCATAAACACACACACGCACACACACACACACACACACACACACACACACACACACATGCGTGCGCTGAGACTGTGAAATACAGGAAGCAGGAATTCTGTTGCTTTTGGTCCTCATTACATACCCAGGAATTGAGAGATGGATTGAGAGATGAAAATCCCAAAGAGAAACTATAAGGTTGAATAATTAGGTCAAAGTTTTTCTTTTTAATGAGACTGTTATCTTTTGAAAATAATCAAATATTTGGAGCCAATTAGATGAAATACTAACTTTAAAAAAAAACTGAAGTTCTGAAATTCCCATTTGGCCTTTGGCAAGTGCAGACACAATCAGACACAATCTGCAGCTCCTCTGAGGGAAGAGCCTGGGAAAACAGTGAAGCCACAAGGAGAAGGGGGAAATTAATCAAGAAATACCGAGAAAGTCTGGGAATATGACATTGCTGGTGAACGTGTGGTTTGTTCAACAAACAAATAGGAAGGCTCAAGGGAAATGAAATTTCTCAGGACAGATGACCAAATGTGCCTTGTCAGCAAATGTGGAGAGGAAACCAAGGAGCAAGATCACTTCTGATGGAAGTATGGTCAGTATAAGAATCTAGAGGACAGTAGAAGAGAATACAGTCAAGATTCCTTAGAGCTTGAGCTGGATGCTACATTTTTTGAAGTATTTCCACGCAGAACTCCCTTCCATGGTAAGTAAGGTAATTGTGAGCTACTACTTTTACAAAATAAGACACCAAGGCTCACAGAGGTCTAATGCTTTTCCAGTGTTCACAGAAGTAGTCAGAAAGGGAGGTGGACTTGAGCTGAGGTCTCCTGCCCATGGTCCATGCTCTTGCTAACACTCTGGAGATTAAAGATCTCAAGGCAATATAGCCTAGTGGTTAAGCATGTGGCCTTAGAACCAGATAGCCTGGCTGGGGGAGGTTCCGGCTATACCCCACCCTTAGTCTCATTGTCACACAATGGAGCTCAGTATCTGGCACATAGTCAGCTCTTTTAAAATGTACCCATTATAGTTTTAACATATATGGATTATGCAAACCAATGTAGATGGAAGTGGGTCAATTATATTTTATGAAATTAGTGTATGTTCTGGGAGAGACAAGGATGCGTGGTTTAGAAACAAATTTGATGTAATAAAATAATTTAGCAACAACAAAAGGATAAACCATAGAATTTTGACTAATAAGGAGTGAGGAATGACAGTTCTTATAAAAGGGGGAATAAAAAGAGAATTGGGGGCCAAATTGAATGATGAGATTAGACTAGGAAAGTCGACATTCACAATGACTCTCATATGTTGCCATTCAAACATCTCATGTTTAAAAGAAAGATTAGTTGATAGATGACTTAAAATTGCATCTTACTGTGAATGTAAGAAGATTCAAATGAAACTCGTAGGTGCTTTATACATACTATATTAAGGGGGAAATGTCTAAGGGGTGGATAAAAGGCACATTTTGCAAGGCTTTTCTCAAGTCCTTTCAATTCTATTCTATTCTACTCTGAAGACCTCATTTACTGAGTGTCCATGGGCTCACACTGGACTGCTTTGGTAGTGTGTACTAAGTACTTTCCTAGGTCCTGGGGACTCAAAGATAAATAAGCCCAGCTCTGGTTTCTCAGTCTGGTAGCACATTCAGAAATATGGACACATAAGGCTAAGGCTCTGCAGAGGTGCCATGAGATGGCCTGTCTAAAGTGCTGGGTGCCCAGATGAGAATATCTGGTAGGCCAAACGACTGACCCCAATTTTTCACTACTCTGATATTATCCGCCTACACATACAACCTCACCATGGCATCACTGTGGGTGGAATACTCCCTTGCCCCTTGACTTTGAGCTTCACTCTGTGACTCACTTGGACCAATGAGATTAACAGACATGACATGAGCAGAGGCTTAAACTGAGCCTTCCTGCTTGTATTTCTCCTTGTCATGAAAAGAACAGGCCACATATATTCTGCAGATTCAAGGAGGGTGAGAGATCAGAGGAGCAGACACGGATCCAGTCTACACCCTGGAAGCAAACCCAGTGGGAACCAGCCTGGATCAGTTAACCTCAAGTCAATGCACAGACATTCAAGCAAGAAATAAATGATTGTTTTAAGCCATGGAGTTTTAGGGTCATCTGTTACGCAGCCCACAGTGACAGCTGTCTGAGATAGGCCAAGGTAGCTATGACAGGGATGAACAGGAACAGAACTTTATTGTGGCCCTTCTCTGCTAACTACCCACTTCTCTCCCCTCATTCCCTCCACTGGGCAAATAAGCATGGATTCCCAAAGAAGAGCTGTTGGGATTCTTGCCAATAATAACTTAGAGCCTTATAAACAAGACTTTTGTTTGGATTGTGTTGTGGCAACACAGGACCCGTATATGAACCGTAGAACAAAGAATAGAGTCATCTAATCCACATCTCCCTTTCTTGTTGCTCTTCCTCAATATCAGTGGGTCCTTCGGAAAACCACATGCATAGCACTAATTCTAATGTAGCCAGAGTAGCCCCATTAACCATATAAAGGTACAGAAGGATGCTCCAGGAGAGGTTTGGGTAGCTGTGGCTGAATCTTGAAAAGCATCCTGCATACTTAAGTCCTAGATGAAAAACATTCACTTATTTATCTCTCCTGACATGTAGCTAGATGTTAAGGAAAGGCTGGGGAGAGCTCATAAAGGGCAGGCAGGGGAGTGAGAAAAGTGGTAAGGAAACATCTATCACATGCTATGAGAAATACAGGGCTATTTCTTTCACATGTTCCTTCCAGAGCATAGAATAATATCGGATGATATACATTTCAGAAGCAGAGGTTTTTGTTAGAAGTTTTTGTTAGTCAATTTAAAAAAGAATAAGGGTTTAACTAAGGCAGATGATGTATTAATACAGTTACATTTTCAGAAGCATGATCAGACATCTTTTTTTGTTAGAAGTTTTTTGTTAGTCAATTTTAAAATTAACATATGTGTAAAGTGTGTCTTTGGCTATTTGGACCATAGGTCATCACTGACTTGGATGGGATGTAGGCCAGCCACCAACAGTATACTATAAAATGCATATTTTAAATTCATGTGTCAATGAAAAGAGTTACACATGAAGTTAAATCTTACAAAGACAGCCAATTGTTTAGCACCCCCAGTCTGTTCTTTCGAACCACACTTAGGAACAGACTTCAATTACAAAAACATCTTAAGACAATGGTGAGGTGAGGATTGGAGCACACATCTGCTAACTTCGAACATCCTTTATCTCCAGGTTGCTTCTAGGAGGACTGGGGTTGATGCAGGCCCAAGTCAACCTTCCCCCAGGGGAAAGAAGTGACAAATTCTGCAAGAGGAATAGCCCTAGGAGATAGTGATCAGGGAAGGCTTCTTGAAACTAGCCAGGGGTTTTAGCCTTTCTTGGTTGATGGAGCCTTTTAAGAGTCTGATGAAACCATGGATTCTCTTCCCCCTCCAAACAAACTTATATATGTACAAAACAGCACACATTATTTTCAGAGCCTCATCATCACTTGAACAATCTGTTTGTGTCTTGGATCAAGGTACTAGGTGACAAAGTGAAAGTCGTGTCCGACTCTTTGCGACCCCATGGACTATACAGTCCATGGAATTCTCCAGGCCAGAATACTGGAGTGGGTAGCCTTTCCCTTCTCCAGGGGATCTTCCCAACCCAGGGATCGAACCCAGGCCTCCCGCATTGCAGGCAGATTCTTTACCAGCTGAGCTACCAGGGAAGCCCTGGTGACAAGGTGACAGGAGAATAGGAACAACTCAAATTGTGTGTGTTGTAATTTGGGGCACTTTTAGAAAGAATTTTCAAATTTTAGAAAATTCCCCAGGAAAAGGTCTCTTCTTACTAAGATTATCTGTCTCCCAAAGGGCAGTTCTCATTAGGTCTACAATTGCAGCCAGCCCAACAACCTCAAATGGCAGAAAGGGTTACAGGTCTGGTAGGTTTCTTTCAACATCCATTTACACCACAAATTCTGCCTAGCCAAACTAGGTCAGTCAATGCCACAGAGTGGTTATTGTAAAATAGAAATTAGCTGGGACCAAGTAACACATCTGATCAATAAACTATCTTATAGAAAGGAGTGAAGTATTAGAAGTAATGACAGTATCAGGGATCAAGACTCCAAAACAGGCGTTTTAGGTTTGTTTGTTTGTTTTTAATATCCCTGACCCCTTATTAAGAAAGTTACTGTTCTGAGAAGCCAATGCAGTAGAGAAAAACATAACTCAGAGGGTAGGGAGGCCTAGTGCCATATTCCTGTGGCACCCATAATTCACTGTTGCCCTGGAAAAGTTAGGTGATGTTTCCAAACCTCACTCTTCACATCTGTACAGTGGGTGAATATTCTTTTCCTTATAAGTTTCCTGTGGGAGTTAAACTGAGAAATGAAGGTGCCTGGTATATCTCTAGCATTGATTTCAGTATATCTTGGTTCTAATTTCCTTATTATCATAGCAGTCATGTCCCAAATTAGCATAATGATACTCAGAATGAACAAAAATTACTTCTTCAATTATTCCTGGGTTTATACACTGTTGAAGAATGGTTCACACTGGTCAGATTCAATCACCACAAGTATCTCTGGAAGAAAATCTCTACAGAGAAAAGAGCTCTAAGCCTTAGCTGGTAGTCTCTTTATTTCAATCTAGAGTTATCAAATTATAGAGCCATGGGCTGGGGAAGGAGAGAGTGGAGGAAGAATTTCACCCAACCTCTAGTTTTACAGTGAGGGAAGGGAGGTCCAGAGCTGTTAAAGGGCTTGATCCAGTCACATGGCTAGTTAGTGACCACGTGAGAACCAGGGTCAGTGCAGTCTCTCTACTATATCATGAATTGCATAGCAATACAATTAAATACAGCTGAAAAAAGTGCCATAAAGGAAAAATCTTAAATCTCTTGGAATTCAGTGTGATGAGATGTTATCTTTATCTGAAATATTCTTGGAAGAGAATGAACAGAAAATGCCTGATATGTAGTGAGCCATTTATTATGCAAAGGTGAGCACAATAAAGGACAGAAATGGTATGGACCTAACAGAAGCAGAAGATATTAAGAAGAGGTGGCAAGAATACACAGAAGAGCTATACAAAAACGATATTCATGACCCAGATAACCATGATGGTGTGATCACTCTAGGTGTGATCACTCACCTAGAGCCAGACATCCTGGAATGCGAAGTCAAGTGGGCCTTAGGAAGCATCACTATAAACAAAGCTAGTGGAGGTGATGGAATTCCAGTTGAGCTATTTCAAATCCTAAAAGATGATGCTGTGAAAGTGCTGCACTCAATATGCCAGCAAATCTGGAAAACTCAGCAGTGGCCACAGGACTGGAAAATTTCAGTTTTCATTCCAATCCCAAAGAAAGGCAATGCCAAAGAAAGTTCAAACTACCACACAATTGCACTCATTTCACACGCTAGTAAAGTAATGCTCAAAATTCTCCAAGCCAGGTGTCAACAGTATGTGAACCATGTACTTCCAGAAGTTCAAGCTGGATTTAGAAAAGGCAGAGGAACCAGAGGTCAAATTGCCAACATCCATTGGATCATCTAAAAAGCAAGAGAGCTCCAGACAAACATCTACTTTTGCTTTATTGACTATGCTAAAGCCTTTGACTGTGTGGATCACAACAAACCGTGGGAAATTCTTAAAGAGATGGGAATACCAGACCATCTGACCTGCTTCCTAAGAAATCTGTATGCAGATCAAGAAGCAACAGTTAGAACTGGACATGGAACAACAGACTGGTTCCAAATCGGGAAAGGAGTACATCAAGGCTGTATATTGTCACCTTGCTTATTTAACTTATATGCAGAGTACATCATGTGAAATGCCAGGCTGGATGAAGCACAAGCTGGAATCAAGATCGCTAGGAGAAATATCAACAACCTCAGATACGCAGATGTCACCACCTTTATGGCAGAAATCGAAGAAAAACTAAAGAGCCTCTTGATGAAAGTGAAAGAGGAGAGTGAAAATGTTGGCTTAAAACTCAACATTCAGAAAACTAAGACCATGGCATCCGGTCCCATCACTTCATGGCAAATAGATGGGGAAACAATGGAAACAGTGACAGACTTTATTTGAGGGGGCTCAAAAATCACTGCAGATGGTGACTGCAGCCATGAAATTAAATGATGGCTGCTTCTTAGAAGAAAAGCTATGGCCAACCTAGACTGCATATTAAAAAGCAGAGACATTACCAACAAATGTCCATCTAGTCAAAGCTATGGTTTTTCTAGTAGTCATGTATGGATGTGAGAGTTGGACTGTAAAGAAAGCTGAGTGCCGAAGAATTGATGCTTTTGAACTGTGGTGTTGGACAAAACTCTTGAGAGTCCCTTGGACTGCAAGGAGATCCAACCAGTCCATCCTAAAGGAAATCAGTCTTGAATATTCATTGGAAGGACCAATGCTGAAACTGAAACTCCAATCCTTTGGTCACCTGATGTGAAGAACCAACTCATTGGAAAAGACCCTGATGCTGGGAAAGATTGAAGGCGCAAGGAGAAGGGGACGACAGAGGATGAGATGGTTGGATGGCATCACCAACACAAGGGACATGAGTTTGAGTAACCTCCAGAAGTTGGTGATGGACAGAGAAGCCTGGCATGCTGGCAAGGAGCCTCAATAACCACCCTGGCTCAGGGAGGGGGCCACTTGAGATTTTGTTCTTGGGTGTGTTTATTTTTAAACACTAATGCAAAATGCCCTCCATTCACCCATTCATTCACCATTCTATTGATACTTTTTTCCTTTATTTTGGTAACAGCGTCATTGAGATATAATACATATACCATACAATCCATCCATTTCAAGTATAAAATTAGACAGTTTTTCAAGTATTCAGAGTTGTGCGGTCATCACTATAGTTAATTTTAGAACATTTTCATCACTCCTAAAAGAAATTCATGGCCTTTAACTAAACCCCCTAGTCCTACCATTCCCAACCCAAGCCCTAAGCAATCACTAATCTCCTTTGTCTCTAGATTTGCCTGTTCCTGTCAATTCATCTAATATGTGAATGGAATCATATAGTATGTGGTCTTTGGTGTCTGGATTTTTTTTATTTAGCATAATGTCTTAGAAGTTCACCCATGTGGTAGCATGTGTCAGTCCTTCATTCCTTTTTATGGGTGAGTAATATTCTGTTGTGCAGACATATTACATTTGTTTACTCATTCATCATTTTGTGGATATTTGGGTTGTTTCCACTTCTGGGCTCTTATGAATAATGGTGCTATGGACATTTAATACAAGGTTTGTTTTTTTTTTGGTGGATTCATTAATAATTTTTGAGGCCTGTTTCATGCCAAAACTTCTGGGACTTAGAGATACAAAAATTAAGACAACCACTGCCCTCAAGGAAGTCACAATCCTATAGGAAAAGAAAAACTTGTTTTTCAAAAGCTGCGATAATCTGCTGTGGTAAATGTCAAACAGTGGGCTGTACAAAGAGAGGCAAAGAAGTTATGACACTTGAGAGAAGTGTTGAAAGCCATTTAGCTCTCAGGCACAAAAGGGGAGAGGGTGTGACAGGCTTCGGAAACTGCATGTGCAAAGGCACAGAGGTAACAGAGAGAAGGACACACTCAGATCACTGCAAATAATAATGATGCTACCTAATCTTTCTTGGTATTTGCTGTGTGTCAGGTACTGCTCTAAGCACATTATCTGTATTATCGCATGCACTTTCCACGGTGGCCTAATGACACTATTATTCCCCTAATTTTATAGATGGTGAAACTGAAGCACAGAGAAGTAAGTAACTTTTCTGAGGCTACCCAATCCTGGATTCCAACCAAGAGTCTGCACCTCAAACCTATGTTCCAAGACACCATGGGGACTGCTTCATTTAACCCCCGATCATCCTGGCTGGTTGGATTATGGAGTGTGGAAGGGGCCATGCCTAGTGATGACACTGGCAATGTAGGCTATGCTGCACCACATGAAGAAATTCTGGATCCAAAAGCAACAGGGATCCAACTGAAAGTTCACACACAATGCAATGACACAGATGAGATTTTCGTTTTAGGAAGTCTAGTGGAGACAGTCTCTTTCTGAAAATACCACTCAGAACCAACACTGCCCCATTACAAATGTGAAATTGCAAAGGCAGCACAGGTTGTGCTCTCCCAGATGCAATCTTTACAGGAGGATACCATGGTCAAGATTTGATGAAGATAGTTCTCCTTTTTCACTCCCCATCTGTGCTATCATAGAATTTAACCTGATACCAAGTGAAACAGGGCTGGGAGTTGACATAGATCTCACAGTGCAGAAGTAAGAATTGTAAATACACATGGCCCTCATATATATTTTCACAAACACACAGAGAGGCAGGCTGCTGATAAACAAAGGGCTCATGTGCCAGAGGACTATCTGACTGGGTTTCTTCTATGTACTAGTTAATAAAGTGGCTGGTCCTCAATTCATCTCTAGTTTGCAGAAGTCTCAGCCCTGCTTTCCTGTCCTCACCCTTGAATTCTAATGGTAGCCTCCAGTCCCCTAACAGAGCCTGCCTCAACTACAGAACAAGCCACAGGAGTTCCACGGGCATCCCTGGATGAGTGCTAATAGAAAACAAGATGTGACTGTAACACCAATACAAGGCACACAGAAAAGATGCCATCTATCATTATCCCTCTGCTTTAAAAACAAAGTTGTTTTATGAAATGTAGAGGATGATCCTTGAGCCAGTAAGAGTTCAGATTTAACTCACAAATCCTTACAATCCCTTTATGAAGCTGCTGTGATCATTTCCATTGCACAGGTGGAGAAGCAGAGAGAATAATGGACTAGCAGATTGACCTGCTATATTCCAAAGTATGCTGGTAAAACATATGGCTCTGGACAAATCATTTCACTTCATCCTCTCCCCAGATCATTCTTTGTTTTTCTGTTAACATCATCAAGTGTTCTCTGGAGTCTCAGATGGTGCTGGCCTCAGCAACTGCAACCTTTGGTATGTACATTTTTAGAGTCTTGGCTTTTTAGCTGGGATCATAGAGGAGTGTTACAAATCTGTTGAATGAACGGATACATAAGTGTTGGAAAGTCTCTTGAGGTTAATTACTAAAGCATCATTCATCTCTTTCTCTCTCATACACACACACACACACACACGTATTTATGTAGTATATCTATGGGCTTCCCTGGTGGCTCAGATGGTAAAGAATCTGCCTGCACCGCAGGAGACCTGGATTCGATCCCTGAGTTGGTATGATCCCTTGCAGTATTCTGCGACCCACTGCAGTATTCTTGCCTGGAGAATTCCATGGACTGAGGATCCTGGTGGGTTACTGTCCATGGGGTCGCAAAGAGTCGAACATGACTGATCGACTAACACACACACATGTATACCCATATGTATTAACAAATATATAAAATATAATTGTATAAATATTATGTATGTGTATTAATTTCCAATGATTTTGTATGCTCTAATTTATCTATTTTGGAAGATAACTAAAAATACTATAATAGCTAACTTTGTTGGTGTGCTTACTATGTACCAAGAACTGTTCTAAGCTCTTTAAAGGTTTTAGCTCATTTAATTTCCACAACAGCTTTTTTGTGGGATAAGCTATCATTTTTTCCATTTAACAGATAAAGAAATTGAGACACAGAGAATGTGACTACTTTGCCCAAGTTTTCACAGCTACTGAGGAGAAGAGTGAAGATCTATCTGAACACAAGTAGGCTGGCTCTAATCCTGAATTCTTAAAAGATAAAGACAACTTCTAAAATTGCTGAATGAGAAAATTATATGCATTATATTCACCTCCATCATAATTTGTCTCCCTTGGAGAGAAACTGGTCATTTACCCTGTAGCCCTGAGTAACCTGATTGTTTTAAGTGTAACCCAAATAAAATTGGGTTGCCTTGAGGCCAGCCTCTGTCTCAGCATATCCAAAAGAAACAAAAATCTAATTACCAAAAGCCTTTAAAAGCACTGAAGATCTCCTGAGATGATGCTGGGGAGGGGGAATTTTATCATGAAGCATATAGGAAGACTAATTAGAATCTGATTCACACCCTGTTCTTTCCAAAACCTGTCTTTTTATCTTTTCTCTCTCCCCTGGCCTTCCAGCCCCTGTCCTGCTGCTGGTTTGTCTGACTCTCTTTCTCCTTCTTCTCCCTATGTCATCTGTGCTCACAAATAGTGCTACCATTCTTCTTTCCAACCCCTCTCCTTACCCTGAGTAGCCAGCAAAGACCTCAAAAGCCAAGCAAGCAATAGAGGACACCCCCTCTGCCCTCCCAAGGCCAGGAGACACTAAAAGAAGCATGTTGACCCTGAGTCCGAACCATAGGTCATCAAGTGCGTGGACCAATCTGTTTCCCATATGTAACGGTCCTTATGAGCAAAATAAAGGACCCAGTTCTTATCCTCCAGAAATCTGTACTGCAGCTGGTGATCTGATACCCTGATTCGAGGCTTGCTTCACATCGACATTCAGGATCACTCAAGAACCCCGCCACTTCTCTGAAAGCAGACACTCCAGCTTCAGAGTTCAGGAAATGTTTCTTCCTTGATACCATTCCACTCTGTTCCATTTTCACCATTGCTTATGTCTTTGGCATCCAAGTTTCAGAAGACACAGTTCACTTGAAGACATCATACTAAGTGACACGAGGAAGACACAAAAGGACAAATATTGTATGATTGTACTTTTATGAGGGACCTGGAATAGTCAAATTCATTGAGGCAGGAAGTAGAATAATGGTTTTCAGTGGCTGGGGAAGGGGCAAATGGGGAGTTAGTATTTAATGTTATGTTGAGGATTCCCTGGTGGCTCAGATGGTAAAGAATCTGCCTGAAATCCAGGAGACCTAGGTTCGATTCCTGGGTTGGGAAGATCCCCTGGAGGAGGGCATGGCAACCCACTCCAGTACTCTTGCCTGGAGAATCCCATGGACAGAGGAGCCTGGGAGGCTACAGTCCATGGGGTCGCAAAGAGTCAGACATGACTGAGTGGCTGACACTTTCACAACAATGATGAACAAATTCTGGAGATGATGATGGTGACGATTGCACAGCGATGCAAATGTACTTAGAGCCACTGAACTGTACACTTAAAAATGGTTAAAATGCTAAATTTTATACTATGTATATTTTACTGCAATAAAAAGTCTCAGTTCTCAATGTCCCCCCCCACCAAAAAAAAGCATGTTGAAAACACTTATAATTCTTTTAGTCCACAACATGGGCACTATAATTATTCCCATTTTCCCGGATATGTAAACTGAGGCTTAGAGAGGTTAACTTCCTTAAAATCACATAGCTGGGAAAGGCAGAGTCAGGACTTGATTTTTGACCTGTCTGAACCGGTAGCCCATGCTCTTAATCTCTTTGCTATACTGCAGGTGGTTCATGCACACACAAACAATGATCAAGAACCTGCTGATTTAGGGAAACTTTTTCTGGTTTCATAAGCAATTACTGGAGAAGGAAGCTATGACTGATTTCTGAAGAGTTTTACTTGCATTGTTGAAGACTTTGGATTGTGTTTTGGGTTTTAGGAAATCACTAAGGTTTTAATCAGGGGAGATTTTAACCAGGGAAGTTTGAAACATGAGCTGTTTTATTTTTTAGAGCAATGACTCTGCCAACACTGTGGAGAGTGGACTGGCATCCCAAAGCCCACTAAACCTTTGTTTTCCTTGCTTGGTCAATAAGTTTATTGTCTTCAGCTGAAAAAATCTTCTTAGAAAACTGTGGTTTGTGTTTATTAGCTCCCAGCAGCCCACTCCTGAGCATATAGTGTGTTCTTCCTATGGTTTAGGCCTGTTTTCGTACAAGGCTGGGGGATGGGGTGGAACTGTCTGAGGAGCTGAAATGCATCCTGGCAAATAACTCTCTTTAAGGGAAAAAAGAATAGATGTGCCATGTTTATTCAAGGGCAATAGGATAAAGCTGTAAGGGAAGGATAACGATTCAATCAATAAGATTGCCTTCTGTCTCAGGCTTCATGGAGTCATACTCAAGTCCTAAGGTGAGAGGGCTACGATGGGGAGGGAGGTGGAAGGGGGGTTCTGGAAGGGAAAAACATGTACACCCATGGTGGATTCATGTCAATGTATGGCAAAACAAATACAATATTGTAAAGTTAAAAAATAGAAAATAAACTAATTTAAAAAAAGAACAAATAAAATATTTTCAAAAAGGATGCAGTTCACTAGCATAAATACCCATGAGGCAGCAAGAACTTGTCCTTTGGCAGCCTCAGTATCCATACTCTCCATGGGATGAGAAACAGTGCTCTGGGACCTGGCATCAGCAGTATTGACCACACCTCAGTGGGCAAGGCCGGGGGCATTGGTAGACACCAACAACACTGAACTTTTTGCTGTTTTTGACAATGATGATAAAGCATATCACTAGAGCTAGCTGAAGTAGGAAAATGGCAGCTCTTGGGGCATAGCCAAGAAGACTGGTTCCCAGACTGCCTCTGAAACACTCCCTGGAGAATACCACAACCATTTAGAACTCATTTGAGCGAATCTGGAATTCCATTAGATGGTTAGGGGCGGAGCGAAAGAAAGGCAGTGTTTTGATAGATATTCAGGCAGTGATTTTTACTCTCATCCTGGGACTCTGTGGCCGAAGGAAGTCCAAAGTTCCACTGCAGTGGTATGGGTTTAGAGATTATAAGTGTTAATGCAAAGGAGGAAGAGTGGGAGCTAAGGGGAGGTAACATATATAAGAAATGGTTAAAAGGAAAATTGCCAGAGTATGGTAACTGGCTATAGTGAGTAAGGGGAAAGATGAGCCTTAGGTGACATCCTGGTCAATGATGGAGCCCTTCACCGAAATGGAGAAGTGAGGGAGAGGAGCTTGAATGGGAAAATGATGAATTCTGCTCTGGGACATGTAGGGTTTGAAGGGTGTGGAGCTGACTGAAGTGTAGGTACAGTTTATGACAGAAGAGGTCCACTTAGAAGATATCTACATCTAGACTGTAAATGAAACCTTGAGATAAAACAAGTCATGGAAAGTATGCTGAGTGAAGAGAGAAGAGAAACAAGAATAAGTCCTGGAGTAGTGTTAATAGCTTGATATCTGTTAACCAACTGCATACAGACCCTGAAAGACTTTTATATGCTGAAATATCAGGTGAGTATGGGTTGTTTGGAGAGGTCCAAAAATTGAGGGGAGGAAGTAAAATAGTATGACCATGATTCAGTTTTTTAAAGGAGAATGGGGTAATGTAATATAAAGAGGTTCAACTGACATGTTAACACAATCCCTGTGGGAGGACTGCTCATGTTGGGATGTTCTCATAGATTATATAGAATGAAGGAAATACTTGGATATTTCAAAGCCTGGTGGAGTGGATATTTTCAGCACCATCAATCTCTTCCAAGTGACTCAGCACTTGAGAAATGCAGAGTCACTGGGGAAGAGGCTGATTCCAGTTAATCTTTTCTTAGGACGAGGCTCAGCTGCCAGAATAGGGAAAGTTCCCATTTATTTAGCCAAATAAGAATGATATCAGGGTTGTACTAAAAGCACAGTTGGGGATGAATCCTGATCACCTAGTATAATTTCAACTTGCCCTGTAGCATCATCAGTTAAGTTAACTATAAAGTTGTTCTCCAGTCAGCCTTCTTTCTCCTTTTAAAGAAACCTTATAATGGGTTTTCCTCCTGGCCTGAAATTTCCACCATAAGAGTCATTGAGTCATAAAACTTTAGGGCAGTCATAGACCGTAAGGTCCAACTAGTCTCGTCTCTTTATTTAGATGAGGTTAGTTAAGTGTAGAGAGCTTGAATCAAATTCCCAGTCAAATGCCTTCCGGGATGAGGTAGATAACATCAGCGATGACAGCGGGTGTTCAATCTGCTTTTTAAACGCTGAATTTCCACCAATATGAAATATGCCCCCTTCTGTTTGTCTTGAAATCACATGACCTTCATGCTCTAGCTCCCCTCCCCTTCAACACTTTGAATAGCAATACAGAAACAAAATAATATTTCTAACTACAGGGAAGAGCAGCACCCAGTATAAACAGGATAAGAGGATATGACTTCAGGGTGAGGGTCAGTAGGGAACTAATTGGACAACTAGCTGGACAAGTTCCATGCAGAAGGGTCAGCTTCTCCATAACTTCAGTCAACAGTTGTCTTGAAGGACTGTGAAGCTATTGCTGCCAGACCTTCTAAATGTGTTTACTTTTTTTTCTTTTGCCTACAGGCTGCTCCATGCTCTTTCCACAGACCTTAACTCATCTCCTCAAAATAGGCTGTTGACTGGGACGAAGGCATAAATAACTTTCCTAGAGTCTCTCTGTTATTATTGAAGCACCTGTTGGTTTTCCTGTCTTTCAGATGGATGTAGAATGTTCCAGATTTCTTCAGCCTAGGTCATTGGGTACACAACACTCATGTTTCAGTTCTGTCTGCCTCTCCATGCTTCTCTTCTTACAGACTTTTTTCCTGCTACAATTTCAGACACTGAACCAAACAGACTTTCTTCATAGTACATAATGGATTAGGTAACCAGAGCAGTGTGCTAGGGCAATTTTTCCAGAAGTCCATGGTTTAAAAATGCAAACAGGAACCAGAAACACTTCAACAGACATTTATCTCTAAGACTGCCTATTTGAAATTAGAAGGTTACCAATGTTAATAGATTGTGTGTAAACCCCAGATTAAACTCCAAATATGTGAGTGTATTAGTTATCTATTGCTACACAAGAAATTACCCCAAATGTTAGAAACTTAAAACAAAACATACACATTCATTATTTCCAAGTTTCTGTGGGTTAGGAATCTGGGTAAAGCTTAGTTGAGTACTCTATCTCAAAGTCTCTCACAAGACTGCAACCAAGATATTGACTGAGGCTTTGGTCTCATCTCAAGGTTCAACTGGAGAAGGATCCATTACCAAACTCATTGATGGAGTTCTTGGGAGGCTCCAGTTCCTTGAGGCCATTGGACTGAGGGCCTCAGTTCTTCACTAGCTGTTGGGTGGAACCCATCCTCAATTCCTTGCTACATGGGCCTCTCCAATATGGCAGTTTGCTTCATCAAAGCCAGGGAAAGAAATCTGCTAGCACAAGGGAAGGCACAATCTCTTGTAATCTAATCATGAAAGTGACCTTTATCTTTGACCTATTAATTAGAAACTTCCCTGTAGCTCAAATGGTAAAGAATCTGCCTGTGATGCAGGAAACCAGGGTTTGATCCCTGGGTTGGGAAGTCCCCTGGAGAAGGGAATGTCAATTAACTCCAGTATTCTTGCCTGGAGAATTCCATGGACAGAGAAGCTGGTGGGCTACAGTCTGTGGGGTCACAAAGAGTTGGACATGACTGAGCAACTAACTAACACACACACACACACACACACACACACACACACACACACCCCTGATTGGTCTAGTGGTTTTCCCTATTTTCTTCAATTTAAGTCTGAATTTGCAGGACTTCCCTGGTGGCTCAGACAGTAAAACGTCTGCCTACAATGTGGGAGACCCAGGTTCAATTCCTGGGTCGGGAAGATCCTCTGGAAAAGGAAATGGCAACCCACTCTAGCACTCTTGCCTGGAAAATCCCATGGATGGAGGAGCATGGTAGGCCACAGTCCATGGGGTCGCAAAAAGTTGGACACGACTGAGAGACTTCACTTTCACTTTCATTAATTAGAAAGAAGTCGTTAGATCTGTCCATATCCAGGTTGTTGTTGTTTAGTCACTCATTTGTGTCTGACTTTTTGTGACCCCATAGACTGTAGCCCACCAAGCTTCTCTGTTCATGGGATTTCCCAGGCAAGAATACTGGAGTGGGTTGCCATTTCCTCCTCCAGGGGATCTTCCTGACCCAGGGATCAAACCCACATCTCCTGCATTGCAGGCAGATTCTTAACCACTGAGCCATGAGGGAAGCCCCCCCAACCAGAGGAAGAGGATTATATGAATTTCAAGAGGTGGGAATCATTGGGGGCCATTTAGAAGTCTGCCTTCCCCAGTGTGAATCCAAATATACTTGTCACCATACCAACTAGAGCTTAACAATATCAATTATAATGAATTTGAACTTCATTGTAAGCCTTGAAATGACAGGATGCTTGGGAGACAGAAATGTGTTACTTCAGATAATACTGACTTCTATAACAAATAAACTCTAAAATGTCACTGCCTTAACATAAACTAGGTTAATAACCACGTAAAGTGGGCATTCCTCATCAGGTGGGTTTCCTGAAAGTGATAATTAGGCTTATGCTCCTTCCACCTTGTTGCTTAACTGTCTTCAAATGGTTACCCTGGAGATTGTCTCCATGCTAGGAATCTAGAAGAGGGAAAGGGCATGAAGGAAGCGATCTGAGAAGTCTCTATGGATCTAAGTTGGAAATGGTGCTTCCACTGAATTTGCATCAGATAGAACTCACAGGCCATTTCTAACCACAGGGAGGCTGGAAAGTGAGGTCTGTCTATGTGCCCAGGAAGAATGTAACACAGTCTGATGAGTAACTAGCCAGGCTCTGCCACACAAACTTTATGAAATTCACTCATGTAACAAACATTAACCAGGAGCCTCTTTGTGCCACACTTTATGCTAAATGTTGGTAACATACACATGAATGAATATCTATAGAGTATCCCTATTATATGCTTGCATTTTCATTCTTTAATTTCTGTGGGTTTTATTTCCTTCACCATTCCCTTATACTTCCCCCTCCTTGGTGGTTAACTATCACCAAAGATGGCCACCCAAAAATTCTCCCATCCTTCATGTACATGCTGATCCTTTTTATATAGAAATGGAATTTGTTTCTCTCCCCTTCAATCTAATGCTGACTTGGTGGCTCACTGTGTACTTGGTTACAGTTTAATTTTTCAGTACTGGGCTGAGACCTTAAGAGGCTGGCACCTTCTACTTTCCTGCTTTTAGAACCCTGAGATCACTTTTGTATAAGAAAGTCCAAGCTAATAACATGAAGAGGCCATGTGGAGAAGAACCAAGGTGTCCCACTGACAGCTCCAGCCCTGCCATTAGCTGAATGCAGCCACATGAGTGACTTCAGCCAGCTTCATGTAGAGGAGAAGAACTGCCCAGCTAAGTTGAGCCAACCCACAGAATCACACAATATAATAAATCATTGCTATTTAAGCCACTAAATGTCATAGTGGTTTACTACATAGCAACAGATAATTGAAACACATTTTATTCATTTTTCTTTCTTCCATGTTCTTCACATTTCTAGCGTGTCTTCCAGATAAGGTTCAGAAGAAATTACTTCATATAATAGGAAACAGGTGAAACACATCACAGAGTACAAAAATATATGATACAACAGGAACCCCGAGCAATTACAATACTTCAAATCATTGATGCCATGTGGGCAGAGTATTTATTTGCCTTGTAGAAAAGTGTAACCTGTGAAAAATACGCCAAATGAACTTTGTATGTGAATTGCTCCCCTCCCAGGATATGACCTGTTACAGTTACATTCTGCAGGCATGTAAATATTGATAAGAGATAAGCTCCGTAGTGCCAATAGGAGAAAGTTTCAAGTGATATGATCGTGGATTCAAAATGTCAGTAGTGAAAGTGAATAGGGATTGATATGCCCGACAGTATGGAAACACAGACTCTAAAAATTGCTGATATCTTGTCTCTACTTGCATATTTCTCCTACAATTAACCAGTACTTTTTATACAATTTTGAAAAAAATAGCTACATAAGAAGAAGTCTCAATTCCAGGAGAAAAACTGACAGTGAAACCTAGAGATGTTGCTACCTCACATCAAAGCCAAATGGAAAATAACACACCCTAAGTTTGCAGAAAGGAAAAATGGCTCTTCTCCAAGGGATGAGTACAAATCATTCTACCATTGGTTCCCATCCAAGCTTGGCTAAATCTACTTAGTTTCCTCTGTCCTTGAGTACTCTGGGGGCATTTGTCTGGCAGCCCATCTGCTATCTGCCTTGGAAGAGTGGAGGGGAAATAGGGTGAGGCCTGAGTGGGGCCAACAGTACTCTGTTATTTGCCCTTCTTTGATGCCACTACATTTAACTGCACAAGAGCTGCCCTTGAGTCTCTGTGCAGAAGCTCAGCATCACCAAGCTTTATACCACAATCTGTCATTGAATGACTTTTGTCTGCTTCTGAGCAGATGATATGTTCTCTGTCCATTATACCGTCAAGGCATCCTCATTATGGTTAATTCCCATCCGTCAATAAGTCTTGCCTCTTTGCTTCATCAGAGAAGCACAGAATGGCCTCCATGCCAAAGCTCTGTAGATGAAATGAGAGTCAAGGCTTATTCAAGGAGGCAGAAGTCATCTGGGGGAAATGAGAAAGGAGTTAGTGAGTAATTCTGCTCTAGGGAGTCACATTTCCTGCCCTTCGATGGGGTTAAAGGAGCTGGGGACCAAATTTTTTGCTTAAAGATCCAAGGGTGAGAGTCTCATTGGTAGTCAGATGACGGCTGAGGCAGGAGTCATCTGAAGGTTTCACTGGGCTGAACATTCAAGATCAGCTTCTTCACTCACACGTCTGGCACCCCAGTGCTCCTCTACATGGCCTGTCTCTTCAGCAGAGTAGCCAGGACCTCTTTTATGGATATTCAAGGTCAAAGCTGGCATTAGAAACCCCCAGTCCTCTTAAAGGTTAGGCCCACAACTGGCAAAGCATCATACCTGCCATTTTCTATTGGTCTAAGGAGTCACAGGCAAGCCTATATTCAAGGGAGTGTAAGAATGGTTAACTCCTCTTAATGGAAACATAGCCCCTCTTTATGGGAAGAGGAGGAATTGATAGCAGCCATTTGGGGGGACAAGGTACCACATGGCCCCTTCCAATCTCAAACTTTTCTTGGTCTGCAAAATAAATCTACAGTCCTAGAAGTCAGGATAGTGGTTACCCCAGAGGGAAGGGTAGTGACTGGCGAGAACGCGAAGGGGCTAGCAGGTGTCCTGTTTTTGCTGTTGTTTAATCTATGTGCTACTTACATAGATAGGCTCATTTTATGAAAATTCATCAAGCTGTGCGCTTGTGATCTGTCCATTTTGCTAGATGAATGTTACACCTCAATTTTTTTTAAGTTTATAGAAAGTGAACAAAGCAACAACAACAACAAAAAAAAGGTGAGCCTTTCTGGATGATAAAGTAAAGTATAAAGTCATCCTGCCCATTACCCAACTACAGGCCATATGGGAAAAGCCAAGTGAAGGTGCAGAGAGATTGGTTGGAGTGCTGGTGTCCCCATTGCCATGAGTGAGGGGAAGCGGGTTCTTTCTCTTCATCTTAAACCAGGTGAAAAGGGCTTTATGAGAACCACGAAGAGCCTGACCTCTGATCCCTGAAGCTTGAGGGACACAAATGCAGCCATCTGACTCCCTCCTAGGGAAGTATGAAGGTGTGAGCCTGTGGTTGACCTACCCTGGAAGCAGTGTAAGGAGAGCTAACTGCCATGGAATCACCAGCACTTGCCTTGACAGAAAGGTCGAGATGCATTCACATTTTCCCTGAACCAAATGTGGCCCTTGGAAGGGATCTGGACTGAGTGGTCCTGAGAGGGCTCTTGCCCAGGAGGACCACTTAGAAAGCAGCTGATCCCACCAAGGGATGGACTGTACCAAAGCCAGCCAGAGAATGCTCACCCTCACCAGAGGCCTTGCTGGGGAGAGATTCCCAGCAACGTGAAGTCTTCTGAGGGACCATTTGTTGTTTCAGTCACTCAGTCGTGTCCAACTCTTTTGCAACCCCATAGACTGCAGCCTTCCAGGCTCCCCTGTCCATGGGATTTCCCAAGCAAGAACACTGGAGGGGGTTGCTATTTGCTCCTCCAGGGGATCATCCTGACCCTGGGATCAAACCCACGTCTCCTGCATTGGCAGGGAGGTTCTCTACCACTGAACCACCTAGGAAGTCCATGACAACTGCCAAGAGTCAACACTGAACACACTCTACACTCAGCAAGGTCCCTTGCCAGTAACAGCTGCACCCATCTCCTGAAGGGTGCCCTGCCCTGTCCTCAGCCCCTTCCTATGCACCAACTATGGAAGGACTGGAAAGGGCAGCCAGAGACTGGGGGAGAGAGTGAAAGGCAGAAAAGCGGGGACAGAGGACATCATTGCTCCTCTCTGTCCCCTCCCTTTGCACAGGTCCCAGTCAGAGGAAGGCTGGAGTAGGGTATTGGGGGGAAGGTGCTAGAAATTGAATAAAAGATTGAAGTTTTCAGGTTAGACTGGATGGGACATTTTATTTACTGAAACAAGATTGCACTTGAGACTGAAGGGGATTGAAAACCTCTGGGACCTGCCTGAGATTTCATCCAGGACAGAGAAAGAGCTATCTGAGAAATCGTGTTTGATAAGGTGATGGAAGGAAGAATGAATAATTTTCTCTTTACCTCCCCACACAAGTCGAGCTACAAGTAAAACATACAAGGGAACGTAAGGGAGTGATAAGTTACTTTTGATTGAATTGGCCTCCATGTTGCCTCCCTTGCCCCTGTGCTATAGTCTATTCTCCAAACAACAGCCACAGTGGTCCTCCTAAAGTGGCAGACTGCTCATGCCCTCCTTCGGCTCCAACCCCTCCAGTGTCTTCCTGTCATCCTCAGAACACAATGTGGAGTATGTACCATGGTCTACAAGGTCCCTCAGGAAGGTGGCCCTGCCTGGCTCCCCAGCCCTCTCTGCAGCAGTCTCTCTCTGACTCACTCTGCTCCAGCCCCCCACCGCCTGACCCTGTCTCCTGGCTGTTCCAGGCCCAAGACAAGCGTTGTTTCCACTGTAGAGAGAGTACTAGCACTAGCTGTTCCGTCTTCCCAGATGGCTGCGTGGCTCTCAATCTCAATTCCTTTGGGACTCAAATGTCGCCTCATCAGCAAAGCCTTTTCTAAAATAGCACCCTGCCTCCCATCCCTAGTTACTGTCTATCCCCTTTCCCTGCTGTATTTTTTTTTCAGAGCACTCACTCGTACCCTAAGGCTCAGAACACAGAACTCTGCACCGCACCGCACCCCCCCCCACCAGCCCTCTCCAGTGGAGCTTATCCACCTCTACTTTTCTCCGACACTTTGGAGCTGAACAGGCGCTCCCCACCCCCCACCATTCCACCCTCATCACACACTTCAACTTTTCCCACCTCTCCAACTACTTTGATGGGATGATGCCTTGCACAACATTTGAGAGACTGAAGAGGAGGGCTAGGCTCCTCTGACCAGATGGAAGGAACAATGCGAGGGAAGGAGCGCCTCTCAGTAGGAAGACATACAGTGCTAAGAATGCTGAAGAGGTACTTTTCAACAGGCTGTGACAGGAATTCATGTTTCTACACTATACTCAACCCAAACTTCCTGCAGCTCTCCAGAAATTGCTCGCGGTGGGGGAGGGGAGCCACACAATGTCACTGAAACAAGGAGAATTTCAGTACGTTAAATAAAGGTTAAGAGGAATCTCGGCTGTTGTTAATTGCTAATTGCCTACCACTTGAGGACTTCCAAAACAGACACTCAGTTGATCAAAGGAAGAATGTAAGTGCAGATAAGACTCTCCCAAACACTCACCGGATACTCAGTGTGTGTGCACACATACTCACAGAGGGATAAAAGGCAACTTCAAGTAGAATTAAAAAATCATACTAATAGATAGCACTTAGATTGTTTATTACCACGTGCCTGGCACTCTTCCAAACATTTCATTTGTAGTAACCAATTTAATCCTCAGACAAATCCGTAGGGCATTACTGTCAGCCCCATTTTACAGATGAGAAAACTGAGGCACAGAGGATGACATGACTTTTTGTATGCTGTCATTGTGTACACAGGATGAACTAAACCAGGCACTCGATCAGTAATGCCAGAATTAAAGCATCACTCTCCAGAGCAGTTCGAAAAAGAGTATTCAGCTGCACAGGTAAAGTTTAAGAGGAAAGTAAATCCAAGGCATAAAACTACAAGCCTGAAAATAGATCCATAAGCACTTCTATCCTGTTGCCTCTATTCAACTACAGTTGGGGGCACAGTTTCTGACTTTGTGGAAGGCTGGGGAGGAGACGACATGACTACATCATCTGTCAGAGTGAAGACTAAGGCTTTCCCATAATTCCCATCTGTTTCTGCTCCTGAGAATAAACGGAAAGTTCCCACGTGGACTCATTTTTTAAATAATACTAGGAGCGTGCCAAAGGCGTCCTGACTCATTGCTCACTGGTAGCCACCCCTGAGCCATGCTCAGCTGCTTCATCAGCATGGCCCTAAAAGTCCCTTCATAGCAGAGCAGCAACCTGCCAAATATAGCGAGCGCCCTATTTTTAAAAAGGTTCAAATGAACTAGCAGAGAGCTATCAACACATGCCATCAGCTCAGTTTTATAAAAACCTGGGCCAAGCCATCTGCGTGGCATTCAAATAATGCTGAGGCAACACAGCCACAACAGCAGTGAGGGCCTCCATGGGTCAGACCCTGCTAAGGGCTTCCTTACATCCACTCTCCACTTTATGCTGGTGGCTGCCCTGCATGACAGGTTTTCTTATCCCCACTTTGCAGATGAAAGTACAGCCTTGGAAATGTCAAATGATCACCCTCCATTCACCTGGCGAGCACTCCACACTGTTTCAGAGACACCTTATTAGATACCACATAACACTTGTGCTACTGGAGACTGATCCCAGATGTACTAAGGACCTAAGAGGAGACAAACTTTAGTGGTACGTTGTTGCCCCTGAACCCACTGGTCAGACCCTCAGCTCTCAGTGTGGAAATGCCTTCCGAGTTTTGAGAGGTTAGAGGGCTTCAAGAATGGATCATAGAGCTAAATGTAAAAGCTAAAATGATCAAATGTCTAGAGATAAATAAAAACATCTTTGTGACATTGGGGTAGGCAAAACATTCCTAGATAACAACAACAAAGCATGGATGTTAGAGAAAAACGAGATAATGAGCTTTATTGAAATGTAAGACTTCGGCTCTTAAAAGGACACCTTTTCGAAAATGAACAAGGAAGCCACAAATTGGGAGAAAACAGTTGATATATATTTATCAGAGAATTCATATCCAGAATGTAGAACTCTTAGAATTTAATAATAAAATAAAGAAGTCAATTAAAACATGGACAAAATATTTTAACAGACACTTCCCCAAAGACAATTGCAAATAGCCAAGACGTGTATGAAAAAGTACTCACCACCATTATTCAAAATGTCATTTAAAACATGAGATATTAGTAAATACCCTCTAGAATGGCTAAAAATGAAAAGTCTGACAATACCAAGTGTTGACAGGGATGCAGAGGAAGTAGAATCGGCCTACATTGCTACTGACACTGAAAAACCGGCTTGGCAATTTCTTATAAAGTTAAATACACATTCACCATATGACTCAGCCATTCCACTTCTAAGTATTTACTCAAGAGAAATGAAAACATATATCCACACAAAGACTTGTACAAGAACACACATAGCAGCTTTCTTCACAACAGCCAAAGACTAGTAACAACCCAAAAGTCCAAGGACAGGGGAGTGGATGAACACATTTTGGTACCTCCATACAAAGAAAGGCAAAAATAACAAACTACTAAGGCATACAACACCACGGATGAATCTCAAAATAATTATGCTAAATGGAGGAAACTAGACCACAAAATCATAAAAAATCTCAGTGTGAGTCTATTTATATGACATTTGAGTACTCATAAAACTGTACTGACAGAAAGCAGATCAGTGGTGGCCTGGTGCTGAGAGTTAGAGTGGGTTTGGCTGCAAATGGGCAGCCAAATTTGGGAGGTGCATTAGAAATGTTCTATATCTTGATTGCAGTGGCAGTACATACCACATGTGAGTATATACATTTGACAAAACCTTTCAAACTGGGTGTTTAAAATTGGCACATTTTGCTTCATATTATTATACCTCAATAAAGTTTACTGAAAAAAGTGTTTTGAGAAAGGACAGGAATTCAGAGGACAACTGTTATTTCCAAGTCCCTTCCAGGGCTAACAGACCCTGGTTCCTGGCTGCCCTCTAACCTGAAGAACCCCAGAGCTACCTGTTGCTTTCTCATTGTAGGATCTGAAGCTCCTGCTGCCTGCTGGTACCAGACCTCTCTAGCTCGGAGAGTGAGACTTCTGTGAAACATGTGGTTGGCATGAAACATAAACCCCATTCTGCCCAGGTCCCTGCAAAAAAAAAATCTTCTCTTTCTAAGTACATATGCACATTCCTCTCACAAGAAGGGTAAATTATTTCCACATGCAGGAAAACTATACCCATATGCTGATGTTCTCACTGAAGAATCTCCCTCAGAGGTAGATGTTATTCAGCCACCTGTGTAGTCATTCATCCACTCAACAACCATAGAGTGAGCACCTACTATGTGCTGGGCTGACCATGGTGAACACATAGGCTCCCAAGGGACTAACTTCCTGGCTGGGTGGGGCAGGGGGCTACAGGCAGTTAACAGGCCATTACAGTCCAGTGTGGTAAGAACCCCATAGCAGATGCTGCCAGTCTCTGCCCCCTTGGACAGCTTTACCTCATCTCCTTGGACCTCTTTGCTAGTTCTGTGTAGGCCTGCTCTAAAGACACTTTTCGCCTCTAGAGATCACCCATGCCCCTTTGTAAGAGGACTGTCCTCAGGCTGCTGGAGCTGGACTTGCCACGTCAAAGACAGCTAGAAGTACCTAGGAACTTTCCTCTCCCCTCCCCTTAACCGGTGACTAAGGGGTATATAAATACTACATACATATCAAGTACTGATCAATATAATTTCTCCGGCCTCCTCTTCCCGTTTAGGACAGTAGTGAGGAGTGTGGTCTTCACTGCGTCCAGAGCTCCCCTCCAGGACCAAGCAAAAGTCA
Source organism: Okapia johnstoni (assembly GCA_024291935.2). Lineage (NCBI taxonomy): Eukaryota > Metazoa > Chordata > Mammalia > Artiodactyla > Giraffidae > Okapia > Okapia johnstoni. The sequence goes on along the minus strand of CM044305.1, from coordinate 30,725,350 downwards.
CCTACTGTGATACTGTGATTCACAGTAAGAAATATATATTTGGTCTTTGTTCTCATTTTTGGCACAGAGCTCCTAAAGCCCTTAGAATTTGTCTTTTGTTATGTTGATGAGGTGATTTTAGAAAGCACTTAAGAATGGGGGCTAGTTGCCAGTGGAATGAACCCTGTGATTGGAGGGTTAGAACTCTCAGTCCCCCTGCCCAACTCCCCTGGACCTCTGGGAAGGGAGAAAGAGTTGAAGATTTAATCACTCATGCCTGTGTAAGGAAGCCCCCATAAACACCTAAAAGGACAAGGTTCAGAGAGCTTCCAGGTTGGTGTACACGTGGAGCTGTGGGGACAGTGGTGAGCCCAGGGAGGGCATTGAAGCTCCGCCCCCTTTCTCCACACCTTGCTCTCTTCCCTCTGGCTCTTCCTGACTTAAACCCTTTTAAAATAAACTGGTAATTTAGTAAGTAAAATGTTTCTCTGAGTCCCGTGAGCTGCTCTAGAAAATTAATTGAACCCAAGGAGGGGAGTCATAAGAATCTCTGATTTATATCAGAAGTACAGGTGACAACTTGGATCCGCAATTGGCTTTTGAAGTCGGAACATCCCTTTAGGGCTAATCTCTTAACCTGTGCAATTGGACACTACAGGTAGATAGTGTCAGAATGGAGTTCTACTAGGGAACACCTTGGTAGTGTGCAGAAAAACACATCCATTGGAACTGGTACTAGAATCATCTTATCTACCCTCCAGGGAACTTGACCTAATAAATTCACCCCGGATCAGCTTCTTTCCCTCTATCTCCTACTTTCCCAATTCCCTACTGGTTATTCCTAGAAACACTTCCTAGCAAATTGCTTTCTGAGGAATCCTTGCTTCAGGGTTTACTTCTGGGAAAGCCAACCTAAGACATGCACCAGTTGTGGAATACCAAAGTGAGGCTGTGGAGGCCCCTGGTGGGGGTGGGGGGTGCACTGGGGTCAGAAATATCTCCTAAGAAGCAGCAACAAAGAACATGTTTGAGAGGAGCAAAATGGGAGTCTGGGGGCAGTTATGAGGCTGTGTCAGATATCCAGGCCATAGCTGGAGAGAGATCATCAGAACGGAGAGGGAGAACACGGGCGTATCCAAAGTCACAATCAATAAGACTCGAGTTTTGATTGGGTGAGCGATGAATCATATAGGGATGGATATGAAAAGAGAGGACGCAGAGATAATCCCCGGGTTATCACAGGTCTGGTCCCCGGGAATCAGACTCTTATTTGGAAATTGGAATGCAGGAAGTTTATTGGAAAGTGCTCTCAGGATTGACTCCTATTGGCAGAAAGGGAAGGAAATTAGACTGTGATGAAGTCTCTACAAAGGCCACAGCCAAACTCATGGGCGGGGGGTGTCTGGAGCTGGGAGGGCCCCACAAGAGCTGTCCTGAGTTGAGACAAGGGATTCAGACTCCTGTCGGTCTACATCACCCAGCCACTGGATGCAGATGACCCTGGGAGGCAGCATGGAACCTTGGATGAAGGGAACCATGACTCCCTTCAGCTGAAGGCAGTCCCTGAGGAGGGCTGACAGCTGAGCCATTAGCTGAGGAGGTGGTCCTTCTGTCCTAGTGGGGGTGCTGGGAGCAAGCACAGCATCCACAAGTGACATCTGAGCGTGAAATGCTGGGCAGACTTGCAGTGGGATACATACAGAAAGCACCTGTCTCTTTGTGTCTGGATTTTGGGAGAAGATGAGCTCATCTCAAGAAGAGGGGTTAGGGGTTGGTTCTTGACTTCTTTGGGATCCTAGAGCCTTTTGAAAAGTTAATGAAAAGTTAATGAAGGCTCCTCATATTCATCATATCAAACAAAAATGTGCATAAAATTTCAGGGACTTTATCTTAGTTTGGGTTCCTCTCCAAGCAGACCCTGGGACAAAGATTTGGATTCAAGAAGTTCATTTGTGAGGTGATCTCAGGAAACTTGGAGAGGGAGTAGAGAAACAAGTAGGGAAGGGAGAAAAGGCATAAAGGTACATTAATGGTAGGTGGCCAACTGGAGCTCCATCTTGCTGAAGCGCCTCTGAGAAACCCTGAGGAACATACCCCAGAATAGGCCCGCTCAAGCTGGGGAATTTGCCTATCATCTCCCATCTCTCACTGGTTGAGGATCACCCTGGGGGGCATTAACTCTCTGGTCTATCTAGTCACCTAGTACCTGTCCACCCTGTCCCACCGCCTGTGGGCCTAAGAACAACATGGTCCAGAACACCCTCAGGCAGAGAGGGTTGCAGGTATTTACAGTAAGAAACTATCAGATGACCACCAATGGTTTGAGAACCAGAAGACATAGCTAGGGCATCAACAACATCTGCCAGCAAAGGAGGGGGAAAAAAACCAAACAGCACAGTGCCATGTCCACAGTGGGAAGTGATGGAGACATTGAGGGTGCAGAGCTTCCTCCAACGGGGTCCCCCTGGAGCCACTGAGGAACTGAGCTGTCAGTGAGGAACTGCAGTCAAGGTGCCTTATTTTCCCGTGGTAACTCTGACTCAGGGAGCCCGGATTGAAGGGGATATTTAATCACAAGTTCAGTGATGGGGCTGGAAAGTCTATAGAGGCCAAGCCAGCCCCCTTGCCTTTGTGCCACAAGAATGCCTCAATTAAGATGTCATTCAGCCAGAAGAGGCAGAAAGAAAAACAATCCTTTCAGCTGTAATTTAGCAATGGGTTTTCTTCATGTAAATCCAAGGGGTGCGAAAGGCATTTTCCATCAGTTGTTTTAAGTGTGAAAAGCCCAGAGGTCTGCAGCTGTTGTTCTGCAATCTTACTGGTGAACATTTAAACAGCCGAGCAAGTTCCTTCTGAAAAACAACGTTCTGAGTCCAAGTTCCTAGTTCAGCCACTTGAAATGTTTGACTTGAGTGGAGCCATGAAGTCTCAAAAGTGGCCTTACAAAGGGGGAGTTTCCTTAAGGTTGGGCTGTGTTGGGTTTTGTGGTTATTATTGTGGTTGTTGGGGTTTCAGTTTGCTTGCTCCTCAGAACACCTCCTGCTACAAACAAATTGCCCTTGGACAAGGTGCTGTCGGCCCAGGGGACAAAGAGTACACAAAGCTAAGGAAAAGTTAAGAGGAACTTGGTAACCTTGAGATAGTCTGGAAATGAGCAATGCTAACAAGAGCCCCCATGCACGGTGGATGCCCAGTCAACAGCTGTGTGGTGGCAGTGGCTGCTGCTACTGTTCTACACATAAAACCCAAGGTGATCATTTCCCACACTTGGGAGAGACAATACAGCTATGTTTAATCATATCTTCACTAAATTATAAAATCCTTGAATGCAGAAACTATAATCCTTATGCTCACTCCCATCAAATACTCTTGTGTTGACTGAATCACATACACATATACTGCAAACAATCACACAATGCCCACACCACTGTGTGCTCCCTAGATGATTCTGTTGATCATTTTGCAAAGATTTGAGTAAAACAAGGAGGGACTTGCAGATTAAAAGGGCAAAGCTCCTGCATTATTCTCCTGCCTTTCTACTGCTGAGTGATCTTGAATGAATTACTGAATTCCTCTGAGTTATGGCTTCCCCAACCAGAAAATGGATAAATCATCCCCTGTTTACAAAGTGCCCTGCTAAGACAACTGGAAATACAATCAAAAGTTTATCAAGTGAGATTTCTCAACTAGAATAAGAATTAAACCATGACATTTGGGATGAAACTCAGTATTTTGTTAATCAAATTCCATCAAAATTATACTTAGGTACATTAACTTAATTTAAGAACTAGTGGCAAATTATATTACTATTTGACACATTACTGCTCTGCATAATTATTCAATCAGAGCTCCCCTGAAACAAATTAATGCTGATGCAACCCAATTTTTTTATTTTGAAATAATTCAAGAACACAGAAAAGTACCAAGAAAAATGCAATGAGCACCCATATACCTACCATGCAGCTTTTTGGAAAATATTTTTGCTATATTTTCTTAAGAAATAACACATTAAAGATCCAGTTGAAGTTACCTGTGTAACCCTTTCTTATTTTATTCCTTTCCATCTTTCCCCAGGGGTAGGAACTTAAAAGAGATGTGATTGGTGCAACATGTCGCATGCCCTCAGCACACCTTTGGCTTTCAGCCTTCAGTCATCCTGCTAGTCTCCAACCTCCAGAACCCATGACTCTATTCCTTTACTCCAAAGCTTTCCTCCAAACCCTCAAGAATGCACTCAACCCTCGAGAGCACATCACAAATGTATGGGAGAATTAGCACCCCCAGGAGAACCATCAACCCATGGGTCATAGCCTTGTACAAATGCCCTTAGGACAGACAATTCTAAGAAGTGGGGCTGAGCCCTTTTTCCTAAAGCCGTGACCTCAATAACATACCCTTTCCTGGTTTTCTCCCCTTTCAGGTCTCACTCTCCCTGCTCCTTCACTCTTACTCCCTGGGATCACCCCTTAATAAATGCCTTACTCCCAAGTCGTGGTCTCGGGCTCTGCTGGATGGGAATGCAATTTAAAACATGCTGCTAAGCTGCTGCTAAGTCACTTCAGTCATGTCCGACTCTGTGCGACCCCATGGACTGCAGCCTACCAGGCTCCTCCGTCCATGGGATTTTCCAGGCAAGAGTACTGGAGTGGGTTGCCATTGCCTTCTCTGATTTAAGACAAGGCTCTCCTGTAATTGTCTACTGCTTACAGGCAGGCATGGTTCTATCACTGATGTGTGTGCATGTATTCAGAAACAATGGATAGCATTCTTGGCATGTTCTTGAACTCTATATAAATGGTATCATATACTTGCTGTTTGCATTTGTGACTTACTTATGCATTTTGTAGCTATCCAGAACATGGAAATGCAACTAGACAGAAAACACACTTGGTTTCCAAATGCTGAACAACTGTATTATATCCAACACACTAAATTCTATGTTAAATCTTGCTCAATTCATATCACATTAACATCTAAAGGTGGTGTTGAACTTGAAAAATCTCAGTAAGAGTAAAATTTCAAGTTAGATGCCAATGTTTGTATATACAGAAGACTGAGAATAATATTTTGGCAAAATAATTAATTTCCCAGGGTAAAGAATTACCTTATTGCACTGAATCAGGCATTTGCCATAATTGTCATGCCTTAATAAATTCTTGTGTTGCCGTAACTCTTCCTCTTTATAATGTGATTTTACATGTAGTGTTCCAGTTGAGTCTCTCAACTCTGAGAGCTGATTTATCTGTTTCTCCCACACATCTAACCTTGCACATGGTAGGTGTTCAATATTTATTGAATGAATGAATGACCCACATTTTATTCATGAGAATATTGAGTCTCCAAAGATAAAAACATTGAGTACGTACAATAAGTAAGAGGTATACCTGGAAGTAACACTCAAGTCTAGAAGCCAAAATTTGATTCAAATAATTTTGAAATGCATGTGATAATACTATATTATCTTACATAATTAGTGGTTACAGTAGTACCAGTCCAATATTTCCTTTTGTTAAAGATCAGTTTACCAAAGCCATGAGATCATTTATTTTCCTTTAACATGGAATGCCAAAAAAATCCAGAATATAACCCAGTCTTCATGGGAAAATAACTGCTCTTTTTTTTTTCTTTTCCAGATATATCTATTATCTAGAAAGAAAGAAAGAGCAGGAGAAGGCACTTATGTAGAGCAAAATGGAAAGATCACAGTTACATGAATTTTTGTATCTATCTGCCATCATATTAAGACATAGAACATTTCCAGCTATCTATCCCCAAACTGTCTTCATGCCCCATATCAGTTAATTATCACCTCAACCCTCCCAAAGACAACTACTGTTCAGACTTCTCTCACTATAATTTTTTGCCTAAGTTAGGACTTTATATAAATGAAATTATACAGTCTGTATTTTTTTACTTCTTTCACTCAACATCTATGAGACACATCAGCATTGCATGTATCAGGAGCCACCATGCCTTTGTTGCTCCATGGTATCCCATCGTATGAATACACCACAATTTTCTCACCCACTTCATTGCTGATGTACATTGTAAGTTGTTTCTATTTTGGGGATATTATGAATAAAGCTGCTATGAACATTTTTAACGATGTCTTTTGGAGGATGTAAAAGCCCTCAGATATATTCTATAGGGTATATACCCAGAAGTGGATTGGTAAATTACAGGATTGACATAAGTTTGCTTTGTTAGACACCTTGCTTTGGACAAAAGGTGAGGGTTTCCCTAACCTGAAAAGGCTGGCAGGGAGCACTGTTCCTGTTCCTAAATGGCTCCTCATTAAAAAAAAAAAACATAGATTCTATGATTGGAAGAGACCTTAAAGGCAATGACTTGGCCTCCCACACCATATCAAGTCCAGTCATATCAAGTCTAGCTCCAGCCATAGCTGCCCTCACCTGGGCCACCTTTAGTAAGCAGAAGTAACTACCTCCAAAGGATTTGGACAGACCTGACTCCTTGCCAAAACCTTCTCTGTGCACTGAATAGTAGACCAGAGTTGGCTCAGATAAGAATGAAATTTATTTCCAGTTGAAAATTGGTGCCATATGTCATGGATTCTCAGATCCTTAAAGGCTCTAAGACACCACGGAGTCCATTTAGCCAGTGCCAAATCCCCAAGGTATTTCCAAACCTGTTTAAGCATGTCCAAGGGAGAGAACTTTGCTCATTCTAAAGTAGCCCATCCCTTAGTCACACAGATCCATTTGCTAGAAAGTTCTTCCTGTTAGCTTTGAAGCCGCCTTCTTTTAATTCCCACCTCTTGGTCCTCCTTTTGAACTCTGAGATGCTTGGGAACAAGTTTTTTTTTTTTTCATTCAGCCACTCTGCAAAGATTATAGGAGCTCCTTCAACGTTGGAGCCAACTGTCATCGTTTAGTAGGTGAATTTTAAAAGGATAGAAGCAGCAGCTAGGGCCTTAGGATGAGTCAAACACTGTTTTGTGTCTTAGGTTTTATAATTTGCTATTCTTTACTAGTAACTTTTCTATTTTTAATTTTGCTATGGCTTTACTGCTCACCAAAGAAGGAATGCAAGGCTTCTATTATGTATCAAGGGCATGGTGATATCTCCCATCTTATAACTCAGTGCTCTGTCCTCTGGCAGTTGACCAGAGCAGTTCCAGCCTATCAACTGAGCCCTCTGGGTTAATCTGGTTGGCAGTCTGGTGTGTGGTTATGTAGACTAACTAGAGTCTTTATAGTCAAATTCATCTGCCAAAAAATTAGTGTGCTGGTCTAGCCACTTCTTTGAATCTTTGTTTCCTTTACTGCAAAATATTACTTTTAATACCTACCTCAAGGGAACATTAAGAATTAGATATGCTCATGTATGGGCTTCCCTGCTGGCTCAGTGGTAAAGAACCTGACCGCCAATGCAGGAGACGCGGGTTCGATCCCTGGGTTGGGAAAATCTCCTAGAGGAGGACATGGTAACCCATTCCAGTATTCTTGCCTGGAGAATCCCATGGACAGAGAAACCTGGTGAGCTACAGTCCATGCGGTCACAAACAGTCGGACACAACTGAAGCGACTTAGCACACACGCACATGCTCATGTATGTGAAAGACTTGGCCCCATGCAAAGCACAGAAAAACATGCTCAGTCACCTTTTCTTCCCTCATCTTCCTCCCACTGCTGCTTGTGAAACCATGAACATCCAATCATGAAAAGGAACAGTCATGTGGTAGCATAGAAAGACGTATGAAATTGTCTTCCATTCTAAGCCCAGGTTGCTAATTTTAACCCTTAAGTCCTAAACTATCAACTCCATAAGAGACAATTATTTTGCCCAGATTATCTGTTTACCTAAGTGCCTCCTAGTACACTCCTAGTGGGTTTTAATGCATCATATACGATGGCTTGCCAGGTGGCTCAGCAGTAAAGAACCCACCTGCCAATGCAGGAGACGAGGGATTGATCCCTAGGTGGGGAAGGTCCCCTGGAGAAGGAAGTGGCAACCCACTCCAGTATTCTTGCCTGGAGAATCTCCATGGACAGAGGAGTCTGGCAGGCTACAGTTCATGGGGTTGCAAAGAGTCAGACACAACTGAGTGACTATAAACAACAACAACATATGATACCACATTTTACATGTTAAGAATATCTATGCTATGAAGCCTTCTGAAATTCTCAGAGATTGCCATGAAAATTCAACAAACTTTAATACCTATTAACCAAATTCATTCATGGGAAGAGGGGTTTTCAAATACACATCGGCCTGATAACAATGCTCAAGAGCTGAGCGGGAGGGGGCTGGACTGTGAGGGCAGCTTAAGGTCATGCCCAGCCCATGTTGCTGGCACAGAGGCCCTGCCAACTGTCTCCCTGCGTGGAGCTGGCCCTGACCCCTGGCATACAGTTGGTAATTTGAGAGTTGGGAATGTGTGACCCAGGCACTCTTGGGGTGATAAGCAGTCAGTCCTCGTAGTATCCTAAGACAGTACATCACTTTCCTCACTGAAAACACTTTAGCCAAATGCAACAACCTTAATGGTTAAGTCCCAGAGTTTGGCACAAATGCCAGCCCAGTTTATCACTCATTTATTTGAAATTAGCCAACATTTATTGGGGGGCCTCTCTGCTTCATCTCTTCTATGGGAACTGAAAAATAAGTCAGATTTTCTCCAGAGCCTGCAGTCTATGTTTCCTCTCTGGGCCTCCTCAGGGAGGTGTTTTTTTTAAGAGCATGTACCCCCTTTTTCACCCTCTCCCAACTTACCCCTACGCCTCACCATGGGCTAAATTACTGAACTCCTTATAGAGCAGAAATCCAGTTTCCTCCGCTGCATAATTCTGTGCATTTTTCAGATGCCATTTTCTCCTAGAAGTGGACAGAGGTACAAGGTAAACCTGGACTCTGCTAGCACATGACTACTCTGGTCCCTCAATATCTTGCTCGTGCCAGGCCAGGTCTGTCTACATAAGAGGTCCTTGATCAGGGTAACTCATTCATGGAGAGGACGTTTGTTTACCTTGCTCATCCAGGCATTTCCCAAGACAGACAAGAGGAATGAAACTAAACCAAATCATGTATCTGCTGGAGCTTCAGAATGAATGAAGAGGCTGTAGGGAGGGGAGGGGGAGTAGGAAGCAGTGCAAGAGCTCTAAGGTGGCATCGTAGCACCCTCACAAGAAGAGGAGCAGAATCAGTCCTGTTGCTGACTTTCAATTGCACTGATCTGAGACCAAGGTTAAGCAAGCCTGACAAAGTGGTTCATCAAATCGGAGGTGAACTCTGCATCTATTGGATCTCATTAATTCCTAGACCGGTTTACTGTCAATCCCAATCAGTTCAGCCCACCACGTGGCACTTTCATCTCTCCGCCCTTGCTTCCACCATCCATCTATGGGTGGCCTGACTCCGTTCCCCGAAATAACTTCACTGTTCCTGTCATGTCGGCTACTGGCTGGCTGCTGGGAATCCTAAAAGCCTTGTAGGTGGGGAGTGGCACAGCAACTGGTGACTCTCATTTACTAAAGTCTTTCTATTTTTAATTTTTTTTAAATATTCCATGCTAAAGTTTTGTTTCTCTCCCTCCCACCCTTTGTGGTATTTTTAGGCCATGCAGGCTCTTCAGACCAAGCATCAAGCTTGCTGGGCACTGCAAACAGCTTTTCCCCTTACCTGCCAGTCACGATGTACTACAGGCGCGCGGCATGTGGCGAGCTGGTCCTTTTACTCCAGCCTTTTACTCGGGCTTCGCTTCTGTGTGCTGCTAATCTGTCGAGAAATCAAAGACACACCAGCCTCAAAGGGGAGGCCCTGGCCCCACAGCTGCCTGCCAGGGTTATTATGAAGGCCCATCCATCCTGTACCAAGAGCTCACTGGGAGCAACTGGCAGCAGACAGGGGGAAGCCAGAGATCAGGGATCTGAGCAGGGCCAGGCAATGTGGGTGAGAGGAGGGTGGGAAGGGGCACTAGGAATCAGGACTTGAAAGATGAAAGCATCCTGGGATGCTGTAGTCCGACTGCTCTCAGGCAAGGACAGACAGGAGAATTATCGGAGATGCTTGCAGGGGCGACCAAAGGTCCACCCAGTCCAGGGTCTCCTCTGTCAGGGGTGGCTCCAGAGCTTCTGTGGGGAAGAGAGGGGGCGGAGCAAGCTGGTGAGCTGTCCTCCTTTCTCTCATCCTCCCCATCACTCCTGCAGGTGCAGAGAGAGGCCCTGCAGCTGCCTAGTCCACCTCAAAATGACTGGAAGAGACTATAAACAGAAGCTCTTAGGGCAGTGGCTCTCAAAGTATGTCCACAGCCTGGCAACAGCAGTAGCCCTGGAGAACTGGTCAGAAATACAGGATCTTGGGACCCCCCAACCAAGACTTACAGAATCAGAAACCCTGGAGGTGGGGCCCAGCACTAGGTTTTAACCGAACCCTCCCTGGGATATTGCTGTGCATTCAAGTCTGACAACCACTGTATCAGGAAAAACAAGGCAGGGATATCTACTGAAGAGTCAATTAAAGGAGCATTTTTTATGTGTGTCAGGGAATGAGATAGAAACATTAGGATTCATAGTGGGTTCTCATACGACTTCTGAAATGAGACGAAAATGAATGAAGTGAATGTTATCAATATCTACTAAAAAAAAAAGCAAAATGACCAAAAACTAGAGGAAAAAAAAACAAGAATAACTGTTTCAAATTCATGTTATAATGTTAACAAGACCCTATCTGATGTTTCCTTGGGGGAGGTGGAGACCAGTGCTTTTGGTTTTGATTATGAAGAGAACTTCCCCCAAAACCATGCATGCCTGAAATTGCTGAGTCCCCCCAAAAATTGTGCTTGAAAACTCATATAAATATGTTATAGTGATTACTGATGTATCTAAAAGATAAACCTATAAGGATAACTTTTAAATTAAGATTCTTGGCTCTTCCACACAGTAGAATAAGATAGAGGACTCCCTCCTTGCTCTTGGCTCAGGGCCTTCTTTCTTATTTACTGAGAAAACTGAAATCATCAGAACTGAAATCCCACATGAACTGACCACCAACTATTCCCACCTCCCTGCATCTCAACGCTCTGCTCCACATTGCCTTGTACGGGGATCTTCTCACAACACCCTTAGACCAACTCCTCCCATTGTGCCCTGGAATCCTATTGGTTCTCAGCTCCTCAAAGATGCTCCCCTTGCCATCACCAATTTCCTGCTCTGAATGGGTAAGCACCATCTGCCTATAAACATTCTGAAGTGCGGCCCACCTTTAACAAGCTCTTTTGACCCCATTGTCACTGTCAGCTACTGCTCAATTTCCCTGCTCCAGGTTATAGTGAAACTGAAATGAAATCAGTCTAAGTTTGCTGCCTCCACTTTCTCTTCAACTAGGTTTTCTGTATCCCTTTCCAGTCTGGCTTCCGGCCTCACTCACTCCACTGAAATTCTCCTCCCCCAGGCCACCAGGGATTTCCATGTTGTCAAACACAGTGATCTGTGCTCCATCTCATCTGGCTCAGCCTTGGCAGCCTCTGATTCAGTTCTCACCTCCCTGGCTCATTCTCACCTCCCTGAATCCCCCTCACTTCTCCCTATTCTAAACTTTGGGATGTCCCAGAACATTCCAGCTGCTCTGGCCTCCCTGATGGCCCTTAAACCTGCCTGAGCTGCTCCCACCACAGGGCCTTTGCACTTGGCATTTTCTCTGCCTAGATCACTCTTCCCTTACATCTGCATTTCTTCCTTCCTGACTTCATTCACATGTTACCTTACCAGAGGGGTCTACCCAAATTCCTTTATCTGAAGTCATCCACATGTTTCTCACTCCACCATCTATCTTTTCACCTGCATTATTGTTTTTCATAGCACTTATCACTACATGGAAGGTTATACATTCATTGGCTGAGTGTCTGCCTCCCTCATGTAGAATATAAGCTCTATGTTCCCCAGGATCTAGTACAGTACCTGGCACATAGTAGACTTCCTGTCACATTTTGTTGAATGAATGAATGAACAAAGGTATAGTCTCTGTTCTCCAGAAGGAGATGGTAAGGGTGGGTTGCCCTCGGTCCCAGAAACTTGACACTTACAGGGCATTTACCAGCTCCTGGAAAATTCTACATATTCTCCCCTGGCCAAGTATAGAATTAGTTCTCATTATTTACAACAACCCTTATCTTTTGGTTCACATCAGAGCCTCCTGTGAAGTGTTAAAAATAAATATCTTGCTCTTTCTCTACTCCAAGGAGTTCTTGAGTTGGGAGGTCAGTACTAGGACTCTGAAAAGCAGACCCTTGAGAGTGGGGTGGAGTGGTAGGGAGCATGAACTCTGAAGGCATACTCTCCATTTTGAATCTTGACACCATCATAGCTGTGATGCACATCAGGGGACCACACCCCTCTGAGCCTCAGTTTTCTTATCTGCAAAGTAGTGACACTAAGACGAATCTTATTCCACAGGGTTGTTGTGAGAATGAATGAGTTAACATACATAGGCTCCTCAGAACAATGCCCAACATGTAATAAGCAGGAACTATTATCCCCAATATTGTGTAAGTTTCTTGGGTGACTCAGGCATATAACCGGTTATGAAAATTGCTGATATAGACTATAGATACCACTACATGAAAGAGAAAGGAGATCTCGATGAGGAGTAGGGCAAGCCAGGGCCTGAGAAGAAACCAGAAGGCACAGACTGGCTGGTTGCTGAAAGATGACTAGGATTGAGCAGGCACCATGCTCTCCTGAGGGCACTCAGGACTCTGATGCTAGAAGAATAGAATCAGCCCCTTCTGAATTCTATTCCAGCAGACTATTCTTACCAAGCTAAGCAGCCCAAAGGCAGGTGAACTGTCTTCTCCAACCAAAGTTGGTGATAGCACGACCAATGTACTGTACTCAGGGCTGCTAGGGCCTAGAGTCTCTCGCAAGGGTACTGATCAGGCCCAGCTGCAATGAGGGTTCAGTGGGCAGCAACAGCCCATCCTCCAAGACTCCAGGAGCCCTCATGCTTGCTCACAAAACCTTCCCAACCTGCTCCCTAATGTCAGAAATCCTTTTAGCCGGGGACATGCTTTTCTTTTCACTGTAAAAGAAGCTTAAAATGCAAACACCACCAGAAGCAGCATAGATGTAAATTGAAAACACGTTTGATTGGAAAACCTTAGTCACTGAGCAAAGGAGGTTTTGACAGAAGAAGGGCACTACAGTCTCTCGGCCTTGCCCCACCCACACTTTCCTATTTCCGACTGCTATCTAGATCAGGAGAGCAGGGAGATGTAACCCACCTCAAGAGGTGCAATATAAATGGCACAGTAATGATTTCTGTTTTTCTAAGTCACTTCTTTTCAGAGCATGGTTTCATTTAGCTCAAGTTGAACTGGCAGGGCTGGTCCAGCCTTTCATTCTACCTGTGAACCAAACGGAGGTTTTACCTCCAATGGCCAGTGTGAGGTGTGTATATAATTCATGGGTTTCACCAGCAATTATTTACTGGGCCCCTGTCATGAACCAGGGAAGACATCTTGACACAAGTTCAGCGACTGACTCCCTTCTGTGTGTATCTCCTCGGAAGGTCACCCTTTGCTTTCTTCCAACTAATTTCCAAGTTTATCTTTTGAAGACTACCTCCTTAGCCAGTTTTAGGGTCATGCAGGAAAATCTGTTACATCTTATATAAAACTGATGGAAACATTAAGGTTTCTGATACCTCTTCAGGCCCTCTTCCCTCCCCAGCAGAGTTCTCTTCCTTCCAGCTCCTTCTTTGAATGCCTGCAGTCCCTAGAAAGCCTGCAAGAGTCCCGGCTCTCTCTCCAGGGCTGGGGCAGCTTCCTGCCCACTGGCATGGCTGTCAGCATCCAAGTTTCTTCTTTATCTCCCCTTTGGTCTCCCTGAACTCTCTGCCCTTATGGATTCATTGTGTGAGAATTGTAGCCATTACTTGGAAAGGGCTGGTCAAAAACACCATGGAGCACCCAGCCCTTGCTGTTAACCTTCTTAAAAGGTAGTTATTCTTTTTTCCAGAAAAAATTCTCTTTTGTGAAGCAGTCTCTCTATGACATCCAGCTGGATAATTTTCCCAAGCCCTACTTTTGTATCCATCGCTCCCCATTTTGCCCTAATTAGCTTTTCCACAAGGTTCAAGAAGGGGCTAGGAATATGGCCAAGCTCCAGGCCACAGTTTGTCATTCCTGAGCAGCTCCAGTCCCCCTAACATGATCTGGAACCTGAAAGGAGAGCAACCATCTTGGGTGGCCTTCCACCAGGTACTGCTTGTATTGGCCACAGGGTGTGGTGTGCTCACAACAGGAAGATCTGAGAGCCAGGGACTTTATGCAAATGACCCCATTTAATCTTCTTAGCCTCCCTACAAAATAGGTATTATCATCCTCATTTTACAGGTAACAAGCAGAGGCGAAGGGAGAGAATGTGTCCAGATTTACATAGAAAATCAGTACTTTTGGCTGCTACCTTATCCTACACTTTGAGAGATGCTGAAAGGCCCACGGTTCAAAATCATCTTTGAATTATCTTATCCAAAATGCATGCACATACATGCACATGAAACACTCCTACAACAATTAATAAGCACAATTGTTAGCACATTAACCACAAAGATCCTTTAGATTCTATCACTTGGGTTATGTAACCTGAAAGAAATAAACTGAATAGATTCCCAAGGGGCTGTTAAGAAACCCTGCCCTTATCCTTAAAAGAGGTTCTGGTATAGAAGAAACTCTGACTCAGTAGCATAAGCCCTGGGTTATGGTTCTTGCATGGCCACTCACAAACCCTGTGACTTTGGCAATGTTCCTTTTTCTCTTTCCAAGCCTCAGTTTCCACATCTGTAAAATGAAACTTTGACATCTGCTTTACCTGTTTCATGAGGAAAATCAAATCAGATAATGGAGGGGTGATTTATCAATACACTGTCAAGAGAGAAGACAATAGATATTTCTCTGCATTCAAGCAATTATAGTTTGGACAGTATGAATTTTATAGTCACTGACTCAAGTTATACAAAATCGTACCTTTTTAAAATTTCCTATAAACTGGACTTAAATTCTATCTGGTACTCCCATCTGTCTGAAGCAGAAAACAGTCTGATCACTAATGGGCTGTCAGACACTTCAGTGATTTTCTCAGTCATCCAGATTAAAACTCAAACAAACTCAGAATTCCCTGTGCTTCCCCCTCTCCTTCTCCTGGGCAGGATCTCAGCTCATGGCTCAGCATAAGCAGGAGGTAAGGCCCCTCTCAGTCTCCATCTGTCTCAGTCTTTTGAAATGTGCCTGTGTCCTCGTTCTTCTGGCTGGGTGGTCCACTCTTTGCTGAGATATCCCCCTGTTTGGCATTCTCTCTCTCTCTCTCTTGATTTCTTGTAGTGTGGACCCTAAAAATGGCTTTATTTCAAAATTCAGTACCTGGTCCTATATGAATTTTTCCACATTGTTTTTCTCAAGCAATGTATTCACCTTCCTGGCTCCTCCCATCTCACATGGTGAGGTGAAGACTTCCAAATGAAAGTTCTGGCCCCATTTTCCGCACCCCCCCCCAGTCATCATAGAATCACAATGTCGTCAGTGCTGAAAGGAACCATTTTCCTGCAGGACCTTGCATTTCTTTTTTTTTTTAATTGGAGGCTAACTACTTTATAATATTGTGGTGGTTTTTGCCATACATTCACGTGAGTCAGCCATGGGTGTACATGTGTTCCCCATCCTGAACCCCCCTCCCACCTCCCTCCCCATCCCATCCCTCAGGGTCATCCCAGTGTACCAGCCCTGAGCACCCTGTCTCATGTATCGAACCTGGACTGGCGATCTGTTTCACATATGATAATATACATGTTTCAATGCTATTCTCTCAAGTCATCCCACCCTTGCCTTCTCCCACAGAGTCCAAAAGTCTGTCCTTTACATCTGTGTCTCTTTTGCTGTCTTGCATATAGGGTCATCATTACCATCTTTCAAATTCCATATATATGTGTTAACATACTGTATTGGTATTTTTCTTTCTGGCTTACTTTGCTCTGTATAATAGGATCCAGTTTCATCCACCTCATTAGAACTGGTTCAAATGCATTCTTTTTAATAGCTGAGTAATATTCCATTGTGTAAATGTACCACAGCTTTCTTATCCATTCGTCTGCCAATGGACATCTAGGTTGCTTCCATGTCCTGGCTATTGTAAACAGTGCTGCGATGAACATTGGAGTACACATGTCTCTTTCAATTCTGGTTTCCTCAGTGTGTATACCCAGCAGTGGGATTGCTGGGTCATATGGCAGTTCTATTTCGAGTTTTTTAAGGAATCTCCACACTGTTCTCCATAGTGGCTGTACTAGTTTGCATTCCCACCAACAGTGTAAGAGGGTTCCTTTTTCTCCACACCCTCTGCAGATTTATTGTTTGTAGACATTTTGATAGCAGCCATTCTGACCGGCGTGAGATGGTATCTCGTTGTGGTTTTGATTTGCATTTCTCTGATAATGAATGATGTTGAGCATCTTTTCATGTGTTTGTTAGCCATCTGTATGTCTTCTTTGGAGAAATGTCTGTTTAGTTCTTTGGCCCATTTTTTGATTGGGTCGTTTATTTTTCTGGAATTGAGCTGCATGAGCTGCTTGTATATTTTTGAGACTAATTCTTTGTCAGTTGCTTCATTTGCTATTATTTTCTCCCACTCTGAAGGCTGTCTTTTCACCTTGCTTATAGTTTCCTTCATTGTGCAAAAGCTTTTAAGTTTAATTAGGTCCCATTTGTTTGTTTTTGCTTTTATTTCCAATACTCTGGGAGGTGGGTCATAGTGGATCCTGCTATGATTTACGTCAGAGAGTGTTTTGCCTATGTTTTCCTCTAGGAGTTTTATAGTTTCTGGTCTTACATTTAGATCTTTAATTCATTTTGAGTTTATTTTTGTGTATGGTGTTAGAAAGTGTTCTAGTTTCATTCTTTTACAAATGGTTGACCACTTTTCCCAGAACCACTTGTTAAAGAGATTGTCTTTTCTCCATTGTATATTCTTGCCTCCTTTGTCAAAGATAAGGTGTCCATAGGTGCATGGATTTATCTCTGGGTTTTCTATTTTGTTCCATTGATCTATGTTTCTGTCTTTGTGCCAGTACCATATTGTCTTGATGACTGTTGCTTTGCAGTATAGCCTGAAGTCAGGCAGGTTGATTCCTCCAGTTCCATTCTTCTTTCTCAAGATTGCTTTGGCTATTCGAGGTTTTTTGTATTTCCATACAAATTGTGAAATTATTTGTTCTAGTTCTCTGAAAAATACTGTTGGTAGCTTGATAGGGATTGCATTGAATCTATAGATTCCTTTGGGTAGTATACTCATTTTCACTATATTGATTCTTCTGATCCATGAGCATGGTATAT
This sequence comes from Okapia johnstoni, assembly GCA_024291935.2. Classification (NCBI taxonomy): domain Eukaryota; kingdom Metazoa; phylum Chordata; class Mammalia; order Artiodactyla; family Giraffidae; genus Okapia; species Okapia johnstoni. Next base: position 30,708,030 of record CM044305.1, on the reverse strand, counting down.
TTCTCCATCTATTTGTGTCTTCTTTGATTTCTTTCATCAGTGTTTTATAGTTTTCTATATACAGGTCTTTTGTTTCTTTAGGTAGATTTATTCCTAAGTATTTTCTTCTTTTCATTGCAACAGTGAATGAAATTGTTTCCTTAATTTCTCTTTCTGTTTTCTTATTGTTAGTGTATAGGAATCAAGGGATTTTTGTGTGTTGATTTTATATCCTGCAACTTTACTATATTCATTGATTAGCTCTAGTAATTTTCTGGTGGAGTCTTTAGGGTTTTCTATGTAGAGGATCATGTCATCTGCAAACAGTGAGAGCTTTACTTCTTCTTTTCCAATCTGGATTCCTTTTATTTCTTTTTCTTCTCTGATTGCTGTGGCTAAAACTTCCAAAACTATGTTGAATAGTAGTGGTGAGAGGGGCATCCTTGTCTTGTTCCTGACTTTAGGGGAAATGCTTCCAGTTTTTCACCATTGAGGATAATGTTTGCTGTGGGTTTGTCATATATGGCTTTTATTATGTTGAGGTATGTTCCTTCTATGTTTGCTTTCTGGAGGGTTTTTATCAAAAATGCATGTTGAATTTTGTCAAAGGCTTTCTCTGCATCTATTGAGATAATCATATGGTTTTTATCTTTCAGTTTGTTAATGTGGTGTGTCACATTGATTAATTTGCAAATATTGAAGAATCCTTGCATCCCTGGGATAAAGCCCACTTGGTCATGATGTATGATATTTTTAATATGTTGCTGGATTCTGTTTGCTAGAATTTTGTTAAGGATTTTTTCATCTATGTTCATCAGTGATATTGGCCTGTAGTTTTCTTTTTTCGTGGCATCTTTGTCTGGTTTTGGTATTAGGGTGATGGTGGCCTCATAGAATGAGTTTGGAAGTTTACCTTCTTCTGAAATTTTCTGGAAGAGTTTGAGTAGGATAGGTGTTGGTTCTTTTCTAAATTTTTGGTAGAATTCAGCTGTGAAGCCATCTGACGATCTTGCATTTCTAACTGCTTGCTCCTTGGAAGGAAAGCTATGACAAATCTAGACAGCATATTAAAAAGCAGAGACATCACTTTGCCAACAAAGGTCGATGTAGTGAAAGCTATGGTTTTTCCAGTAGTCATGTACCAGTGTGAGAGTTGGACTATAAAGAAGGCTGAGCACTGAAGAATTGATACTTTTGAACTGTGGTGTTGGAGAAGACTCTTGAGAGTCCCTTGGACAGCAAGGAGATTGAATGAGTCAATGCTAATAGAAATCAACCCTGAATATTCATTGGAAGGACTGATGCTAAAGTTAAAGCTCCAATGCTTTGGCCACCTGATGTGAAGAGCTGACTCACTGGAAAAGACCCTGATTCTGGGAAAGATTGAGGGCAGGAAGAGAAGGGGGTGACAGAGGACGAGATGGTTGGATGGCATCATAACTCAATGGACATGAGTTTGAGCAAACTCCGGGAAATGGTGAAGGACAGGGAAGCCTCATGTGCCGTAGTGAATGAGGTCACAAAGAATCAGACATGACTGAGTGACTGTACAACAACAACTGCTTGGTAGACATCCCCCCTACCCTGGCTGCTTCCCAACCACTGCAAATTCTTCATGGCTACAACTAGAGTAGGAAATGGCAACCCACTCCAATATTCTCACGTAGAAAATTCCATGAACAGAGGATCCTGGCAAGCTATAGTCCATGGGGTTGCAGAGTCAGACACAACTGAGTGACTGAGTATGCACGCACACATGCACCACCATATTTATCATCTATTCCCCCAGAGAGCCAGCTCCCCTCTGTGCTATCTTATAGGTCCCAGGGGAAGTGCCATTACCTCGGCTGCTCAGGTTTGAAGCTGAGAGCCTCTCCGAATTGTTCTTTTTCCCTCTCTCCTCACATCTGGTTAGACCTCATGATGCTCAAATCTCACCATTTAAGCTCTCTGGAATCTGTTTTTCCTTTCCACACAGACGGGTACCACCAGAGTACAGGCAGTTATTGCTTCCTGCCTCAATTACTAAAATTGCATCTTGATTTGCTTCCAATTAAAATGCATCCTACCAGACAAGTCTCTCATCTACTTCTCTGTGACCTCCCAATCAATACTTGTTGAGACATAAGAGGCCCTTAATGGGTGGCAGAGGGTTCACAGATGGGCTCCAGGGGAAACCGTGACCCTCTAAAATTTTCCATACTTAAGCAAGACAATTAGAAATTTGATTGAAAATGCAAATGTTTCTCAGAGAGTCATGTCCACTTAAACTCACACCTAAAATTCAGTGGCTCATGTTAGTACCTCTCCTGAGACCAGATTTGAAGGGGAGAGACTGAAGGCCCTTGGGCCCAAAGGCTGAGTCTCAGTTCTTCCTCTTTTTCCATGTAAACATACAGAGTAGCCCTTGGATTGATTTCTTGGACTCTAATAAGTCATTCATTATTTTTTCATTCATTCATTTTCTACGTATGGAACACATAGCATGAGTCACAATTTTCCATTTATCATTTCATTTCATCTTCACCATGGGCCTCTATTGAAGACTGTATTATACCTATTTTACAAATGAGGACCTTGAGGCTTAGAGAGGTTTAATCCCTGGCCCAAGGTCACACAGATATACAGAAGGGCTGGGATTCAAACCCAGTCTAACTCCAGTGCTCACATTCCTTCCAAAATACCTTAGTTTTAAAATTCAACTTCCTGGGTTCCAGGCACTGGCCCCACCTTAAGAATATCAAAATGAGCCAAATTAAATAAAATAAAGTATGTTAAAGCAGCTGGCATTGGCCCTGACCTAAAGTAGGAGCTGAAACTTGTTGGTTAAAAGAATGGTCTTTGAAAAAAGTAGCACTTCAAGAACTGACAATATGATAAGAGAGGGCCATCCAAAATGGCAAGGGGCACCAAGCAGGAGGGTCTAACTGCTTGGGGCAATCAAGTTACTGATCATCCAATGGGGGAAGTCAGGCAAGTGACCAACTGTGTGATGCACTGAACTGTGAGCAACGTGAAGCCAAAGGAGTGACCTCCATCAGTTTCTCTTCCCATCAACAAATAGCTTTAAATAAATCTAATCTAATCTATAATGTTATAGACAAAACTGAAACCAAGGAAAGAGAAGAAACAAAGAAGATAAGCTGTTAACCATGGGCAGTTCTGGGTGGTAAAACTAGAGGCTACATTTTCCCTTTCTCTCTTCTTCCCTTTATGTACTTAATGATGTACAGTGAAGAAGTATGGCTTTTGTTCACAGAAAATGTCAACATTACTTGAATAAACAGAATAAGAGGAAAGATCTAAGCATCGGGGTTACAGAATCTTCTCCTTCATTCTATCTCAGAAGGCCCCCACTTCGGTTGCATAACATGTCCTTGACTGAGGATAGCTGTAACTATTGTCAGAGAAAGTTTATCTTACAGATAAACACACTGACATTCTCAAAGGCCTGAAATTTGACTACATTGCATGGTAAAAATCAGGTGTGAGACTTTAGCCAAACTAGAAAAGTCAGAAAAGTAGCCTGATAGGGACCTTCGTGGTGGTTCTAAGCATTTAGCATAATTTCTTTTCTACCAAGGAGGCTGATGGGAGTCATTAGTACTCATTTGATCATTTCAGGGTCAGCCTGCGCTTTTAATTAATCATCCTCTCTTCCTTCTTTCCTCTTTTACTCAGGGGCCTGGAACTGCTACTACTGCTTGGTGCCTTAGAGGGGAAATCCTTTCCTCAGACAGAGATGGAAGCTGTCTAGCACACCATCTTTTTCCTCTTCTGCCTGCCAAGAGCCCTCTCTGCTCTCTCAGTGGACAGTTTGCACTGTTAATGTAATACATCGAGAAGCTACCTCAGGGAGTCCTTGCCCAGGCCTCTCACTGGTAATTTCCAGCTCACCTCTAGAGCCAGCACAAAATTACACTTCTTTCCTTTCTCTGTTTTCAACTCCAAGTGACCCAGTTTCCTCCACTTCCTTCCCAAAAGAGGCATGAGGGAGTTTGTGAAAAGCTCAGCTACCAACAGTAACTGCAAAGTGGCAAAGTCCATGGTGTTTCTTCATCATTTCTTCTGAGCTGACAGGAGAGGCCAGTTTCCAGGCAGAAAAAGCCACACATATTCTTTATCCTTATCAATGATAAAAGCAAGGAGATGTTTTCTTCCAACTTTTGTAGCTTTTTTTTTTCTGATGTAGAAACTGGAGCTTTTATTTTCTTCTTGGATTCTTCATTGCTCCACTTCCTTTGTTTCTACAGCCTGAGCAGAGGCAAAAATCACGTTTCAGTTTTACTGCTTCCCCCGAACCTCCAGAGGAGGTGAGGACAGAAAGAGCGCTTCCCTGGAATTTCCATCTGCCTGTTCGGTGGGGCCTGTGGTGAGCCTTTCTTTTCCCAGCCTCATTCACAGGCTACCTGCTTCTCTCACCTGGCCTACCCACAGGCTGAAACTGTCCTTCTGGGCTAGGAAGACTGGAGCCAAGGAAATGAATGTGAAGAAACAGATGCCTTAACCATGGGGGTGTTTATAAATAAAGTTCAGAGGACAAATAGTTTGCTGGAGGCAAGGGAGATCATTTTTTAACACAAGTGGCTATGGCTACATTAGAATTTCCTCAGAAGCAAGCCTGGCCAGCTTGGCCAGTGCTGGGAATTAGAAAGCATAAAGAATTCTGGGCATACACATGGCCTCAATGAGCAAGCAGGGCCACCTTGTTTTGGACATTTCAAAGGACTAAGCATACCCAGGCTCTGCTGGGTCAGGCCCTGGCACACCAAATATACAACAGAGGGGGACGCAGGTGGCCTCAGGCCTTGGCTCCAGAATCTCCAGGTGAAGACAAACCCATAATGGCAGTTGGAGGGCAGAAAGTTCTTCAGCCATCAGAGAGGCTCTATGTATTAACTTTCAGAAAAGGGTGAGAGGCATAGAAAGATTTGTGTAAGTCAGTGTTATCTTGTTGTTTAGTTGCTAAGTCATGTCTGACTTTCTTGTGACCGCATGGACTTTAGCCCGCCAGACTCCTCTGGCCATGGGATTCTCCAGGTAAGGATACTGGAGTGGGTTCCCATTTCCTCCTCCAGGGGATCTTCCCGACCCAGAGATTGAACCCATGTCTCCTGCACTGGCAGAAGGATTCTTTACCACTGAGCCACCAGGGAAGCCCAATGTTAGTTTAGAATCAGGGTTTTAAACCTGAGCTCCATGGAGAAATTTGACACTAGCATTCAGAGGTCTGTGAACTTAGATGGGAAAACTCTGACATTTTTATAGAAGCTAACCTCTAACTAAAATGTAGCATTTTGTTTGTTTATAAGTATAGGAAACAGACCCCAGTTTTAATAGTAGTTGTTATGTCTTTGCTACCAATAAATATCACAGATTTGTTTGTATCATTACAGTTGTTCAGATATCTCAGTATATCATTTATGCCCATCTCTGCCTCAAAATTTTGGCAGTTATGGAATCTGTCACTAGATCTTGCCATTGAATATATCAATGAACATATAAATTACTTTATCACAAGTGTGTTTACTAATATTTTGATATACTAATATTTTGATAACTATATTTCAATGTAATTGGATCCCTTTTTAATTCTGTATACTTTTGAAGCATCTTAAAAACATTCTCTATTATCAATCCTATCATATTAATGAGGAAACTGAGGCTAAAGCCAAATCTGTCTGATTTCAAAGGCTGTGGTCTTTCTGTTACACCACACACACACACAAATATATCTTTTTATGATTCCCAAACATCCAGTCAAAAATTCAATTAGCACATACACTACTGGCCATCAAACTAAATTAACTAATGGTCTGTCTCTACAAGGCCACAAGAACTGGTTGAAACAACGAAAAAAAAAATCAATCTAACAGATGTTTTGTCTAATTGCACTCAAAATTTGATGGCCCTCTCCCTGCTTCCCAAAGTGGCTGAGTAGGCCAAGAGTTTTCTGTTACGGGATATAAGTTATAGGAGCCTTTCCTCTGGTTGTTTGAGGGCAGGGATGCCATCCTCCCCCTGCAAGGGCTCTGATATCTAGGTGTAGGCCTCCACAGCCACTCCCCTTGCCACCAGGGATACCTATCCTATTCTGCCCCACCTAATGGCTTTAGGACTAAATTGCAGGCTGCCTGAAGTGGCCCAGCTCAGCCCCAACATGGCAGCTTGCTGCAGGGACTAAGGAACACCAGCCACACGCCTCGGTGGCATTCAGACGGCCTCCTATAGATCCGATCAATCAAACTTTACAGGCTGGTGTCCCATTTGCCCATGCTGTACAGCATAAATCCAGGGTCTTTTCAACTAGCAGCATAATAGCCGCAGTTACGATGAGGGATGGTCTGGTGTGAGGCAGACAGGAGCGCTGACCCACCCAGGAAGGGAAACCTCCTTTTCCCAGGAGACAAAGAATCACTCAGTGAAGGTTTAAAATTCTTACTTGAGAGCAAAATTACAGTGCATTCAGGAAGTACTCCTTCTGATAAATTATTCCGTGGTATTTTTTAATCCTTTTTTTCCCCTTCCTCCTGACATCACCGATAATGGGTGCTAAGCAACATGGGGAAGGGAAGAAGAAAGAGGAACAAAGACATATTGTTAATCAAAATAAAGAATAATAAATTGAGTTTTAGATGGCATTTCTAACAAATGAGTACACAAACAAACTCTTTATGCTCAGGATGAAATTTTTTACTCACTTTAAAATTTCTTCCTGAGACATCTGTTTTGTTGATAGGCACAATCTTATGATTTTGGGAAAAAAGAATTTTCTACCTGCATAAGAAATATCCTGGTAACTTCTGACTCTTACATCCTTAGTGGTTGTCCTGCTAACTACATTCCAGGGGTCATCTTTGTTCTCTAGAGGATGCCTTATTTAATGCTTATTTGCAAAACAGAGTTTCTTTGCATATATCATACCTAACTCATGTTAATAACAATAACATCACACCCACAATCCCCTTCATGGCACTAAGACATTTACCTGCTGGTTTCTTAGCACAAGGAAAATACGATTCCTTCTTTATGTGAATAGATTTTGATTTAATAAAATTGCTATCAATCATGTATCTTTTCTAAACAACACAACTTAAAAATGTTCTAAGAGCAAAACAGAATTCTCTATCTTTTAAAGAAATCAAATTTACTTAACATATCATTGGGTTTTGCATTTTCCACTTATAAAAAATCATTTGATTGCACTTAATCTAACAATAATTATTCTGATTTGAATCCTTTCACTAAGGAAACTGATCAAAGTCCACATTTTTCTGTATTTTTCTAGTTTATTCTTTCTTCTATGCTTGTTCTGCTTGGACTTTTAGCTGAAATCTTAAAATAACCTGTTCTGATTACATAACATGTTTTTTCTTAAATTGATTCTGCAGGACACTGGTCTCCCATGAATTGTTGACATACTCATAAAGGGGTTCAAAAGTCAAATAAGATCACACACCACAAACTGAATGACCCAGTAAAATCAGACGGCCCCTTGGCATGGCAAATGCTCTGTGGATCCCATTATGAAGAAACCTGCAAAATAATTTGTTTCAGCACTCCCAAAGTTTCTTTAACCACAGAATTTCCCTCTCCACTGCACCCAAACTTATAGATCCCAGAATACTTCTGGTCCTCAGAACATGGTTTGGGAGATGTTTACAGCACAGGATGGTTGTACCTACATGCACATATGGTTTTGCAGAATACAGCTTGATTCATCCAAACTCATATGTAGTCAGGAGTTGCTAATGGGTTGTTCTCAGAGGCACATTTGACTCAGCTCAAAAACTGCTGTATTGCTCCTTTAAAAATGCAGTTTTCAGAGATAAATACATTGACCATCTCTAAAAGTTGGAACTCCAATCAAAATAACTTCTCTAGAACTGTTCCATTATTTCAAAAACTTTCCTTCCCCCTGCCTCAATTCTGATGTCTCATGGGTAGCAATCTCAAGACAAAATCTTGGGGTAGGAAATGAGAAATCTGGACTGCTCAAGCTTGAATTACTTTAGAGAACTCTAGTCCACCCATTTACAGATGAAAGAACTGAGGCTCCAAATGCCATAGCCATTAGTAGCTGACTGACCTAAGAAGTCACAGCCTCTCTCTAAGTAGGCTCCTCTGATCCAATATCATATTTCTCCTTTTTTTAAGCCAGCAAGTCAATTATACCTGTGCTGATCTCAATAATGTTAGAAGAGTCACACTCACAAGGAAGACAGATATTTACATACACATATTCTATAGGCTGCCACAGGTATTCTCTTAGGACAAATTCTCCTAGGGAAACTTCACATCATAGTGTGAGGTCTTAGAATCTCACGTATGGACTTATTTCTTTACTCTGGTCTTGTAATTAATTCTAATTAAAGAAAACATTAAGTAATGTTTTCCAATTAGCCCACAAACAGTTTTCGACCCATGGTAGAATGCACGTTTGTTCTCCACTGGGGACATTAATATTATTAAATGCTGATAAAAAAAAAAACAACACCACTCACTGCCTGTATCTGGTGGCAGGTGCAGAATTGCTTGCTATAGAAAGGACAGAGATACACTGCTTTTTCTTGGCTTATGCATTTATTTGGGGTGGAAGAGGAGCGCCTAATGGAAATTATGAGGAAGCTCTAAAGCCTTGGGTATCTGCCTTTCGCTTTCTCTCTTTTCCCTCTTGCTCTTCCCGCTGTTGACCTAACCAACCATCCCTGGGCGGGTGATGCTCGCCCAAGTCAAATGCTACACCTGTGGCTAATTCTCAGGCAACACAAGGAAGGCTCTACCACGTTAGAAGCAACTGGCTGTTTGCAGCAAGCACGATGATCTGTAGTCACATCTCATTAGGGGCACCTGGGCCCCCTGGTGAACGAGTGAAGCAAACGCTGCCAATGTAATTTGTTTTATATGCCTAATTCTCTTCCTTATAATTAACATCTGAAATGCAAAAACAAAACAAGAGTGCTTTGCAGGCATGTGGGATCCATGGAGCACTTTCGGAGAGCCTGAGATTTCAGAGCAGCACTCACCCCTGCCTCGTCCTCTTCCACAACAAACAACAGCGTGAACTGGACCGGGTCATCCATAGGGTGTCCTGGAGGGCCGATTCTTGGGGGACAATATGTGGAGGGAGGGAGGAGAGGACAGATTAGGGAAAATTAGCATTGTCTGCCGCCCCACACGTGGGTTTAACTGCTGTCATCTCTGCAACGAAGTGACCCTACAAAGATAACTCATCAGTAAAACAGCCACCAGTTAGGACCTTGCTGCACATGGCGCTAGGCAGCCTTTGCAGTCATTCCTCCACTGTCCCTGCCCCCAGTCCCACCGCCATGACAGCTAGAGACAGACACAGAAGGACAGAGAGAAAATACAGTATGATGGGGTTTCTGCCACCAACCACGCTGGCAGACAGGCTGTAGAACCAGGACAGAATGGCATTCACAACGTCTCTGCCATGTAAACGGGGCCGGGCAGAAAAGCTCTGGTTTGGCCATCATATCTGGAGCCGGAACGTCTAAGAGGGGCCAGAGGAGATGGAGTCTATATCCTGGGTGTACCAGGCAGCTCTCTTGTTTGCAAACCTCAGAAACTGACCCTAGAGAACGGAGGCTGAAGAAGAATCTGTGGATAAGATATTGATTAGCTCACAGACTTGACAAAAAAGCAAGAAGATGAGATGATAAAAGAAGCTCGTGACCACCAGCACATATAGGTTAGTGCATCAAGAATCCCAAGCACTGCTGCCTCTGATCGCTGCCACTGTCACTGGAGGTCACCACTAAACACTGGGTGCCACCCCCTCCTTTGTCTCCCACCAAACTCCATCCAGGAATATAGGAATGTGGCTCAGATGTGGGGTAGCAAAAATACAAGTGTCTCCTAGCATTGGTCAGCAGGTCTGTCAGAATGTTGCTTGTTCTTTTCAGTTCATGAACTTCTGCTAAACCTCAGAAGAGTCAAAGATATGGCAGAAGACATATAATGGCAGAGAAAGCTGTTTTCAATCTCCCTTGGTATCCCCATCTCCTACCTAGCTCATGGCTAATGCTTTTCCATCACTATCCTCTCTCTTCCTCCCCCACCTCCTTTCTATTTCTTCCTAACAATATCGATAATTATTTATCGAGCCACAATGCAACTTGTCAGATGATTTACATTTACGACTTTATTTCATCTCATGGAAACCCATGAAGTAGGTATGATTTCCATTTTCAGGTAAGGGAATTAAGGTTTTCAAAGTTAAGCAATTTGCCCAAAGTCACCGAGGTAATTAATATGTGACAGAAGTGAAATCTGACCCCAAGTTGGGATGACTCCAAAGCCTGAGGTTAAGGCAGAATAAAGGACCACCCCTTTCAATATCAAAGAATTCATAGACACTACTCTTGAGAGTTCCTTGGATGGCAAGGAGATCCAACCAGTCTATCCTAAAGGAAATCAGCCCTAAATATTCATTGGAAGGACTGATGCTGAAGCTGAAACTCCAACACTTTGGCCACCTGACACGAAGAACTGACTCATTTGAAAAGACCCTGATGCTGGGAAAGATTGAAGATGGAAGGAGAAGGGGACGACAGAGGATGAGATGGTTGGATGGCATCACTGACTCAATGGACATGAGTTTGAGTAAGCTCCAGGAGTTGGTGATGGACAGGGAAGCCTGTCATGCTACAGTCCATGGGGTCACAAAGAGTTGGACACAACTGAGCAACTGAATTGAAATGAACTGAACAAGATAATAGCACTTGTAGTATGCTTTGATTAAAAAATACATGACAAAAGCAATGTTAATTCATAGAAGTTAAGATATATTTTATGAATCCCAGTAGTATCTGCACACAACAAGATCTACATGCACTTGCAAACCATATGTGAAGGAAACGCTTCTTGTCTAGTCTTTCACACAGCCCCTCACACATGCCCTTACAATAACTATGTCCCTCCACTCACCAAGCTATGGCGCAGTCATTTGACCTGAGTTTAGCTAGTTGGTTTGGAACCATAAATCATGTGAGACAGCACTAAAAACTAATTCAGTGGCTCCCATAGAACTTGCATAGTAAATGTCAAAGGAGGGAAGGGTAGAAGGGAAGGAGGGAGAGAGAAAAGGAGGAAGGAAGAGCAGGGAGAAACAGGGCAGGTTTACTTAGGAAAAACTAGCAAGAGAAGCTCAACCAACTGGAAAGTTAAGGCTAACAGATTCTTCATGTTCAAAGGCCAAGTCCAGGGGAACTAGACTTGGCCATCAGATCTGGCGCTGGAACATCTACGAGGGCCCAGAGGAGATGGAGTCTACGTCCTGGGTGTACCAGGCAGCTCTCTTGGTTGCAAATCTCGGAAATTGACCATCTGCTAGAGAAACAGGCTGGCTTTACAGGTCCTGGAAGGTAAACTAGAACAGTCCACAACCTTGAGGAGGAGACCAGGGACCAAAGGAGCAGGGAGAAGGCTCAAATAATTAGACACGAGCCGGGTCACTGACAAAATAAAAGGCACTGAACACCAAACCCAGCACCGGCCACCCAATGTAGGGCTTCTCTTACCATCCAATCAAGGGACAGAGCAGGCCTCAGGGTTCTAGCCCACCTGAGCCCCTCCATGCCTCTTGGAAGATATCATTTCACAGACTGTGTTCTCTGGGACCCACTTATTCTATGAGGTCTTCATAGGACTTTATATGAAGGAAGAATTTGTGCTCGGATACTATTTCCCTCTTGGTGTTCCACAGGGTACATGAGTCTGTTAAAGGCCTTTCAAACCTGAAGAAACGCATTTTCTTCTGTTGAACCAAACGTTTCCCAAGCTTATTTGATCCTGGAATCCTCTTTGTCCAAGTGCACACCATTGACTCAGAGAACACTAAGGTTTCAAGACCACAGTTGTGGAAACACTGGCCTACAGCACTGCCATCCTCAGGCACTGTGGATCCTTCTTCCCTGGAGACAAGTCCTGGAAACTCTAGCTCCTTGCCCTCAGCCTTCTACCTTACACAGTAATTAGGTTTCCATACATATTCATCCTGACATGGCCAATGAAGATATTTTTGAGGTTGTTATGTCATCTCTTCTGGAGAGCTTTCCTTGACTATTCCCCATTCCAAGCCCCCACCTCAATCCCACCCAACCCCTAGTATTGGGGAAGAGCATGTGCTTTGAACCTGTCCAACTGCCTTTGTATTCTGGCTCTGCCACTTACTAGCTGTGTGATTTTCAGCAAATAACAACCTTTCTGTCCCTCTCCCCATGTGAAAACTGGAGTTAATAAGGTTACCTACTTCACAGGGGAGGTAACATCATATTAAAGCAGTCAATCCTAAAGGAAATAAACCCTGAATATTCATTAGAAGGACTGATGCTGAAGCTGAAGCTCAAATACTTTGGCCACCTGATGCGAAGAATTGACTCATTGGAAAATGATGCTGGGAAAGATTGACAGCAGTAGAAGGGATGACAGAGGATGAGATGGTTGGATGGCATTACCAATTCAATGGACATGCATTTGGGCAAGCTCTGGGAGATGGTGAGGGATTGGGAGGCCTGGCATGCTGCAGTTCATGGGGCCACAAAGAGTCGGACACAACTTGGCAACTGAGCAACAACCTCACAGGGTTGTCATAAGGATTAAGTGATGATACATGGAAGCACTCAGGCTAGTAGCTGGGGGACAGTAAGGAAACTCTGTCAAGGTGTCGGTTCTCATAACTCACTGGCTCAATAATTCTCATTTTGTCCACTCCTCCCTTAGACCATGTGCAACCTGAAAGCAAAGGCTGTGCCTTTAGCTCTATGTTTCCCGCATCTAGCACAGTACTTGCCACTGGCTGGCTATACCACAGAAATCAGTGAGTAAATCAATGATTGTTGGTGATTTTGAGAAAAACCAAATGGAGGCCAAAATTTGTTTTCTAGAAAATTTCAGTAAATCGAGAGAAATCGGATAATGATTAAAAAAAAAAAGCTCAAGCATGAAGCTACAGCTGAAACATATCTGGTTCATATCCTATTGCCAGTTTCATCTAAGTTCATAATACAAAGCAAATGATATCCCTTATTTACACTGAGCATCTTCTTTTAATGGAGAATTGATTTCCTCTCCCTGAGCAAAATTTTCAGTGGCCTTACAAAAGGTGAAAACAAACTATTACATTTGCATGTCCAATGTTTTATTTTTTCAATTATGAAATCTCTCTGTCTTTCTAAGACATTCTAGAAATGGCAGCAGAATGGAAGCCTGGTTGTGGGCTCTAAAATAGCTCTTAGCTGCTCAGCTTCCCAATGTTCCCTTATGGGGCAAGCATTTCTTGATTGGGTAGGAGTTCCAGAGTGCCCAGACATGTATCTTCTTCATTTTGGAGGAAAGAGAGCTGTTTTGATCCGTGAGCCTGGGTTTTCTTAACAAAATGATTCTCAGAAATGCCCCTGCCCTTTCTCTTTCCTGCTCCAGCCACAAGAAGAGCATTTAATGATTCTTACTTGTAAAGGGAATAAAAATAAAAAGCAGAGAAAGTTGTAGAAGTGGGGCGATCTCCAAAAGTCATAGTCCCCATTACCGTGTGTTTCTAATTCTAGCCACCAATACACCTGCAGACCCCAAAGATTTTTGTTCTTAACAATTTGAGCAAGATTCTTTTAAGTTAATCATATACCACCAACCCTTAAAACAGCCATTTCCAGTCGGCAAGCCATTTTTATAGCTCTCTGCTTGTCTGCTTTGCCTTGCAGTGACAGACTTATTTCGCTTTGTCCTTGTCCTAAACTCAGATATGGCAGTAGGAATGGACAAAGACGCCAAGAGAATTATCAAATATCAAAGAAAAAAAATACTAAAGTCTGTGTTTTCCCCAGCTGGAGTTTTCAATTCACCCAGTAAGTATTTTAAAGTTTGTGGTGTGTTTCAAGTGTAAAACCACCACAGCCACAACACTCTCTGAAAAAAATAAAATAAAACCTCATACGCGTGTTTGAGTGCTGCTTTTTGGATTTTGGTTTGGTTTTGGTTTTTGTAACGTGTAAGGGAGGATGTTGAATGGCCTAGTTCACACCTCATGAAGACTGGCTCTGTCCTTAGCCTTGAAATGGACTTGACTGTTAATCTCCAAGCAAGTCATCCTACTGTTTTCCCAACCCTAGAAACAGAACGCACTTGCATTCAGTCCCATGGATAAGGCACAAGAACTATTTAAAAAGTTAGCCAATCTGTCACCTCCCAGGGGCTTTTTCCAAGGTAGAGAATGTTAATATTCTAAATAGTTCTAGCCCTCGAGCCCGTGCGTGTTTTGAGCTGCTTCATCATCCATGCAGAGCCTTTCCTTTAATCTTCCCCATGAGCGTGTGCACAGGTTCAAATGGTGATAATTACCATAAACAATGGTGTTGTCCTTCTCCCAATAAAAATCGCTCTGTTAATCAGCCAACTCGCAGCCCCCTTGTCTGAGGACCCTTATGCCAAACTGGCAGGGTAGAACGCGCTGCAGATAAATTAGCCCACGTGTGATTGCATGTGAAAACACATTGATTTAGGATTTTTTTTTCTTCTCCCGTTCAACCTGACAACTTGTCTAAATAGGCTTCTGCCACGACCTGACAGCTCGTGGACAAGCTGTGTACAACAGGCCATTAAAACGAAATGCTCTGAATATGGAGAGTACAAAACACAGACAAAGGGATAAGATTGAAAGATAAAAGGATGAACAAAGGGAGTGGGGGGGGCATTATGGGGGAGTGGAACCTGAAGAGGTACCCTTTCATTGTACTCTCAGTCTTTGTCATAGGCTGGATTCTTTGAAGCAGACCCTGAGATGGGGTTTAGGGTGAAGCCTATTTATGAGGGCTCCACAGCTCTGGAGAGGGGGAGGCAGAAGCACGATGGGTCAGAGCAAGAAGCTGAAATGTGCTGCAGGCTGGACGAAATCTCTATCAATCCCCCCTCTCCTGGGGAGCCCGGGAGCACTCCTGTGTTGGACTGCAATGGTTGGGACTTTATTCCCCTCTTTTCCCTCGGTCATTGTAAAGGCCATGTGTTCTTGGACTGAGGTGGCTTCCCACAGCTGAAGCAAACCCAGACCAAGCTGACAGCTGGAGTACAAAGTCCTTCCCTGGAGTGGGATCTGGGCCTGATACATCTCTGTATTTACCGCAGAGATGTTTACAATTGCCTACATGATCAGAGCCCAGCTCTCTATATCTATAAAGTCATTTCCGGGCCTTGACTGTGTTATAAATCTCCATTGATCACGGCATAATAACAACTCTTTTTATTAAGTGCTAACTAGCCCCATGCTATGAGCAATACCTACTTTATCTCATTTAATTCTCATAACAACCCTAGGAGGTTAAGAATTCTTATAATCCTCATTCTGTAGATGAAGAAACTGAGGGTAAGAAAGATGAATTGCCAAAAGTTGCATAACTAGTGAATGGCAAGCTTGGTATCTGAACTCAGGGCTGTCTGACTCCAAAATCCACTTGCTCACCTACTACACTGCACTGACTGGAAGAGACATCGGTGGGTAGGCCAATACAGCAACTCCTTCCCTGATCTTCATCCACGAGGATTTAACAGAAAATACTTTTATTAGGACTGTCAGAACTCATGAAAGAGCCCGCTTCTTGAGCTGGGTGAAACAGCTACGTATTCTAATGGATCCTCGCCCCTCTTTGACGGCCAGACCCAGTAAGTGTTTTATTTAGCATACACTATGCTCCGAACATGACTTAGTGACTGAACAACAACAACAATAACAATGTTCCGTTTCTGGTTGGATTCTGTGAAAGCAGACACTGAGGCTGAGACAGAGACCAGAATGCAGGAGATTTATTAGGGCTTGCTCTTGGGATCAACACTATAGGAGAGAAAAAATGAGGGGTGAGACATATTAATAATTTATCCAGAGACATGTAGGTAGCATTTAATTATTAATTAATTCATTAAACAAATATTTATTGAATACCTTCCTGTGCCAGGCATTGTGCTAGGTCTTGAGAATTCAGTAGTGAACAAAAAGGAACCCTGGCTTCATCCAAATAATATTTTAGTGTTAATAACTGTCCCAGATACAGAAAAAATTTAGGAGTCTGTCAATTTCTTTAGATAGCTCTCTGTTTAGTGAAAATGAAAGACACTCAGTCATGTCCAACTCTCTGTGACCCCATAGACTAGCCCACCAGGCTCCTCTGTCCATGGAATTCTCCAAAGCCAGAATACTAGAGTGGGTAGACACTCTCTTCTCCAGGGGATCTTCCCAACCCAGGGATTGAACCCAGGTCTCCCACATTTCGGGTGGACTCTTTACCATCTGAGTCACCAGGGAAACCCTCTGTTTAATTGATCCCATTTATACATATTGCCAAACTTCTTTTCAAAAGAGTTAATATGCTGTCAATGAGTATTCCTAAAAATCTGAGAATGGGGAAAGGGGAAATCAACTTGGTCATGAGATCTGTGGTTAGCATAATGAGGAAGTATTCAGTATAAATCAACCTTCAACCAGGCAGCCAGTGTTCATCTGGACTCTCCAAAGGCACTGCAAATAATAACACTTAATTCTTCATCATTTCATTGATAGCATGAATAGCATCAACAACAAGAATGAACAGTCAAGCACTAAACTTTTATCAAGCACCTATTCTCATTAGCACATTTCCTATTTAAGAAATTGTTAAGAGAGTAAGTCAATTACTTTCAGACACAGGGAATAAACAGTGTAGCTAAACCAGGTCTCTTGTACCCAGGAATTTTCTTGTCCAGTAATTTCTCTCTTGACATCTGTTGAACCTTGGCACAATCAAAATGGTGCCACACTTATCACCCACAGATGCCAGTGCCCTCAACCCACTCTGCTCTTTGGCACCATGGCTTTTTCTGGATAGGAAAAGAAGGGGAAGGGAAGAGGTGCCTCTGCTCTGGGTTCTGATTCATTAGGCCTAAAGTATAGCCTGGTATTTGCATTTGGAAAGTGTTTTCCCCACCTCCACATCCTCCAAATGATAACCATGACTTTAGCATCCAGAATTTCCCCTCTCACTAACTCCTGCAATGTCTGGTGGTCTATTTCATCAGGGCAATCAAGGAGCTTTTTGGCCAATTCAAAGGGCTGGTTGGAGTTCGAGTTTTAATGGGTGACCCTGAATCAAGTGGATACCCCTCTGAGCTAACATTTGTAGGTCAAGTGTATTTGAGGCCTGATTGGTGACTTCATTGTACAGACCTTAATGGCAGCTGCAAATCATAGTGGGTTTCATATGGACAAAAAGACATCAGGATTCTGGGACTTCTAGAAGAGTGGACATGAAAATAGGCATAAAAAGGCAATTTTTTTAAATGTCAGGCAGAACAGATTTTTCAAATGCCAGTTAGAATGGCCTAGAAGCAGGTCTTATTACCCACCACTCACCAGGGAAGAAGTAAAGTGGTCTTCTCCAAAAGACCAGTCAAGGTTGGACAAATGCATCTTTGTGCTGCAAGAATGGTGTTGACCTTGCACAGGGAAAAAAAAAGCCAGAGAGTTTTTCAACTTTTAAGTAAGTGTGGAACTGTCAGGACCGTAAGGGAAAGAACTGAAGCTGATGCAAATGTTTACTCTGAATAGACCAACAAGCTGTGCAACTCTGAGCTGAGCAAGACTTGCTCAGTGGGAAAAGTCGCGGATAAACCCTAAGATTGTAACTAACAGAGTAGAAATTATCAGAGTGGCCCAGATCTCAGGATGAAGTACATATACTTGTCTTTTCCATCCTTTCAAATTCTTTTTGATAAACTCCTGCTTGATAAAAGGCTATTTACTTGGGAAAGAGTAGTCCAAGGACCTTGCAGATGGCCTTGGATTTTTCAAGTCAGTCCTCAGAGGAAGTGTTTGGAATAGTGTTCTGGGACCTCCAAACACCACGAGGAGGTGACTAGTTATTTTAAAGAATGATGAACTCACCAGCTACAACAACCAAAGCTCCCAGCCGAAGTCACTTCTATTCACACCCCTAAGTAGACCTGTCCATGTCAACAACTGCCCCATATGGACACCCACCACCATTTTTGCATTAGGAACCTCAATCATGTAAAGACTTCATAATAGCTTGTGTTCAAATAGCTTTTAGGCTTATAACATACATTTAACATATATCTAAGCCACAAAACAATCCCTTGAGCTATGTCTCATATGCATCTATTTTATTAATATGGAAACTAAGGCTTACCCAGGCCAAAGGACCATCCAGAAATCTTCACCCAGGCACCCACTTCCAGTAAAGCTGGAGCAGTTTTTTGCAGACTAGCCTTTTCATGAAAGTGACTAGAAGAATGGGTCAAAAATACAAATAACATGAGTGAAGGCCTCAGATAGAAGTTTCCAAAGCAGCAAGGACTTGAAAGGCCAGTGTCCTAGTCCTCACAGGCTGCTGTAATAAAAATAGTAGCAGGTGGTTTGTATGTGTGTGCGCTTAGTCACTCAGTTGTGTTCGACTCTTTGTGACCCCATGGACTGTAACCCACTAGGCTCCTCTGTCTACAAACATTTGTTTCTCACTGTTCTGAAGGCTGTTGAGTCCAAGATCAAGGTGTTGGCAGATTCAGTGCCTGCTGAGGGCTTACTTCTTGGTTCATATATGGCCATCTTCTTGCTGTGTCTCCACATGGTGGAAGGGACAAGTGAGCTCTGTGGGGTCTCTTTTATGCAAGCGCTAAGCCCATACATAAAGGCTCCACCCTCAGGACACAATCATGTCTCAAAGGCCCCCCTCTCCTAATACCTTAACATTAGGGATCAGGATTTGCATACATGAGTTGGGAGCAGGGCGCAAACATTCAGTATATAGCAACCAGGATCCCAGAGAGAAGGGAAGTGCCTTGAGGGGAATATGAATCTGGCCTCTGGCCCCAATTTCCCCATTGATGTATCTGCTGATTCATAAGAAACTTGGGGCCAAGAGTTGAAGAAGCCAAGTATAACATGGCAACTAGGAGACTGGGAACCCAAATGGAGCTTTTGAAAGTCTCATAACATGGGAAGAAAAAAAATCCTTGTTGGAGTTCAGGGCTACCCAGGAGGCCAGAATTTGTGGGGCCAAGATTTCAGAGAACCCAAGAATCCTGGCTTAAAGGTAAGAAGCATTACAGGAGATAAAGAAGAACATTTGATAAAAAGGGTCAGTCTACTAGGAAGATAAAAGAAGCTTATATGTATATAATAATATTTATAAAAATATATACATACATATATATATATATGTGTATATATATATATATACACACATATATAATATGTACATTTTGGCCTCAAAATATAAAGGAAAATCATGAACTGAAATAAATAAGAAACAGACAAATGTACCATCATGAGGAATTTTAATGTAACTTCCTTATTCTTGAAAAGCCAAGACTATCAGTAAGACTTTGGACCAACCTTTTCCAAATATACATCTTTCTGGCAAGCAAGAGTTTTATCTAAAATAATTCTGAGGGATGAAAAATACAGGTATGAGTGCTTCATTCTGAGACTTGGATCATTTTTATAATTTCTATCTTGGTAGTTATTTCCTTCCACAAATTCTATAGAAAAAAAAAAACAAGCCCCCCAAATCAGGAAAAATATGGAAGATTTGAACCACACAAATAAAGTCTTCCCCACTTCTCTCTCTCTCTCACACACACACATGTATACACACAGATAGTCTCAATTGAGAATGAAATATTTATCAAAATTAAACATATGCTGGGTCACAGATCACATCAAAACAAATTTTGAACAACTGAAATTATTTAGAATATGTTCCCTAACCACATCTGGATTAAGCTAGAAATTAATTTTAAAATAGGCATAACTAAAATATCACCAAATATTTTGAAATTAAGTATTAGACTTCTAAATAACCTTTAGGTAAATGAAGAAATCATAGTAAAACTTAGAAAATACTTTGAACGGAGTGATAACGAAAATATAGCAGAGCAAAACTTGTGGGATGCAGCTAAAGGCATGCTTACAGGGAAATGGATAGCCTCAAACTCATGAATTAGAAATTAAGACTGAAAGGCAGTGATCTCAGTATTCATCTCAGGAACTATGGGAAAACATAACAAATTAAAGTAGAAGAAAGGAAATAATAAAGACAAGCACAAGAACATTTACATGAATAGAGAAATTCTACAAAGACAAAGCTGATTCTCTGAAAAGATTAAATACAATTGGTGAGACTGACAGAAGTTTCACCTAGCCTGAGGCAGAGTCATGACATAAACCCAGGCCTTGAGCAATCACCCCTCAAGTGGCCTCCGTTGCAGGAAGCTCTCAGCAGCTTTGTTGGAATATGACTAGGCCCTGGTTTGGAAACCAGGCAGGAGGGCCATTTAGGGAGTGCCACTGGGGACTAGAGGTAAGAATGTGACTCAGTACCCAATCATAACAAAGTGGATGAGAGGTCACTGGGCTCACTTTCTGGAATCTTTAACAGCCAATTAGAGAAGGAGTCTCTCAAACCAGAAAGAGCACTATTATCAAACATGAACATTTTCACTGGCTGAGAGTTCGTTTTTTAGCGCTCTTCTCTCATAGTAACTATAGTATCACATGATTACAAGCTAAATCCTCAAATAGCTATATATGAGCTTATTTTCATACCAGTTACTCAATTTAATGGAAGTAGTCACCTACCACCATTTCCTGTGAAGCATCAGGGGTCAGGGCTTACTCAGGAGCAGGCATTCAGCTGAGGGTTGTAATATTCTTGAGCCTCCTTACCAAGCTGGAAAACACAGGCAAGGCTAGCTTTAGACCTCTGGAAAGGCTTAATTTGAGCTAACACTACCTTGATTTCCTTCTTGCAATGGAATCCAAGTGGCTTTCACAGAAAGAAATGGAACTGTCCTTTATTGAGTGCCTACTATGTGCCAGATTTTCAATTAATTAATCCTCACCACCCCACTGGGCTATGTGCATTTTCCAAGGAAGAAAATCAAAGGACAAAGTGTTTCAATAGCCTCACCACAGTCTTAACAACTGCTTTAACTGGCAGATTTATTTTTCTTTTACACCAAAGCTCACTTTCTTGAGAGGTAACCAAATGAAACAATTAAGAGAATGGGTTTTGCAGTTAGCCAGACCTTGCGTCCAGTTCGGAGTCTGCCACTGAAATGGTTGTAACCATGGGCAACTTGACTGATCTTTATTGGAGAAGAAAGCCAGAACCCACATCCTGGGACTGTTAAGAGAATTAAATGAGATAATCCAGTTGTTGTTGTTTAGTCACTCAGTCATGTCCGACTCTTTGTGACCCCATGGACTGTGGCCCACCAGGCTCCTCTGTACATGGGATTTCCCAGGCAAGAATACTGGAGTAGGTTGCCATTTCCTTCTCCAGGGGATCTTCCCAGCCAGAGATCGAACCAGTGTCTCCTGCATTGGTAGGCAGATTCTTTACCAATGTACCACCAGGGAAGACCTATCCAAACAAGTGCTAAATACAGTGTTCAACATGTACAATAAGTGGTTACTTCTCCTATTCTTACTATTACTACTGCTATTGCTCTTGCTGCTATTCCTGTTTCTATACCAATATTTTGCACTGCCTAGCTCACCTATGTTGCCTCCATTTAATTCTACATGCTAAACCCATGGCTGCTCTAGCTGCACTGGATCCCATTCTAAACAGCCAGATTCACCAGCCATAAAAAGAAATGAGGAAGTTACAGCTGATGGTGAAGCACAGGCCTTAGGAGTTAGGTCCCATGGGTTTTGTTTTGACCACTGAGTCACGTAGTGACCAACAATCACACGGAACATTGGCCACCTCTCCTGCTACTCCTCAGGGGTAAAGACATAAGCAAAACCTCCTGCTTGGCACATGAAAATTCACTACCTGCTTTAAAACATCCTTGGGGGAAAGGTTTAGAAACCACAATTAGCAATTTTTCTTGATGGAATCATTTCAGTTTTCCATCAGGCTTCCCTTTTAACTTCTCACCTACCCAGCTGGTCTTCTGGTGTATCTGAATAGAGTGGCCCCAGGAGGATATGAAGAATGATGCCACTATATAGATTATGAAAATAATCTTGTGGAATCTGAAATGAGTCTAGTTGGCATATCCTGGAGGTGTTCAGATATTTGTCAAACAGATGTGTGAATGAACTGGCAGGCATCCGTGTGGTCATTCCTTGCAACCAAAGCACTGGAATGCAAAATCTAATTTTTTTTTCCAGCTTTCGCCTTCTGTTCTGCCCATGGGCTTCCTGTGTATCAGAAGCAGCTGTTCCTACGCTAGAAAAACTTCCCAACTCTGCTCCTGGTAGTACTGAACAATGTCTTATGTTGTTGTTTAGCCACTAAGTTGTGTCTGACTCATTTGAGACGCTATGGACTGTAGCCCGCCAGGCTCCTCTGTCCATGGGATTTCCCAGGCAAGAATACTGGAGTGGGTTGCCATTTCCTTCTCCAGGGGATCTTCCTGACCCCAGGGATCAAACCCGAGTCTCCTGCATTGACAGGTGGATTCTTTACCACTGAGCAGCCAGCGAAGCCTGAACAATGTGCTAGAGCTTCCAGTTTCAGGTGGGTTCAGCTTTTTAACACTCATCACAATTATAGTTATTTATTTTGTGGCTGATTTCCTTGATAGGTACAATTGTGGAGCACAGAAACTGGCACACAGAGGATACTTGCTAAACACCAGGTGAACGAATTAATGAACGAACAAACAGATGAGCTACTTACTACCCAACAAACCAATGCTTAGACACGGTGTATGTTGCAGACTTCAGTTTAGTGCTGCTGTCCCTTCAATCTTCCCTTCCGAGATTTTACTTCCCAGGCAGGCTAGATGCAACTCTCTCAGTTCGACTGACTGAAATGAGGAGACACAGATTTTAGTGTGAGACTGGCTCTCTCATGTTCTTTCAGTCCCCAATCCCCATTGGCACCCAGGTGTGCACAGGCCCCCCCTGCATTCCCTGGGTGCAGAGTCAGGGAAGGAAGTGGCTTCCCATTTGTCCAAACAGTGACTCATCTTGCTTTGATGTTGCTTTGTCCTGTGTGAGTGGAAATCTGACTCCTGAGAGAAGCATGGCCAGCAGAGCCACCTCCTAGAAACCAAACACACATCTGGCAGAGGTCACCTGCTTCCATCTCCCACAGTGAAGGGCAGATTATGTAAATTCTGATTAAGTCACGAGATCTTGGTATGGCAACGTTTCACTAGGAAGCACCATAGATCCAGACCTTCAGATAGATGATGCCCTCTGTGTATTTCCTTTAATTTTTCCCACAGGGACAGAGACAGCCAGAAGGCAGAGAAAAACTTAAAGTGGTGGCCTGTAAAGGAAAGTGTCCTGAGAAGCAGGGCTAAAGGAGGGCCCCACTGAGTGGAAGGGCCAGGATTCCAAAGGAAGCCTTAATGCTGTGAGCCTGTACCAAGGCAGCTCCTTGTGTGGGAGGGCATACACTCACATGCTTATCATTCATGTGGGCAAAGACTACTAGAGCTTCTGGGTACCCACTGACATCTTGTCCCTGGCAAAGAATGTCTAGGAAGATAACCTCCTTTACCCCTCAAAGACTTTATTTAGAATCACTGAACTTATGACTTTTTTGACTTGACTACAAATAAAAGCCTGGTTAGGAACAATAGACTGTCTCGTGCCCCACTCATATCCTCTTTTTGGCAGCTGCACCCAGCCCCAGGTAAGAGCTCATAGATGTCCCCTTCTCTGGAGGACTGGCCTCAGCCAATAGGAGCAGAGTCCCCAGTCCAAGAGTGTTCCACCCCCTGCAGCCCACAGTCAAAGACAGATCACAATGGGGGGTGTGAAAAGCCAACTCCCTTGCTTCAAGGTGGGTCTACTGGTGCCACTTACGTTCCAAGAGCCACCATACTGCTGCTGCTGCTGCTTATTCGGCTTCAGTCATGTCTGACTATTTGCAACCCTATGGACTGTAGCCCACCAGGCTCCTCTGTCCATGGGATTCTCCAGGCTAGAGTACTGGAGTGGGTTGCCATGCTCTCTTCCTGGGGATCTTCCCAACCCAGGGACTGAACCCGTGTCTCCTGCATTGCAGGCAGATTCTTTACCATCTGAGCCACCACGAAGCCCCAAGTGCCACCATAGGATACACTAAGGCTGGACTTTGGATGGACCACATCCTTGCTTAGGTCCTTCCCCTGCCCTGTCTTGCTTCTTGGCCTTCCTTTCTCTAGAGAATACTTCCTCATTAAATAAGAATCTTCTTCTCAGGCACCACTTCTAGGGTTAAAGACTTAAGATAGGCAGTCACTCAGCTAATGCTCACACGGCACATACTACATGCCGGGAGTTCTTCAAAGTGTTTCACATGTAGTGCCAGATTTAGTCCTCACAAGTCTATCCCTCTGAGGTAGACATCACTAGTATTGTCTCTTGGCAGCCAAGGCAATCAAGACACAAACATATTAAGTAATTTGGTTAATGTCACACAGTAAGTGATGGAGCCAGGATTTAAACCCACACAGCCCAACCCCAATTACAATTCATATTGATTTTCATAACTCTATTAACACCTGCCTATATTCCTTTTCAGAAAGCAAGTTAAGCTTTTACTCATTCCTTCTGTTAGCTTTAATATATGGGGAATCAGGGACATTTTGAAACTACAATCCTGAAAAACAAATCTCAATAACCAGAATGATTTCCTCTAGTTTCACCTCCTCCAATCCCAGTCAGTATTATGTAAAGGTTAATTTCATACTTGAGCAGATGCTGTGCAGTCTGCACTGCAGTAGGGAGAGAGAGAGTAGGGAAAACTGCTTAAGAGCACAGCCTTTTGCAAGTGACATCCTGTCAAACCACACTTTCGGAAACTCACAGTGGCAGCAACTGAAGTTACTCAAGGCAAGGGGGTAGGGAGCGATGACAGCAAAAAGACAGAGGCCAGAGCTCTCCTACATGGCTAATAGGAGTGTAAACTGGTGCAACCACTTTGGAGAACTGTTTGGTAGCATCTACTAAAGTGGGATATACACAAACCAGCAATTCAGCTCCTAGGAATATACCCAACAGAAATGGGTACACAGGTCCACCAAGAGACATGTTTAAACTAGCACTGGCAGTAACAGTAAAAAAAATAAATAAGTAAATAAAGTGCAAATTATCCAAATGCTCATCAAAAGTAGAAAGGAAAAGAAAGGAAGTCACACAATAGATGACTATATGTCAATGGGAATGACTGAACCATAACTATATATAAAACTATGGATGAATTTCACAAACATGATACTGAACGAAAGAAGCCAGACACAAAAGAGTACGTACTATAAGATTCTATTTACATTATATGTTAAAACAGACAAAATGGATTTATTGTGCTTAAAGACAAAACAGTGATTACCTTTTGTGGTGGAGAAGATTGGGGAAGGAGGAGGGGTCTTCTAGAGGGATGGTCATGTTCTGTTTCATGATCTGGGTGCTGGTTTCATCAGTGTGTTGACTTTATGCAAATCAATCAAATTGTACACTTATGATCTGTGCATTTTCTGTATGAATACTATGCTTCAGTAAAGACCTCAATAGCCAAGACATGGAAGCAAGCTAACTGTCCCTCAACAAATGAATAAAGAAGATATTCTCTGTATGTGTGTACATATTATATATATATATATATATATATATGTATAATATAACATAATACAATATAATATAATATACCAAATGGAATATTACTCAGCCATAAAAAAGAATGAACCAGTGCCATTTGTAGCAACATGGATGGACCTAGAGATTATCATACTAAGTGAAGTAAGCCAGAAAGAGAAAGATGAATATCATATGATATCACTTATGTAGAATGTGGAAAAAAGATACAAATGAACTTATTTATAAAACGTAAACAGACCCACAGACATAGAAAACAAACATGGTTACCAAAGGGGAAGGTAGGGGTGGGATAAATTAGGAGGGTGGGATAACATATACACACTACTATATATAAAACAGATAATCAACAAGGACCTACTATATAGCACAGAGAACTATACTCAATATTTTCTAATAACCTATAAGAGAAAAGAATATGTATCACTTTGTATCACTTTGCTGTACATCTGAAACTACCATATGTATCATTCTGCTGTACACCTGAAACTAACACAACATTGTATATCAGTTATACTTCAACTATTTTTTTTAAAAAAAGCTCAAATAATGACAGACGACAATTTTGCTAAAAAAGATAGAAAGCCCCCACTCCATAGACAGGCTGTCTTTATCTTCCAGGAGAAAAATTATTTCAACGAACACCAAAACAGTTTTCTAACCCTGTGATCATGCTTAGGATGGTGATCTGCTTCAAATTCCTTAGGGAAGGAAGTAGTATGTTGCTCTCTCAGAGATCTCTTCCCTACTTGTCATATTCTTCCCGGCACTGCTTTCTGGAATGTTTTCTATATTCCAAAGAACTAGGCTATTTACTCTGAAATTGGAAGACAATTAAGAGAGGTCTTCATTAAGCACCAGAATAAAATCTCTGTTTTCCTCCTCCATGTTTACCCAGGGCACAGGTTGATAATGGCAACAAGTAAGCAGGGTAGGGGAAGGCTGAGTTTCAGGGAGCCACTCAGAGCCAAAGCAGCTCCTCCAGGGCTCGTCTGTTTTTCTTGCAATTCCCACCATCCTTTTTTCAACAAAATGAGTGAACAACCTCAAAGAAACCAACAATCTAGCTTCCAATAACCCTGTCAATTTTTTTCAATACACAATAGGGTCCCTGATGTGGAAAAATCAAATTTCCAGCCCTCTTCAACATCTGTTTCTGGCAATCACAATGTGTTATCTTTTTCCACTGAAAAAAACAGCTGATGAGTTGTCATGCCATTTCAATAATTTTTTTAAAAGACCAAGTAAAATAAATAATACCTTCTGAGATAAAATTTGTGACTTCACCAGGGAGGAGCTAAAGAAATACTCTCCCTTCACCACATGGAGGGCCTTTCTCCTCTGTTAGCATGAGGATTAGCAGGTCACACTACGAGAACATGTAAATTTGTCACAAATTGTCTCTATCCTTTGCTTATGTGCCTGGGAGTGAGAGATGTCATTTATTTACCTGTCTGCCTCACAAACATTCACTGACACCTACTGTGGGTCAAGCATTGTGCTGGGTGTTGAGAACGTGGCAACACATTAGTCAAAGATCCTCTTTTCTGGGAGATTAAAATCTCCCCAGAAAGGTGTACTGGGGACAGAACAAGGTGCTGTGCCAGGGCCACACTCCTCCAACAAAACTTGGATCTTCTTTCATACAGAAGCCTTCATTCAGAAAAGTGTGTCACTTTCTCATTCTCCCTACCACCCAATGTTCCTTGTTCACAGCTGTTGCTAGTCAAGATGCTTCTCAAGCTTTTCCCTCAAGACATACCTGTGGATATAAACAAAGATGGAGCATGTCTGCAACAGAAAGTCCTGGATGATTTGACCCCTGCCAACCTTTTTAACCTCAACCTTTATGACCCTCCCTCTTCTACCTCGCTCACTTTTATGGGGTTTCACTGGCCATCCTCCTGATCTGTAAACATGGCAGGCTCTTGACCGTCTTTTGGTCTTTCTGCTACCTGTCCTCCCAGCCTAAATTCTCCTACACCAAATCTTTTCAAGCTGAAGTTCAACAATATCTTCTAGGACTTCCCTGGTGGCACAGTGGATAAGAATCTGCTTGCCAATGCAGGAGACACAGGTTCAATCCCTAGTCAAGGATGATACCACATGTCAAGGAGCAACTAAGCCCATGTGCCACAACTATGGAGCCTGTGCTCCAGAGGTTGGGAGTTGAAACTACTGAAGCCTGTGTGCCCTAGAGCCTGTGCTCCACAACAAGAAAAGCCACTGCAATGAGAAGCCCGTCTACTGCAATGAAGTCCCCTGCTTACTGCAACTAAAGAAAGCCCACGCAGCAACAAAGACCCAGCACAACCAAAAATAACTAAATAAAATAGATACATAAAAATTTTTTTAAAAACCAATATCTTCTAGATACTGAAATACCAGCTTAACTGCCACCCCTTTGAGAAAACTTTCCCGACCATCACCTAAAATATCTCTTTCTCCATCATTCCCCATCACATTATCTTGGTGTTTCCTGGTCGGTAGATATGTATATTGCCTATTTTCCCGCTTCCCATAGATTGTAAGTGCAATAACGTGGGGACCTTATCCTTCTAGATTGCCACTGTGTCCCCAGCACCTAGAATAGTGCCTGGTACATAGTAGGCACTTCATACATATTTAATGAACAATTTAATGAACAAAAGAATGAATGGCAAGATATTTTAAAATATATAGAAGTTCAATAGGAGATCTGTTAAATAATTACGATATATCTCCACAAATCCTATACTATATCCTATGGTATATCTCCAAAAATTTTTCAAACTACAAATTGTGATCTAAATGTGGGTCATAGAATCTATACGTAAATCACGAAATAGTGTATTCTATCTATTCTATACTATTTCATTTTAATATGGGATAGAAAATAACAGACTACACCATACATACTAATGGTAAGTATCAGGCAGTTATATGTATGAGTGTGTACATATGTGTGTGTATGTTTACTGAGTAGCAATGTAAATGTATTTGTTTTTTACTATGGATCATGGTCAAAACATTTAGAAGTCACTGTTATACAAGATTTATGACAAGGAAATATATTCTTAATAAACTCAAGAGGGAAAAGCGGGTTACAAAAGAGTAAAGACAGTGTATATATGTAAGATAAAATATTAAACTGAAAATTATTAGGTTTAAAAAAAGCATAGATATGCATAGAAATTGAACTGAAACAAATATTAACCAAAACGTTGAGTAGATTTTTCTGGGCAATTTTATTGTTTTCTTCATTTTATATTCATTTTTATTTTTGAAATTATCTATACTGAATATGTAATTTTTAAAATGTAAGTTATTTCTAGAAGATACTATATAATACTCTTTAGAAAAGCTCGCTTTTCTTTAATAAAAGTACCCCAAAGACAATGCCATAAATTACTGCAAATAAGCTTTTAAGTGCCCATAGGAAGCATAATTATGACTGTGAGTTCTCTATACAAAATGTTTTATCTCACATTATCTTGTCTAATCTCCATAATGATACAACAAGGGAGACAAGGCACAGTCATCCTTATTTCACAGAAGAGGAAACTGAGGAACTGAGAGGTTAAGTGACTTGCCCACAGTCACACTTACCACTTAGAGTCAGTGGCTAGCCTGGCAGAACACTGAGAGTTAAACCACACCCTGAACTTCCTGACATTCCTCCTATTAGACAGCAATCTTGATACTTTATTGTATTGTATGGGGCATAATTATCTTTTTTACCCCTGTGAAGAATAAATGAAGTCTCCTGCTCTTGTTCTTATGTCCTTCTTCTGAGTCTGCTAGGCTGCCAGCTCTAGAGAATGACTCAAGCCACTCCTTCAGCCATATTCCTGTCCCTGGAGCCACAAGAATATTGCCATTCACTGGGGACACTATAATGTGGGGGTTAAGAGCTGTCCTGTGTTTAGCTGCTTAGTCGCTTAGTCGTGTCTGACTCTTCGCGACCCCATGGACTGCAGCCCGCCATCTGTCCATGGGGATTCTCCAGGCAAGAATACTGGAGTGGGTTGCCATGCCCTCCTCCAGGGGATCTTTCCAACCCAGGGATTGAACCCAGGTCTCCTGCACTGCAGGCAGATTTTTTACCATCTGAGCCACCAGGGAAGCCCATGAGTACCGGAGTGGGTAGCCTATCCCTTCTCCAGGGGAATCTTCCCGACTCAGGAATCAAACTGAGGTCTCCCACATTGCAGGTGGATACTTTACCAGCTGAGCTACCAGGGAAGCCCGGGTTAAGAACTATTGGAGTTGAAATCCTAGTTGTGCCACTTACTAGCTGTGGGGCAAGTTGCTTAACTTCTCTGGGTCTTGATTTTCTCATCTATAAAATGGGGATGATGATGATAATAACTGTTTTGACTTATAGGGCTGCTTGGATTAAATGAGTTAATACATGTAATGTACTTGTATTAAATGGGTTAATACATGTAAAGTTCTGTCCAGCATTATGCTCAATATGCATTATTGCAAAGTATTCCTGTTATTGTTATTCTTATCACTATTACAGTTTTGGAGGCTACTGTGGCCAAACCACTTTCACACTGTATCCTCTGATTCTTCTCAGCTTCCTCCTCTCCCACCACCCAGAGTAGAATTTCCTCTATCTCCCTCCTTGTGTTGGCACTGATTTCAAAACTATTCTTGGTATCTTATTCCTCATGTGTTTGAAGCCACCGCTTCCAATGCTGTCTGTTTCCCATGTCGATGTATAGATGAGTTGCACTGAGGGGGCAGAATCACCAGGAAGAAAATTGAAAGCTGCCCCTGCTATACACATGTTCCACCTCCCTCCCAGGATCTGTCAGCTCCTCTTTCAACAACAATCCAGGTAGGCTTGGGCAGAGATCCCTCTGCCGAGGTGAAGTACAAACGGTCTAGGTGGGCTCCACCTCTCATACCAGGGTGTAGAAAACAGAAAGAGAGAGGAGGTCACATGCTGGGAGCTCCTGTCAAAGTATCAAGTGTCCCTCTGATTGGACTAACAAGATGTGCAATTGAGAAAATAGTGAGAAGCCACTGCCAGTGCCCTGCCACCTTGTGAAATCTGAGAAGTGAACTGATGGATGGAGGAGAGCAAGGCCGAGTCTCCAGAGATCAGTGCCTCTTGGTGACAGCCCTGGAGCCTCTGAATCGAGCTCTACCTAAAGCCAGCCCCACCCTGAACTTCCCCATTAGGTAAACCAGTACCTTCTCGAATTTTCCCTCAAGACAGTTGAAGCTGGGTGTTTTGACATGTGGAAAGAGTTCTAGCTGATCAAACTTTGCAGCAGAAACATCCTCAGTACCATCCATAAACAACAGCTGAGACAGCCTAGAGGCAAATGGAGCAAAACAAACGCCTGAGGAAAATTAAACATAAAACATGGCAAATGGGTATTACAGCCTTGAAGTCTCTCTGGGAAAAGCCAACTCGAATGTCCTTTGTATGACTCTAGCTTCCATCTGCCTTCATTTCATTTGAAAATGCACCTCTTCTTCAGTTTCTTCAAGACTTTCCATACAAGGAGAACATGACTTTTAGCACAAACAAGAAGCAACTGTGGTTGTAACAGCATTTAAAGCACAAAAGAGTTGTTTACATTAAACACACAAAGGCTATAGCATTTAGCTCCCTGAAGAATTAATGGCTATCTGAGGACAGAGAGTGGTACGGCCTGAACCCAGGGACAACTGGGTTCACCATTTCATCTTAAAGGTCAAAGTTTTTAGTCCAAGCCAGTGCTCCTCAGAGGGGCTGGGTTGGTTGAGCTCATGCCATCAAACCCATTGCCTACAAGTGGGGATCTGGGATATTAGTATACAGGATTATAGGGAGCAATCTCACAAGAAAATGAGATCCCCATGACTAGAAGCTTTTAAGCAGGGCCTGAATGACCACCACCAAGGGGTACTGTGGAAAGAATTCCTGCCCTGGGACAGTGTGTGTGTGTACAGATTAGAAAAACAAGAGAATGAAGAATTGAGGGAAGAACAATTGGATTTTGTTGACTTCAGATTGGACCCTCTCCCCTCCCCAACTCACATCCCTCCCCCATATAAGCCACACACACCCCCACTTGCTACAGGGCTGCGTGACTTCTCAGAGAGGTGGCACTTAGTCCAGAATCCTTTTCGTTTCCCCTCACCTCTGACATGCAGACAAGTTGCCCTGGCCTGAAGCTGTACAATTCTATTCTTAAGAGTGGCTGGAAGACCAAAATGGCAGCTGTCTGGGAGAAAACACAAATCATCAGGAGTGGGAGAAAGAGGAGAGCTGGGACAGCTGGTTCAGCCTGCTGCTTTTTCACCCTTTGCTACTTTCCAAACCACCCTCTAGGCTGCCTTGTTGGCAGATATGACCTGGAAAAGGCTGCTTGTGGTGCAAAGTGAAGAGCAGCCCCACTGCCTCCCTGAGTCAGTCATAGGCCGTGGTGCAGGAAGCTCACATGTCTAGCCAGGTGGCCCAAGAATGGGCTTTCCTGACTCAGAAACTTTGATGCAACAGTGAGCTCCTATCAACGAAAGAGCAGAGAAGATGCCAGGCTTGGGACTCCTTTCAGAGCCCCATACTTGAAACCCCAGAGAACTTGACTGGTGTCATAAGACAGTGCATTGCCCAGAGCATTCAAAAGAGAGGCCCTTCTGTAGGGGTAAAGGCCAAATGTGGCTACAATTCACATCCCCCAAAGCAAGATGGCGCTCGTGTCTGAAATCTGCTTTGGGGGCCAGAATTTCAGCTGAAGGCCACTTGGGTCTCTTCTGAGTGTTGAATATAGGTAAGAAAAGTAGCAGGAGGGGAGGCAGAGAATGGAGAACTGAGGGGTTGGGCAGTTCGCAGACAAGAGTGGAAGATTTTTTCACAGTGTAGGTGCAATTGTGTAAATGTGAAACTTTCCTCCTTCTCCAAGTGAACACAGACAGAATCCCTCATCCCCAGACTTCAGCCTGGGAGGGGTTTTTAATCATTAACTCCAGTTTGAGAATAAATCACAAACCCAGCTTTGATTTTTCTGAGCTAGAAGTCAAGGACTAGAGTGCATGTATGCATGTGGTAGGGGAGGGTGTGAAAAGAAAATAGATATTCCATTAATTCCCCAAATATATCTTAAAAGCAGTCTCATTAAACCTTATGACTAAAAGGCATTTAATTAACAAACCCTTCCTCAGAGGCTTACAGCTTCCACAGTGAAGTATGTGTGAGAAACCTTGACAACAGTGTCCAGGTGGGTTTCTATGCTCTGTCCAGGGATGTCGGCCGATGAATTAGGTCTCAGAAGCTATGCACGGAATTTAACAAAAAGGATATTGCTTACATCTCTAATTCCAAACTCAAGCTAGATCAA
Source organism: Okapia johnstoni (assembly GCA_024291935.2). Taxonomy (NCBI): domain Eukaryota; kingdom Metazoa; phylum Chordata; class Mammalia; order Artiodactyla; family Giraffidae; genus Okapia; species Okapia johnstoni. Next base: position 30,675,126 of record CM044305.1, on the reverse strand, counting down.
AGAAAGCCAAGGCAAAACGATTACCCGGAATTTGGGGGACAACACAGATAATCAAGTTGAGTAATGGCTAGAGACAAAAAAAGGTTTCTTCCTTTATTCAAATAATACAGCCTAAATGGTTATCTTCCCCATTATCACATAATTGTAGCTATATAGACTTCATCTTAGTAATAACTCCTTTTAAAAATTTTTTCACATGAGCCTCAAAGTTCATTTTTAGTGGCATAATTTTTTTTCTGCAAGGCTTTGAATTGATGGTTTTTGATTAAGACGGATTTATTGTAATTGCAGTTGGGATTGTCAGGATATTTTGTAACTATAGATACATTCAATGCATTGTGCTTAAGTAATAGATATTGTGTCATTCCTCTGTATTCTGTTTTGTTCCTCTTTTCTCTCCAACACAGGACTCTACCCATGAAACAAAACAGATATTCTTAAATTACATTAATGACAGTCCTGACAATGTAAACAGACAGAAAAGGCATTCAAGCTCCTTATAGCTGGAGCTATACCTTATACTTTGGTGGGTTCTCAGTGCCCATTACATTCCCATACGGAGCTGATGCCTAATAAGTATTTGTTAAATTAAATGCAGGGATTTCATGAGCTCCAAGCCACTAATGAGTCACCAGCACCTGTACAGCTAATTGACAGCTATGGCCCGGCATATAAACGGAACAAGACCACGCAGGGACTGTGACACCACCTCCTTTCCATATTAAGATTTCTCCAAGTGTGGTCAGACAACCACCACAATCAGAATCACCGGGGTGTTTGCTAACAATCCCGACCACTGGGCCTCCCTGTTGGCAACTAAGAATTTCGGGGATGGTACCCAAGGGGCTAAGTTGGAGAATCTGTGCTCTACACTGTGTACTGGACAGACGCTTTTGAGAAAAATGTAACTTTCTAACATGAGCTTGAATCTCCCAAAGAGTGAATCAAACACAGTGTCCAGTTGCCGGATGCAGGGTGATTTTCTGAGACATCCTGTGAGGAAAAATAAAGCTGCCAAGCACACACCCTACTACCTTACTGGCTGTATTAGGCATCTTTAGTTCATGGGGACGGGGCGGGGAGGGCATCCTAAAAATGTCAAAACATGGAAGCAGCCCCGTGCACACTCCCCAAAGCTTGCTAACGTCTCACCTGGAGCCGCGAGTCTCTGTGTTTGCACAAGCGCGCCCATGCAAACGTGCGCGTGCGCGCGTATGCGTGCGCGTGCGCGTGCGCACTGGGGCGACGCCGTGATACGTCCAACTCCATGTGAGCACGGCCCTCGAGCCTTTATTTTTATTAATTTGTGCTGATTTTTTTGGCTTGTTTTCTAGGGAACTATAATAAACAAATGTCGGGATACCCAGTGCCAAATAAAGATGTCATAATTATTTTTAAAAAAAGAGAGAACTTGAAGAGATTTTTGGTTAAAGGATGGACTGTGCTGGAAAACCTCAGCTGTTCCCTCACCCCATCACCAGCAGGCTCACCCCTAACATCTGCAGAACTGAGCCAAGAGTACAAAGGGAGGCCCACATACCATATGTCTGAATGTTGGAAAGTTATACATCAAGCTAACAAATGTTTAAAAGAAAAAGCCTCTTTCCTCTTATCTTGACAAATAAACTGTCATAACAATTTGCAGGGCCAGGTGTGAATTTAGAATTCCGGGGTTCCTTGCAGTTTTACCCTGGAATTTGGAGGAGTAGAGAGAGCTGGCACCTGACTACCTCCTCCCTTTCCCACCCACAGAGCCATCCTGCATGGCGTGCCTTGGTTTCTTCCACAGACCTCCCTGTTTCCACCCTCCAACCAGCCACATCTGGGTGCTTCTCAGGCTTAGAGGAATACATACTGGCTATGCAGTAGGCCTTGGAAGCAGACTCATGAGTTTAGGAGGATCCAGGAACCCAGAGAATTTCTGGTTCTAGAATGGGCAAGTTTTGAGTGGGCATATCCCCTTCGCCTTTCAGAATCCTGCTTGGCGCAGAGGGGCATGGCCAAAGGAGAGGGCCTCTAGAACAATGTTTCCCAAACTTTAATGTGCACCTGAATCAACTGGGGAGCTGGTAAAAATGCACATTACAATTCATTAAGTCTGGAATCGTATTTGAGTCTCCATTTCTAACAAGCTCCCAGGTGATGCTGCTGATGCTGGCTCATGAACCACACTTTCAGTAACAAAAGGTCTAAAGACCCAGGACTCAGGGAAGACATCTCTCTAGCTCTGGTCTAAGGATGGATGGTAATTCTCATACCTCTGGGACCAAGAGATGTTTAGTGAACTCTTGCTCAGTTGTTTGGATTGCTTGATAAAAGAGAGGGGAGGGAAGAAGGAAACAAGGAGATGTGGGATAAAGGGAAGAAAGGTGGAAGGGGAAAGGAAGATAGGAGAGGAGAAGGGAAAGAGGAAGCTCTTTCTCCTGGAACTAGGCATCGTTTGTGTGAAGTAGTCATCAGTTTGCATTCTCTGTGATTTGTTTGATTCCACCAGCCCTTTATATACACCCCCCCCTTTTCCCATTTGTTCTTGCACTCTGATTTTCTAAGTCCTTCAAGGACAATAAGTGGTCAAATATCATGGCTCTTTTTTTTGCACTAACTCACTTTCAACAAAGCCTGGGCTGAAACCCAAGTATCTTGGCTAACAGTCCTGGATCTTCCCCCATCACCACTGTGTCTGCTAAATGAAGGAAAGAGCATTGTGGAGAGGCTGGGTATCTTCTGGAAATTTCTGTATTACTGAAGATTCAGAAAGTCAGTTCGCATTCCCTGTGCACCCTTTAGTTATTAAATAATAAACTTTAATTTCAGGCATTTTAAAGGGCCCAAAGGAATTTTAATTTGATGTGAATGGCTTTCAAATCTGAATTAAAATCAGATCATATAAAACTGCAATCTCTATTACTTTTAAATAATGGAGCAAGTTTAAAAATAATCAACAGCCAATGTAAGAGTCCTGTATAATTCAGTGGAACCCTTGTCTTCTGGACTAATGAAGGAGGAAGTGGATGGAAGTAATACCAAATCATTTGTATGTGACTTTGCATAAGATGGACACTCTTACTTCTGTGTTAAGCTAAGTGTTTAAATTAATGACATTCTTTAGGGAAGTGATGGCTGTGGTTAAATAGTCCAGGCAGTTTCCGGGAGGTGTTAGCCTGTGGCTTTTAGCCCTGAAATCCAAACCAAGAGGTGAGTTGGTCATGAAGCTCTTCAGAAGGCAACCCCTGGTTAAAACAGATGGTTTGATGTATATACACATCAGAATGTATTACCCTAGACCTTCCCTGAGAGGAAACATGGGGTGACCACCCACTGAGGAGAGTTCAGGGTGTTTGGGGGAGTGGAAGAGCTGCCTCCTGTGCAAATATCTTTGCCCCAGTAGTGTCAAACACCCAGACGCCATCACTCCACTCCCCCCAGGCATAATTCATCAGAGCAGAGCATCTCTCCCACTCCCAACAACCCAGAGCACCGGAAAGAGGGAGTTGGGATCCAGAGAGTGAGTGAGCTCAACCTACGTCAAGTCCCCTCATGTCGGAAGGGGCATGCACCAGCTTGGGCTCACAGGCTGGAAGAGTGATACCCAAATGTGAGTGGGCATCAGAATCAGTTGTCTGGTTTGTGAAAACATATAAAAAAAGCAACCCCTAAACTTTCTGATTCATCAGATCTCGAGTGAGGCTTGAGAATCTACATCTCCCATAAAGTAATATGCTCAAAATGTAGTAATGCTCAAAATCCTCCAAGCCAGGCTTCAACAGTATGTGAACCATGAACTTCCAGATGTTCAAGCTAGATTTTAAAAAGGCAGAGGAACCAGAGATAAAATTGCCAACGTCCACTGGATCATCGAAAAAGCAAGAAAGTTCCAGAAAAACATCTATTTCCTCTTTATTGACTCACCAAAGCCTTAGACTGTGTGGATCACAATAAACTGTGGAAAATTCTTAAAGATCACCTGACCTGCCTCCTGAAAAATCTGTATGCAGGTCAAGAAGCAACAGTTAGAACTGGACATGGAACAACAGACTGGTTCCAAATCGAGAAAGGAGTACGTCAAGGCTGTATATTGTCACCCTGCTTATTTAACTTATGTGCAGAGTACATCATGTGAAATGCCGGGCTGGAGGAAGCACAAGCTGGAATCAAGATTGCCGGGAGAAATATCAATAACCTAAGATATGCAGATGACACCACCCTTAAGGCAGAAAGCGAAGAACTAAAGAGCCTATTGATGAAAGTGAAAGAGGAGAGTGAAAAAGTTGGCTTAAAACTCAGCATTCAGGAAATTAAGATCACGGCATCTGGTCCCATCACTTCATGGCAAATAGATGGGGAAACAATGGAAACAGTGACAGACTTTATTTTGGGGGTCTCCAAAATCACTGCAGATGGTGATTGCAGCCATGAAATTAAAAGACACTTGCTCCTTGGAAGAAAAGCTATGACCAACCTAGACAGCATACTAAAAAGCAGAGACATTACTTTGCCAACAAAGGTCCATCTAGTCAAAGCTATGGCTTTTTTCCATTAGTCATGTGTGGATGTGAGAGATGGACTATAAAGAAAGCTGAGTGCCAAAGAGTTGTTGCTTTTGAACTGTGGTATTGGAGAAGACTCTTACGAGTCCCTTGGACTGCAAGGAAATCCAACCAGTCGATCCTAAAGGAAATCTGTCCTGAATATTCATTGGAAGGACTGATGCTGAAGCTGAAACTCCAATACTTTGGCCACCTGCTGTGAAGAGCCAACTCATTTGAAAAGACCCTGATGCTGGGAAAGATTGAAGGCAGGAGGAGAAGAGGGCAACAGAGAATGAGATGGTTGGATGGCATCACCGACTCAATGGACATGAGTTTGAGTAAGCTCTGGGGGTTGGTGATGGACAGGGAAGCCTGTCGTGCTACAGTCCATGGGGTTGCAAAGAGTCAGACATGGCTGAGTGAATGAACTGAACTGAACTGAATCTCCCATAAGCTCCTAGGTGATGCTTCTGCGGCTGCTCCTGGAACCACATGTTAGACCATTGAAATCTGACTGCACACAGTAACATCTTCTCCTGCACTTTATCTTGACTCACAAAATTTAACAGCCCTCTGCTTCTTAACAGGATCTTGACAGGTGCCCCAAATTCCACCATTAACAACCTGCTCCTTTGGACTAGAGGGGGTCTCCCATTAAAGAGGTCACTGTTAAAATATAAAAACACCTGGAAAAGGTCCAACCTTGCCAACCACCACTTTAGTGCAGGGCTTCTCAATTTGGGCTACTGAAAAGCACCTGAGAAGCATTGGAAAATGTTGATTCTTGGGCCTTAACCCAGTCAATCTGTTTTAATGAGAGTAAAGACCAGGAATTAATAGTTTGCACAGTTCCCCAAGGTTACTGTCATTGTCTGACATTTGAAACCCACCGCTTTAACAGAAATAACACAGTGATACGGTGATAGACCCCATGATTGAGAACTGGGCCCTAAAGTTTTCAGTGAGACTGAAAATCATCAGGGACAACACTGACTGCTTCCCATTTTTGTTGTTTAGTTGCTCAGTTGTGTCCAACTCTTTGCGACCCCATAAAGCACACCAGGCTTCCCTGTCCTTCCCCATCTCCCAGAGCTTACTCAAACTCATGTCTATTGAGTCAGTGATGTCATCCAACCATCTCATCCTCTGTTGTCCCCTTCTCCTCCTGCCTTCAATCTTTCCCAGCATCAGGGTCTTTTCCAATAAGTCGGCTCTTCGCATCAGGTGGCCGAAGTATTGGAGCTTTGGCATCAGTCCATCCAGTGAATATTCAGGGTTGATTTCTTTCAGGGTTGACTGATTTTATCTCCTTGCTGTCCAAGGGACTCTCCCAGTTTTATTCAGGCTCAATCTTTGGTCCACACCTATGGTCAATTGAAGAAACTCTCACCTGGGTTAATTGAGTACTGAACATAACCAATAATTGAGAGTTGACTTGGTTGCACTATCTTTAGAAATGTGGTTGCTATGACAGCTGAAGCACATCTGGACTTAAGTTTCAGAAATTCCAGAAGCCATCTGAGGAAAGAAGGTCCTGCACTCTCCGTCAATCTAGTAACCAACACCTCTAGGCTAAGCACTAGCTTAGCTACAGAAATAGTCACAACATGGACACTTTCTTCCGTGCACTCACAGCACCCTTAGTTGGAAACAGGGTGGGAAGAGGTTGGAAGGAAAAACAATATTCAGAACAACAAGCGGTACATGTATGAAAACCGCCTTGTTGCTGCCATTTACACACCTAGTCACCCATTTTTCTTTGAATTATTTAACCCCTCTTTCTGCCACTGCAACTATCACAATTCTCGGTGATTTCAATACTCAGCATAGATGATCCTTCCAACTCTCTAGCTTCTCAGATCCCTGACCCTTTCTCTTGCAAAGGTATGTCCTGCCCTATCTCAGCCATTTGTTCCAATGGTCACATCCTAGACCAGGTCCTCACCAGTGACTTCGTCTGCAACATAATCTCAGTTTTATGTGTTCCTCTCTCCAGCTATCACCTTCTACCTCTCCACATCACTCTCTCTAATCCCCAACCCTACCAGTTCTCCTGTCTTGCTTGGAGTTCTTATTTATCCACTGATCCTAGCAACTTCCCACTCCCTGTAGTACACTTCTGGTCTCAGCTCCTTCCTCACCTGGCTTTGATCCCATCATAACACCCGTCCCCTTTCCCACCACTTCAGTCACACCAGTCCCTCACAGGTCTCTCCTTCCTTCACAGCCCAGTGCTGTTGAAATCCACTGCTCCACTTCCCTGACACCTGCACACAAGGAGCTGAGGCGCCTCTGTGATGACTGGTCTTACTTTAAATTCATAAGCACAGATTTCAAGTAGGTCTGAAATGCTGCCAAGAGTCTGACTTTCCCGTAGTCCGTCTATTCCTTCTGTCTCTAAAACAGCTCTTCCTCTCTATCTCATCTCTTCTCAAATGTCCAACCTCTACTTTTCATCTTCAGTCTCAGCTAATGACCTGACTTTTTCACTGAGAAAAGAAGTCGTCAGAAGAGAACTTCCGTACCCTCCCCCATCAAATGCCTCAGCCTCTCTGCATCTGTGACCATATACCCCATCTTCTCTCCTGCTACAGTGAGTAAACTGCCCATGCTCCTGTCTAAAGCCAAAACCATCTGTATGTGAACTGGACTCCCCCCACCTCCAGCCTACTCAAGACTTCTCTCTTGCTCCCTCCCACATCATTAATTTTGCCCACCTTTCTAGAGCTTCCCATCAGCACACAAACTTCCTATGGTATCAGAAATCAGATAAAACAAAAACCTCCTTCAATCTTCCATCTGCCTTCAAGCACTGCCCCATTTCTACACTCCCTCGTACAGCAAAACTGAAGAGTTACTTCTGTTCTCTTTACTTCCTTCTCTTTCCTTTTTTGAGTTTGCTCGAACAAGGTTTTCATCCTCACCATCCCACTGAAATTGCATTTCTCAAGGTCACCAATGACCCTGACAAGTAAGTTCAAGACTAATTCTCAGACCCGAACTCAACCCATCAGCCCCATTTCTCCTTGTGAAACCACTGTCCTCTCTAGGCCTTGCAGATGCCACACCCCCTTGGATCTCTTCCTGCTTTTCTTGATGTTCATTCTCAGTCTCTTCCGCTGGCTACTCCTCATCTTCCTGACCTCTAAATAGTGGAGTGATCTAGCATTCAGTGCTGGGACCTCCTCTCTTCTCTGTCCACACTTATTCCCTGTGTGCTGTCATCTTGAATCTCAGGAAGTTAACTATCATCTGTTTGCTGAGAGCTTCACTCCCATATTTAAACTTCAAACCCTGATGAGTCACCGAATCTCCTGCTTGTTTCTCCCATTGCCTCATCAACATCTGGGCTTCCCAGGTGACTCAGTGGTAAAGAATCCACCTGCCAATGCAGGGGACCCAGGTCCGATCCCTGGGTCAGGAATATCCCCTGGAGGAGGAAATGGCAACCCACTATAGTATTCTTGCCTGAGAAATCCCATGGACAGAGGAGCCTGGTGGGCTGCAGTCTATGGGGTCGCAAAGAGTCAGACATGATTGAACACACATGCTTTAACATCTCTTTTTGGATGTCAGCTAGGCTTCTCGAAGCCAGTATCCCTATTTTCCTCACCAAAACCTGTTCCTCCTGGGGTCTTCCACAAGGCAGAAGAGAATACCCTTCTTCAAATAACTTAGGACAAAAATATTGATAACAACCCCAAATCATCTTTTTATTAAACCCTGCATTCAGTCCATCTTCAAATCCTGTCAGTTATATCTGCAAAATACATTCAGAATCTAACGACTTCTCAGCAGAAGTTTCCGCTACCACCAGGGAATCATCTGCCATCATTTTTTACTTGCACAGTTGAAGAGGCTCTTGATTATTCCCCCCATGTCTACCATTGACCCCTACAATCTCATTGCAGCACAATTGCCAGAATTGTCCTTTCAGTTTTTTAATTTATTGAAGCATAGTTGATTTACAATGTTGTTAATTTCTATTGCATAGCAAAGTGATTCAGTTATACACACACACACACACACACACATTCTTTTACATATTCTTTTCTGTTATAGTTTATCACAAGATATTGTATATAGTTCTCTGTGCTATGTGGTAGGACAATATTGTTCATTCATTCTGTATACAGTAGTTTGTATCTGCTAACCCCAAACTCCCAATCTTTCCCTCCCTTATTCCCCTCCCCCTTGGCAACCACAAGTCTGTTATCTGTCTGTGAGTCTGTTTCTGTTTCACTGATAGGTTCATTTGTGCCTTATTTTGGATTCCACATATGACCTGCCTCTTGAGAAACCTGTGTGCAGGTCAGGAAGCAACAGTTAGAACTGGACATGGAACAACAGACTGGTTCCAAGTAGGAAAAGGAGTACGTCAAGGCTGTGTATTGTCACCCTGCTTATTTAAATTATATGCAGAGTGCATCATGAGAAACGCTGGGCTGGAGGAAGCACAGGCTGGAACCAAGATTGCCAGGAGAAATATCAATAACCTCAGATATGCAGATGACACCACCCTTATGGCAGAAAGTGAAGAAGAACTAAAGAGCCTCTTGATGAAAGTGAAAGAGGAGAATGAAAAAGTTGGCTTAAAGCTCAACATTCAGAAAACTAAGATCATGGCATCTGGTCCCATCACTTCATGGGAAGTAGATGGGGAAACAGTGGAAACAGTGGCTGACTATTTTTCTGGGCTCCAAAATCACTGCAGATGGTAATTGCAGCCATGAAATTAAAAGATGCTTAATCCTTGGAAGGAAAGTTATGACTAACCTAGACAGCATATTAAAAAGCAGAGACATTACTTTGCCAATAAAGGTCCGTCTAGTCAAGGCTATGGTTTTTCCAGTATTCATGTATTGGATGTGAGAGTTGGACTATAAAGAAATCTGAGCGCCCAAGAATTGATGCTTTTAAACTGTGGTATTGGAGAAGACTCTTGAGAGTCCCTTGGACTACAAGGAGATCCAACCAGTCCATCCTAAAGGAGATCAGTCCTGGGTGTTCATTGGAAGGACTGATGTTGAAGCTGAAACTCCAATACTTTGGCCACCTGATGCAAAGAGCTGACTCATTTGAAAAGACCCTGATGCTGGGAAAGATTGAGGGCAGGAGGAGAAGGGGATGACAGAGGATGAGATGGTTGGATGGCATCACCGACTCAATGGACATGGGTTTGGGTAAACTCTGGAAGTTGGTGATGGACAGGGAGGCCTGGCATGCTGTAGTTCATGGGGTCACAAAGAGTCGGACATGACTGAGTGACTGAACTGATATGGTATTTATCTTTCTCTGACTTACTTCACTTGGTATGATAATCTATAGGTCCATCCATGTTGCTGAAAATGACATTATTTCATTCTCTTTTATGGCTAATATTCCATTGTGTATACATAGAACATCTTCTTTATCCATTCCTCTGTTGATGGACATTTAGGTTGCTTCCATGTCTTGGCTATTGTAAATCGTGCTGCTATGAACATAGAAGTGCCTGTATCTTTTTAAATTGTAGTTTTTTTTTTTCAGATATATGCCCAGGAGTAGGATTGATGTATCATAGGGTACAGAGTTGTCCTTTTAAATACAGAAGTCAGATTATTTTATTCCTCTGCTCAAAACTCTTCAACAGCCTCTTAGCTCATTCAAAATGAAATCTGTAGTCCTTTTTATGGCCTGTGAGATCCTACATGATCTTGCCCTGCTACTTCTAGGCCCTCATCTTTTACTCACTGAGCTCTGGCTATAGTGAACTCCTATTTCTGGAATATTCCATGTTTAGACTTACTGTTTTCTCAGCCCCAAATTCTCATTCCCTAACTAGCTGCACAGCTCATTCCTTTGTTGAGTTCAAGTTTCTACTCAGAGGCGCCCAATTCAGAGAAATCTTTCCTAACCTTATCTGTAGTAACGTTCCTATTGCTCCATTCCTCCACTTGTTTTATTTTGCTTCATAGTGCATGTTCAGTCGCTTCAGTCATGTCCAACTCTTTGTGATCCCATGGACTATAGCCCGCCAGACCCCTCTGTCCAGGGGATTTTCCCAGCAAGAATACTGGAATGCATTGCCATGCCCTCCTCTAGGGGATCTTCATGAGCCAGGGATCAAACCCAAGTCTCCTGTGTCTCCTGCATTCCAGGTGGATTCATTACCACTGAGCCACAGGGGAAGCAGACTGCTTCATAGTATCTGATATTGTATTATGTCTCGGCTTGAAGGCAAAGCCTGAGACAAGGATACTGGGAGATAGATATCCATGAAGCAGAAGTCAGGAAATGGGGAGAGTAAGACATGGAAGGAGGAAAAGGCAACATAAGGGTGCTTTGTCAGGGTTACCTCTTGTGCTGTTGTGGATTTGGGTCATGTGGGCTCCATTCCAGGGAAACTCCCTGAAAAAAATGTACAGAATGCATGCCAGAAACTGACCTGAAGCGTTTGGCCTGAGAGTTAACTCATCTACACGGCCAGGTGGCTTGTCTGTGGCCTGAACAGCCCAAGGTATTAGAGAAGCTCCAGAACAGAAAGTGAAAAAACATGGAGTGTACATTTGAGGAAAGAAACTGTGACACGAGAGGAATGTGCGTTTACAGGGAACTGGCCCCTGGATCAGAGAGGAGCAGATGGGAAGTGCTGTGGGGCATGACATAGGTCTGTTCCATCTTCTATATTTAATCATTAAAGAACCTGCCCACTGATGCAGGAGCCGTTAAGAGATGCAGGTTTGATCTCTGGGTCAGGAATATCCCCTGGAGAAGGAAATGGCAACCCACTCCAGTGTTCTTTCCTGGAGAATCCCTATGGACAGAGGAGCCTGGTGGGCCACAGTCCCTGGGGTCGCAAAAGAATTGGACACGACTTTTCTACTTAGTGCAGCACAGCATCTGTTCCTCTAGTAGAATGGAGGCTGGTGCTTTTTTTTAAAGTCAGGTTTATTAAGCTACAAGTTACACACATTAATATTCAGTCTCTCCAAGTGTAGAACATCAAGAGTTTGCTAAATGCATTCCATCATGTAGCTACCACCGCAATAAAGATGTAAAACATTTTGACTAGTCCCCAAAGTAACCCCGTGCCCCTTTAACAATCAATCCCCTACATGCACTGGCAACCACAGGTCTGTTTTCTATCCCTATAATTGTTTTTCCAGGATGATACGCTATAAATGAAATCATACGGTGTGTGGTATTTTGTGGCTGGCTTCTTTGCGTTGACATGATACTTTTGGAGATTCATCTATGTGGTTGTGTGCACCAATAGCTTATTCCTTCTTACTGGCATAGTACTCCATGAAGTGGACATACCACAGCTTGTTGATCCGTTCTCCAAGTGATGGACATTTGGGTTATTTTTGTCTATTATGAAAAAAACTATGATGAACATTTGCATACCAGTCTTGGCATGGATGTGTGCTTTCATTTTTTTTTTGGACAAATGTGTGATGTCAGCCCTGTTTTGTTCCCCAGTACATCCCTAGTATTCAGCTCATTGCTTGGCACATAGTAAGATCTCAATAAATATTTGTTGAATGACTGAACATAGAAATAGCACATTCAAAGTTATGAAGACCAGGCTTCATGCCCAGGAGGACTCAAGTAAAAGCTGAAAACTAAACTCCCTATACACTACCTAGAGGTTTATAAAAATCTTATCTGAATAACTGGGGACAGCATCACTTTCCATTATGGAATTCATGGAACAGCACTTGTCAAAACTCATTAACTATCCTCCAGACCTCAGCAGGCTCGTACTTACTACATAGAGGTTTAGGGGGGTTAATGCACTGCCCTTTACACCATTCGTGCTTTGGTCTGCTTGCTTGATTTAAATTCTAATCCATCTGTCTACCACTCGATTTCCTGCAGGCCCTAGGCCCGTGGACTCATGCTGACTTTCATGGCCACACTATCAACAGACACAAGAATGACACCATTGAAACAAAGTCCTCTTCTCCCCTCCTGGCCAGTATAGCTTCTCACTGGCTAATAGAATCCCATGGGCAACCAGGCTATTCTAGGAGATTCTAAACTTTTCAGTGATGTACCCCATCCTTGGGTGCTCTGTTCATGACACACTTTTTTTTGTAAATATTTTTACTTGGGTTTCCTTTAGCCAAGCCAGTAGTACTGATAAACTTATATCACATATAATAGCAAAGGTTTCACTCACCCCTGCCCTTATCTATAGTAGTTCTAGAAGGTCCCTAAGGTGTCTCACATGTGCTCCTGAACAAGTTTACTCAGATATCCCTGTGCCTATCCATGACTCCTCACTGGGAGCCATATTTTTCTATTATCTCCCACTGTCACCACCATTAAAGCCCAGGACATTTACATGCTGGTAGAGCCCAGTGTCTGGACCAATAGATGGAGACTGACTTTCAAGGTACTCTCTATTAGAGGGATCCCATAGTAATGTGGCTTGTGTGCCACTGGGTTCCCAAACTCAGTGTCACAACTGTTTTCATTTCTGGCCCTTGTGTCAATCAGTCACTCAGGAAGCACTTACTGAGCATCTGTGATGCACCAAGCACCCTTCAGACTCCCAGTGACAGACACCTTCTATCCAGTCAGCCTCATTTCTGATCACAGTCATGACTATAGCCAACAGTTTCACACAGGCGTCAACCCAGTTTAACCCCAGGTGCAGGTTAGAATTTGCCAGTGAGAGGAACCTCGGTGAAACTGGAAAGGAAGAAGTTTAGAAAAGGCTATCCTTGGAGAGTTATGGAAGCCAAATAGGAGAGTTTCCCAGAGAACACTCGAGAACCAACTATGTCAGTGCTTTGCTCCGGGCTGAGATATCAGTGTCAGTGTCCCTGATCTTGCAGCTTCAGTCTCATTGACCTTCACTCTTCTGGATTCTCCCCTATTCGGGCAAGCCCTGATTCATATATTAAACCTCTTTATTTCTGTAATACTTCGGGGAGCTCTGTCTTTGAACATAAAGTCCATGCACCTAACACTTGTCTTGGGCTTTGCTTCTGAAAGGGAAGCTAAACTTGGGTCCTGTCCTCAAGAAGGAAGAGACAAACAATAAATTAGCTACCAAACAAAATCATGTCTGCCTGTGATAAGGGCTAAGAATAAAACAAGAAAGATGATGTGAGAGAGTTACGGGGCACGAGAAGAGCTGTCACTTATGGGGCTCAGAAAAGGACAATATAAGGAGGTGATACTTAAATTGAGATCTGGAGGATGAGAAGGTATCCTCTAGGCAAGAGTATTCAGGACAGAAGGAACAGCAAATATAGAAGCAGTAGGGTGAGAATGGGCCTGGCTAGGAAAAGAAAGAAGACCCTGTGGCTGAAACAAACAAAGCAAAGGGGAAAGAGGCACAAGATGAAGTGGGAGAAGCAGACAGAAGCTGCTTAGGTGGAGTCTTATAAGCTCTCACAAGGGGAGTTTTATTTACTACTACATTGAGTGGAAAGCCATAGAAGGTTTTTAAGCAAAGGAGTACCATGATCTGATGTATGACTTGAAAATCTGGCTGCTGTATGACAAATGGAATATTGAGGGGGTGGGAGGGGAATGACAGCTCATCTCTCAACAGGACCCAGACGTGAGTTCAGAGGTACACAGGGGTCAGCATAGAGTGCCACTGAGCACGAGACATGTAGTCATAATCATACCTCCTCCTTCTCAAGTTCAGAATTCTCTTACTGGGGCAGTCTCCCTAGGCCTGGCTGCTTCCTCCCTGGCTCGTCTTTCTCTTCGGGGTTGTGTCCTCTTAAGAGACTGCTTAGTTCCTCAAACACAAAGACTTCTGACAGGCTCATCCCTGCAGCGCTGCAGACACTCCCAGGCCAGAGTTTCAGGAGGATTCAAGTCAGAAGCACCCCTGTAAGTTAAAATTGGTCTGTCCTAGTTAAAAGAAACAAATGAGAAAAGCAGACACCTACGTTCAACAGAACTATAGCTTCTCAGACACTCCAACCATTTTGGCAAAAGGAGATGTGTGAAAATGGTCCTGAGATTGTTAATGGTAGAGAATCGCAGAAAATATGATGGAGTGGAAACATCTCAAGTGATAGTCTCAAAATGGAGTTTTCTATTCTGGGTCGAGAAACAGAATGAGGAGGGGCTGGCTTTCAGGAGACAGCCCCTATTTCCATAATTACGGGCAATTGCGCAAGTTACTTTGAAAACACACGAGTCATAAGGCTGGACTGTTTTTAGACCAAGCCATAATTTAGATGTGGGAAGTGGTTTCACATCTTTGTACCACCACCACAACATACGCTGTTTCAATCTATCAGGAGCTCAAATTTGATCAGCTTTTTTTTTTCTTTTTCTTAAGAAATGTGCAGCAAATTGCTTTTCCTAATTAAGGTAGATGAAGACATAAGCACGCATACTACTTACCACTCTGGGATAAAATTGACTTTCAAATGATATTTAATGGACCAGCCTGATGGTAATGTTCTGCAGTTCCAGGCAGGAGGCCTGAATTTGATTCTCTTATCACAGGAAGAGAGGAATGTGTGTGTTTGTATGTGTGTGTGTATGCATGTGTTTGTGTATATGTGTGTGTAGGTGGGGAGGGGTGTTTATAGTGATAGTAAGCTGGGGCAAAGGGTGAGTATATGTTCTCAAGAAATCTTTTCCCCTTATGAAAAATATTTCACCTGGGTCATTCCAAGTCAAGTGAAGTGGTGGGGGTATATGGAAAGGAGGAAGAGCAGAGAGAAAGCATTGCTGTAATTATTTAAAGTCTTTTGTGTAAGAATTTTCTTAGTTTATACTAAAATTTTAAAAAATACTGAGAATGACCTTTCTTATGAGGGGAAGCTTGATATAATCATAATAATACCAGTAACAACAACAACAGTATTAATAGCTACATTACTTATGTTCCACAAACTGCACTAACAGCTTTACACATGTTGTTGGGTTTAATCCTCATGCAAGCCACATGAATCAGATGTAGCTGTTTTCTTCAATTAACATTGGGAGAGTTGTTTCTTGCAGAGGTGAAGAAACTTGACCAATATGAATAGCAGAGCCAGAGTCCAAACTCAGATCAGACATGAAAGTGCGAGCTCTTGCCCACTACACTCCGTCACCTCCCTCAGGCCCTTGACTCCATAGCAGTGTGCCACTTGCATTGTCATTGTCACCATCTTGCTATTTGGCAATAGGGGACAGCAAACAAATGGCAGAGGAGTGATTGAAGTACTGGGCCAAGCAGTGATGTGTAAGGTCCGGGCAAATTTGGATAGAAAAATGTTACTTCTTTATTCTCATGAACCTCTAATATTTAGTATTTGCTTCTAAAAGACACTTTCTCCTTGGAAGGAAAGTTATGACCAACCTAGACAGCATATTAAAAAGCAGAGACATTACTTTGCCAACAAAGGTCCATCTAGTCAAGGCTATGGTTTTTCCAGTAGTCATGTATGGATGTGAGAGTTGGACTCTAAAGAAAGCTGAACGCCCAAGAATTGATGCTTTTGAACTGTGGTGCTGGAGAAGACTCTTGAGAGTCCCTTGGACTGCAAGGAGATCCAACCAGTCCATCCTAAAGGAGATCAGTCCTGGGTGTTCACTGGAAGGACTCCTGTTGAAGCTGAAACTCCAATACTTTGGCCACCTGATGCGAAGAGCTGACTCATTGGAAAAGACCCTGATGCTGGGAAAGATTGAGGGCAGGAGGAGAAGGGGATGACAGAGGATGAAATGGTTGGATGGCATCACCGACTCAATGGACATGGCTTTGGGTGGGCTCCGAGAGTTGGTGTTGGACAGGGAGGCCTGGCGTGCTGCAGCTCATGGGGTCACAGAGTCGGACACTACTGAGAGACTGAACTGAACTGAACTGAACTCTACTGTGTATCTAGGCAACAAACCCTAGTAGTAATAGCAATACCTGAGTCTGTTGCCACCATGAGAAATTAGATATTTTCATGTCAGATTATAGCTGTTGCAGCTAAATCATTTTTGTTCATCACCACTTTGAAATTGTACCAATTATTAGTCCTGCCTGCTAGCTCTTACTATTAATGCATTAATTAAGAAATATGTTTCACTGTTTTTTATTTGCTAAATCATATCCAATTCTTTTGTGACCCCATGGACTATAGCCCACCAGACTCCTCTGTCCATGGAATTCTCCAGACAAGAATACTGGAATGGGTTAACATTTCCTTCTCCAGGGGCTCTTCCTGGACCAGGGATCAAACCTGCATCTCTTTCATTGGTAGGCAAATTCTTTGCCACTGAGCTACCTGGGAAGCCCTACTGTTTCACTATTTAATCCTTAAAAATTTGACAACAAAATTTCAAAGTAATTGTCTTCCTTTGAAACTCTATGTATTTTATTTTGTTCATTTAAAAACATGGTTCTGAGAAGGGAGTCCATGGATTTTACTGGACTGCCATTAGGATCCATGGCACAAAAAAGATTGAGAAGTCCTGGTTTAAAATAGAGAATTTTACGTGAATTTTACCATGGTTATGAAAAGAAGAGGAGGCCCTGGTTCTGGTTTAGGAAGACCCACCCTCCTGAGAAGGCCATGTGGTCATTAATAAATGTATTTTTTATATAACTTGAGTTTGAAAGTTAAAGTTTCCACATAATTTTTTTCTTCTATTATTTTTTTAATTGAAGTATGTCTATTATGTTGTGTTAGTTCAGGTACAGCAACAGGGATTCAGTTATATGTTCTTTTTCAGGTTCTTTTCCCTTATAGGTTATTACAAAACGTTGAGTATATTTCCTTGTGCTGTATGGTAGATCCTCATTGGTTATCTATATTATATGTAGAAGTATTATTCACAACCTCTTAATTTGTCCCTCTAGTCACACCCCCCCATTTGCCTTTGGTAACCATAAGTTTGTTTTCTGTATCCATGAGTCTTTATGTTTTAGAAAGAAGTTTGGTTGTCTTTTATTAAACTCCACATATAAGCAATATCATATGATATCTGTCTTTCTCATCTGACTTACTTCATTTAGTATGATAACCTCTAGATCCATCCATGTTGCTGCAAATGGCAGTATCTAGTTCTTTTCATGGCTGAGTAACATTCCATTGTGTGTAACATATATATATATATATATATATATATATACACACACACACACACACACACATATATATACTTACAGTTTTGATTTGCATTTCTCTAACAGTTAGCGATATTGAGCATCTTTTCATGTACCTTTTGGTCATTTGTATGTCCTCTTTGTGGAGAAGGCGATGGCACCCCACTCCAGTACTCTTGCCTGGAAGATCCCATGGATGGAGGAGCGTGGTAGGCTGCAGTCCATTGGATCGCGAAGAGTCAGACACGACTGAGTGACTTCACTTTCACTTTTCACTTTCATGCATTGGAGAAGGAAATGGCAACCCAGTCCAATGTTCTTGCCTGGAGAATCCCAGGGACGGCGGAGCCTGGTGGGCTGCCGACTATGGGGTCGCACAGAGTTGGACACGACTGAAGCGACTTAGCAGCAATAGCAGCAGCATGTCTTCTTTGGAGAAATTTCTATTTAGATCTTTTGCCCATTTTTCAATTGGATTTTTCTTTTTATTTTGTATTGGAGTATAGCCAGTTAACAATGTTGTGATAGTTAAAGTTGAACAGCAAAGGGACTCAGCCATACATATACATGTAGGGTTGTTTGTTTTTTTTTATTCTGAGCTATATGAGCTATTTGTATATTTTAGAGATTAATCCCTTGTTGGTAGCATTGTTTGCAAATACTTTCTCCCATTTTGTGGGTTGTATTTATTTTGTTTATGGCTTTCTTTGCTGTGCAAAAGCTTTTAAGGTTAATTAGGTCCAATTTATTTTTTGTTTCTACCTCCATTACTCCAAGAAAAGGTTCCAAAAAGATATTGCTACGATTTACATAAAAGAGTATCCTGCCTGTGTTTCCCTCTAGGAATTTTATAATATCCAGTCTTACATTTAAATCTTTAATCCATTTTGAGTTAATTTTTATGCATTGTATTAGCAAATGTTCCATTTTCATTCTTTACATGTATCTGTCCAGTTTTCCAGGCACCACTTACTGAAGAGACTGTCTTTTCTCTATTTTATAGTCTTGCCTCCTTTGTAGTGGATTAATTGATAATTGGTACATGAGTTTATGTCTGAGCTTTCTATCCTGTTCCATTGATCTATATTTCTGCTTTTGTCCCAGCACCATATTGTTTTGATGACTCTAGCTTTGTAGTATAGTCTGAAGTCAGGGAGCCTGATTCCTCCAACTCTGTTTTTCTTTCTCAATATTGCTTTGGCTATTTCGACTCTTTTGTGTTTCTGTACAAATTTTAAAGTTTTTTTCTAGTTCTGTGAAAAATGCCATTGGTAATTTGCTAGGGATTGCACTGACTATGTAGATTGCCTTGGATAGTATAGTGATTTTCACAGTATTGATTCCTCCAATCTCAGAACTTGGTATGTCTTTCCATCTTTTTGTGTCATCTTTAATTTCTTTCATTAGTTTCTTATAGTTTTCAGAGTACAGGTCTTTTGCCCCCTTAAGCAGGTTTATTCCCTAGGTATTTTATTCTTTTTGATGTAATGGTAAATGGGATTGTTTCCTTAATTTCTCTTTCTGATTTTTTGTTGTTAGTGTATAGAAATACAACAGATTCCTGTGTATTAATTTTGTATCCTGCAACTTTACCAAATTTATTGATGAGTTCTGTAGTTTTCTGTCAGCATCTTTCGATTTTCTATGTATAGTATCATGTCATCTGCAAACAGTGACAGTTTTACTTCTTATCCAATTTGAATTCCTTTTATTTCCTTTTCTTCTCTGATTGTTGTGGCTAGGACTTCCAAAACTATGTTGAATAAAAGTGCAAGGGTGCACATCCTTGTCTTGTTCCTAATCTTAGAAGAAATTCTTTCAGTTTTTCACTGTTGAGTATATTAGCTATGGGTTTGTATATATGGACTTTATTATGTTGATGTATGCTCCCTCTATGCCCACTTTCTGGAGAGTTTTTGTAAATCATAAATGGATGTTGAATTTTATCAATTTTTTTTCTACATCTATTGAGATGATTGTGTGGCTTTTATTCCTCAGTTTTTTTTTAATGTGATGTATCACACTGGTTGATCTGTAAATATTGAAAAACCCTTGAATTCCTGGGATAAATCCTGCTTGATGATGGTGTATGATCCTTTTAATGTATTATTGGATTTAGTTGCTATTATTTTATTGAGGACTTTTGCCTCTGTGTTCATCAGTGACACTGGCCTGTAATTTTCTTTTTGTGTGTGGTATATTCATCAGGTTTTCATATCAGGGTGATGGTGGCCTCATAGAATGAGTTTGGAAATGCTCCTTACTCTGCAAATTTTTGGAATAGTTTCAGAAGGAATAGGTGTTAACAGTTTTTGTTTAGGTTGTCCATTTTATTGGCATACAGTTACCTATAGTAGTTTCTTATGGTCCTTTGTATTTCTGTTGTGTCAGTTGTAACTTCTCCTTTTTCATTTCTAGTTTTACTAGTTTGCACCCTCTCCCTTTTTTTTCTTGATTAGTCTGGCTAAAGCTTTATCAATTTTGTTTATCTTTTCAAAGAACCAGCTTTTAGTTTCAGTGATATTTTCTATTGTCTTTTTAGTCTCTATTTCTGCTCTGATTTTTATGATTTATTTCCTTCTACTAACATTGGGTTTTGTTTACTCTTCTTTCTCTACTTGCTTTAGGTATATGGTTAGATTGTTTGAGATTTTTCTTGTTTCCTGAGGTAAGCTTGTATCACTATAAACTTTGCTCTTAAAACTGCTTTTGCTGTGTCCCTTAATTTTTGGATTGCCGTGTTTTCATTTTTGCCTCTAGGTATTTTTTAATTTACTCTTTGATTTCTTCAGTGATCCATTGGATGTTTAGTAGCATATCATTTAGATTCCATGTGTTTGTGTTTTTTAGTTTTTTTCCTATAATTGATTTCTAATCTCACAACATTGTCAAAAAAGATGCTTGATACGATTTTAATTTTCTTAAATTTACCAACACTTGGCTTTGTGGCCCAGCACATTCCCTATCCTGGGGAATGTTCCATGTGCACTTGGAAAGAATATATATTCTGCCAATTTTGGATGGAATGCTCTATAAATATCAATTAAGTCCACTTGGTATAATATGTCATTTAAGGTTTGTGTTTCCTTCTTGATTTTCTGTCTGGATGATCTGTACATTGATGTAAGTGGGGGTGTTAAAGTCCCCTACTATTATTGTGTTACTGTCAATTTCTCCTTTTATGGCTGTTAGTATTTGCCTTATATATTCAGATGCTCTTGTGTTGAGTATATATATATTTACAATTGTTTTATCTTCTTCTTGGATTGATCCCTTGATCATTATGTAGTGTTTTTCTTTGTCTCTTATAACAGTCCTTATGTTAAAGTCTGTTTTGTTTGAATGACAGTTGCTACTCCAGCTTTCTTTAGATTTTCATTTACATGGAATACCTTTTTCCATCCCTTCACTTACAGGTTGTACGTGTCTCTAATCTGAAGTTGGTCTCTTGTAGACAACATATATGGGTCTTGTTTTTGTATCCATTCAGCCAGTCTATGTCTTTTGGTCAGAGCATTTAATCCATTTACATTTAAAGTAATTATCAGGAATTTCCTGGTGGTGCAGTGGTTTGGATCTTGATACTTTCTCTGCCATGGGCCCAAGTGCAATCCCTGGTCAGGGAACTGATCCAACAAGCCATGTAGTGTGGCCAAAAAATAAATTAAGGGAATTATTGATATATATGTTCTTATTGCCATTTTGTTAATTGTTTTGGATTTGTAGGTCTTTTTTATTCTTTTCCTCTTTTGTTCTCATCTCTTGTAATTTGATGACTATCTTTAGTGTTAGGTTTGGATTTCTTTTTCTTTCTTGTGTGTATACGTATTATAGATTTTTTTATTTGCAGTTGCCATTGGTTTTGATATAGCAGTCTATACACACACATACACACACACACACATATATAGACAGTCATATTATATATGATTGTTTTAAGTTACTGTTCTCTTAATTTCAAATATCCTGCATTCATACTCTCCTCCTCTCATGATGGCTGGTTTTAATGTCATATTTGTGTGTGGATGATTTCCTACCTTTACTTTGTGTTTGCCTTTAATGGTGAGCTTTCCCATTTTGTAATTTTCTTGTTTCTAGTTGTGGCCTTTTCTTTTCCACTTAGAGAAGTTCCTTTAGCATTTGTTGTAAAGCTGGTTTGGTGGCCCTGAATTCTTTTAGCTTTTGCTTGTCTGTAAAGCTTTTAATTTTTCCATCAAATCTGAACAAGAACCTTACTGGGTAAGAGTATTCTTGAGGGCAAACTCTTCCAAAGAACCTAGAGCAGTCTCAGTTCACTTGCACAGAGAGGCTTTATGTGTTAAAGCCTGCTGATAGTGCCGGGAAAGTTAGCCTATGGAAGAGGATTTGGCAAGAACCTGTCTTTGGAGGTGCTGAATATTTACATCCCCCCAAGTTCATATGTTGAAGCCCTAGTTGCCCAGTGTGATATTTGAAGGTGGGGCCTTTGGAAGATAATTAGTTTTCAATGAAGTCATGAGAGTGGGGCCTCCATGATGAGATTAATGCCCTTATAAGAAGAGAAAAAAAACCAGAGTCCTTTCTCTATCATATCATTATATAGCAATAAGACAACCATCTGCAAGCCAAGAAATGGGCCCTCACCAGGATGATCATAGCACCTTGATCTTAGACTTACCAGCCTTCAGAACTATGAGAAAGAAATGTGTTGTTTAAGCTCCCAAGCTTATGGTATTTTGTTATAGCAATCCAGACTGACTAAGGGGGTCACTTTTTTATTGATCATTTCCAGATGTCTTGAATACTGTAAACAGACTATGCAGATCACAACCAAACCCTGTACTCACCTACATTTCATTAATAGCACATCCTCTGCCCTTCCAACACCACCTGCATTTGACATCTGGCCCACTACTATATTTTAATTTACCTTTGTTTTGGCAACCACTGTGCTTGTGCTCAAAACCTGTAGATCCTTCTGATAAAGGATATAGACCTAATTAGGCAAAAATCTATAATAAATTAAAATTTTAAATGTAATGATTATTTCTGAACAAGCCATCAGAAAGTAATTGTTTACCATCTGTCTTCTGTTGACCAACATTAAATGGTAAAGAGCAATAACCCAGGCTGAAGACTCAATGCTGTGGTTATACATCCCCAGATGAGAGCCCACTCTGGCCCTGAGCTCAGCTGGCATTATGAAAGCCATCCTCCAAGTATTGAAGGGAGTGAATGAGAAGAGGGGAAAGGTCATTTGTAATAACAACGTGCTTAGGTTGGACAATAATGCTGTCACCACATTTTCCTAGATTCTGTTATAATTACACTAATGGACCTCACCCAGATTTTCATGTTTGAATTATTTTTATACCAGTTAAGTTGCATTGCATTACTATTGCATGCACTTTTTTGGTGTGCCTTTTTACACTTCTTTTTAAAATTTTGGTTTGTTTGCTTCAAGAAAAACCATATGAAATGTTGGAGACAATGGAACTATTAAGGCAGAATGTAGCAACCCTTGTCAATGACTGTCATTGTGGGCCTGGGAATGGAGAAAGCAATGGGGCCCCAGTAGGGAATAATACAAATTTTCCATTGAGAAAAGGATACTTATGTGAACAGAAACAATCATCTGTAAAGGCCCTCTCCCAGGGGCAGCACCGGAGGAGACCTCAAGAGATTTCAATGCATAACCATAGCAAGGAAACATGATTTGTGGATTCACACGTTATAAAAGCTACTTCTGTTGATTTTCTGTAAATGTCATGTGAAATAAATTACTCTATATCTTGAAGATTGTTTTGCAAGTAAAAAATGTTTAGGGTGGCATTTTCCTTTAGAGGAATGAATTTATACTGAACTAAAAGCCTTGAACAGCTTTTTTTTTTTTAACTTTTTTTTTTTTTGCAGCAAATGCAGTTTTGCAGACAACTATAATACATACTGTATATGTTGAGCTGTCCATATTGGAACATGATGGAAGTGACGAAGTTTACGGGCCCATGAGCACAGGAGTCATTTACATGTTATAATGCAGACACCACTTCTTCCTCCATTTTAGTGTATATGAACATTTTTCTTTGGTTTCTAGCTGTAGCCACTGTCCCAAAAGCCTATTTCTTATTGCTGCAATAATTTGTGGTAATTTTCTACAAATCCAAAATTCGGCATGCATCTATTTGGCTTCACACGGTAAGTATTTGTGTAGCGACAAGTAATGAATTTTGTTTCACAATCTTTTATGGCTCCACTTCCCATACTCAGCAGTGGGTAAAGCCAATGATAGTTGTCTCAACTCTAGTCTCTCAGAGGGGGAAAAAAAGACTCTGAGAAGTGGCTTAGCTTCAGGCACTTTATATGGGAGGTCATCTCAGGAAACACAGTTGAGAGGGTGGAGAAAGTGAGATAAGAAGATAAGAGAAGGGTATTTTAATGAAAGAGCTTCTACTATGGGCAATTGGAGCTTGATCCTGCTGGTGAAAACTCTGAAGAATCTTGTAGAACTTGCCTCAGAATTGTACCACAATTTTTAGGTGGTGCTGGAGAAGACTCTTGCGAGTCTGTTGGACAGCAAGGAGATCAAACCAGTCAATCCTAAAAGAAATCAACCCTAAATATTCATTGGAAGGACTGATGCTGAAGCTGAAGCTCCAATACTTTGGCCACCTGATGCAAAGAGCCAACTCATTAGAAAAGACACTGATGCTGGGAAAGATAGAAGGCAGGAGGAGAAGGGGATGACAGAGGACAGGATGGTTGGATGGCATCACCAATTCAATGGACGTGGATTTGAGGAAGCTCCAGGAGATAGTGAAGGACAGGGAAGTCTGCTCTGCTGCAGTCCATGGGGAAGCTGGAGTACTTATGCCAAATCCCACTTCTTATTGGCTGAGGATTGCTCCTGAGCCCTTATATCACCCAGCATTTCTGAGCTGCCTTGTCAAGAAGTGTATAAGCTCCTGAAGTACCCCAGGAGGCTCTTGAGCAGATAAACCAAGGAAGCCCAGCATTTGTGCATGAAGACAATTCAGTATTGCTGCCTTCATCAGGCAACAGAAAAAGCAAGTACTCAAGTCACTCAAGAGTGGTCAAGATAGTCCAAACCACTTTCCTGAAGCCTAAATGAAGTCATTTCTTAGGAAGCTACAGTAGTCAGAGAATTTCCTAAACACAATCTTATGGTTCCTGATGGTTTCCTAGGCTTTCTCTGAAACTTTTCAAGTTCCATTCTCTATCCGCTTTGATTTCCCTTAGAAGGAAAATATGAGAATCTTTTCTAAAGACCTGCTCCTCAGTTCAGTTCAGTTCAGTCAGTCGTGTCCGACTCTTTGCGATCCCATGGGCTGCAGCACGCCACGCCTCCCTGTCCACCACCAACTCCCAGAGTTTACTCAAACTCATGTCCATTGAGTCTGTGATGCCATCCAACCATCTCATCCTCTGTCGTCCCCTTCTCCTCCTGCCCTCAATCTTTCCCAGCATCAGGATCTTTTCAAATGAGTCAGTTCTTCGCATCATGTGGCCAAAGTATTGGAGTTTCAGCTTCACCATCAGTCCTTCCAGTGAATATTCAGGACTGATTTCCTTTAGGATGGACTGGTTGTATCTCCTTGTAGTCCAAGGGATTCCCAAGAGTCTTCTCCAATACCACAGTTCAAATGCATCAATTCTTGGGCTCTCAGCTTTCTTTATAGTCCAACTCTCACATCCATACATGACCACTGGAAAAAACCATAGCTTTGACTAGATGGACCTTTGTTGGCAAAGTAATGTGTCTGCTTTTTAATATTCTGTCTAGGTTGGTCACAACTTTTCTTCCAAGGAGTAAGAGTCTTTTAATTTCATGGCTGCAGTCACCATCTGCAGTGATTTTGGAGCCCCCAAAAAGAAAGTCTGACACTGTTTCCACTGTTTCCCCATCCATTTCCCATGAAGTGATGGGACCAGATGCCATGATCTTAGTTTTCTGAATGTTGAGCTTTAAGCCAACTTTTTTTCACTCTCCTCTTTCACTTTCATCAAGAGGCTCTTTAGTTTTTCCTCACTTTCTGCCATAAGGGTGGTGTCATCTGCATATCTGAGGTTATTGATATTTCTCCCGGCAATCTTGATTCCAGCTTGTGCTTCCTCCAGCCCAGCATTTCACATGATGTACTCTGCACATAATTTAAATAAGCAGGGTGACAATATACAGCGTTGACGTATTCCTTTCTCGATTTGGAACCAGTCTGTTGTTCCATGTCCAGTTCTAACTGTTGCTTCCTGACCTGTATTCTCAAGAGGCAGGTTAGGTGGTCTGGTATTCCCATCGCTTTAAGAATTTTCCACAGTTTGTTATGATCCACACAGTTAAAGGCTTTGGCTTAGTCAATAAAGCAGAAATAGATGTTTTTCTGGAACTCTCTTGCTTTTTCGATGATCCACAATTTGATCTCTGGTTCCTCTGCCTTTTCTAAAACCAGCTTGAACATCTGGAAGTTCATGGTTCATGTACTGTTGAAGCCTGGCTTGGAGGATTTTGAGCATTACTTTACTAGCGTGCGAGATGAGTGCAATTGTGTGGTAGTTTGAGCATTCTTTGGCATTGCCTTCCTTTAGGACTGGAATGAAAACTGACCTTTTCCAGTCCTGTGGCCACTGCTGAGTTTTCCAAATTTGCTGGCATATCGAGTGCAGCACTTTTAGGTTTTGAAATAGCTCAACTGGAATCCCATCACCTCCACTAGCTTTGTTTGTAGTGATGCTCCTAAGGCCCACTTGACTTCGCATTCCAGAATGTCTGACTCTAAGTGAGTGATCATACCATTGTGATTATCTTGGTCCTGAAGATCTATTTTGTATAGTTCTCCTGTGTATTCTTTCCACCTCTTCGTAATATCTTCTGCTTCTGCTAGGTCCCTACCATTTCTGTCCTTTGTCAAGCCCATCTTTGCATGAAATATTCCCTTGGTATCTCTAATTTTCTTGAAGAGATCTCTAGTCTTTCCCATTCTATTGTTTCCCTCTATTTCTTTACACTGATCACTGATCACCCACTCCTCAAGGAAGACATATTCCCTGTTTTTCCAGAGACAGTGAAACATACCTCTGCATTATGTAGTCATTAGACAACATTTTATCAGGAACACTCAGTGCTTTCTATCAGTAGTTTCCCATCTTTCAGTAGTGTTGACAGGAAAAGCAGTCCAAGTTTTTCTGGAATTTGTGTTGGTCTTTATTATCATTCATGATGCTTTCTAAAGGGACAGCCACAATGGCACAAAGGTACTTATCATTTCCTTCTGCTGGGTACATTGCCGAAGCTGAAATTGGGTAGAACTTTCTAGGCAGCAGTAAATCCCAATCTTAGATCAATAAGTATACAAGCTAGACTTCCCTTGCCAGCTCTTATGGGTTTACTTATATGTATACGAAAGCTTGATCCTCAAAGTCAGTTAGGAATGAAGTTTTATTGATGTTATCTGCTCACCGTAGTGGACTAGACAACAAGTCAGAGAGAAATGTTTTTTCCAAGGCCCCTTTCTCCAGTCCCATTGGTGAAGGAAATCCTTGTTGGGCAAGAGAGGAGGAAGATGGAAATATTCGTTGTTAATGTTTTGTTCCATCTTAATTATTCTAGTTTTATACCAGTCTGAAAGAAACTCAAATCATAACTCAATAATATTTTTCTCAAAACAAACGTGGAGAGGAGATGGAACCCTTGGCCTATATTAATTGCCACCTAACACTTCACCTTCTGGCGATGGGACAGCAGGCTCTCAGTTTTTCAATTCAAAAGGGAAATTGGAAAAAACAGGAAGTATTTACCACTCTCAAAGAGTTTTGGCTCTTGACCATACATGGCTGGAACCCTGGAATGTGGGGTTGACTTTATGGTAAACATGGCTGTCCCGAGGCATACTGACCAGGTTGAGGTTGGTCAGTTTGCCTAACCATTTAGTCAGTCTTGGTCAAAACACACCAGACAGTTAATGAGCAAATAAGTCTCTGCTCTTGGCCACGTGTGGAGTGAAAACACGGACTATAATTTATTCATGATTCTCCCAAAAAACCGAGATATCGGCACCTTCAGCTCTTATTTAGATGTTCTAATTCCACAAACAGCAGCAACAGCCTGATAAGGGTCTGCATAGCTGAAATGCTTCCTTCAGTTCTGTAGTTTGGAAATTTCTCAGCCGAAATGGCCAGATCACATCACATGGGGAGAATACGAACCGTCAAAGCCAAACCTCTTGGTTCACTCAAAGTAGATCCTTATGAGGCCCCAAGAAAACAGCCCAGGGAGGCAGGGAGCATCATTGTTTCCCATACACCCAGGTAGGCTGCTCTGCCCGCTGGGTCAGCAGAGCTCTGCCAGGGGCAGGTGCCCCAGCCTCTGTCTCAGGCTCTCTTGGGGGTCTACTCAGACTCCTCACCATCCTGAGACTGCTAAGCAGGCCTTAATTGAAGCCCACTCTCTGCTGGCAGATTAAAAAGGTGTGCTGTGCAAATTCTCCAAGAAAAGACTATGTGGACAGAGGAGAACTTTCAAAATCCCCCAGAAGGGCACACTGGGACCATCATGGCTGTTCCTATCCGCCACACTCTCCACTCTCCTCTCCTGCTGACTGCCAGCAATCTGTAACTGAGGGCTTTTTTTTTTTTAGAACTGTTTTAGATTTATGGAAAAACTATAGCCGTTGAGTTACAGACAGTACACAGAATTCCCATATATCTCACACAGTTTCCCCTGTTGCTGATATCTTGCATTAGTGTGGTACATGTGTGTGGTAACAATTAATGAACCAGTGTTGATATGCTGTTATTAAAAGGATCCACACTTTGCTCATATATTGTTGACTTTTACCTAATATCCCTGTTCTACTCCAGGATCCCATCCAGTATACCACATTCCATGTAGTCATCATGACTCCTTAAGCTCCTCTTGACTGTGACAGTGTCTCAGGCTCTCCCTGTTTATAATAACCTTGAAGATTTTGCGGAGTATTGGTCATGTATTTTGTAGAATGCCCCTCAACTAGAATTTGTCTGATGTTTTTCTGAGGATTCAACTAGAATTATGGGGAGAGAGACCCCTGAAATAAAATGCAATTATCATCACATCATAACCAGGATACATACTGTCAATGTGATTTATCACTGTTGATCTTGACCTGGTGATCAGTCACCTGGTTGGCATAGTGTTTGTCGGGTTTTTCCACTGTAAACTTACTCTCCCCCCCCCTCCGACCCCTTTCCATCATTGCACTCTTTGAAAAGACGTTACTACCTGCAGCTTAACCTTAAGGTGTGGGCAGTTACATACCACATCCTTGAGGGCAGAGAATCTACATGAATTATTTGGAATTCTTCTGCACTGGAGATTTGTCTATTCTCCTGCATTTATTTATTTACTCAATAACTTCTTTATATCAGAATGGACTCATAGATATTTATTTTACACTTTTGCTACTAATCCAGTACTACTTTATTTTGTTGCTGAAGATTTTCCAGCTTTGGCCATTGGGAACTTTCAGTTGGCTCCTGTGTCCCTTTGATATAGTCCTATCAATGTTTTTTTTTTGTTTTGTTTTTTGGCATTTCCTTACTTTTTGGCACTAAAAGCTGCTCCAGGCTCACTTGGTATACTTCCTGCCCCAGCCCTAGAATTAATTTGCCCCATTTTATTTTGTTAGAGTACTGTATTAGAAACTATGATCATGACACTAGATGTGCTTTTGTTACTGGGGTATCATTGCTTCTAGCCTCTTTCAGCTGACAGAGCAAAGAAATATATGTGTATAGTAACTTGTGAATATATATATATATATATATATATATATATATATATTTCTAGAGGTAACACCTGTATTGCTATAAGCTAAACAAGAGTTTATACCTATGTCTCCAGCTCTAATCTATCAACATGTGGATCATTCCAGACTTCTCCCCTTGCTGATGATTCTCACTCCAGCAATGAGAGACCTGGCTCCCACCACCCACCATCCATTTACTGGAACTGTTCAATTCCGGTATATACATGTACCAGAGTCAGAACTCATCCGGAACGCCACAGGTGCAGGGCTTCTGTGCAGTCCCTTTTGTCTTTCCTCTTGGAGAAGCTGGTCGTTTCCTCGGTTACTCTGTCAGCCCCTCCTCAGCCGTTCAGTGAGGAACCTTCAGTGAGGTTGCTTCATTCATTTGTAATGCAATTAAATTCTTTTTGTCACAGTCTGCATTCTATCCCGGGATTCCTATTTGCAGACCTTTTTTCTCCAACAGTGGGAAACCCAACTCCCATTATTCTCAGCGTATTTACTCATTTGCTCAAACTTAAAAATGCACAAATAGCTTCAAAATTGCTAACCTTTACAATTGTACAAAGAAAGCCTAGTAAGTATTGTTCAACAGTTGTTTGTGGTTTTTTTTTTTTATCTTGAGGTAAAATTTTCATCCAACCATCTGCACAATTCGACAAGTGTTTGACAAAAGCATATACCTATGTAACCACCTTAAGGTGAGAATATTTGCATCACCCCAGAAAATTCTTCATGCCCCATCACAGTTAACTCCCCCCTCCGGAGGTAACTCCAACCTGGTATTTTTCAGCATAGATTAGTTTGCCTGTTCTAGAACATTAGGTAAATGGAATCATACCGTATGGGATCTTCTGCGTCTGGCTTCTCTCACACAGAATCATGTCTGAGATCTATCCATGCTGTTTCTGTAGCTTTTTAATTAGTTTAGTAGTTTCCAGGAATGGAGTCAAGCCAGTGGTCCTGGCAAATGTTTAACAACCGACTCCCTGAAAAAAAAAAAAAAAAAGAAAAGCCACGATTTATAGCATTTGTTAATTCTTGTGGTATAAATACTCCCAACATTGCCAGTTTCAAAATTCTTTCCAAAATTTCACAAATGGCTCTGGTAAGCTGATTTGAGGAGGCTCCAGCACAGGACTGACAGCAGAAGAAAGAGGAACCCTTCATTGGTGGTCTAAAGAACCCACCTGCCAATGCAGGGGACCTGGGTTTGATCCCTGGGTCGGGAAGATCCCCTGGAGAAGGGCATGGCAATCGACTCCAGCACTCTTGCCTGGGAAATCCCATAGACAGAGGAGCCTGGTGGGCTAAAGTCCATGGGGTTGCACAGAGTCAGATATGACTTAGCAACTTAACAACAAACAAAACCAACAAGCTAGTTAGATCCTTACCATATTATGCTCTGTACTGTTGTAGCAACCAAGTGGTTTGTAAGACCAGAAATCTCTACAAAGGCTTTTATTAAGAGTATATATATATTCAGTCAGTCTAACATTAAGGACCTGTATTCTGTAACAGCCCCTACTTGGATGCATGTTTATGAAATAACTGCTGTCCTTTGTTTCTTTGGCATCTAGGCAATAGAGGGTCCTACCTAGCGCTCAGTAGGGTTATCATAAGGAATTGCAATAGATTTGGCCCACTGAAGCTTTTTGGCCTTGAGTCTGTGAAATTCTGGGTTTTTCTGAAAGCCGTATTAGTCCACCTATGGCGACACTAATTCAAACAGCTGAAGTTAGGAAGATGCATCTGCCAGCTTGTGCCTCTGGCAAGTTACAAAATAAGGGTCAGATACAGCCACATGTCACCTAAGAGAAAGAAGACACATTAAGGTTATGTCAAGGAGATTTTCTAAGAAATGATCCAGAGTGAAATTCTTAGCCACTTGAGAAAGCAAGAGCTCTTTGCACACCACCTGACTCACTTAGCACTTGCAGCTTTGACAAAGAATATTCAAGGCAGACCTTTCCTCCGGCTGCTTTTATTTTATATTTTCTAAGTGCTTTTCTTAGAGATTTTCAGAATTAGGGTCAGGAAAAAGGGAGGGAATAGGAATAGGGAAGAAAAATCATTAAAGACCCTGACTGTGTCTTCCCTTCAAATGGAAGTCCCTTTATACTGCAGGGCTGCAGGCGAGACCCATTTGAGTTCATTAACACCCTCTTCAAAACAACCCATGAAAAATGAAAGCTTTTCTTCTCCATACCAATTCCTGAATTTGGCTTTTATAGGTTAGTGTGTGGCCAGGGCCTTCTGAAGGTTGATAAAGGAGTATAATAAGCAGGTAATACAATCTAAAGAACTTGAACATCTCATGTAGATGATGCTTAATAAATATAAAACAACAGTTTTCTCTCTCTGCAATCCAGACTTCACTAGAAACCCTACTTTTAATACAGTCGCTCTCTGGGTATTTCTTTGGCACCATTACTAAAATTACATGCCCTGCCTACACTGCCTGTCTTCATCTTTGAATACAGTCTCTCATCAGACCACACGTCCCTGTTTCTGATTCAAGGCCACAGTCATGATACCATTGTATCAAGTCTCACCTTGGCACTCTCAGCCTCCATCTCAGTGGCCCATCCTTGTTCTTGAACTTGCAGTCACACCAGACTCGATGACTGTCCAATACTACATGCTTCACCTGACCCCCATGCTTGGGCCAAGGACACTTCTTTCCCCCACTCATCCCTGTTAACCAGGGCGTCCTTCCTTGCCTTCATCAGAAAGGAAGAAAATCTATTCTTCTCCGACCAGGAAGGAAACTCACATCCCACCCACTGCAGAGTCTTCTTTTCCTGATCCAAAAGTGACATCATGTATATAGTTCATGTAGGATATTCTCAAGTCATCTCTGCCTCCAACCATATCTTGTCTCACTCTGTGCCCTAAAAGCCTCCACAGATGAGCTGTTCTGGACATCAAAGGCCAGTGCACATTCCAAGATCGATGAAAATGATAACTCATGATGGGTGAGGAATCAGCCAACAAAAGGTACAATAGATGTCCCGAAGATCAAAGATACAAAGTGAGTGGCTCCTTCATCCAACATTCCTTTGCTCCACATAGATGCTGACTGATAGCTGGATGGTCATACAGTCGTGTGTTTGCACATACACAGGTGTGGTCTACAGATTGCTATTACTATGTAGAGACACTCACATCCCACAATCCCATCTTATAACAGCACAGCCTGCACCCTCTCTTCTCTTACTGTAATGCTACTAAGGAACTCAGTGCAAAAAAAGGGCTTGACCAAGGTTTTCCACAATAGGTTACAGAGGAAATTTTAAAATATATATATTTCCTATATCAGCTTAATATATTGTGAACTTTAGACTGCAGTCTTTCAAGTGTGTCAGCTGAATTTTCTTTCATCAAAGTTTTATAGCACTTTGAAATTCATCTCTCTGCCACGGTGCTGCTGAGTCATTGCATAGCATTTTATGCTGGACTTCCTTGAGGGCCCAGCCTAGGCCCTGTCTGTCTTGAATCATCGGTAGTTAGCACAGATCTTCTGCACATCATTTACATAAATGTTTGCCAAATTGCTGTTAGCTGTTTTCACACAGCACACTGGCTGGATCAAGGGCGCATGCTCAGGATAAGGGGACTGTATCATGTTTTATTTTCTGTACAAACTTAGCACATGCAATTTAATAAGTTCCTTTGCAAATGAATGCTCTCACTTGTCTGAACTTCCATTACCTGTCTATCTTGTCTCTGCATGTTTCTTTGTCAGCTGAACACATTTGCAAAATGGTAGGGAAACCAGGAAGGCAGAGACATCTGGCCTGCTGCCTTTAAAAGCTAAACAGGGACAAATCACTCTCTCTGACCTCACTCTTAGCACCTTTGGAAATGAACATCAAGGACTAAGGTTTTAGATGAGAAGCAAATGACATTAAGACCAGGAAAAGCCTTAATATATGATTGAGCCCATTTCACCAGCTCCCCCAGGCCACCTGCCAGTGCGAGAAGAACATGAAGCAACCCTATCAGCCGGCTTCACAATTAGAATGAATTCATAAGAAACAAAAGATCTTGTTTTCATGGGAAAATATCCTTTGTGATAACCAACAAAGGGAGAATAATTTTGAAAGCATGTGACTTGGGGTCCCATCCTGCAGTTCTTGCACAGACAAAACTCTCATTGACTTTATCAATAGAATTGTTGCTACATAAAAGTCTTTTGCAAAATTTCCATGATGCCTCAAAGCGCATTTTAAGTGTGTCAGCCCCAACACCCCCTCTCCCCCGTTTTAATAAAGCCAAAGAAGGTTTCTCTTAGATTGCCCTATTGTGCAGTAGGAGACGAACCCAGCACAGGATAGCAAGCCAGTGGACACCCCTCTCCTCCACCCTGCAGACACCATCATACCAAAATCCACGATGATAGAAAGAAGGTCAAATTTCAACTGATCTCTGAGCTCGAATTTTCCATTTCAAATTGCTTTTGCCAAGTAGACAGAAAACGATTTCTTGCAGGCTTCAATAAATACCATCTCCAAGTAAAATCCACATTTTTCAAATAGATAACAGTATAATGATTGGTATTGCTATTCTAGCTATGGTTGAATAGCAAGCAGTCCATTCCTTTTTATGTAGTATGCTCTTTAAGAGCCTCAAAAGACAAAATTGGGCCTTCAATACTGCTGGAATGAAGGACAATGGACCTGATCTCTTCTTTTGAATTCTCTTAGCAAATGTACTGCATAAAATAGAATGCAATGCCAGGAAAGACTTCCATTCTCAAAAAAAATGCAGGCAATATCTGTTCTAATAGATTATCCATTCTCACCCCTATCTGTGTTGTTGTTCACTCAACTGATGCACTTTTTTGGGGGTAGCATATTCTTAAACTAAGAAAAAAGATGTTCTTACTTCAATTCATGAGCTTTTCCCCTAAAATACTAAGTAATAGTTCCACAGATGGGCATCAAAATGGGAGAGTCTGTGGCCTCTAATGTGGAATGTTTAAGAATCATGAAGATGCTTCCCAGTCTGAGATGATATAGGTTGGCAGTTAGCTTCTCTGGGAGCCATAACCAAATTATGTGACTGCTCAAGGGAGAAAACTAAGAAGTCATCATGAGGGCTTCCCTGATGGCTCAGTAGTAAAGATTCCAACTACCAATTCAGGAGACATGGGCTCTATCCCTAATCTGGGAAGATCCCACATAGTTCCAAGGCAGGAACTATGTCTTCAATTTCACTTATTTTTTTCCCAGTCATATTAATTAGGGTGATGACTAACATTAATTGAGAACTTCATATGTATCTGTTCCAAGATCCTGGTCCAAGTGTGTTACATGTTCCATCTCAATACTCACTACAGCCCCATGGGGAATGTACAGACCCATTTACAAATTAATAAAGTGAGATGAACGTCAAGTTTTTAGTAAATAGTGGTTGATCTAAATAAATGGAGCCCAATAGAAAGTTCCTTTTTATGACACCAGGGTTCGATCCCTGGGTTGGGAAGATCCTTTGGAGAAGAGAATGGCAACTCACTTCAGTATTTTTGCCTGGAGGATTCCATGGACAGAGGAGCCTGGCGGGCTACAGTCTATGGGGTCGCAAAGAGTTGGACACGACTGAGCGACTAACACACACAATAGAAAATTCCTAGAACTATTAACAAAGAAGCAGTAGCCAGTGACATATTTTTAAATGAGTCTATTATGCTTATCCTTAGTCATTAGGTATAGCACAGACACCTATTAGCTTCCCAATATCTATTCTCTCTTCATGAGAAACAAAGCTCTGATTTCCTTCCCCAGAATTCCTTGCAGCTAGGTATGGCCTTATGGCTAAGTTCTCACCAATGAAATGTATATAGAAGTGTTGTCTGGTATTTCTGGGGAAGATTTTTAAAATGGAGTCCAACCCATCTTCTTATCCTTCCTCTTTCCTGCTGTTCGAAATACGTATGTAATGCTGGCATTTGGTGGCCTTTTTGACCTTGGGAATCAAAGCCACAGACACCTGAACAAGATAAAAAGTGTTGGTGCATGCCACAGTGAAGCCATCATACCAACTCTGGCTGTCTACACATAAACTGCTTTTACATAAAAGAGAACAGGATTTCTAGCTTGTTTGAGCCACTGTTAATTTATTTCCTGTTATATGCAGCCAGACCTAGAGCAAATTAACAGTTGGCAGAGACACCTACAAAAATGTTTATTTGATAGCTGTAACAAAAGGTTATGCTCATATTTGAAGGAGATTAAATATTTTTTAAAGTAAACAGTTTTTGTGCTTACTCATAAAAAAATATTTTTCTTATTGTAAAAGTAATACATTTGTTTTGGAAAGCTTTAAAAAATACAGAAAAGCAGTAAGAAGAAACACTTTCACGTCTCTCTAATTCTACCAATCAGAACAAATGCTCTTAATACTGTGGATTTTACACAAAAGTGTAAAATTAATATAGAAATCTTCAAATCTTAAAGCTGAAAGGAACCCTAGAAGTCATATTGTCTGGCATTATACCAAAGCCAGAATCCTTTCAGTAGAACCCCTGTCTGATGTCTACCCAGCTCCTCCTTCAATAGTCCCAATAATGAAGAGCTCAAAGCTTTATGAAATAGTTTAGTCCCCAGTTGGAGTCATTTTATCTTCAGTTCTATCTTATATTAATGAGAATTTGCCTCTCTAACATCTGAAGCAATCAAAAATAAGTGTTTTATCTCTTAAATATCAGATTCTTTTAAATTTTGAAGATAAACACAGAAATTATATTTTCTATAATCAGTCACAAACTATGTGCCAAGCATTAGGGCATGAATGAAAACATAGCTGATGCCTTAATCCAGGTGACAAGTAGTGAAGGCTGATGAGGTAAGGATAGAAGTAAACATGTTCAGAAGACTTTTTAACAACAGAATTTGATAACCAACTAAATAAGGAGGGTCAAGGAGCAGGGCAGTAAGGTGGGTATTGATGTCTTCAATGAAATGGGTAATATTCAGATAGCAGCAGCAATGCATTTGCAAATTAGTGGTAGTGGTGGGAATCAGGGTAAGAGAGTTCAAAGAGATATATTTTGAAAATAAAATTTTTGAGGTACCTATGGGACACTCAAATAGAGATTTGCAATAGAGAGTCAAAAACATATGTGTAGAGTATAGAGGGACATTCATTATCTGCTATATTGTCTTCTTAATTCAGCTCTTAGAGACAGTGGAGGGATTTGAGTGTTGTGCTCTTGAGTGATATTATGATCAAAGAATCAAAGAATATGTATGTCTCGCTCTAGACACTGTCATCCTCCCTTGAGAGGTTCATGAAAAACAAACAAACACTCAGAAATAATAGAAAAGGAAAAAAAGGCAAAATTAAATCCTCATCACTTTATGGACTTAAACCCCAACACCCAACCCAAAAGATACTCTAATATTTAGGCTCGGCCATTTGATACATAACTTTCCTCTGTTACTTAGCTTACATACCTTCAGTGCAAAGCAGATTGTGAGTGAGTTTAACCTGCTAATGCTTAACCTGCCTCCCAAGTTTTAGATCTTACCATGTTCCAGTCCCATGTAAAGAAAAAAAAAAAGAAGTGAGTTAGTTGGTTGGCTATGATTCAAGATGGTAGCCCTGAGTAAGCTTTATCACTTCTGCCATATGGATGGCAGAGTACAAAAAGAAAGGAAAAATGTCTCCCATGGCGGAGTAAGCCCTGACTCCTTCCACTTCAAGCAGTGTTTTAGTTCAGTTCAGTTCAGTCGCTCAGTTGTGTCTGACTCTTTGCGTCCCCATGAATTTCAGCATGCCAGGCCTCTCTGTCCATCACCAACTCCCGGAGTCTGCCCAAACCCATGTCCATCGAGTCAGTGATGCCATCCAACCATCTCATCCTCTGTTGTCCCCTTCTCCTCCTGCCCCCAATCCTATCCAGCATCAGAGTCTTTTCCAATGAGTCAACTCTTCACATGAGGTGGCCAAAGTATTGGAGTTTCAGCTTCAACATCAGACCTTCCAATGAACACCCAGGATTGATCTTCTTTAGGATGGATTGATTGGATCTCCCCGCAGTCCAAGGGACTCTCAAGAGTCTTCTCCAACACCACAGTTCAAAAGCATCAATTCTGCGGCGCTCAGCTTTCTTCACCGTCCAACTCTCACATCCATACATGACTACTGGAAAAACCATAGCCTTGACTAGACAAACCTTTGTTGGCAAAGTAATGTCTCTGCTTTTAAATATGCTATCTAGGTTGGCCATAACCTTCCTTCCAAGGAGTAAGCATCTTTTAATTTCATGGCTGCAATCACCATCAGCAGTGATTTTGGAGCCCCCAAAAATAAAGTCTGACACTGTTTCCACTGTTTTCCCATCTATTTCCCATGAAGTGATGGGACAAGATGCCATGATCTTAGTTTTCTGAACGTTGAGCTTTAAGCCAACTTTTTCACTCTCCTCTTTCACTTTCATCAAGAGGCTCTTTAGTTCTTCTTCACTTTCTGCCATAAGGGTGGTGTCATCTGCATATCTGAGGTTATTGATATTTCTCCCATCAATCTTGATTACAGCTTGTGTTTCTTCCAGCCCAGCATTTCTCATGATGTACTCTGCACAAAAGTTAAATAAGCAGGGTGACAATATACAGCCTTGATGTACTCCTTTTCCTATTTGGAACCAGTCTGTTGTTCCATATCCAGTTCTAACTGTTGCTTCCTGACCTGCATACAGGTTTCTCAAGAGACAGGTCAGATGGTCTGGTATTCCCATCTCTTTCAGAATTTTCCACAGTTTATTGTGATCCACACAGTCAAAGGCTTTGGCATAGTCAATAAAACAGAAATAGGTGTTTTTCTGGAACTCTCTTGCTTTTTCGATGATCCAGCGGATGTTGGCAATTTGATCTCTGGTTCCTCTGCCTTTTCTAAAACCAGCTTGAACATCTGGAAGTTCACAGTTCACGTATTGCTGAAGCCTGGCTTGGAGAATTTTGAGCATTACTTTACTAGCATGTGAGATGAGTGCAATTGTGCAGTAGTTTGAGCATTCTTTGGCATTGCCTTTCTTTGGGATTGGAATGAAAACTGACCTTTTCCAGTCCTGTGGCCACTGCTAAGTTTTCCAAATTTGCTGGCATATCGAGTGCAGCACTTTCACAGCATCATCTTTCAGGATTTGAAATAGCTCAACTGGAATTCCATCACCTCCACTAGCTTTGTTCGTAGTGATGCTTTCTAAGGCCCACTTGACTTCACATTTCAGGATGTCTGGCTCTAGGTGAGAGCCAGACACATCCTAGAGCTGACCTGTTAACACACAGTGACCGTGCCTACTGGCAAATAGGGTATCAGATGGATCCAAAACAGTACTCCTCCTCCCCAGATGTGGATAAAACAGAGGAGAGAAAACAGGCTATCCCTCCTTCAGTAACTTACAGAACCAGAGGAATGATAACTTTGGGGCAGTTTTCTAGTCTTATTGGTTTGTGTTAAGCTTGAGGCCAATTAAATCCTGCTGGGTTATTTTCCTAAGAACTTCTGAGATCTCCTCCATCGTATACCCATATCATTAAATTATGAACACTTAATGAGAAATTTCCATTTATCTCTGTTTTAATCTTGCTGTTTTTGTTTCCCATTTCCAGTTTATGCAACTATCTTTCAATCTTCATTTCATCATCTAATATATTACCTAACACTCCCAGCCTATTTCTCTTAGCTTTGGTTCACTTCCAAATTGGCTTCATGTGGTTTTGGGGTCTTCATTTAAATAGCTGATAAGAGTGAAAAAAGAAAAGGCCAAGTTCAGAGGTCTGGAACCCACAACCAAAAGCCTCATGCGGTATTGATTTAGAATGTAAATAGTTGCAGTCACTATGGAAAAGTAAATGTGCCTGTACATTCAATGGACATTTAGGGTGATTCCATGTCTTGGTCCGGAGAAGGCAATGGCACCCCACTCCAGCACTCTTGCCTGGAAAATCCTATGGATGGAGGAGCCTGGTAGGCTACAGTCCAT
Organism: Okapia johnstoni; assembly: GCA_024291935.2. Taxonomy (NCBI): domain Eukaryota; kingdom Metazoa; phylum Chordata; class Mammalia; order Artiodactyla; family Giraffidae; genus Okapia; species Okapia johnstoni. Next base: position 30,635,781 of record CM044305.1, on the reverse strand, counting down.
GGGGTCGCTAAGAGTCGGACGACTGAGTGACTTCACTTTCACTTTTCCCTTTCATGCACTGGAGAAGGAAACGGCAACCCACTCCAGTATTCTTGCCTGGAGAATCCCAGGGATGGCGGAGCCTGGTGGGCTGCCATCTGTGGGGTCGCACAGAGTCGGACACGACTGAAGTGACTTAGCAGCAGCAGCAGCAGCATGTCTTGGTCATTGTGAACAATGCTATAGTGAAACATGGGGATTAGGAGGAGACAGGAGCCAGGGTGGTGAAAATGAAAATCCAGATACACACACCAGAAGTATGTCAAAGAGATAGAATAGGACCAGCTCTCTCAATTTTCAGTTTTACCCCTCTCTCTCCCTTCCTCCTTGGCTCCCACTTAAAGACATCCCTATGAAAAAAATTAGCAAAGCCAGTAAAGGATTTCTGTCCCCTGCATGTTGTTGATACAGTAGCCAGCACTGGACTAACGATTACTATGTCACATTATACTTCTAACTAAGGACACAATTTCCTATTCTTCATCCATGAATTATCTTTGAAACAGAGTGGAGTGCACTTAGACTCACTGGACAAACTTACTCTCAGCGAAGTATTTTATCATTTATCAAGTAAGACTGTGTGGCTTAAACCTTAAGGTCAATTTGAAGCTTCCTTTTGCTCTAGCAGTTCATCAGTGCCCAGAGAGACTTTGAACAAAGGGCAAGATGAACAGAGTAAGAAGGAAAGTTCTTAGTGGACAAGGTAAAAAAAATGCTCAAGGGCTAGTTCTCTCTCCAGAACTAATTAGATGCATGACCTTAGAAAGCCACTTAATCCCCCCAAGTCTCAGTTGCCTCATCAATAAAATGGATATATGACCACTTTTCCTGTGAGAACCAAAACTCTCTACCCCACATTCAACCTGGACACTGAGAACCCAAATCATACCTTACTGGCCACACTAACATGACTTCACTATTCTATGTCTTCATTAGTATTACTTTACTTTTCCAGGACGATTTGTTTATTATGGGATCTTGCCAAGAGACCCATCAACTTTTTGATGGAAAACATGAATAGATAATTTGTACTCTGGTATTCTTTGAATCACTCATCTCAAAATCATCATCTGGCTTTTTTCACCAATCCTGGACATATGGTGATTCTTTCCAATCATAGTCAAGTCTCCCTACATTGAAAGACTTGCCTTAAACCAGACTTCCAATGCTCAATAAACTCTAAGCTTACCTTCATCCCTCTGTGTTGTTGTGTGAGTGTTAGTTGCTCAGTCGTGTCCGACTCTTTGCAACCCTTGGATTGTAGCCCACCAGACTCCTCTGTCCGTGGAATTCTCCAGGCAAGAATACTGGAGTGGGTTGCCATTCCCTTCTCCAGGGGATCTTCCTCACCCAGGGATCCAACCCAGGTCTCCTGCATTGCAGGCGGATTCTTTACCATCTGAGCCACCAGGGAAGCCCTCTGCGACAGTATCAAAACAAGAAACTCAACTTTGTCTTACCATGTATTGGTGATATTGGGGGAGCCAGCTTTCAACATCTCCTAGAATCATTGTGATAATGTATATGAAAATGTTTTGAATGCTTTGAATTGGAATGAACCAATGAGTTGGTAGAATGACCATGGGCTATCCTTTCCTTGCTCCTGTTTGATATCTTTGCAATAGGCAATAAATAATTCCCTGCTAAATTGGAAGGTGCCAAAAAGGGATGTAAACATCTCTGTGAATGATGACTCCTTGAAAGTATTGTAAGGTGTTGAGGACTCCTATACCCACCACTGGAACGAGAAACTTTCTCACCAGTACATGCCATTGGGCTTTCTCATTCACCTACATAGGCAAGAAAGCTGCCATGGTACAGTTGCAAAACCAAAGTTGACCTTTTAATCTAGGTTTTAACTAGACAATGGCTGTGTAAATGGGTGGGTGGCTATCAAAAGATGCCTCCACCTGAGTTGCCAAATGTAGGACAGACTTTTCAACCTGAGGATTCAAAGAATACCACCTTAATTTGGATTGAGTGCACGAACTTTACACATACTAAAATTGTTTAGTTTGATTTACATGGTTTATATGGGCTTCCCAGGTGGTGCACTGGTAAAGAACCCACCTGCCATTGCAGGAGACCCAGGTTCAATCCCTGGGTCAGGAAGATCCCCTGGAGAGGGGAATGGCAACCCACTCCAGTATTCTTGCCTGGAGAACCCCATGGACAGAGGAGCCTGGCAGACTACAGTCCATGGGGTTGCAAAGAGTCAGACATGATTGAGCATGCATGCCACACCACACATCTCTTCTCTATATGTATTGTAGTAAGTCCATCCATCCATCTACATTTCATGTACATGTATGAATTTTAAATTCGTATCACAGCAGTTACTTAGCCAGAATATATAAACATAGCATCTTCAACTCTGAAGAATGTGGCCAAAACAAGGAGTGGCAAAACACTTTGAATTAGCAAAAGGAGTCTAATTATTAACAGGAAACTCAAAGTATTTCACATTATGGTCAAATTAAGCATGCAGTCCGGTGCCTGACATGAAGAGCACCTTCAGTAAATAGTATGTGATCAGAGCTTGGTTCATATCTGTCGATGCAAATATATTTCATGATATGTCTAGCAATGTCTGGCATGAAAGTAGTGTGATAATATGTGTTGATTGATGGGAAGATAATTCTCAAAAAAAAAAAACCATGTGAAAAATATTTGATGTCACTAAGTAACCAACAAAATTCATATTTAAATAAAATGTCATTATTTGCCTATTCATTAGCACAGTTACAAAAGATGATACACAGGGCTCTTAAGGGTGGAACCAGATGACAGTGTTGGGCAACATTAGTGTGTGTACAAATAGATACAACTGGTCTAGAAAGGCATTCAAATCAAGCCTTTAAAATGTTTATGCCCTTTATTTCACTGCTAGGAATTTATCCTAAGGAAACAATTTTGGATGTAGGCAAACATCCAACATTATAAAGAGCAAGAAATATTGGAAACAGATTCCGTTTCCAGCAATTAAACAATGATTCAGTACTAGCTAATGTATATTTCACATTTATTATCTATAGAAACTACATAAGGGACTCCCCTGGTGGCACAGTGGATGGATAAGAATCCACCTGCCAATGCATGGGACATAGGTTCAAATCCCTGATCCAGAAAGATCCCATATGCAAAGGAGCAGCTAAGCCCATGTGCCACAACTACTGAGCCCGCACACTAGAACCCATGAACTGCAGTTAAAGCCCACACAAAGCAATGAAGGCCCAGCACAGCCAAAAATAAAAATAAATATTTTTTTTAAAAAAGAAACTAAGGTTTTGCAAGTATCTCATTTAACCCTTACAGAAACCATAGGAAGTAGCTAATATTATCCCCATTTTATAAATTGTGAGACTGAGGTCATTTGTGCATTTGCAGAACTGAAACCTGAAAGATGAGGAGCAGAGTTGGGATCTGTTTGACTCCATAGCATTTTCTCACATAGCACTTCTATTCTATGAAATATTATTCATTCAAATGAAATTTTAATGAGAGGGGAACGTTTTAATGTTGAGTGAAAACAGGATAGAAAAGTGTACATATTCAATCTTAATTTTGTAACATACACACACACTGGGAAAACGTTTTCATGAAATTCCTGCTCCAGGGGATCTTCCTGACCCAGGGATCGAACCCATGTCTCTTGCGTCTCCTGCATTGCGGGTGGATTCTTTACCACTGCGCCACCTGGGAAACCCCAAATATTATTAACAGTGGTTATTTCTGAAGGGATGTTCTATGTTCTCAGCTATTTTATACTTTATAGTTTAGGAGTATTTCCTACATTTATGCTGTTATTAACAAATGACTTTTATAAAGAGAAAAAAACAAAGTTGTGAGAGACATCCTTGTACCCATATAAACATGGGCTTATACAGCAGTAAAGATTCATCACTTGCTCTGGAGTCTGGTGGTAGGAGCACCAGCATACTCCGTAGGCATCCCAAAGTAATGTCTGTTTCTTGGTTTTCATTTCTGTATCTCCATCCATGAGCTATGTATCATGTGGATGGATGGAGGTAGAATTTTCATCTGACCCTGCTTTGCTGTGTGGGTTGTAAGATGCCTTCTCTTTAATCCTTCAAGCTAGCAGGTATCACATACCTGGTGCCTGTGAAGGTGTTCAGCCCTGTCCACTCACCATGTGATGGAAATGCATGTGGTGGCCTTATGGATGGGGGTCAGATTAAGCAGATCTTAATCCTGAGTCACAGCAGACATGCCACACAGGAGAGCCCTGAAAATACAGAGCTTTTGTCACCTGCACCCTGAATACAGCCTGAGCTAAAGAAATGTGGACAAATGGCAGAATCCAAGTCCACACAAAAGCATACAGATCATCTGTATGGTTGTTGTTTCCTTGCTTGCTTGAGCAACTTGACTGGAACATGCCTGCAAAGGATAATTGTCAGGTAGAGGTTTGTGGTGGTGTTGTAATTGCATTGTTGTAGAAGCTTCTCCACTTGACTCATAAAAATAAGATATTCATTAAGCCATGCAGAGAAAACATTTCCTAACTAATAAGAGACTGAGCCACATAAACTAGGAGGATTAAACTGATTTTTTTTGCCATCTCTTTTTCTGTGACTCAATTGCAGAGTCACATTGAGCTCTGTGCCCAAACAAACACACAATTTCTACACAGATGGTAGGGCTATCAATTAAAGGTCTGCACACTGTGGCCTTATCAATTCACTACCATTCCAGCTGCCAGTTGGCTATAAATTATCTCCCCTCTCATCCTGTTCCTAGTCCATGAATTGGAGTTACTTTTAACCTCTATTGCTCTTCCTGCTCTGCTTTATTGAACCTATTTTGATGCAAACGTAATTAACTACTTTCCCCTACATATTCATGAGCTAGTCAAGTTGGGCATAAACCTGCCTTATGAAATTGTACAAAGAGAAAGGAGGAGGAAAAGAGAATCAACTTTCGTTACTATAACAACATCCACACAAGGCAGCAAGAATAAAGACAGCAGATATTAAAGCTCCTAAGTTCTCTATGTTATCTAGAGAAGTAACTATACCAGGTGGACTCTTTATGGAGTCTTCATGGAGTCTTCATGAGGTAATATGATCCAGTGTCCTACTTATAGGACAACTAATGTAAACCCGTTTGGAGAGATCACTGCTAATTCACATCTTGAAGTTCTTCTGGAGTGATAACACACCCCTAGCTCAGAAACCCATCCTTGGGTTCTCTTGCCCCAGTTGACAAAAAGTATTTTTTTTTAGACCTGACGAAATTAGCCCCTGTCCTATCAGAGTCTGTCCTTTCTTGTCTCTCCATGAACATGGGACAGAACTTTTAAAGACTCCTTTCTACCACCCCTGATTGCTTTATACCAAGGCACTCATCAACTTTGAGAAGTTCAGCCATATGGGACAAATGGGGAGTGAGGAAGTCCACAAGAAAAGCTTCCTCTCTATGGTGTAGGCAACTGCCCTGGGTTTGATTAATTAATTCTGAACCCTTAGAGAATCACTCATCTTGAAAAATAACTTCTAAGAAAACCTAAGTGAGAAGTTCCTGGCATAACTGCTAGAAACTTTCCCCATGGCTGGTGGTCCACTTGCCTGTTCTCTCCACATGGCATCATTCTTCAAGGCTTGAACTTCTTACAGCATAAGAGGCTTATAGTAGTAACACTTCTTACATGGGGCCTGACTTCCAGGAGACAGAAAATGGAGGCTAACACAAGCTTAATTCTGCATTCTGTTGGTCAAAGAAGTCATGAAGCCTGCCTGAATTCAAGGGGAGGGGACGTTGACCCCATTCTCTGTGGAAAGAGTATCAAAAGCTTGTGGCCATCTTCAGCCCACCACAACTGGGGAATTTGGATTACCTGCCTACCTGAGGCAGTTGGACTATTGGGATATTAGAAACTTTCACAGATATCCTTGAGTGAGAGAATTTTCTGTCCCTACCAGAAGGTCTTCTTTATTGTGTGTGGCGGACAGAGCCTCAACTGAGGCCCACAGATTCCTTCATTCAACAAGTATTTAAGAATTACCTTCCATATGCTAGCTACTGTTCCACATACTTGAAATATAAGTGAATGAAATAAACACAAATTCTTGCCTTCATAGAGCCTACATTCTAGTTGAATGCAGATGGAAAAAAATGTGATAAAGTAACAACTTTCATGATCAGGTGCTTGCTCCCCACCAGGCACTATATTTGGCACCTAGCTGTATATTAATTTATCGAATCCTCATCGAATTCAAGAACCTCCAATGGAAACCCAGCTTCCATCCATGGGTTGGAAGAACCAACATCTGTGAAGCACCTACCATTTATAAAGAATTTTCATTTACCCTACTCCAACCACAGTCATGTCCGACTCTTTGCAACCCCATGGACTGTAGCCTCTGTCCATGGAATTCTCCATGGGATCTTCCTGACCCAGGGATCGTCATTGCAGGGTCTCCTGCATTTCAGGTGGATTCTTTACCATCTGAGCCACCAGGGAAATCCCAACAACCATCCCATGAGGTTTGGAATTTTCTTTGCAAGTAAAAAAATAGAGATGCAGGAAGTTTCAAGGAATTATGAAACATTTGATCCAAACCTTCCACAGGTCTGCCCAGATATGGAGACCTGGGCAAATCACAGCCATAGGAAGACTTGGAGGTCAGCTCACAATCAGTTAGAGAAGCCCATATGGCAGAAAACAGTCGTTCTTCTACCGTCATACAGAAAACCAGTGTCATGTCTCACAAAACTGCTCCCACAGGCCAACACTGAAAGAGTACTGAGAATGATAGGAACCCGTTGAAGAAATATTCCTCTTCTCCATCGACCTGTACTTCTCTCTTCTTCAGAATAGCCCTTTACTACCTTAATCCAGGTCAAAGGCTAACAGAGTTTTGCCAAGAGAATGCATGGGTCATAGCAAACACCCTGTTCCAACAACACAAGAGAAGACTCTACACATGGACATCACCAGATGATCAATACAGAAATCAGACTGATTATATTCTTTGCAGCCAAAGATGGAGAAGCTCTATACAGTCAGCAAAAACAAGACTGGGAGCTGACTGTGGCTCAGATCATGAGCTCCTTATTGCCAAATTCAGACTTAAATTGAAGAAAGTAGGGAAAACCACTAGTCCATTCAGGTATGACCTAAATCAAATTCCTTACGATTATACAGTGGAAGTGACAAATAGATTCAAGGGAATAGATCTGATAGAGTGCCTGAAGAACTATGGACACAGGTTCGTGACATTGAACAAGAGGCAGTGATCAAGACCATCCCCAAGAAAAAGAAATGCAGAAAGGGAAAACAGCTGAGAAAAGAAGAGAAGCTAAAGGCAAAGGAGAAAAGGAAAGATATACCCATTTGAAAGCAGAGTTCCAAAGAATAGCAAGGAGAGATAAGAAAGCCTTCCTCAGTGATCAATGCAAAGAAATAAAGGAAAAAAATAGAATGGGAAAGACTAGAGATCTCTTCAAGAAAATTAGAGATAGCAAGTGAATATTTCATACAAACATGGGCTCAATAAAGGACAGAAATGGTATGGACCTAACAGAAGCAGAAGATATTAAGAAGAGGTGGTAAGAATACACGGAACTATACAAAAAAGATATTCATGACCCAGATCACCACGATGTATGATCACTCACCTAGAGCTAGACATCCTGGAATGGAAAGTCAAGTGGGCCTTAGAAAGCATCACTACAAACAAAGCTAGTGGAGGTGATGGAATTCCAGTTGAGCTATTTCAAATCCTAAAAGATGATGCCGTGAAAGTGCTGCACTCAATATGCCAGCAAATTTGGAAAACTCAGCAGTGGCCACAGGACTGGAAAAGGTCAGTTTTCATTCCAATACCAAAGAAAGACAATGCCAAAGATTGTTCAAACTCCTGCACAATTGCACTCATCTCACACACTAGCAAAGTAATGCTCAAAATCCTCCAAGCCAGGCTTCAACAGTATGTGAACCGTGAACTTCCAGATGTTCAAGCTGGATTTGGAACAGGCAGAGGAACCAGAGATCAAATTGTCAATGTCCACTGGATCATCAAAAAAGCAAGAGAGTTCCAGAAAAACATCTATTTCTGCTTTATTGACTATGCCAAAGCCTTTGACTGTGTGGATCACAATACACTGTGGAAAATTCTTCAAGAGATGGGAACACCAGACCACCTAACCTGCCTCTTGAGAAATCTGTATGCAGATCAAGAAGCAGCAGTTATAACTGGACATGAAACAGCAGACTGGTTCCAAATAGGGAAAGGAGTACATCAAGGCTATATATTGTCACCCTGCTTATCTAACTTAAACTATGAAAAATTCTTAAAGAGATGGGAATACCAGACCACCTGACCTGCCTCTTGAGAAATCTGTATGCAAGTCAGGAAGCAACAGCAAAAACTGGACATGGAAAAACAGACTGGTTCCAAATAGGAAAAGGAGAATGTCAAGGCTGTATATTGTCACCCTACTTATTGAACTTATATGCAGAGTACATCATGAGAAATGCTGGAATGGAAGAAGCACAAGCTGGAATCAAGATTGCTGGGAGAAATATCAATAACCTCAGATATGTAGATGACACCACCATTATGGCAGAAAGTGAAGAAGAACTTAAGAGTCTCTGATGAAAGTGAAAGAGGAGAGTGAAAAAGTTGGCTTAAAGCTCAACATTCAGAAAACTAAGATCATGGCATCCAGTCCCATCACTTCCTGGCAAATAGATGGGGAAACAGTGGAAACAGTGGCTGATTTTATTTTTCTGGGCTCCAAAGTCACTGCAGATGGTGACTACAGCCATGAAATTAAAAGACACTTACTCCTTGGAAGGAAAGTTATGGCCAATCTAGACAGCATATTATAAAGCAGAGACATTACTTTGCCAATGAAGGTCCATCTAGTCAAGGCTATGGTTTTTCCAGTGGTCATGTATGGATGTGAGAGTTGGATTATAAAGAAAGCTGAGCACTGAAGAATTGATGCTTTTGAGCTGTGGTGTTGGAGAAGACTCTTGAGAGTCCCTTGGACTGCAAGGAGATCTAACCAGTTCATCCTAAAGGAGATCAGTCCTGAGTGTTCATTGGAAGGACTGATGTTGAAGCTGAAACTCCAATCCTTTGGCCACCTCATGCGAAAAGCTGACTCATTGGAAAAGACCCTGATGCTGGGAAAGATTGAGGGCAGGAGAAGAAGGGGATGACAGAGGATGAGATGGTTGGACGGCATCACCGACTCAATGGACATCGGTTTGGGTGGACTCCGGCAGTTGGTGATGGACAGGGAGGCCTGGCGTGCTGCGGTTCATGGGGTTGTAAAGAGTCAGACATGACTGAGCGACTGAACTGATACTGATACTGACTGATACTAATGCAGGGTACATCACGAGAAATGCTGGGCTGGATGAAGCACAAGCTGGAGTCAAGATTTCCAGGAGAAATATCAATAACCTCAGATATGCCGATGATAACACCCTTATGACAGAAAGTGAAGAAGAACTAAAAAGCCTCTTGATGAAAGTGAGAGAGGAGAGTGAAAAAGTTGGCTTAAAGCTCAACATTCAGAAAACTAAGATCATGCAATCTGTTTCCATCACTTCATGGCAAACAGATGGGGAAACAGTGTCAGACTTTATCTTTGGGGGCTCCAAAATCACTGCAGATGGTGACTGCAGCCATGAAATTAAAAGACGCTTGCTCCTTGGAAGAAAAGCTATGACAACCTAGACAGCCTACTGAAAAGCAGAGACATTACTTTGCCAACAAAGGTCCATCTAGTCAAAGCTCTGGTTTTTTCCAGTAGTGATGTGTGGATGTGAGAGTTGGACTATAAAGAAAGCTGAACACCGAAGAACTGATGCTTTTGAACTGTTTTGTTGGAGAAGACTCTTGAGAGTCCCTTGGACTGCAAGCAGATCCAACCAGTCCATCCTAAAGGAAATCAGTCCTGAATATTCACTGGAAGGACTGATGTTGAAGCTGAAACTCCAATACTTTGCATACTTTCTGTGAAGAACTGACTCATTGGAAAAGACCCTGATGCTGGGAAAGACTGAGGGCAGGAGGAGAAGAGGACGACAGAGGATGAAATGGTTGGATGGCATCACCTACTCAATGGACATTAGTTTGAGCAAGCTCTGGGAGATAGTGATGGACAGGGAAGCCTGGAGTGCTACAGTTCATGGGGTCTCAAAGAGTTGGACCTGACTGAACAACTGAATTGAACTGAACTGACCTTAATCCAAGCTTGGGCCCACCCTAGGCCATAATCACTATAATCTGTGCTGTGGGAAGAAAAACATTCTCTCATTATAAAATAATGTTTTCCACCTTGATGTTCCTATAAAAAGGCATTTCACCATAACACCAAATGGTGACTGAGCTCCTGGAGAGCAGGGACCAGCCTCCATCTTCATGTCCCCAATAACCAGTTTAATTTGTGACATATAGTAAGCGCTTTAAAATTTTTTATGAATTTTAATTAAGTATTATTTAGTCCCAACATGTCCTGAGAAGATTTTAAGGTCATTTATTTACTTTGGCCACCTGATGCAAAGAGCCAATTCATTAGGCAAAAGCAGAAGGGGCAGCAGATGATGTGGTGATTATATAGCATCACCAACTCAATGGGCGTGAATTTGAGCAAACTCTGGGAGATAGGGAAGGACAGGGAAGCCTGGCGTGCTGCAGTCCATGGGGTCGCAGAGAGTCAGACACGACTTAGCAACTGAACAACAAAATGACTTCAAAGGTCTAGGGGTAGATGGCAATGACTTAATAAAATGTCTTTGGCATGTTTGTGGTTAAGCGGTATTAAAAATAAAATAAACAACAATAAGCATAAGTGTAGATTTCTGAGCACACAAAAGTCAGTGTAAATATTAGAAGGGGCTTTTTTAAATAAAAGATTTTTTTGAAGAAAAATTTTAGGTTTATTAAAAAAATACATAGATAATGCACCAGAGTTCCCACACATTCTGCATTCAGTTCTACTATTATTAACAACTTACATTACTGTGGTACCTTTCTCATAATTAATAAACCAACAATGACATATTACTATCACCTAAAGTCTGTGCTTTATTCAGATGTCCTTAATTTTTATATACTGTCCTTTTACTGTTGCAGGATACCACATTACATTTAGTTGTCATGTTTCCTTAGGCTCCTCTTGGCTGGAACAGTTTCTCAGAATTTCCTTGTTTTTGACTGTTTAGGGGAGTACTGGTCAGATATTTTATAGATTGCCCCTCTGTTGGAATTTTTATGGTGTTTTTCTCATGATTAGACTGGGGTTATTTGTCTTTGGATGTGAGAGTTGTATTGTGAAGAAAGCTGAGTGCCGAAGAATTGATGCTTTTGAACTGTGGTGTTGGAGAAGACTCTTGAGAGTCCCTTGGACTGCAAGGAAATCCAACCAGACCATCCTAAAGGAGATCAGTCCTGGGTGTTCATTGGAAGGACTGATGTTGAAGCTGAAACTCCAATACTTTGGCCACCTCATGTGAAGAGTTGACTCATTGGAAAAGACCCTGTTGCTGGAAGAATTGGGGGCAGGAGGAGAAGGGGACGACAGAGAATGAGATGGCTGGATGGCATCACCGACTCGATGGACATGAGTTTGGGTAAATTTCGTGATTTGGTGATGGACAGGGAGGCCTGGCGTGCTGCGATTCATGGGGTTGCAAAGAGTCGGACACGACTGAGCAACTGAACTGAACTGATTTGTCTTTGGAAGGAAGATTGCCATTCTCATTACGTTGTATCTAGCTTACATACCAGAGAAGGCAATGGCACCCCACTCCAGTACTCTTGCCTGGAAAATCCCATGGACGGAGGAGCCTGGTAGGCTACAGTCCATGGGGTCGCTAAGAGTCGGACACGACTGAGCAACTTCACTTTCACTTTTCCCTTTCATGCACTAGAGAAGGAAATGGCAACCCACTCCAGTATTCTTGCCTGGAGAATCCTAGGGACGGCGGAGCCTGGTGGGCTGCCGTCTATGGGGTCACACAGAGTCGGACACGACTGAAGCGACTTAGCAGCTTACATACTATTCAGCATGACTTACCACTGTTGATGTTGAGCATGATCACCTGACTGAGGTAGTGTTTGTCAGGTTTCCCCATGGCAAAATTACTCTTTTTTCCCAAAAGCTCTTATTTTTATTTATTTTAATGCAGCATATTTTATATACAATAAATTGAGCACACTTTAAAGTGTACAGTTTGATATGAACTGACTAACCACAGTAGTGGTTCTCAACCAATGTGATTTTGTCACCCAGAAGATATTTGACTATGCCTGGAGACATTTTTGGTTTTTTCATCTGAGGTAAGGGGAGGTGTTTCTGGCATCTAGTAAGTGAAGGCTAGGACACTGCTAAATATTCTATAAGACGCAAGTCAGCCCTCCTCAAAAAAGAGTTATCCAGCCCCAAATGTCAGTGGTAAAAAGGCTGAGAAACGTGGATGTAGACTCATGTAACCACTGTCCCCAGTAAAGACCTGGCAGCCCCCCCCCAATGTCTCTTGTGTTTTTTTACAGTCAATCCCCCACTACCTGTCCCTGGAAACTACTATTCTGGTTTTCTACCACTGAGTAGTTTTGCTTGTACTTGAACATCATATAGATGGAGTAATACTTTCTTTTTGTCTCTGGCTTCTTTCACTCAATGTAATGTTGAGATTCATCCATGTTTTATGTATCGGTAGTTTGTTCCTTTTTATTGAACAGTATTCCATTATATGGCTATACTATACTTTATTAATGGGCATTTGGGTTTGTTCCAGTTTGGGGATTTTAGGAGTAAAAGGAAAATGGTTAGGAAGTCTCTGTGTGGACAGATGTTTTTAGTTCTTTTGGATGAATACCTAGGAATGGAATTGCTAGGTCATATGGTAAGTGTACATTTAACTCAAAGCGCTTATATTTTTAAAATAAGAAAGGCAAAATAAATCTTTCTTTATCTTATTTTGGACGATATGGATTCTCTCACTGCTTCTACTTTCTCATCTCAGCTAGGAAAGAAGTTTTGAATTAAATAAGACAGTGGTGTCAGGGACATCCTCTTCCATTGTTTCCATCCCCAGGCAGAATTGCTTGGAATAGGTGATCAGACTTGATCAATTCCCTTCTCACTTGCACTTTGCCAAGCAAAAGTTGATGTCTCTTAAGTTCAGAACCAGAAACAGCTGTGTCTCTGGTTCTTTGGGTAATGTGTGTTTGATTTTTTTTTTTTTTGAGAAGATGTTTATAGAAAATGGCCTGCGGTATTGGCAGTTGTGAGAACAGATCTAACTTCTTCTTGGAACTGCTATAAATTTTTAAAACAAACCAAACCCTAACATCACAATATGGCTATGTAAGATACCTCCAAGCCAAATCCATTAGATTGGGAATTAAATATTTATTATGATCTGAATGAGACAACAACAAAGAAAGGACTTTAGATTCCTTAAAGTTGTACTACCAAAACTTTGAATGTTTATTTTCCTACAATCAGTTGGGGAATTTAATCTCTGATTTAAATGTTTGGTTTAATTTAATAAGGTCTCAACATGATCATCAAGGAAGAAAAAGTTAACAGAATTCACTAAAGAAAAAGGAAATCTTTTCAAGGTTAAAAGTAAAGACTTATTTTGCTAATAAGCCTTCCTAACTCATGTTTAAGGTAGAGAAAGCTATAAAGCTATTTCTTAAGCTTAAGAATTGTTTATAATATTCATGATCCCTCCTCTTAGCAGCTAGGAAGTGATATCCCCCAAATTTTAGAAATTCACAACCAAAGATAAAATTTTGAAAGCACATTGGTGAAATTTTTGCTTTTCTCAAAAAATTAAATAATTTAAATTAGGACAATAAAGAACTCTGTAATGAAAGAAACAAAGATCTAGAAGCTGAGAGGCTTAAATTCTAGTCTTGCTTCTGTCACAGACTAGTTAATGGAAAATATGCTAGATGATCTCTAAGTTTCATTTCAACTCTGACCTTTTTTGAATTCCATTGTCTAGTTTTCAATACACATGTAAATAATAGACTACATGTATTTGTATAAACAACCTTTTCATCAGACTGTTTTAACTCCCTTCAAAGTAATCCTGGAGATGGGGGGCAGAGCATGAGATTCGAAGCATTTGTTAAATTCTTTTCTAGTATAGAGTTACCATTCACCTTACAAGAATTATAATACTAAACGTCTTCATTAATTTTTTTTAGTTACAGTGTGATGAAAAATTTACATTACCTTTTACATCTTTATTTTTAGGTAGATTTATGTCTCCTTATTGTGAGGTTAAGCATTCACATGACACTTTGATGTTTACTAAGTGGTTAAGTATCATATGCAAGTCAGTTCTCATGGGAGACATTTTAAAGGCTGTCTGGATTATTTAAATGGAAAGAAATTGCTTTGGGAAGAAAGTGTGTACAAATGGAGTTCACTTTGAAAGGAATATATGGCACAATCTGAAACCATCATGAGAAGCTGAGAGGGGTACCACTATTGTCAGAGCAAGCTTCCTGCAGAGTGCATGGCCTCCGTTCCTAAGGGATAACTAAGGTCACCTCTTGGGTGTTTCCCTTTCATATAGTCAGAATTACCATTTTGACAACTTTTCCCTGCATCACATTTTTTTAATATCTGTGTTTTCTGTATTTGACACCTCTATTCCCACACAATACTCCACAGTGAGGTACATCCCTTATTCAAGTCATAAAATCATCTGCTTTTCAACTGGGGGAAAACCTATCGGAGTGGACATTTCTGATGTTAGCCTAATAGCGTGAACCACAGTAACTGTCTTGGTGTGAAGATTTTTTTAAGGCCCCTAATTCACCTAAGGGACAAATGCAAATAAACAATAAGGTCATCTGCAAATTATATTCACCATGAAAATGGAACCTTGACTTCTCTGACTTAAGTGATTAAAACATCAGATTTGAGTGTCACAGTGGCTTATCTTTCTGCATTTTAATAGGCATAGTTGACAAAACAAAGGCACTGTCCTTTTAAGTTGAAGAAAATCCAAACATACTGGCTGCAGGCATATAATGCACCATAGTTTGAAAACTATGATGTTCAGAATGAGTAGAGATAATTATATTGTTAAAATGACCAAAGAAAACAAATTACCCTACCATTGCTATAAAGGTAACATTATCACCTGAATCCAGAAGTAAAATTTACCCACAGGGCTTCTTTCTGATATAACATTGCGATCAAGAATCTGATTCATGATATAGAACTAAGCCATTTCTTCACATTTACAAATACATCTTTGAGGGGAGGAGTTAGCTTGCTGAGATGGGGATGTATTGGATCCTAGATAGCAAGATGTTTCTTTCTGTCTTTCTGGGAGGCATCTTCCAGAGGAGGTATGTTGAGAGTGATTCCTGTCTTCTCTTTGCATAAATCTTGGCTCTCACCTTGCATGTGGACACCCCACCCCTGTCTCCTCAGCAGCAGGTGTGTCCTGCCCAGCGATGCTGGGCTCCCTCGTGGCCTGCTTGCTATCGGCAGAGCTGCCTTCCACGCCAGTCATGCTTGCTCATCTTCTTTGCCTCCTTTTCTCCATGGTTCAGTCCCCATCTCCCGTCTTCTTCTTTCGTTTATTATTCAACATACATTGAAATGTTTTGCCACGTGTCCATAGCACTATTGGCATAAAAGTTTGGAACCATCTTCATTCCCCACTGTTCCACACCTAAAATGGTGTTCTCTATTCTTTTCCCAGTCTTCCCCCAAATGGATATTTGCATGGTCAATCTTGGTATGAATTGAACATTTTAGAACAAATCATCTGTGTTAGCTATAGTCTGATTATTCTGCCCTGGGAATTTGAACTGAGCCAATTTAGAGGCCTCTTGGCTATTTGTACTGCATTGGGTTTAAGGGTGCAATTTGGGGTACATTTTAAAAAATGATACAAATCAACCATTTTAAAAGGAGATAATAAAAGTAGAATTCCTCCTGTAACTCCCACAGAGATACCCAGTGGTTGGAGAATATTCGCTATCCCTAAGGAATATTTTTCTATGGGATATACTCCAAGATGTATACTTTGCCTGCCTTGATTTTTAAAGGTATATGTGAACATGTCAAATTCTATGAAATAATCTCTTGGTTATTTATTTATTTATTTTAACTTCCACAACCCCTCAACTCTGCTAGTTTATTAAAACAGATACATTTATCAATGCATTCCTTTCACGAAAAAGTTTCAGTTCAATTCAGTTCAGTTCAGTCGCTCAGTCACGTCCGACTCTCTGGGACCCCATGGACTGCAGCACACCAGGCCTCCCTGTCCATCACCAACTCCCGGAGTTTACTCAAACTCATGTCCTTTGAGTTGATGATGCCATCACGAAAAAGTTTACACCTCAGAATATATATAATTATAATTTATGGTAACGTAAGCCCTTTCTACCTCTTGTTGGCAGAGCTTCACCTTCACTTGGGGCTCTTCTTACAAGTCACAATAAATAATAGCACATGGCTAAAAAGCTCTACCAGTATCCTAGACTGAAATGAAAATGCAAAAGGAATGGGAAACACAAGAAACTGAACATTTCATCTGCAGGCCTAGCAGAACACCTATGTTTTATGCCAGATTCCACACAGACTGCCCTGAGTGTGAATGATTACAGCAGAAAGAGACATAAGGATAAACACAACCATAAGACTCAAACCTCAGTTTAGTCGTAGACTCATCAAAGATCAGAGCTCTGATTCCTGCTTGTATTTCCCCTTCCCCTTCCTCCGTGTCCAGGGCTTCCCCTCTCTCTCAGCCTGTCTGTCCTTCTGACTACCTCACCAGTGTGGCTCGAAACCCAGGCTCCCCACCGCCCACCCACAATGAAGATGGGCAGTGTGGCCTCAGGCCCTGTGACTGTGCTGGCAGAGGATAAGGTAGTGGTGAAGTCATCACCATTAGAAACAAGATATCTGCAGCAAAGCCTGCTAGCTACCTTTACCAAAATACAGTCTCCCCTTTCTCCTTAGGAACATGACTCTAATTTTTAGCTGGGCACATTGCCACCTGAAATAAACAACTGCATTTTTCAGCATTCTTAGCAACTAAATATGTCTCTCAATGTAAAGCCATAGTCCTTCCAAAGGCTTTAAAAGTAAGTTGTGAATAAGATGTAACCAACAAACTACACACAGAATTATTTGTGGAAGGGCTAGGATTGCAGTTCATAAGGAACTGACTCAATTGAGAGTTTCTTTCTGCCCACCCTCCTGCCGGGAGTGTGAAATACGAACATGCTATCCAGGGCTCCAGCCATCTACCTTGTGCCATGAAGTATCCTTAAGGAATGATGCCTAAGCATAAATTTCTGAGCTAGGAGCCTGATGGCACACCATGGGGTCACACAGTAGCATCCCTGGACACTTTGGCTTCATATTTCCTCTGTGCAGAGAGATTCTAAGTCTTTGTAATTTCAGTTATATTGATATCTGAGAAAAGACTGTTCTAGAAGAGAGGACAGTGAAAACAAGGGCCTCAAGGCTGGAGTGTGTCTTGCAAGTTTAAGGAGAATTGAAGTGGCCGATGTGGCTGGAAGACAGTGAACAAGGTGGTGAATGGGAGATGAGATCAGAGTGGTACTGGAAGGTATTCCATACAGTCTTAAAGGCCTTCAGAAGGACACCAGCTATTACACAGAGAGATGTTGAGAGTTGTTGCAGAGTTTGGATCAGAGGAGTAACATGATATGATTATTGTTTCAATAATATCTATCTGGTTATTGTATTAATACATAAAAAAGTATAGATGCAGAGAAACCTGTTAAGAAGCTATGACATAATCCAGATAGGATATCATGGTGGCTTGAACCAGAACCATATTAGTAAAGGTGGTGAGAAGAGGTTCGATGTCTGGTATTTTATGAAGACAGAGCCAACAAGATTTCCTGATAGATGTGACAGAAAGAGAAAAATCAAGAGTACCTCCAAAGATTTGGGCGTCAGCAACTGGAAGGTTGGAGTTGCCATCAACTTAGATGAGGAAGGCTGTAGCTAGAGCTGGCTTGTTGACAAGGTAATTAAAATCATCCCCCCAGCCCCCCGCTAAAATCTGCTCCTTTGCTTCTGGTGCTTAGCTCACAAAGTCACTGTATATCTACTCAATGACTCCAGGAAGAATCAAAAAAAAATCCCACCCTCACTCAACCCTCTCCATAAACTCCATAACATCCCATCATGTCCTCTGATTTTTACTTCAGAAATTCCCTTTAGCCATCTACTTCTCTCATCCATTGCCATCACTTTATTCAAGGCCACCATCATCACTCACCTGCATTATCACAAGAACCTCTGAGATGGCGATACATCCACTGCAGATTGCACTATTCACTTCTCCGCATTTGAAAGCACAAACCCCTCCAATGGCCACCATTTCCTATTGTCTTTGGATTCAGCCCAAAGTGCTAAGTGTATTTTTTTAACTCTTTGTTTTGAAATAATTTCTGACTCACAGAAAAGTTGGAAGAATAGTACAAAAACTTTCCATGTACCCCTCACCCAGACATCCATTTTACTACTATCTCTATATGGAGAGAGCTATGAAAGTGAAAGTGTTAGTCGCTCAGTCATGTCTGACTCTTTGCAACCCCATGGACTGTAGCCCACCAGGCTCCTCTGTCCATGGAATTCTCCAAGCAAGAATACTGAAGTGGGTAGCCATTCACTTCTCCAGGAGATCTTCCCAACCCAGGGATTGAACCTGGGTTTCCTGCATTGACTGCATAACTAACACACACATACTAATATATCAAGTATGTGTGGGTTATACAACATATATAATTATACTGAACATTCCCTTCTGGGCACAATTTAAATTTTAAAAGTGTTAATACAACACAGAATATACAGGGGTGTGTGTGTGTGTGTGTGTGTGTGTGTGTGTGTGTGTGTGTGTGTGTGTGTGTGTGTTTGTGTGTGTATTAGTCACTCAGTAATGTCCAACTCTTTGTGACCCCCACAGACTGTAGCCAGCCAGGCTCCTCTGTCCATGGAATATATATATATTGAGAATACATTGTAAACATAATACTCTTTTACCCCTAAATACTTCAGTGTATATTTTCCTAGGAATGAGAACAATCACTTATATAACTGTAACATAGTTATTATAATCAGAAAATTAACATTGTTACAAAACAACTATGTAATGTACAAACTTCACATTTTTTTCAGTTGAACAAATTGTCCTTTTTCTCCTTTATAGCAAAAGAGATAGAGATGTAGATAGAGATGTTGGCATTACTGGCCCAGGAGCTAATCCAGGATCACATGTGGCATTCAGTTTTCCTGTCTCTTTTATTCTGAAACAGTTCCTCAGTCTTTGCCTTTTATGATATTGAAACTTTTGAAGAGTATAAATCAGTTATTTTGTATAATGCCCCTCAGTTTGGATTTCTCTGATGTTTCCTCATGGGTAGATTTAGGTTGTGCCTGTTGGGCAGGACAATCATGAAAATGATGCGTCCTTCTCAGTGCATCATATCAGGAGGCAGAGCCTTAGTACATTTTTAAGGTCTCTTCATAATGTTGCTTCTGCTTATGTGTCATCCTCATCTCTCATCCTCTACACATCCTTGCTGCAAAATTCTCAGGCATAGCCCCAGATAATCCATGCCAGCCCCATTTTCACCTGGCTAATCCATGCTGTTCCATCAGATCCCAGACCCAGACTAGTCTGTTTCTGGGTCCCCAGACCTGGTTTAGGGCCTCTCCTCTGAGTTCTCATAGCACCCTGCTGCTGCTGCTGCTGCTGCTGCTAAGTTGCTTCAGTCGTGTCCAACTCTGTGCGACCCCATAGACGGCAGCCCACCAGGCTTCCCCCGTCCCTGGGATTCTCCAGGCAAAAACACTGGAGTGGGTTGCCATTTCCTCCTTCAATGCATGAAAGTGAAAAGTGAAAGTGAAGTCACTCAGTCATGTCCGACTCTTAGCGACCCCATGGACTGCAGCCTACCAGGCTCCTCTGTCCATGGGATTTTCCAGGCAAGAGTACTGGAGTGGGGTGCCATTGCCTTCTCCAATAGCACCCTGCACCCACCTATAATGGCACTTATTAGGCTGCGTAGTAATTGCCTGTTTCCTTGTCTGTATCCTCGGATGGCAAGCATTTAAGGCAGGGACTGCATAATGCTCACTATGGTCACCATCACATAGCCCAAGATCTGGTTCATAGGAGTTGCCCAACAAATATTTACTGAATGAAGCATTGCTGAGATGCAGGCTTCCTCTTGCATGTTCCCAGAACCCTGCATAGCTCCATTATCTCTTTCATGGTGTTGCTAGATTGTTTGTCTACAAATGGTTTTCCCTGCTAGACTGGAAATGCCTGGAACCACATCTGAGCTCTTGCATTTGATTCCAGTACACCTTAACACAGAAGGAAAGAGGGAGGGAGAGAGACTAGGCCTTTTGTCGTAGAAATGTGTTCCTTCTGAGTTTGTGTTGAGCAGGTGCAGAGCATTTTGGAACTTCTCTCCCAGCCACTGCCCTCGCACCCCACTTCATGTTTATTCTGCTTTCTAGAATCACACTGGGGGAGGGGTGGGGCTGGGAGCCATTCCAGTTGCTTTAGCTGTCTTCTCAACTCCCTGTCAGCCCGAATTCAGGAATGGTTGCTTTGAGATTGAATTTTTGCTCTTTATGAGAATTTTTAACAAGACTCTGAAGCATCTAGTGTGAATTCTCCTCACCGTATATACTAATGAGCAGTGAAGTAAAGGAAGGAAGAAAAAAGAGAAGAAAGAAAAAGAGGCCTGAAATATTCACAGATTAAATAGAATAATCCAAAACTTGACTGAATTGTCTTATGAAACCTAAATGAACTAATCAGGTGAAAGACAAGGAACTCCTTCCTCAAGAGTTTCCTTTTTCTCCTCTCTCTGGCCCTCATATTTAATTAATAACTAGCAAACACTTACTTTAAGATTTTACAAGTTATAATTTAATCTTTGTAATATCTTGAAGGTTTGGTTTTCCTTTTAACAACTTCTTTAAACCCTTCTTTCAGTATTAGGATTAGATTTGGCCATGAGCAACAGACATGCAAGTGGCTTAAACAAGATAACAGTTTCCTTCTGGCTTCTGAAAATGAAGTTCAGAGGTAGGTCATCCATGACAATCAGAAACCCAGGTTCCTTCTCTCCTGTTGTTTTGTTCTGAACATGTTGCTGCTACCTTATTAGCTAAAATGGCCACTGGAGCTCCAGCCATCTCATGTCATTCCATTCAACAAGAAGGAGAAAGGAACAAATGTACTCTCCTATCCTTTAAAGATACCTTTTGAAAGTCAGATGTGAAACTCCTGCTTTTAGCTCATTGGCTACAGCCTTGTCATGTGGTCACTCCTAGCTGTAAGGGAAGCTGAGAATTAGAGCTTTCATTTGTGGTGACCCAGTTCCCAGCTGAAGTTGGAGGGATAATGAGAGAACAGATGTTGGGAAACAACAAGCAGTCTTTGACACAATTTGCTCTGTGTAAAATGAGGATACCACCGATACATACTTCATGGAGTCTTTGTGGGTAGAAAGTGAGATAATGCAGAAGGTGTGCATCACTCATGGTAATAATGACTTCATAAAAAGTAAAAAGTATATATAAGTGTGCAGTGAATGGTAGTTCATTGCTATTACTATGAAACCTGTGGGGAGTATCCTCATTTTGAAAAACGAACATCCAAAAAGTCAACTTCCCTAATGACACCAACCAGGGTTCTTGGCCATCCCCATCAGCAGAAATTGACTACAGGCCAGAGAAGAAATTCAGGGTGAGGCTTTATTGTGGTTCCTGGTGCAGCAAGGGGGAAGTGAGAACAAATAACAGGTTCCCCTGCTCACTCTCTGAGGTGGGGGCAAGCTTGTTCTTTATATGGGATGCGGGTAGGGGTGTGTCCAAGGGTCATGCTGGATGGGTGGCTTAGGTGGTTTGCCCACCCCTTAGGTGGTGTTGTGTGCAGGGGGCATGCTCAGTAACCTGCTTTTGCTCCTGACACCCTGTTTTTTGTTTTTAGGGTTTTTTTTGCTCTCAGCTCTTCAGAAATGGCAGTTGGTTGTTCTTCTGTCTTTGTATCTTTTGGTCCAGAATTTGCCTCAACTGTGCATGCATACAGTTGTTTTTAGTCCCATGTAGTTACTTTGTATTTTGTTGTTTGAGGAGAGGTATGTCCAGGTGCAAGCATCGCAGCAAAGGATCCCAGGTCCCAGCCTGTCTCACCAGGATACACAGAATGAACTGACAGAACTGGGACTAAATAGATTCTTTGACTCCAAATTCTGATTTTCTTTCACTACTGGGCACCACCTTTCCTTCTACCTCCCCTCACCACAACCACCTCTCTTATTATGGCTCTCATGTTCACCAAGACAACATCTGATATGTTTCTCCATTGAAAACCTTTTACGCTCCATCCCAGTACTAACTGCTCACCATTCACTGAGAGCTAGGAGTACCAGTGGTGAAGACATTACTAATCAGATGTGGCTGTATAACTCTCTCTCTCATATATTACAGGTAAGAGAGTAAATGGTATAACCACTGTGGAAAACTCTTTCACAGTTTCTTATAAAGTTAAATATATATACCCCTCTTCAGTTCAGTTCAGTTCAGTTCAGTCACTCAGTCGTGTCCGACTCTTTGCGACCCCATGAACCGCAGCACACCAGGCCTCTCTGTCCATCACCAACTCCCGGAGTCTACCCAAACCCATGTCCATCGAGTCGGTGATGCCATCCAACCATCTCATCCTCTGTCGTCCCCTTTTCCTCCCGCCCCCAATCCTACCCAGCATTAGGGTCTTTTCCAATGAGTCAACCCTTCGCATCAGGTGGCCAAAGTATTGGAGTTTCAGCTTCAACATCAGACCTTCCAATGAACACCCAGGATTGATCTCTTTCAGGATGGATTGATTGGATCTCCTTGCAGATACCCCTCTTATGAACTAGCAATTCCATGCCTATCTATTAATCACCCCCCAAAAGACTTGAACTAGAATGTTATTTATATATTTATTCCTGAAAGCTAAAAGAAATGGAAACAACCTAAATGTCCATCAACAGGAAAATAGATAAATTGTGAAAATTTATGAAATGGAATACTGCTCAGGAGTAAAAAAGAATGAACTACTGACTTATGCAAAAGCATGGGTGAATCTCAGAAATATGTTGAGTGAAGAAAGCCAGACCCTAGAGTACATACTGTATGACTCAATTTATATGAAGGTCAGTAACAAGCCAAACTAATATATAAGGATAGAAATCAGAATAGTGGTTGCCTGGGGAGAGGGAGGGGATAATCAGAAAAGACCACAAGGAAACTTCTTCGGGTGATGAGAATATTGTGTACCTTTATCGAGGTATCAGTAACATGGGTGTATGCATTTGTCAGAACTTAACAAACTATAACTGAAGATCTATATATTTTGTTGCATGTGAATGGTCAATAAAAAAATAATAGTGAGATGGGGGATCAGCAGAAATAAATGCTCCACATAAAGATCCAAAGATATCTTCTAAAGAGAAAGAAGTAAGAATTGTAAAAATTGAGAGTGGATCTAAGATCTTAACCACAAAATATGTAACAATGCTGCTATATTTGAAGCAAACCCTTTTAGTAAGACAGTGGCATCCCCATAAGTCGTGTCTGTTTAGGCAGGGCCACTGTCACCAGGATTAGAGCCTAAAAGAAAAATAAAGTCTCTTTCACAAAAGAAGACTAAAAGTACCTTTCAGACTTGTTTTCACCAATTTGCTGTGTTTGAAATTCTATATTTAGCTACCCCCAAAAGCAATGAATGGATTAAGTGCCAAGAGTATATAACCTTTCGTTTTCTGGCCACAGGCTAGAGGCCAAGTGTTTTAGTGACCTGTTGCTTTTGTTAACAAATTCCCACAAACTTGGTGACTTAAAACAATGTAAAATTACTCTCTTACAGTTCTGACAGTCAGAAGTCTATGATGGGTCTCACAGGGCTAAAATCAAGGTGCTGGAGTGGCTATGTTTTATTCTGGAGGCTTTAGAGAGAATCTGTTTTCTCACCTTTTCCAGCTTCTAGAGCCAGCCTATAGTTTTTGGATCATGGCCCTTTTTCTCCATCTTCTTATGCCTTCTAGCCATTGACTTGGATTAGCTACATGTGGCCTCTTCATGTGGCTTGGGCTTTCTCACAGTGCTGCAGCTGGGTTCCAAGGATGAGGCTCTCTTAAGAGACAGGCATGTATCTCATACAAGAGGAAAATGCCTGACCCTTTATGATCTGGCCTTGGAAGTGATGGCCACGTGGATTTTTCAAGGCAGCAGCAAAGCCCCACCTAAATTCAAGGTGAGGAGACAGAGAGTCTACCTCTGGATGGAAGGTGGCAAGGTTGAGGAAGAGCATTTAGGGCCACAAATAACTTCACCATCTCTTTGAGAAAATACAGTCTGCCTCAACTTCTCTGCCACCTTTCCATTTCTTCTCTTCATTTTAAGTCCCCTCTTCCTTCCATTCTATTTATCTCCCTTTATATAATTGCCCACCTTGCCCTTTTTATGTCCGTCACGCCTTCTGTCTCAAAATCAGGTGCACCCCGAGTTGGCAAATGGCAATTTCATAAGGTGATGTAAGAAGACTATAGCATGTCCACAGAGGGACATCTAATTGCTGGAATCAGAGATCATTCAACCATTTGAGACTGACAGAAATGGCAATTTTATATGCTTCAACCTAACATTGACTGCCTGTCTAAGCAGAGAAAAAGGTACCACAACCTACTATGAGAAGACAATGATTACCTCCCCCCTCCTCAGGTGTCCAGTGGGTGGGAGGATCCTGAGAGATACCTTGCCGTTCTTCATCACTTCCCTTATCACATCAGCCCGGGCAGAAATGGTGGAGTGACGTCTCATAAATTTGGAAAGACAGGCTCAGTTTGGCTTTCTCACTCAGGGCCAAACTGGCTGCAGGGATTAGGCCTTTTCCTCTGTTCCCCAACCCACTAAATGAAAAGGGCTACTGGTTTCTGAGATAAACATCTAAGTTTCTGGCATTTACACCTCAAACATTTAAACTATTAAAGCACTGTCAACAAGTATTTACCACAACAGAAACTAAATTATACCCCAAAGCATCCATACAAGCTGCAGTGTTAATTAGATGCCATGAGATACTACACCTTGTTTTGAATGACCAAATGTACACTAACTACACTCTTTGCATTCTACACATAGTTTGACTGCTAGGGAACATATCCATGTTTTTTCACGATATATATCTTTCATTAAAAAAAAAAAGGACTTCAAATTAACACCACATTGTGAACAATTTAAATACCTTGATCAGAACTAACAGTGTGGTACTTTCGTTTTCCTCCTTCCTTGACTACCAAACAGGAAACCTCAATTAGATGTATGCTAAGTAGAAAAAGAAATACCATTATCCAAGGACACAACAAGTCTTGTCAGGTATTTTCAACATGGTGGAAGAGTAGTCAGGTTTTAATTGGTCCTACTGAGCTCACCCACAAGCTACAACATTTCTTTACCTCAGCAGTGCGGTATTCAAAAGGAAAAAAAAAAAAACTACAAAGTTAGTTTCTACCTTTGAAAACATCAAATGAATCATGTTCAGTTTCATCCTGTTAACTGAATGTGCTTGTTGATAAAAGTGCACATATCAACACCAGTAAGATTAGAATTGAAAAGTAAAATAGATTTGACAAAACACCCCACCCCCAACATTGTTTATTTCCTCACAAAAATAAAAGAGCTGGGCTCTAGTTTTACTAGTATTTTCCCAGTCTTCCTGTCTACTGGATTTGAAAGCACTTTGTTTAGACACTTCATAGTCAGACAGTGACCTTCTATAACTCTGTTCTTAACTAAATGATAAGAACTTTCTCCAATCAAAATTCTTACCAATTTGGGATTATTAAAGTTGGGCACACCAGCAGATATATTTTTAAGACTGCTCGGCAAAGCATTCTGAAACAATAGACAAAGAAGTAATAAAATAAAAGGAAAAGAATGGGAAGATACAAAAATTTTTCCTCTTAAAAATAGAGAATGCCAAAACAGGAAGGGCTGATGAGACAGTTCTGATTTGGGGCAGGCTGTGTTTAGACAGATGCACAACCATTAGTTTTCTGCTTTAACTTGACCACGACTTTTGACACTAAAAAGAAAACAGCTAACTCAATAATAAAAATAATAAAACCAAAAAAAGAAAGAATATTTGAGGAGGTGAAGCCTTCATGGTTTTATGGAAGATGTATCCATTTGGGTCTTTACCATAATCACTACAGTGCAAGCACTGAATAGCAAGCAGCTGGAAAAGGCCTGTATATCAATGTACTTTTCCTTTTCCTTAACCAGCATTTCATTAATCAAATAACATTCTTTCAGTGGAGCAAGGAGACCCTGAGGGATGTGGAAAATAGAAGAATCATGGAATTTCCATTTGTCAATACTGGAAGAGGCCTAAAAGCTTGAGCTGCTTTCACTTCTTATTTCCTTTCTGCAGGCTTTCAAAACACTTGTTCACCCTGAAACCCAGGGAGGCCAAGACAAGAGAATAAACGGGAACTTCCAGCCTCTATTCCACCTTCTTATCTTTCCACCTAAGCGCCATCCTTGGATAGCCCAGCTTGCATGGTCAAGCCCTGTCCACCAACCAAGCATGTCCACTATCGGGAGGATAAACTTAGGGCAAATGCATATGAAATCCCTGCAATGGGCTCAGGGCCACCTGGATGGGGCCAAGTGTATTACAGATGAAGGGCACAAGCTCTGGGCACTCTGTTGGTTCTGAAGATTCCTTGCCCGAGGGGAATCAAAAAGCCTTACAAAGAATTAGCATGGGGGCCCTCTAAAGTGGAGGTCCCAAGGAAGGAGCCCTGGTTGTATGAGGCAAAGGCCAGACAGTACTGGCTTCCAGATACAGAAATAGTTAACATTGGTCATGTTGTTGTTTAGTCACTAAGTCGTGTCCAACTCTTTTGTGACCCCGTGGACTGTAGCCCAAGAGGAAAATCCATGGGATTTTCCAGGCAAGAACCCTGGAGTAGGTTGCCATTTCCTTCTCCAGGGAATCTTCCCGACCCAGGGATCAGACCCAGGGATCGAACCCACGTCTCTGGCATTGGCAGGTGGAATCTTTACCACTGAGCCACCAGGGAAGCCCTTATTGGTCATAGACTATCATTATTTCCACCACTTATCAGAAAGTTCTACAAAGTTTTAGATGAACTAACTGGAGGCCTAATGTTTAGAGTAACTCAAGAACAACCTCTAAAATTCCTTTAATGATTAAAAAAATTGAGCATGGCCTTGAAACAAAAAAAAATTTTTAAAGAAATAATTTTAAGTTGAAATTATCTTGCTAATTAAAGCAACTTAGCCTTGATCAGAAACTACAGAAAGTTTGAAATCTTAAAAAGATTAATATTCATTTTAAGAGACCAACAGTCCACATGTTTATAATTTTCATAAGTTTCTGATCCAGAATTTTTTTATTTGTTGGGGTGAAAATTACCGTTAGAATTTTAAAGAAAACATTCTGCCATTATTTTGTTCAGAATTCTTCAATATATATCTCACAAGGATTGGTATAAATTAATGTTAAAGCAGTCATAGAAAGATAATTACCTTTGGGGGAAAAAAGGTATATAAAATTTGAGCTCTCAGTCCACTAGGACTGTGTAAAATTTGCAAACATCTGAGACTCACAGAATAAGAAAAGGAGTGGGGTGAG
Source organism: Okapia johnstoni (assembly GCA_024291935.2). NCBI lineage: Eukaryota > Metazoa > Chordata > Mammalia > Artiodactyla > Giraffidae > Okapia > Okapia johnstoni. The sequence goes on along the minus strand of CM044305.1, from coordinate 30,608,003 downwards.
GAGGGGAAAGAAGAGGAACTGCCATCTCCCAAAAGATTTTTGTTCAGCCGCTAAAAATGAGGAGGCATATGCAAATGACTTTCATTTTTTAAAACAATTGTTAACAGTGGACTAGTTTTCAAGTTGGCCCAAAGAAGGATAATCCCTGTAGCTGTGACATGCTAACAGTGGGTTCAGGTTCAGAGAAAGATTAAATCAGACCAGACCACTAAGGAACACTGTGTAAATGTAAAAACCCCAAAAGCCCCATGTGAGCAAAGCAGAAAGCTGTTTTGAGAGGCAAAAACAGGCCTTCTCAAAGGCTCTGGTGTGAGGTTTTGACGTAGAAAATGCTTATCAAATGTAAATATCTGGAGGGTAATCAATTCCCACCTAAGCTGTTCCTTTTTGCCCAGTTCATCTACCCCCTGCCTTCCCTTTAGTCCCAAATTGCCACCGAGATGGGCACTAGTAGACAACCTTGATCTCTGAGAGCTCTTTGAAGGAGGGGCCATGCAGTGTTTGCAACTCTATAAAGTACTTTGAGCTTCCTCAGGAAAGACCGAAAAATATGTTCCCTTATCACTTGACCTTAGAAGTTAAGCAAAAATTTAAATGGCTTGAGAAAATTTAACAGGTAAATCTGGTCAAAGGGATTTGATCTTGTATTGTTGCATAAACCAAACCTGAATAGTTATATCAATGAAATAACTCTTACTGGGCCTGGGAAACCACACTGGTTCATGAAAAAAAATCCAATCCTTTTTAACAGTGATCATCACTACTCCTAGGTCAGAATCACTATTTATATATAAAAAATACTCTCCATGAATATTTTCAAAAATAAAGTTAACAGCTTTATTTATAGTTTAGTTTTGCTATCAACATCTGCCTTTCTGTATTTTAAATACAAGAATGTTCTGAAAACATTTTAACATCTCCTCAAGTCCTTGCTATCACTTTCCTAAACCATGACTATTTGATTTTAATTCAGTCTCTTCCCTGAGACTTTGAGAAGGGAAAGAGTTTACCTGTGGTTTCATGTATGTAATGGAAATTATGCTTTTCCTTAAAGTGAGCATATTGTTCTAAGGTTCATATATTCCTCGAGAAAGGCAAGGAGGGAGATGAAGATACGAAGCAACATTCAGAGAGCTGGAAAGAACCTGTAGTGCCCTTCTGTAGTGCCCTTCTGTAGTGCCTAAAGAAACTTCCAAGCATCACACATTCTATATACAATTTCCTTTCATTCTCGCTACAACTCCATGAAACAAATCTTGTATTATGTCTTATTTCAAATGTGGCAACAAGCTTGGAGAGTTAAATACGATAACAAGAGGACTTGAACACACAAATTCCTGGCTCCAAGTCCCGGTATTTCTACCACTTGGCTTCTGTAGTTTCCTTTTTTTGTATTTTTTGCTTGCACTTTGATATTTTCAAGGGGATACAAGGTTAAGAGGTCATATACCTTCCTTCTGGTGCTGCCTAGCTTATCTTTATGTATTAACCATTAACTTTCTCTGGCAACGCAGGAACCAGCCTTGACACTTCCCCATTTTTTCACGGCTGCTAAAAACTGATAATAGGCTTGAGCTACCCACAGCACAAAAAAACTTGCTTTTTTTTTAACTTCAAAGTTACATGTATTTTAAATTCAAGCTCTGTGATCTTAGAGAATGTCTCTCATGACTCCCAAGATCGAAAACTGAAGTTGATCTAATACTTATGCCTGCCTAAACAAATCATGAAATATAAAACACAGAGCATTGTGTTTCGCCCATTCCACCATCCCAGAAGAGCAGCATAATGGCATCTAAGGAAGTGTTCGGAAGGGCCCTGCTGCAGTCATGCTAAGATCTGCTGTCCACAGCCGCAGACTGGCTCCCTGGAAAACTGGAAGCATTGCTGGACACTGCTTCACAAACCTTAGCACTTCACTGGGAATAGTCCAAGAGGCCACAGCGAGTGTTATAACACATTTAAGTCTCTCCTAAGATTAACATAGAAGACTTGTAAATACAAGACCTGCAAGGTGTGTGCACTAGTATTAGCTAGTGTTTTTCTTCCAATTTTTACCTCTCAGTAGCCATGTGAAATTTCTGCCTTTAAGGTAAGTTTCTAGGCCTCAAAATGCATAATGTGTGCTTGAGCCTCTTGAAAAATTCAAAATGTTAGCTAAGCACTCTTGATAAGCTAGTCAAGTTGGTTGAAAAAACTCTAATATATGTACCTTCCATAAATACTCTGAGTATTTATGAACTTTTTGTTGAGACTTACCTTGGTATTGAATTAGAAAGAAAAAGCTTGGAAGTAAATCTTGTTGGTAGCTTCTTCCCAAACAAAGCTGAATACTTACAAAGGTGATTTATCTACCACTTTGAATATAAAAGTTTTAAATAAATTTAAGACATATAACAACAGTGGAACCCTTCATCATTCTATGTACAACATGGATAGAATGTCAGTTGGTTCCATCTCGGGTAAGTCCACTTTCTCATAATAATGTTATTATTTTCACCAAGTGGCAAGCTTCGTACAAGCTGGCACTGTGCCAGCTTACACATACTGGGGTGGGGGTGGTGTGAAAGGGATGGGATAGAAGTGCCACAGGATAACTACACAGTGTAACAGAAAATCATTAATAAACTAGTACCGGTTACCCACACAGTGCTGTTTGTGCGCTTATCACAATGGAATCGCTGAAGTTTCAGAGCAAGGAGGAGATTCGAAATACTTAGGACAGGGCCACTGTTACAAAAAGAAATAGTGCAAACAGGAAAACTGATGCAACCGTAGCAACACTGCGGCCTCCACTGGCCCAACGGCAGGGCGGTAGGAGGCTGTGCACTCGCCCCGCCTTCCCCAGCGCCCAGCTCCGGGCAGCGCTCCCAAGTGTGGCAACCCAGCGCCGCGCCCCGGAATGGCCTATTCTCGGCCCTTCTCCTCCGGAAAGAAAAGAAACTCCAGGAAAGGCACAGACTGAATGCAGGGCGTCAACTCAGGCCCATTCCCACCAAAGTAGAACACAGCCCCCTCATTCCCCCACCTCCGCCCCGACCCCTCCGGGGGGAGAGAGGGAAGTCCTTGAGCACTATCCCACCTTCTTGGCCACCACTTTCCTCTCTGCTCTCGCCAAAGAAGCCCCTTCCTCCATGCTGCCCTGCTGCGCCCCCAGCATGTACGCAGCCCCCCAACTTTGCAGTCCGTCCATCGTGCCCTACAGCCAGAAAGAAAACAGCTTTAAGGAAAGAGAGAGGGTGAGAGATGGGGCCAGGAAGGGTGCGGGACAGCCACGGGAGAACCGCCTCAGTGCCCCCAATTGCTGAAGCCAATCTCCTGCTTGTATCTGTTAGTGAGGATGTTGGCTTTGCGCGTGAGTTTGGAAAGCACAGTGTGCAGCCCTCGCAGGTGGTAGTGGAACTGCTGTTCCAGGTCCTCCTCGCCGGCGTCCGCGCCCTCCAGGTTGCTCAGGTCCACCAGGATGTCCTTGGACTTCCAGGCGTTCCCCTCCTCGCTCCCCGCCGCCGGCGGCTGGTGCAGGACCCCCCACTCGATGTCGTTGCGGATGGACTTGAGCAGCACGTAGTGGCTGTACATGTCCCGGGAGGGAGCGAAAAAGCTGCCATTGGCGCTGCCCGGGCTAGGGGCCGGGGGCGTGCGCTCCTCCATGCAGCCGCCACTGCCGCCTACCTCCACGCCGACGTCGTTGTCCAGCTCGGGCTCGGCCAGTGGCACGTCGCGCAGCAGACTGGGCACCATCACCGTCTGGTCCATGTTGTTCACGGCGCCGATGAAGCGATTCATGGCATTAAAGAGCGAGTGCTTCTGGTTGTAGGTGTCGCAAATTTGCATCATGGTGGCCGCGTGGGCGCCGAAGCACAGGGACGCAGGGGCACGGGATGGCCGGCTAGGGCGAGGGGCTGCCCGCCTTCACGCGCTCTGTGAGGCCCGCGCCGGGAGCCTGGCTACTGCTGGTGCGGCGGGATTCCCGGCTCCTCCTCCGCCCTCTCCAACTCGCGTCTTGATCGCTGCCCGGCCCTGCGGGATGCGCGACTTCTGGCTTTGGCGTCCGGAAGCTCGCGATATCAGCTCCTGGTCCCTGGGTCGAGCCCTTGCCTGCTTGGAAGACAGGGATGAAAGAGAAGATTATTCACCCAGCTAGGTGCCCGGTACCCACGCCTGCGCTCATCTCCCCTCCCCCCCACCCCCCGGGTTACTGCTTCTCTGGGACGGCGCCCGGGTGGCTCCCAGCAATCAGGCGGACCCACTTCCTAGCGCGCCCAGTGCCTCCGAAAGAAAGAAAGTGGTCTCCCCACTCCCGTCTCCCTCCGCAAAGCCGGAGTCCAAGCACCCCCGAAGACCCGGCAGAAATGGGGAGGGGGCACGCACTTCCTCTGGCGCCTCGAGATCCCCTGCTGCTGGGTAGCTCAGTGTTCCCGGTCCCGGCGGCTGCTGCCTGCGGCTGCTGCGGCGGTCAGTGGCCGAACTGTGTCTGCGGGCGGTGGTGGTGGCGTGGGCCCCCTACCCATCCCAGGTGCTCAATTTATAGAGCCCCGGAAAGGTGTCGCCGACGCTCAGGGCCACCCCCTGTGTCTCCTCCTCCCGCCTCCCCGGCAGCGCCGAGATAAAAGGCCCAAGCTGAGGATGACCGGGAGTAACACTCTCTGGGCCCTTTCTACAGCGGGGGCGGGGCGTGCTGGGCCAGCCCCGCCTCTCGCCTGATACCCGGGCGGAGGGAGGGCGCCGTGGCAGGGCAGGGCAGAGGAGAGATGGAGCAGCCAGCCGCACCCGCCAGTGCCGAGTGCAGAGAAAGCCAGTTTGGGGGGGAGGGTCAGGCTCTGTGTGGTTAAAGGAGGCGCCAGCGTCCCCTCCGGCCAGTGGGCGGGCTGGAATGCGGGGGATGGGTGGGTCTTGCTCCTATTCCGGGGGTGAGAAGACTGAATTGCTGGTGCCCTGGTCGTAAAGTGAGGCCCCTCAACCCCGCATCTATGCTGGCAGTGGCCCGGAAACTACCAATCCGGTTTATTAATAGCCGTCGGGGAAAAGGGACCCGCAGTAGCAGCAACTCCGTCCGGAGACTCTTACGTAAGAAGGGTGATGGGACACGCTGGCTGCACGTGGACGCTTGGTGCTCCCGCCACGGCCCTGGCCTTGGTCTACTGCGGGGGCAGGGAGAGCAGCCTCAGAGGCTTTTGCTTCCCTCCTGGCTGGGTCTTTCCCAATATTTCCAGTAACATCCGTTGCCAAGGGATGAAAAGCGACCCATCGTTGTATCTGCGACCCATCGTTGTATCTGCATAGTCTTCCAGGAGATCAGATGTGGCGATGGGAAGTAGCCAAATTCCTGACTTTTGCCCAAATCCCGCTACTCAGATGATCCATGGCCTTTTGGCTGCCAAAGGGCCAGGAGAGAGTGACAGTAGGTAGGGTCCGTGCCTGGTGTCTTTCATCATTTAACAGAAAAGTGGGGGAGGTATCCAGTATTTTTTTTTAGGAAGGGAGTTTGAAATGTTCCTTTCCAAAAATAGTTCTTAGAACGCAAGGTCATTCAATAGGGCCTAAAACTATGTACCAAATTGCTGGATTTAACTTTTCACTCTTGCACCTTAAATTTCAGTTTGAGACTCAACCACAGCTCGTTTTCAGTTTTGTTTTTTCCCATCTCAATTCCCACACCATGTCCTTCATCTAACAGTGTTCTCCAACAGTCCTACAGATAATCCAAGAAGACTCAAGTTCCTAATTTTTAATGTCTTTTCTCTAAAACATTTTAGGGGTGCTTTTAGTACTGTTTTTTCACAGGACAAAAGTGCCAAAGGGGAGAAGCACATAATAAGTTTATTTTTTCCCCTCTCTTTCACTTTAATAATCTATATTTAATTTTTTCCCACGGCAAACCATCTTCTTAATTGTCTTTTGAATGAAAATCTGACTTGGTGCTACAAGGGTGGGACAGAGGAGACACAGCCCAGCCCGGGGAGCCCCCCTCCCAGGGCTTATTAGTTCTGCCAGACCATAGCCCTTGTTTTTTTATCTGTAAAACTGGAATCATGTTACTGGCTCAACCTATCAGGGTCTTTGGGAGAATCAGTGGAAAGTAAAATGTAGACCAAAAAATCATTATATAAATTTCAAGCATTAAAATAATCTCATCCTCTGTTTACACATGTGGAAACTTACAAACTCTTCCAGCCCCAATTTCCTCCTCAATAAAATGGAGCTTCTCCCATGGGCTCTGCCAAATTTTGGTTAATGGTGAATAAGATAATAGATATAAAAATTATTATGTAAACTGTAAAGTATAAAGGTGAAATTGTACTTAGTATAGGATCTTTTCACAGTCTAAAAGGTTTTTACATGAAGAGTCAGAAACCTTAAACACGTGAAAATGGTTCATGATGATTCACAGACCCTTCCCCACCGCCCCCAATGCTTAGGCAACTGGCGAGTACAAACTACTCCAACTTGAATTTAAGCCCTTATGCACAATGACAGACAAAAAACATTGCAACAAGAAATCTCAAAAAAAAAAAGGCAGACATCCAGTTTTCAATAACTGATTATCTATAAATTAAAACGCATTTTGTTCCCTATGACAGACCAGCTTGATATTTTAAGTACATATGCCTCTGGATGAAAATTTAGTATTCAGATTTGAGTTACTAAATGCTGAGATCCTGCCTCTTTTCTTCCCAGTTTCAGCAAAGTGTGATAATAACTCGCAAAAAAACAGAAATTCAAGTGATCTAGCAAAGGAATCCCAGCAAAACCCCTCCCAGCTTGAGAGAAAGCCTCTAATGCCTTCTTTTCGGTCTCCACTCCCCACTCTGAGCTGTTTCCTTCCTTCTTCTGGGGTTGAGGTCACACTCCATCCCCCTAGTTTCTTGACTCCTTTCCTTTCACATTTCTTAAACACTGTAAGAGAAAGATGGCTCTTGCACCTGCCTGCAAAACTTCCCAAACCGGGCCTTCTCGGTTCCCCCAGGGCCAGAACAAGAACTCACGCCCACCCGGGTAACTCCGGAACAGAAAGGTCGGGATCCAGAGCTCCCGGCCCTTGGAATCACCCCACCACCGCCCCTCCGGCTTCAGCCAATCAGGTGCTGTCAGGGAGTATTATGCAAATAATCCTTCGTGCCCTAGCCAGTCAGGAGACACGGCCCCCTCCCTCCAGCATCCTCTTTCACCCCAGCAGCGCCGAACTGGCGGCGGCGTCCCTGGCAACCGGAGCGCCGCCAATATTCCCCTGCACAGAGGCTGAAAAAATACATTAAAATGGTTCCTTGTGGTCACGTGGGAGGAGAGCGGGTGGGCCTGGCCAGGCTGGAGGCGAACAGCCTCTCTGTTGCCTCAGGCACTTTACCAATTGCAATCTGGAACAGGCTGGAGATCCTGAACAACCTGCCCAGGCCTTATTTTGCCTCTGAAAAACAGAAGTCATCTAGTGAGCAAACAACTTTTAAGTACTTTTTGCAGGCTAGCAGGCTCAAGGCCTCTGGCCTCTGCTTCCTCCCAAATACGCTAAATTCTCTAAAAGCTTCGTCTGGAATCTTGGCGCCCACCCGACTTCTTGATCCACAGCTCCAACTCTGGAACTCAATTCAGATTCTTAATTCCCACGTTTACCTTGTTCAGCAACCAGAAAGTCACATTTTGCTGGTCTGTCTCCCAATAAGTGTTCACAAATGCCCCCTTCTGTGTCCTTTGGATAGTTTGGGGGAAGATGGCATTTCAAGTAATCAGAAATGTATAAACAAATGCAGTAAACTGGTCAACAACTGTAAACTGTCAAAGAAGACAGATTGGAGAAAAAAGAGATTTGGCCTAGAGCTGATGTGAAGGTGGTATCCTTGTAAAGCTAGAAACCAGCTCAACTCAAGAAAGTGGAGACTCTAGGTTACTATGAGGCAGAAAGTAGAAGGAACCACTTTATGCTAAGTGTCCTAGAAAGATGATAATCAGACTGTCTTGTTTAAGGCCATGTAGTCCAACCATTCACTTGTGCTGAAATTGCTCACAACATCCCCACCAAGTGGTCACCCTGGCCCACATTCTTGTAATTTCCATCTTCTAGGTTAGCTCTCCTGTCTTGGAGCAGCCCTCCAGGAAGCCATGGAGGACTGTCAGGTATTTGAAGGTAGATAAGGTCTCCAATTCCAGTACTCTTGCCTGGAGGATCCCATGGACGGAGGAGCCTAGTAGGCTGCGGTCCATGGGGTCGCTAAGAGTCGGACATGACTGAGCGACTTCCCCTTCACTTTTCACTTTCATGCACTGGAGAAGGAAATGGCAACCCACTCCAGTATTCTTGCCTGGAGAATCCCGGGGATGGGAGAGCCTGGTGGGCTGCCGTCTGTGGGGTCGCACAGAGCCAGACATGACTGAAGCGACTTAGCAGCAGTAGCAGCAGCAGGGTCTCCAATTCACTATTCTTCAAGCCAGCTGTTCCAAGTTCCTGCAGCAGTTCTTCATGGTCTCTGGAGTTGCTCGTCCATCCTGGCCACTGTCTTTGGAAGTAGCTTCACTTTGCTTGTAAGTGTGGCACCTGGAATTAATTCAAGCACTATCTTTTTTAGGACTAAATGGAGTGGCATGGCCACCCATTTAACTTTAAAGGGTAGCTTTTCTAGATCATATTTATTGCCCACAAGTGCTTGGACCTTAGACATGTTAACACATTTAAACATCACAACAACTCTGAGAAGAAAGTAAGGATCACAGAATTTGAGTGGCCAAAGTAGCAGAACTGGAATTTGACCTAGTTTACTGGTGCCAGAACCAATGTTTCTTCCACTACCCAACAAACATCTATTTGTTTACAATTCCACCTACCATTTAAATGGACTTCTTTTAGCTGCTACAACCACATGTAGCTGATTAACAAAATTCTGTGTATCCCATTTTTTTTTATCAGAGTATAGTTGATTTAAAATGTGTTAGTTTCAGGTGTACAGGAAAGTGATTCAGTTCTTTTTCAGATTCTTTTCCCTTCTAGGTTATTACAAAATACTGAATATAGTTCCCTGCTCTCTACAGTATGTCCTCATTGATTATCTGTTTTATATACAGTAGTGTGTATCTGTTAATCACAAATTCCTAATTTAACCCTCCTCCCTCCTTTCCCTTTTGTTTTCTATGTCTGTGGGTCTATTTCCGTTTTGTTAATAAGTTCATTTGTATCATTTGTTTTTTAGATTCCACATATAAGTGATATCATAAGATATTTGTCTTTCTCTGGCTAACTTTACTTAGTATAATAATCTCTGGGTCCATCCATGTTGCTGCAAATGGCATTATTTCATTCTTTTTTATGGCTTTTACATATATATACTGCATCTTCTTTATCCATCTGTTGATGGAAGTTTAGGTTTTTTCCATGTCTTAGCTATTTAAGTAGTGCTGCAATGAATATTGGGGTGCATGTATCTTTTCAAATTATGGTTTTCTCCAGATATATGCCCAGGAAGGGTATTGCTAGATAATATGGTAGCTCTATTTTTAGTTTTTTTGAGAAACCTCCATACTGTACTTAATAGTGGCTGTACCAGTTTACATTCCCACTAACAGTGTAGGAGGGTTCCTTTCTTCCCACAATCTCCAGAATTTATTATTTGTAGACTTTTTGATGATGGCCATTCTGATCAGTGTGAGGTGATACCTCACTGTAGTTTTGATTTCTCTAATAATTAGTGATATTGAGCATCTTTTCATATGCCTATTAGCCATCTATATGTCTCCTTTGGAGAAATGTCTATTTGGATCCTCTACCCATTTTTTGATGTTGAGCTATATGAGCCATTTATGTATTTTGGAAATTAATCCCCTGTCGGTTTCATCATTTACAAATGTTATCTGTCATTCTATAGGTTGTCTATTCATTTTATGATTTCCTTTGCTGTGCAAAAGCTTTTAAGTTTAATTAGGTCCCATTGTTTTTATTTCCATTACTCTAGGATACAGATCCAAAAAGATCTTACTGCAATCTTTTTCAAAGAGTGTTCTGCCTATGTTTTCCTCTAGGAGTTTTGTAATATCTGGTCTTACATTAGGTCTTTAATCCGTTTTGAGTTTATTTTTGTATGTGGTGTTAGAGAATGTTCTAATGTGTTTGGATCTTACACATATGTTTGATAACTATATATTGATCCAAGTTATTGATAATTTACAGGGAACACTGGCTGGGCAAAGGGCAAAGTACTTTGGAACACTTGGAAAGCTTCTTCAGCTTGATATCAACCCATTAATTAGCATCTTTAAATAATTAATTAATTAGCACGTTTTGGCATATGTTGTTTCAGCCAGCTATGAATCATGTTAATTGTACAATCATCTAGCCTTTAGTTTTCTTCTTGACCACAGAATATTATGAGAGGCCCTGCTAAGTGCCTTGCTAGAATTCCAAGTTAATGGCCAGTTTTTCTTTTATGGAATTGGGAAGTTGGGTATTTTTGTCATCTGCCATGGAGGAACCACTGTCACATGATACAAAAATGCAGAAATGGCATCATAATATTCTGAGTTAAATTTGTAAGTGGGCGGTATTAATCTCAGTGTAATTGTCATCATAGGAAACACCCTCATGAAGATTTAGTTGGGAAAAGATAAGAATATGCTAAAACCTGGGAACGTGCCAGTAGTGAGTCTGTGGGCCTCCAACCTTGAGCTTTCAGGTTCTGGCATGTCCAAATATATTGTGGTTAGCACTTTGTCCCAATCTTATTTTTAAGAAGCCTTTTTAGACTTGAATCCAGGAGGAGTAGAGCAAAGGAAAAACTGAGACTACTAAAGACTACCTTTTATTGCTCTTAGTATTTCTGCATCTTTGGGAACTACATCATATTAGGTCCAAGAGAGTATTTAGGCTAGTCTCATAATTATGAGCCGGAAGAAAAGAATAGTATGGCAAACTAAAACAAACAAACAAAAAAAGATAGTATGCAGAAGATATAAGTCTGGAAGTAAGTACAACACATAGATCCTTCCAGCTCTAGAAGACCTTAGTAAGAATACAAGAAACAGTAAACCATTAGGAAGATTTTAAAAAGAAAATGGCAGAGCAAAGGAACAAAATTTAAACACCTCCCCTCAAAGGCAAACAAACTAGTAGAAAGTTAATAAATAAACTATAAACAAAGTAGTCATGACAAAAAGTTAAATTACTGGCATAGAGAGAGGGTTTAGATAATCACAGAGAATTAATAAAGAAAACAGAGAGGAAATGTTGGATATAGAAACAAAAACAACATGATATAAACCTAATTGACATCACTGAGGTAGAGATTTCAACAATCGAAATTAGAAAAAAAAATATGGACATGATATATAAAACTTTCTAAACGTGTTCCTCTGCAGATTTAATAAGCACACTGTATACCAGGTAAAATTATTCAGAAAGCTGACATTGAAAAACAAGCTAGATATATTTTTCAACTTCAAGGAAGAAGAAAAAAAGTCTTCAAGATCCAAGCAGGAATAGAAATCGTCAAAAAGATGGTGGTTACAGGAGAGGATAGAATCAAACCAGCTTTAGAGAAACATTCAGTGACAGGAGACAATGGAACTATAAGTAAGAAATGTAACTCAAGAATATAATATTACTCAAGTGAAAACAATACTCAGACATTCTCAAATGTGAACTCAGAGCTTTTCTTGAAAAAGAATACTCAGTGATAAAATTCTGCCAACAAAAAAAGGAATCAAAATAAATAACTCAGGAATGAAAAACTCTGACGAAGAGATTCATGGTGAAGTTGAATCCACTGAAATATAGAAATAAGATTAACCGGTGAGGGTACTATGATTTCAGAAAGGAATAAATATTTTAAACACTGACAGTGCTAGCAACAAAATTGGTAGATGAGGGGATAAAGAGTGGCAGAGCTAATCAGCTTTCATCATAGCAGGTCTATCAATGAATCTAAAACCAAATTGTGCCATTTAAAAAATGAAGACACCAACATCTTAGTAATTTTCAAGATATTTTTTCTTGACTTATAGGAATCTTTTTGCTGTTGCTTAATCTCTAAGTTGTGTCTGACTCTTTTGTGACCCCATGGACTGTAGCCCCGCAGGTTCCTCTGTCCATGAGATTTTTCCCATGCAAAAATACTGGAGTGGGTTGCCATTTCCTTCTCCAGGGGACCCTCCCCACCCAGGCATCAAACCCGCATCTCTTGCATTTGGTAGATAGATTCTTTACCATTGAACCACCTGGGACGCCTATAGGAATCTTTTAGGAACCAATATATTCTGCAGCAAGAATCTCTTCTAAAGTTCAGTATTTCAGTGTCATCTCACTACTCAAAATTCAAGTAAAATTAATTTTCACATTTCATTTAAAGTAGCATGCACAATAATGTTCTATTGCTTTATCTGAGTGCTAGCTGCTAGTAATAGAGGTGTGTTCAATCTGCAGAAATTTATTAAACTGACACATTTGAACATTTTTCTTCATATATGTTATACTTGAATATATTTTTTGAAATTCTATTAATATAAAAATCTCTAAGAGTGAGAGTGTGTGTTTGAGAGAGACAATAGTCTGATACAGTGATCTGGTTTGGCATTAAATGTTCTCAGTATTGTTTTGGTAAAAAACATTTGTGAACCCAAATATTAAGTGGAAATAAAAAAGCAGTAAGCCCTCTGAACTTTGGGGAAAAACTACTATTCTTGCTGTCTGCTCCTGTCAACTTGCAATTTAAGAAATCCAATGTTGTGAGCTTCCAAGCCTTGGTCTTAGAGAGATGATATTCTCTGAGGCAATTCCATTAAAACAGTATTTTTCTATAAACCCCCTAAATACGGTTTCTAAAACTACATTTGTACAGCACATTTATGAATAGGTATCTGCCTCTGTTACACTATTCTATTGTTCATCTGTTAAGATGATTCAAAATATCTGGAAACCTGATATCTACTATTCTGTTTGTGGAGTCTGTACTTTTTTAACCCTAAAAAGAGAAAAGTTCGTGTTAGTGGAGTTCTAAGAGTCTCCTACCCACTCATCTACATCCTGAACCTGGCCAGAAGAATATATTATTTATCTATAGCATATACAGTCATCACTCGGTATCTGTGGGGTCTGCTTCCAAGAGCCTCTGCATATACCAAAATCCTTGGATGCCCGAGTCCCATAGTGGACCCTCAGTATCTGAGGTTTTGTACCTTCAGATTCAACCAACAGCACATTGTGTAGTGCTATAGTATTTACTATTGAAAACAATCCACATAAAAGTGGACCCTGGCAGTTCAAACACACATTGTTAAAGGGTAAAGTGTATACTGTTTACCATGCTACTGTGTAAAGATTATCCTGGCCACTTTGGCCTGCAGAGATTGGGCTCTAGATCAACCTTGGTCCTGGGTAGTCCAAAATTCAACTGGGACACATAATCAATTTCCTTTTTTTCCTAAATGGTTTCACAATTAGTAGAAATTTGGAAATTAATTCTTGTGTACACACCATTAATAAGCGACTTTGTCATAATTATCATTGTTATAATTGTCATTTTGTTCCTGGAAGAATATTAGACAGGGAAACATTTTCCATCTTTAAGACACAGACTGTCTTGTGTAATTTCATTTTGTACCAAGTGGGTGATTTCCTTGGCTGGAAGTAGAAAGTGTTTGTTTGTGGCGTAGAGTTCAGTCAGCAACATTTACAAAAAATGTTTATTTTGGGCTACATGGTGTCTTTAGAAATGATTTATTTGGTTTCTGTTGGAGGGGGTCAAATATCATTCCAATCCTGATTTAAACTATAAGTGGAAATCCTGAGGTAATTCACATAGTAATTAGATTTTGGGTTTTAGAAAGAACAACCTTCATTTACTTAACAAAATGTCTGTAAGAGAAAAAATTGAACAGAGTTGCTATGTGTGAAAACTTATATCTCTCAATTAGCCTCCTTCACTAGCAGATTAACTAAATCATTGCAATCATTGCGCTTTGGATTCAGAATCCAGAATATTCCAAATTGAAGATTCTTCAGAATCTATGAAATATTAAATTAAGAAATTCTAGTGTGAGGTTAGGTTTGTTCATTCCCTTCTATTTTTTTTTCATTTAATTTGACTCCACATTCAGTTTTGTTAGATTCAGATTGAAGCAAACTGATGTCCCTAAGAATGGCCAGTTCAGCTGCTTCTATAAATGTCATTCTTTACCTATTCTAGGGACTAGACCTTCTGTATATTCAACCAGTTGATTCAAGTACTTCACATTTCTTTGTGCCATTTGTGTAATTCCTCCAAGGCTAGAAAATAGAGTGCTTGGGTTATTACTACCTAATGTTATATTTACTCAAATTCTACTTTTTATTGATTCAAGCATAAGATATTAATTTGCCCTTCTTCTAGAACAAAACCCTTGACCTGCCTTCCAGAGTCTTGTCTCCCCTCCCTTCCCTTCCCCTCCCCTTTCCCCTCCCCTTGCTTCCCCTCGTCCTCCCCCTCCTGCTCCTCCTCCTCCCTCCTCTTCTCTCTCTCCTCACCAAAGGGACAGAAATTAAAATGGGAGGAATGCTTAACAGGAGTATGATATACTCCCAAGTCTTGCACTATTTTGGAATCCTGTAACCCATTCAACAAAACGAGATGTGCATGCAGGTCAAGTTCACCCACAAGATACTATATAAGATGGTGTAATAAATTAACCAAACAAAAAATTAAACCCACCACACATTGCAAAGGGATTAATTCCAAAATTATGACTGCATTCTTATTAAGGCCATAGAAATGTCCATGTAAATGTGTGATATAATACCCAAATTAGGTAGAAACAAGTTTTCCTAACAGACATTGTATTTACTTGAGGGGGTGGGGGTGTCAGATCTCATAGTGTAATGAAAAGAGCAAAGCTTCTGGAGTCAGACCCGTCCCTATCTCCCACCCCACAACCCCCAGTGTAAATCGCTTCTTTGCCACTTCCTAGCTTGTGGGCTCACAGAAGACACATACCCTCCCTAAGTCTCAGTTTCCTCACCAAGAGTTAATGAACAGATTAAAGGTGAAGTATGCACCTTATAGAATATTAAGCATATGGTAGGTAGTAAATATGTCACCTGGCTATGATATATATATATATATATTTTTTTTTACAGTATATTGTATTAGTCTATATCATGAGGCTGTATATGAGGACTGTGAATGATAGTAAATACCTGTATTTTCTTGTAGCTCATCTATCTTTCGTAATGTGAAGCATTTGGGGAAGTCTTGGACCTCTTTCACTTGCAAATTTGGGGATTACATGATGCCTTTTTTCTTTTCTCCTCCTTCCTTCTCTCCCCTCTCTCTTTCTTTTCAGCTCTCTCACTATGCTCTCTCAGCACACATTCTTAAAACAATTCACAAATTCCTAATCGTACATAATGTGAATATGTACAACACTCATGATTTAAATCTCTCAAACTTATTTAGCCAAGAAAGGAAACATTTGAAGAAGCAGGAATTTAGAGAGAAGTCATAAATGAAAGAAGGAGAGGAAGTTAGTCATGTGAATAGCTGGGGGGAAAGCAGGTCAGACAGGGGAAACAGCCAGTGCAAAGGTCTTGAGTCAGAGATGTGCTTGAAATAGTCAAGGAATGACAAAGAGGCTGGTGTGGCAGTAGCAGATAGAGTAAAGGGGAGAGTATTAGGCGATGAAATTCAAAAGGCGATGGGGTCAGATCACAGAGGGATTTGTAAGCTATTTTAAAGACTCACTCTTACTGGAGGAAGAAGTGTCATTGGAGTGTTTGGAGCAAAAGCATGACATGATTTGATTTACATATAAAAAGAACCCTCTGTTATTCTCCGGGTTGAGAATAATCTCCAGAGGAGCAAGAGTGGAAGCTAGATGAGCAGTCAGAAGACCATTGAAATCATCCAGGAGAGAGATGAAAGTGGCTTAGACAAAGATGGCAGTGGTGATAAGTGGTTGTGTTCTAGGTACATTTAAAAAGTTGAGCCGGTAAAATCTGCTGATGGATTGCATTTAGGTGTCAGAAAAAAAGAAGATAATCAAGGAAGACAAGTTTTTGATCTAGGCAACCAAAAAGAGCTAACACTGAAATGGGAAAGACTGCTGGCAGAGCATGTTTGAGTGAGAAGATCAAGAATCCAATTTGAAACATGTTAATTTCAAGATACCTATTATACATCAAGCAGGGACTCGGTATAGGTGGTCACATATAAGTGTTGAATCATAGTTAAGTGCTGTCCCAGGTTTTTATTTTCGTAAGAGTGCAGTGGATCCAAAAGGTTTTGATGATAAAAAATCCACCACCAACAGTAAACATCCCTGACCCCCTCACCAGCCACACTATCTCTTTTGTCCCCTGCACAAGCTGCCTTCCCCAGAGTTGTCTAAGTATCTCTGTCACCCTGTATTCACCCCTCAACCCACTCCACTCTGGCTTCTAGTGCCTTCACTCTACAGATATTTGTTTTCTCTGATGCTACTAGTCACTGTCCATAGTGCAGATCAAGTTTTCAGTTCTCCTGCTACTTGATGTTGTCAATACTTGACACTGCCGACCAACCACATCCTAGTTGGGATGTGCTTTTTCCTCACCTTCCAAGATTTTCTCCTTTCTCTCTTGCTTAGCCTCCATTGCTAGTTTATCCTTCTCTTCCCAGTCTTTAAATGTTGGAGTTCATCAAGATTCCCTCTTAGACCCTCTTTCCCCCTTGTTCTTTAGCCCTGGGCAGTGTTGTCCATTCATGGTGTCAAATATCATCCATATGTGTTTGACTCAAAAATATGTGTCTCTAGGAACTTCTGGGGCGGTCCAGTGGTTAAGACTTTGCCTTCCAATGGGGGGGGTGCAAGTTTGTTTCCTTGTCAGGGATCTAAGATCCTATATGCCTTGGGGCCCAAAAAAATGAAGCATAAAACAGAAGCAATACTGTAACACATATGAGTGGTAGCTCATA
Source organism: Okapia johnstoni (assembly GCA_024291935.2). Taxonomy (NCBI): domain Eukaryota; kingdom Metazoa; phylum Chordata; class Mammalia; order Artiodactyla; family Giraffidae; genus Okapia; species Okapia johnstoni. Next base: position 30,591,102 of record CM044305.1, on the reverse strand, counting down.
TGCAACACCCTATGAGTGGTAACTGTTTCTTACAGCTCTTTTCTCTGCTTTGCCTCAGTTTTGCCTTTTTGTCCTTTCAACCCTCCACCACCTATGTAATTAAATCCCAATATTAAAACCTCTCTATTAAAATACTTAGGGCAGTTTCTGTTTTCTCAAATGGGCCCTTACTGATACAACAGCTTTGGTTATGAGTCCATTTGGGGTTTTTTCATCTTTTCTTAAGTTGTTTTCAATACTTTTTATCTTCCTAGCGAATTATCCATGTTATCAGCAGAGTTGTGCCAAGTATTTTCCTCTAGTTCTTTCAAAATCCTCTGTTTCTATGATAATAAACCTAATCTCATTCATAGATTTTTTTATTCATTCTCATATTCTTACTTATTTTCTCACTTAGGATATTTTAGGTTTATGGCCCCTTTCTGAAGAAACAACTGCATTTGATTGATTTGTGAATTCTCTCATTTTTTATAATTCACTCTATTTTTTATCTTATGAATGTATTTTTCTGCTTTTATCAGTTGTTTTCCTGTTTTTAAAAACATTAAGTTGGCTATTTAATTCATTTGTTTTCATCTTTCCTATCTAGTAATGAAACTGTTTGAGTGTACGGATTTTTCTTTGATTCCTACTTTACTTCTTTTAATTGTTCTTCTTTAGATAGACTCTGTTTGTGGCTTTGATATCTTCTTTGGCCCAAAAGTTACTTGAGATTTTTTTAAAGGTGAAATTTGCTCAGTCATGTCCGACTCTTTGCAACCCCATGGACTATGCAGTTCATGAAATTCGCCAGGCCAGAATACTGCAGTGGGCAGCCTTTCCCTTCTCCAGGGGATCTTCCCAACCCAGGAATCGAATCCAGGTCTCCAGCATTGCAGGCAGATTCTTTACCAGCTGACCCACAAGGGAAGTCTTAAGTTCTATATAATTAAGTTACTTTAGTTTCTATACTTGTTATTAACTTAAGCTTCATTATTTGGGGTCAACAAATAGAGTCTCCATTAATGTACTTGGGAAGACTTATTGAAGTTTTCTTTGCTTATGCCTTATTCCTTCAATTCTAATATAAACTTTAATTTTACTGCTTTTTTTTATTCTAAGACATTTTAATATTTATGAAATGTGACATCTTACCAACAATCAATGGTATTTTGCAGTTACCTATTGGTAGTGTTTTTACTTTCTCAGTGGGACATAAAATAGTATTAGATTTTACAGTCTGATGACATCTTAAATTTAATGAATATATTTTGTTTAAATCACTCTAAAATTGTAACATGCCTCAAAATCTCTACGAAAAGAAATTTGACAGCTATTAGGTTTTTTCCCTACAGCTATTACTGAATCATTGGTGTATCTTATTGTTGATGAAATCTTACAATGAAAGACAAAGTGTTATAGTTCTACGGATACATGAAAAAAAAAAAAGGAAGTAGTACCTCTTTTCAGGGTACAAAGTTCAATATATATCTATTTAATCAATTATCTTAATTATGTTATTTAAATCCTTAGGAAGACCTTACTTAGATTTTGATGATAATGGTACATGGGGAGTTGGTATACTCAATCTGTTGTACTGCAGAGTAAGTCAAAGTCTCCAATTTTTGGACTTGTTTATTTCTCATTGTAGTTCCTTCAGGATTTAAATGTATACATGTTGAATATACATTATTTGTTGCACAAATAAGTGTTGGTTCATTATTTGAATCGTACCTTTTATCATTAAAAATTGATTCTGTTTGTCATTTTAATGTGTTTTTAAAAATTCAGCCTTACAGGGTATTAATTTGGGGAACCAATTTTTCATTTTGGTTCCATTTGCCTGATGCTTTTGCCCATTGTTTTAATTTAAATCTCGGTATATTGAACTGTTTTTGTAGTAATTAGATTTTACTAGCTTCCCCAGTCCTTGGTTTTTTAATTTCAATTCATCTCTTGGTTGACTTGATTTTGCCATCAGGTGATTTTTTTTCCCAAGAAGAGCTTGTGGGTGCAATATTCTCTGAGTTTTTGTATGTTTTAAAATGCCTTTCTTTTTTTATATCTGGACAACAGACTGACTATAACATTATGGGATCTCACTCCCTGCCCCCAGAACTCTGAGCATTGCTGTGGAGAAGTTTGAAGTCTCCTTGATTTATTCTAGCTTTTTTCATGGATGCCCATTAGATTCGAGGGCTTCCCTGGTGGCTCAAATGGTAAAGAATCTGCCGGCAATGCAGGAGACCCTGCTTTGATCCTGGCGTTGGGAAGATCCCCTGGAGAAGGAAATGGCAGCCCATTCCAGTATTCTTGCCTGGGAAATTCAATGGACAGAGGAGCCTGGTGGGCTACAGTCCATGGGGTTGCAAGAGTCAGACACAACAGAGTGACTAACACACATGTAAGATTCTATGTATTCACTGAGGTTCAGTAACTTTACTTATATATGTCTCACTGTTTACTATTCTATATCACCTTTTCCCTTGATTTTAGTATACACTCAATCCACAGATTCATGTCTTCCTTAATTTCAAGCAAGTTTCCTTTAATTTTATCACTGAATATTTTTTCTCCTCTAGGTTTTCTGTCCTTTTCTTCTGGTGCTTATCAGTATTCTTTTGTCTCCCTTTCATAGCTGTCACTTTTTTTCCCTATTTAGTTTCATGTATTTCCCCTTTTTCAATTCAAATTGGACAGTTTGTTTTCAAGGCATCTCCATATTACTTTCTTCTGATATCAGTAACATCTATTCTACTTTGTGTCTTTCAAATGTGATTGCATTCTGAAGTACTTCATTTAAAGAAAGATTTTTAAAAATCATGGTGAATATGTCAATATTTGATAAAATTGGGTTGGAGGTACATGAGAAATTCAAATCAAAACCACAATGAGGTACCATCTCATGCTGGTCAGAATGGCTGCCATCAAAATGTCCACAAACAATAAATGCCAGAGAGGGTGTGGAGAAAAGGGAACCCTCTTACACTGTTGGTGGGAATGCAAACTAGTACAGCTATGGAGAACAGTGTGGAGATTCCTTAAAAAATTGGAAATAGAACTGCCATACAACCCAGCAATCCCACTGTTGGGCATACACACCAAGGAAACCAGAATTGAAAGAGACACGTGTACCCCAATGTTCATTGCAGCACTGTTTACAATAACTAGGACATGAAAGTAACCTAGATGTCCATCGACAGATGAATGGATAAGATAGTTGTAGTATATATACACAATGGAATATTACTCAGCTATTAAAAAGAACACATTTGAGTCAGTTCTAATGAAGTGGATGAAACTGGAGCCTATTATACAGGGTGAAGTCAGTCAGAAAAAAAAAAAAACACCAATACAGTATATTAACACATATATGTGGAATTTAGAAAGATGGTAATGATGACCCTGTATGCAAGACAGCAAAAGAGACACAGATGTAAAGGACAGACTGTTGGACTCTGTGGGAGAATATGAGGGTGGGATGATTTGAGAGAATAGCATTAAAACATGTATATTACCATATGTGAAATAGATCACCAGTCCAAGTTCGATGCATGAAATAGGGCACTCAAAGCCGGTGCACTGGGACAACCCAGAAGGATGGGATGGGGAAGGAGGTGGGAGGGGTGTTCGGAATATATATGCGTCCACATATACACCTGTGGCTGATTCATGTCGATGTATGGCAAAAACCACAACAATATTGTAAAGTAATTAGCCTCCAATTAAAATTAATTAATTAATTCTAGAAAACAGACTTTTTAAGAGCAGTTTTAGGTTCACAGCAAAATTGAAAGGAAAGTGTAGAGATTTCTCATATATTCCCTGCCTCTACACACACACAGCCTCTTCCACTCTCAGCATCCTTCACCAGAGTGGTACATTTGTTACAATCAATGACCATACATTGACCAAAGTTCATAGTTTACATTACAAATATAGTTGTTATTTCTATAATTGTTTTTGTCATCATTCATATTTCCTGAGTCCTGCCAGTATATTATATTTCTTACTCAGTACCTTATCATCCCTTACTATCTCTTCCTTGAGCCCCTTTCCTTTTCCTCTTTAAAGACATGTAACTTTTTAAAAAAAATTTTTGGAGTATTTTTTATTTACAGTGTTGTACCACCTGAAAAGGTGTACAGCAAAGTCAATCAGTTAGACATATACATATGTCCACTCTCCTTTTAGATTCTTTTCCCATATAGGCCGTTACACACTGTACTATAAGTTACAAGTTATAAGTTACTAGTTACCTGTTTTATATATAGTATTGTGGATATGTCAACCCCAGTCTCCCAATTTGTCCCTCCCCACCATACCCCATGGTTGCAATAAGTTTGTTTTTTGTATCTGTGACTCTACTTCTGTTTTGTTAATAAGTTCATTTTTACTCTTTTTTTAGATTCCACATATAAGCAATATATGATATTTTTCTTTCTCTATCTGACTTGTTTCACTCATTATGACAGTCTCTAGGTCCATCCATGTTGCTGCAAATGGCATTGTTTGTTCTTTTTTATGGCTCAGTAATATTCCATTGTATATATGTACCACATATTCTTTATTTATTCCTCTGTCAATGGACATTTAATCTGCTTCCATATCTTGGCTATTGTAAATAGTGCTTCAATGAAAATTTGGGTGCATGCCTCTTTTTGAATTATGGTTTTCTCTGGGTATGTACCTAGGAGTGGATTGCTGGGTCATATGGTAGTTCTATTTTTAGTTTTTTTATGAACCGCCATACTGTCCTCCATAGTGGTTGTACCAATTTACATTGCCACCAACAGTGTAGGAGGTTTCCTTTTCTCCACACCCTCTCCAGCGTTTATTGTTTGCAGATTTTTTTTGATGATGACCATTCTGACCAATGTGAGCTCCTTGTAGCTAAACATGTAATTTATTTATAATTATACATTTCTTCTTAATTTAAAGCAGCTGTGTTTTTCCAGTTGTGTGTTTTTTACTTCTTTACATCTCTCTTAACTTCCCATTGAACTCATCAATAAATCACTCTGGCTGAAAGTTCAAAATATCTCCAGGATATGATTTTATGCCCCCTTGCAGCTAGGAGAGGTGAGGTCTGGCCAATGACATGAAAGACAAAATTTCTCAGTGGCTCTCAGGTAAAACCTTTTAAAAGAAAACAGACTGTACTGGCATCTGCCTTTCGCCTTTTTCTATTTGCCATTCCTCCCTTCTTACCACTGGAATAGCAGTTTCCTGCCTCAGATGCAGCATCCATTTGTCACCATAAGGAAGATAACCATATATGCCTATAATAAAGCATGACTCTGTAAAAAAGATCGTATGGTCAGTGTTATGATATGTGCAGGTGAGCACCATCTTGACTGATGAACACCATGGATGGAGTATATATTAGTTTCCTGTGGCTGCCACCACAAAGTACCACAGGCTTGGTGGTTTAAAACAGAAATCTATTCTTTTACTGTCTTAGTGGCCAGAAGTCCAAAATCAAGGTGTCAGCAAGGTTGCTTTCTTCTAGACGTTCTGATGGAGAATCTGTTCCAGGCTTCTCTCGTGGTGTCTACCAGCTGCCAGCAATTCTTGGCTTGTATGTGTGTTACTCTGATCTCTGCTTCTTCACATGGCCTTCCTCTCTGTTTTTATGTATTGTCCTTTGCTGTCTCTTATACAGACATCAGTCTTTAGATTTAAGGTCCATCCTAATCCAGGATGACATTATCTACAGATCCTTACCTTAATTATAAAGACCTTTATTCCAAATAAGGCCATATCCTGAGATACAGAGTACATATATATTTGATGAGGGGTACTATCTAACTCACTGTGTGTGTGTGTGTGTGTGTGTGTGTGTGTGTGTGTGTGTATGGGATAATATACGTGTATTTTTTGTTTTAGAGCAGTCCTTTCATTTATGAATTTATTTCTTTACATTTTACTTTTTGCTTAATTCTCCCTTTCTCTCTTCCCACATTAAACTTCATCATACTGGTAATCCATAAATCAGGTTAGCCTATTGTAAATATTTTTATTTTATTCACAGATATCTAATCCTATGCAAACACAATGTATATACACAGATAAATGAACACACACAGTATTGGTCAGCTAATCTGCATAATGAACTACCCCAAAACTCAGTAATTCAATATGGCAGGTACGTAATATTGTAGTTCATAGCTCATGAGATTGGGATTTGGTTCCTCTTGGATAGGTTAGCTCATACATCTCACGATCAGCTAGGGACTCTACTCTAGGTCCGGTTTGTCTGGCTTTTACCTTTGTTAGAGTTGCTATGATTCAAGGATCCCTCATCATCCTCCTGGAATCAGTGAGCTCACCCAGGAATATCCTTCCCATAGAGATAGGAGAAATATAGGCAGGCAAGTTCAGTCATCCAGGCACTTTTTCAATTGTCTGCTTGTGTCACATCAGCGAACATCCCTTTGGCTTATGTCATAATCAGTGGGCAGGGAAATCTGTTTCATCTCTTTTTTTTTTCATTTTGAAGTTTTGGGGTTTTAAAATTTTTTTTAAACTTATGTATTTTTTAATTGAAGGCTAATTACCTTACAGAATTTTGTTGTTTTCTGCCAAACATAAGCATGAATCAGCCACAGGTATACATATGTATTTCATCTCTTGATGGAAGAAATTGTGAAGTTACATGGCAAGGGCATGAATACAGGAAGGAGCACAAAATTGGAACCATGATGCTATCTATCTTATACACAGATATGATAAACAAACATACATGAGTCCTAACTACTGGACTGCCAGAGAAGTCTCTCTGATTCAATTTTTAAATGCTGCATATTATTCCATTTTGTAGATGTACTATAATTATTTAACCATTTCTCTCCTGATGGGTGTTCAATTTGTTTCCTTTTTTCTGGTTGTTCATTTTGAATGATACAGAAAAAATTCTCTTTTGGGTAAAAGGTTATTTGTATTGCTAATTTTAATAGAAATTTCCAGGTTACTTTTTAAAGAAAGCTGCAGTGCTTCAGGTTAATCAACAATTTATGTCTTTCTTCCCTACATTACCCCTAAGAGGTGGGGGCATTGCTCTTTATTAATCTTTACCTCTTTGTTGTATATAAAATGACTACTGCTTCATTTTTCCTTTCTCTAACTGGTTATGAATTTGAGCATCTTTTCATATGATTTCACCATTTGAATTTGCACCTCTGTTACTAGTTTGTTTATATCCTTTCCTCGGCTTTCTATTGAGTTGTTTTTCATTTTTTAGCAATTTATAAGAAGGCTTTGTATATTATAGAAACTATACCTTTGATTGTCTTATGCCATATAGTATTTTTCTGGCTCTTTGTTTATTCACTTAGTTTGTGGTATCCTTTGTCATGCAAAAGTTTTGTTTGAGGTTGCCTTTACTGTTTAAATACTTATTGAACTAAACGGTTCTAGAAACACTGCTGTGCTCACTAAGCCAGTGTATTCATTAGAAGGCTGAGTGGGGGAGGTGGATCATCTCTTGACACTGTGCAGAGCTTCCCCCAAATTCTCAGTGTGTGCAAAAGAGAAGTGAAATAGGGCATTTCAATTATACCTCTACAAAATTGAAAAAGGAGAGAGATAAATGAGAAGTCACAGGCAAAGGACATGTGACTGAAGCCCCAACAAGTGTTATTTAATGGAAGAAAGCCCACTTGGGTTAACTAGATCTGAAGGAGGGGCTCAGCTAGAGCACTGGATTCGTTTCCTGGGGCTGCTATAGCAAAGTACCACAAACGGGATGGTTTCAAGCAACAGGAATTTATTGTCTCACAATTCTAAACATCTGAAATCAAGGTGTTAGCAAGGCTGTTTTTTTCTGGAGGCTCTGAGTGGGAACCTGTCTCTTGCCTCTCTCCTAGCTTCTAGTGGTATCTGGCAATCCTTGGCTTCCCTTAACGTGTAAACACATGACTTCAGTCTCTGCCTCCATTATCGCCTGGCTTTCCTCCCTGTGTGTCTTCACATGGCCTTCTTATAAAAACATCAGTCATTGGATTTAGGGCCCACTATAATGCATTATGATCACATGTTAACATAACCAGTTACATCTGCAAAGACCATATTTCTCAGTAAAGTCCCATTCTGAGGTTCTGGGTGGACATGAATTTTTCAGGGACACCACTCATCCCAGAACAGTCTATCCGCTGCCTGCACCCCCTTCTAAAAATATCACATCAGTCTTGTGTGCAAATACGTATCCAAAAGTCTTGTCACATTTCAGCATTGACTCTAAATCCAAAATCTCATACAAATACTATCAATTTAAAAAGTTCAAAATCTTGGGACTTCCCCAGTAATTTAGTGACACCAAACATTTGGGTAACCACTAGCCAAAATTAAATTAATTAATATAAAACTAATTAAAATTTACTGAAACTTAAGTTCTGGAGAAGGAAATGGCAACCCGCTCCAGTATTCTTGCCTGGAGAATCCCAGGGACGGAGGAGCTTGGTGGGCTGCCGTCTATGGGGTCGCACAGAGTCGGACATGACTGAAGCGACTTACCAGCAGCAGAAACTTAAATTAATTACATATCATTAAAAATTTAGTCCCTCAGTTGCACTGTCACATTTCAAGTCCTCCACAGACACATGTGGCTGGTGGTTACCATACTGAGCAGCTCAGAAATAGGGCATTTCCATCATTGCAGAAAGTCCTATTGGACAGTGCTGCTCTAGAGTATCTGACTTTTTTTGTTTTTGAGGCTGTTTCTTCTGATGTAAATTCTTCCTCCAACTTGTGTTTTATGTTTATTTTCTTCTTTTTTCCTAGTTTTGCAAGTGGGGGAGTAGAGGTGGTACTAATATTGATATAGGCCATGCAGGGTCCTTCCTTCCTTTTGCTTATCTTTATATGGTGGCAGTTCTGAAAAAGACCACTACTTAATAAAAGCGTGATGGAGCTTTAGGCTTCCATCCATGCCAGACTAACTGGAAATGAACTTAACATCCATCATAAAACACTAAAAAACTGGACAATATATAGGAGAACAAGAGTTTGCTGACTTTAGACCACAGGTGGTAGAGATGGATGATCCTTGAGAGGATGGAAACACAGGAGGGGAGCCTCAAATTCACATCTCCTTTCTGACTTAGAGTACTTTTTGGATCATGGTGCAGACCAAGCAGAAGATGCCCATGTTACTGAGTTGAGGAGGTCAGAGTTTAGGGTAGCTGGAGCATATGGAATTTTCTGAGAGAGTACTAAAGAGAGATCAGAGCAGAATAGGACCTAGAATAGCCAATATAGTCTTGGGATTTTAAAAAAAAAGAGTTGTAGTACTCAAACTATTCAAGTTCAAGGATTAATATAAAGCTACCAAATCAAGAGAGAAATCAAGGCATAAAGACAAATAGATTAATAAAACAAAGTGTAATACATAAATAGATATAGCTATCCAGTCAAGTCATTTACGATAAAGTGTACTGTGTACTAAGTTGCTTCAGTCATATCTGACTCTTTGAGACCCTATGGACTGTAGCCCACCAAGCTCCTCTGTCCATGGGATTTTCCAGGCAAGAATACTGGAGTGGGTTGCCATTTCGCCTTCCAGGGAATCTTCCCAACCCAGGGATCAAACACGTGTCTCCTGGGGATCCTGCATTGCAGGCAGATTTTTTACCGCTGAACCACAGGGAAACCCTATGATAAAGAGGCCAAGACAATTCAATGGAAAGAAGGAAAGTATTTTCAAAAAGTTTGCCAGAACAACTATTCATCCAACTAATATTTTTTCTGCCTCTAGATGAAACATAGACCTAAGCAAACAAGCTAAAACTATAAACTTTTGAAATTAAATGTAGGAAACTATCTTTATGAATTTAAAGAAGCAGGGATTTCCAAATCAGGACACAAAAGAAACTAATCGTTAAAAATTGTAAGTTTGGTTTCATTGAAAGTAAAAACTTCTTATCCAAAGTAAGTTAAGAAAATGAAAAGGCAAGCTATGGTCTAGAAGAAAGTATTCATAATGTATATGTCTCACAAGGGATTTATATCCAGAATTCATAAAGAATGCCTTCAATAATAAAATAAGAAGCAGCCCAATTTTAAAATGCATAAAATACTTGAAAAGACACTTTGCAGAAGAAAATATATGAAGACCAATAAGCATATGAAAAGATATTCAACATCATCAGTCATCAGAGAAATGGCAATTAAATCACAATATGATACTTCTTCATACCCACTAAAATGGCTCAAATCTAAAAGTCTGAAAACACTAAATTTTGGTGAGGATGTGGAGTAACTGAAATCCGGCATTACAGCTGGAGTACAAAATAGTACAACCACTTCGAAAAACTGTGTTTCTTGTAATGTGAAATACACACCTGTACTATGACCATTGATTCTACTCTAGTTCATTCAAAGAAATAACTTATGTCCACAAAAAGATTTGTTTAAGACCATTTACAGCTCTTTCTATTCATAATGACCGAAAATTGGAAACCATACAAATGTCTGTTGACAGAAGACTGGATAAATATATGTGGTATATTCACACAATGGAATACCAGTCAGCAATAAAAATTAATGAATTGCTTATACATGGAACAACATGAATGAATCGTAAACACATTATGCTGAGCAAGAGAAGGCAAACACATACAAGTACATACTCAATGATTACGTTGATATGAAGTAGAAGAATAGGCAAAACTAATTGATAGTGATAGAAATCAGAACAGTGATTGATTGTATTGGAGGGAGGGGGAAAGAGGAGTAGAAGTTGACTGCAAGGGGGCACAAGAGTGATTTCTTACATGATGGAAATGTACTATTGTATTCTTGATCAGGATGGTAATTATAGAGGTGTATACATTTGCCAGAACTCATGGAATTGTAAATTTAAGATTTGTGCCTTTTATTGTAGGTAAATTTTACTTCAAACAAACTAAAGGAATAGTATGAGGACAATAAAAGGAAATATGCTGTGGTAGCCTGCAGCTTTAAATCGGGTATGATGGCTTAGAAAGCTGTCCAAATCTCTCTCTCTTCTATAGGATAAGGGGTAGATATTGTTTACTAGAGAGATTGGTTGGTTTAACTTTTCAGCTCATTGAAATTTTTTCTTTCATCAGTTTATGTTTTTCGTCTTGTTTGATTTGGTTTGGTTTGGTTTGACTTTTTTTTGCTATACAACTCTGGCTACCAGCTGCCTTATGGCAAGCTGTTATTACTCCTGTCTCATCTAGTGAAAATTTATCTGGTCTGGGGAAAACAAAAATGGCATATCCATGGTGGGTTTTTTTTGTTTTTGGCCATGTTGCATGGCATGCTGGATCTTTCCCAACCAGGGATCCAGGGATAGAACCTATGCCCCCTGCAGTGAGAGTGCAGAATCTTAATCATTGACCACCAGGGAAGTCCACGCTGTCTTTTCTTTACCACTGCCTTCCCTGTAATTCTTGAGGATGGAAATAAGTCTACTCAGTGATGGTCTCTAGTCCATCATGGCCCACTCACCCCATCAGCCCATTCTCAACCAACCCATTGCCTGTAGATGCCTCAAAACCCTCTCACTTATGTGTAGAACCCTGCTTGAGATCTGGAGAGTTATTTCTTAGCTCCCCCGACTCCCCTGGCATTGGCCCATAACTTTGCCCAAGGTTCCCTTTACTTGGCAAATATCCTTCACTGTGCTGTATGGGAGCATAGTAATCATGTCTTACTTTCAGCATGGGTGGAGTTTTCTTTTGTTTTCCTTCATTCAAATCTGCGGGCTTGGAGCAAAAGGGTGTAACAAATATACACTTACTTCACCGTCTTTTGTTGGAAACTCTGAATCTGGTGTGAGCTTTTAGAAATCCAGATTTGGCACTGCCCCTCCCATGGCAAAAGCCTTTGACTGGCCTCCCAGTGCCAAAGGTAGAGTCTCAAAGCCCTGAGATAGCTTACAAGGCTTGACGTGGTCTGCCTTCTACTTAGCTCTCCAGTGTCATCTCACTGCCGGTCCCCCACATCTAGGATATCTCAGTCATTCTTTTTTCCTTTTAAGATAACTTTTACTGTTCTTTTTCAAATGATTAGAGTAACTGCATCCTGTGGTAGTGAATTGGAAATATAGAGAAGTATAAAAAAGAAAAGAAAATCACTTTTAATCATGCTCCCTAAAAGATATCACTGATAACATTTTGTCTTATTTTATTCCAGTGTTATTCCTATGCATAGCATCCAGATATTATTTTTATGTTATATTATATATACATACATAATATAAAATTTTAAGGCAATTAGAGTCTTTTAGACTTCTTCTTCCACTCTACACTTTATTATAAGCATGTTCCTGTGCTATCATTTGCCATCATCATTATATTTTAAGTTCTAGTGAATATTAATAAGCATTTACTCTGTACCCGGTACTACTTGGCTAAGCACTTTACATGGATTTTCTCATTTAATCCTTGGAACCATCTGTGAGGTACTAGGATGTTCCCATTTCACAGAGAAGGAAATAAGGGCTGAGAGAAGTTACATAACTTGCTCAGACTCACATAGCTGGTAAGTGTTGGAGCTGAGATCTGAACCCAGGTAAAGAAAATCTCAAAATTCTCCTGAAGTGTCAGTAGAATAGTCTTTTGAACATTGATTAAATATTGAATAGATTGTTGTTGTGTAGTCGCTAAGTTGTATCTGACTCTTTTGCAATCCCACGAACTGTAGCCCACCAGGCCCCTCTGTCCATTGGATTTCCCAGACAAGAATACTGGAATGGGTTGTCATTTCCTTCTCCAGGAATCTTCCCCACCCAGGGATCAAACCCCAGTCTCCTGCATTGGCAGGTGGGTTCTTTACCACTGAGCCACCTGGAAAGCCCATTTATATCTGGGCTGAATTCTTTCAATAACCTGTTAAGCAGCATCCTTGTTTCCAGTCTCTTGGCTATATTTGCCACCAATTTGGTTCCTTCATTAAACTGAGTTTAATGATCTAAAATATATCTCTATTTTCAAAGTCAAAGTAATTTAACAAGCTGTGTTCAGAAAGTTTCACTTCAGTTACTATTTCCTCCACCCTGCTTCCTTCCTCTCCTCTATAGGTAAATATTTTTCTTAGTTTCTCATTTGTCTTTCCAGTGATTTCTTTTTTTGGAAAATACAGCAAAAATGTGTATCTGGACATATGTTTAGTCGTATTTTCTCCCTTTTTAAAATATAAGATAACATGGTAAATACACTGCTTCGTATCTTTATTCCTTAATGACAAATTCTAGAGATGTATTATGTATAGAAATTGTCTTCATTCGTTTTTATGGCGGCTTAATATTCTATTGTGGGGATGAACTGTTCTTTTTCCAACCAGTCTCCATATTGAACATTTGGGTTATTTCAAATCCTTTTACTGACAACAAATTTAATAAAAATACAATTGGTAGTCACGTCACTCCCTGCTCAGAAACCTCTATGGCTTTCCATTGCTTGCAAATGTCAAATGCCCTAGGAGGCTTTCTAAAGTCTATCACAATCTACCTCCCCTAACTTGTTTCTCCCCCATCCACCTTGTAATCCTGTGTGGCAGCCACAGTGGAACCTGCCCACTCCATTCTCCAAATGTACTGCACTGAGCATTGTTCATGCAGTGCCCTCAACTGAAACTACCCTTCCCTACTGCCCCTCCCTCTCCACCTCTCCCCTGCACATTGGTTGGAATTTTTTCTCAATCCCTAGAAGGAAAACATCTCTCTGGGACTCCTTCACTGATTCCTGCCCCCATCGACACCTTCCCCCAAGTGAAATTAATCACTTCACCATGGTCTTTCCAAAGCATTGTGCATGTATTTTTATATTTCACTTTTTATAATTTACATCATGAGTATTTTCTGGTCATTTATGTACAGTTCTTCCCCCACACTCACCCCCTTAGCAGATTATGGAAAAAGCCATTCCTACACAGAGCTTTTACATGGTTAAGTACTCAATACATACTCACTGAATTGTTTTTTATTAAACGTCTGTAAAAATAAAGCACACATAATAACTAGAGCCAACATAGCTTATGGCTTTGAAAAACAAATGAATCTCACTCATCCTTTTACTTGCTTTGTTTTACTCCACTGGGTGGTAGGTGAGGGCCCAAAGCAGTTCCTGAAGAAATAAGGATTCTCGGAACAACTGAAGGTTGTTATTTTTGTTTGTACAGCATATTTATGTAGTTTTAAAATTACCATGCTTTGACACATCAGCCTTCCGCTTAATAGCTTTTTGCCATCTACACTAAATTTCAAATTAAGTTAGTTCGGTTCTGTCTAGAATGACTGCCAAACACTTGTAGAGTTCAAGTGGTTTACTGATAACTGAAAATCAACACTTAAATTTAAGGACATGAGTTACCATTTCCCAGTGAAATTGATACGGCAGATTCAAACCATTTATTGTTGTTCAGTTGCATTGATAAGTTGTGTTCAACTCTTTGTGACCACATGAGCTGCAGCATGCCAGGCTTCCCTGTTCTTCACCATCTCCCGGAATTTGCTCAAACTCATGTCCATTGAGTCGGTGATGTCATCCAACCTTCTCATCTTCTGTCGCACCCTTCTCCTCCTGCCCTCAATCTTTCCCAGCATCGGGGTCTTTTCCAATGAGTCAGATCATTTATGGGGTCTCTTTAAAAGGTATACAGATCTAATCTCTCAGAATCCACTAGAAAATCCTTGGAAATATTTGATTTACTTCTTTGAGTTGTAAGAAAAGAATCCTCAAATTTTATTAAGCATCATAAGGAAGCATTATAATGAGCTCTTTCAAGAGAATTTTATAAAAATTAAGACAATGCTGTATGGAGTTTCTGATTCTAGGCTTTTCAGACTTTTTGAAAGACCTCAAAGATTACATCAGCACTGATGGGATTCTGTCAGGTTCTAATTGACATGAATATTTCTGGTTTGTTAAATGTCAGTTGTGTGTAACCAATTTAGTCCATGTATAGAACATGAAGTCTATACCTTAAAAGACTTATAATCTCATTAGATATATAAAACCTCTCAGTGTGAGAACTGTCAAAGAATGTATGGCCATCTTTAATCCACCTCAGACTTGGTCCAGGATAATGACTATGAAAATAAGCAGATCCCAGGCCTAGCTCAAGCACAAAACCCGGGTTTGTAGAATTGTTCCTGTCACTTAATATATATTTAGTGACTTAACAAATAGATATTAGGGATATTGTAGAGGAAAAAATTAAACAGCCGGGCTTTGTAGTAAATTATATGTAGGAAGCAAAGGGTAAGACAGAAACAAAAGGGATGAAGTTCTGAATTTGGGAAGCTGATGGGCCCTTTGATAGCAATCTCAAGAAAAGAAGATTATCTCATTAATCATTGTGATGGATTAACTTTCAAAAAACCGCTGAGAGACCATCCCCAGAAATAGTAAGCCTCAAATAATAAAAATAATAATGTTAGATCATGTCTTCAAGATAAGGAGCATAGGGGAAGATTTGGAAATCCTAGAATTACCAGCAATGGTTAGAAATGAAACAAATGATTTCATCCCTGGGAAAGATCGTAGCAGGAACGATTTTAAACAGTCACTGAGCAGCGCTGTTAATGAACACTATTAACAAGAACATTTTTGTTGACCTTATAGGGGTTGTTCTCCCATTAGTGGTAGTAGGGGCTCCATAGAGATGGGTAGTAAAGATACCTCAATTCTGAGAAAGAGCCATTTTCCTGCCAGAACTTCAGAGGCTTCCCCAGTTGTCTGTTCAATTTGTTATCAGATGAAATATGGGTGACTCGTATTCCATTCCACGTTTCAAGTTTACATTTTTCCATAAACGTTGATCTGGCTGGCTAGAAGGCAGAGGAAGCAGAAACCTCTTATGAATCAGAGCTGATCTGGCTGAGGTTTATGGAGGGGCCCTTCTAGCCTCGCATTTAAATCCCTCCCTGCCTTCCTGGAGTGCAAGTTGTGAAGTGCTCCGTCACCCCGTGACCAGGAGAAATGAGAAGCTCTGTGGAGACTGTAATCTCGCTCTAAACAGGTCTCTGGTGAGGGATGGTGAGTGGTGATACATCACGCCAATCATTCCTCTGAAGGCGCCCGGTGTCACCTCCGTGGGGCTCCTCCTCCCAGGGGGGAGATAGGAGAGCATCCAGGGAGCATCAGATTGAGGTCTCCCATGTACAGCACACACAGTACATTAGCCACTGAGCCGTGGGCCTGGCCTGCAGCCTAATTATTAATATCTGAAAGTCAGCTGCTGGGCAACTGCACGAATCACTCATATGACATTTAAAAATATGGATTTTTCTCCTCCTTCCTATTGGACAGGCTTATTGCATATTAGTTTCTGGATATACCATCAATGCGGCTGAAGAAGCCATGGGCACTGTGACTTCTGTCATTATTGATTGCAGCTGGATGAGACACGTTCTTCTAGGGACAATAAACACATACTGGGAAAAATGAAAGAAATATTCATATTACTATCATTATTTAGTACTATTACTAATATTATATTTCTTTAACCATTTAGGATCTAAATTCTATAAAAAGCAAAACTCTAGCAAAGCCCTATCACTTTACACAGTATCCCTTCCCATAGGACATTTTCTGTTCTGTTTAGATAAAGAAGATAGATGTGTTAGAACTACAGCCCACACATTCAATCAATAGGCCATGATGATTCATAAATAGAAAGTTCACTGAGAAATAGGACCTCCCAGCCTCTGAAAAAGCCTTCTGAGTTCCAAGCATATGCAATGCAAGTATACATTTAAGAGAGTATTTGGAGCTGGACATATGATTGAATGCTAGAGAATGTGGGTTACCTTTTAGAAAAGGAATTTCCTTCATGCCCTGTCCAACAAATGAACCTAGACTGAACATGGCTCTGGCAAGAGACAAGGGGTGACTTAACGCTCCATGTGACATTTTTCCACAGTCATTGACAGATTCTAAGATAAGTCACATCCGGAGTGTGGCTAGCGCTGGTGTGTTGCTCCTTTCTTCAGGTAAGCCAAGGACCAGCATCCACTGAGCATTCAGCGGATCATAGGAAGGAAGCATATGTTACAGAGATGTGCCCAGTGAGATGGTTTGGAACCTCTCTTCTTAACCCTAGATCATTCTCTCATTCAGGGCTGGTGCTTGCCTGATCTCCAGCTCATTGATTTAAAAGTCATTTTGTACTGCGGCCACAAGGAGAAAAGAGACATGTTCCAAGTTATTCACTTCATTATCCTATGACTCAGCCATTTCACCTGAAAAGCTAAAAAAAAAAAAGAAAGAAAGAAAAATCAGAGGAAGAATACCCAGCCCAAAGTGGCTATTAAAAAGTAATGAGGGCTCCCCTGGTGCCTCAATAGTAAAGAGTCCACCTACCAATGCAGGAGACATGGGTTCAATCCCTGGTCTGGGAAGATTCCACATGCCACGGAGCAGCTTTGCCCATGTGCCACAACTACTGAGCCTGTGCTCTAGAGCCTGGGAGCCACAACTGCTGAAGCCTATGTGCCTTGGAGCCTGTGCTCTGCAACAAGAGAAGCTACCATAATGAGAAGCTTGCTCACTGCTGCTAGAGAGTAGCCTCCGCTCACCACAACTAGAGAAAGTCTATGCGCAGCAATGAATACCCAGCACAGCCAAAAATAAATAAACTTATTTTAAAAAGTAATGAACAAATATTAAAAAAAAAACTTTCAAGTAAATAGTAATAAAAATAATAATTTACGTCTATGGAAGAATTTATACTAGGTCATGCTTTGTAAGTCACTTTGTATGCATTATATGGGACGTTTAAATCTCCAAGCCAACCCACGTAGTGTACCAATACCTTATAAGTGATAAATAACTAATACCAGAGCAAAGTAGCTTAAAAATTAACTTTATAGCTGACATTATTTTAAATGAATAGAAAATCATTCTTTTAGTAGTTTAACATCGGCACCAATACCCCAGAAAGACAGACGATCTGACCTTAACTTTAAAGTTGTCTTCGTTGTTAATTTCCATAAAATCCTTAGCATTTGTCTAATTATAGGGTTCTGCATTCATTGATCTCACTAATTCAACTGTTTTATCTGAGTGCCTCTCTTGAATTGATATAATCTAAATTGCACATTTTCTAAACTGCTAAGCTCAGGAGAAATCTTGAAGGTGGCACAAATGGCTGTTGCATCTTTTGCACCCGTCTAGCACCATCTACTGTAACTTTGTAATATTGGATTTATCGTTCTTTTCTCAAAACCATGATATTCAGATTCCTTTACTCTGTCCTGGCAATACTCAGTCCACCAAAAGTGTATATTCATGGTTAAACTGAAAAGCAAGCAATTGGCTGGCATAACATATAAAAAGGAATTTTTGCCATTAAAATGAGTTTTAATAATCCATTTGCATTTTATTATCAAGGAATGTCAATGGTGTGTAATCATATTTTTATCAAAAGGAATTTAGACTTCATGGCACTGGGCAGTTTTATCATCAAGGAATACATTTCTCACATCTGGCTTGTCTTTCAGTCTGTTGTGTCATAAGCTATATTTCTGCTACCTTTCTAAAAGGAGTGAGTAGTTACCTATGAAAAAAATTGTGGGGCCCTTGCAATTGCTTTGTCTGGGGAGAATGTGTTCACATGATTCACACAACTTATTGTTTTATCATTTATCTACCTCCCTGGAAATAGCAGGACATAAAGAGAATGAAATCAATATTCTTTTCTACTTGCCTAGCACAAATGGATACTTACTTGGGGTCAATAGTCCTTTTTGAGAGTTTTACGTAATGTTCAAAAATACCTCTACTCCAGGTAGGGAGAGGCCAGAGGATGGAATGATGGGGAAAACATAGAGTGAGCTGTAGTTATTACCAAGGTCCTGGCTTTTGTTTGAAACTGTGGATTTGCAGGTGATTATTTTTCAAACTAACCAAGTAAACAGTTAAAAAAAACTAATTGAAGTAGACCAGGAATGGACAAATAATAGAGTCCACTGTGGACCAAGGATTATGATAAATCCAGTTTCTTGCTCCCATAATCCATTGTGAAAATAAAAGAAAATATTCCTCCTTTGGTTTGAATATTAGAAACTGAAGACTTTCTGCCTAGTAAGATTTTGACAAGTGAGGCAACATCCCGAGTCAGATACTCAAAACTAGTTAGGAGTGGTCTAAATAGTTTCTTGATCTTCCAAGGAGTTTCTTTGTCACTTGTGTCTACGTAGGCTACTCCTCATTCAGGTGTTGCTGTGATGCTGCCAACATTAGGAGATGGTATGTGCATCAAGAGACAGACACAAGAAGGTTCCTAGAAGCACCATTCATGATGGCCCCAAACTAGAAATAATCCAGATAGCCATCAACAGTAGGGTGGATAAATGTGATATATTTACACACAAGCATACTCCAGAGCAATGAAAATCAATGAATCACAGCTACCACAGCAACGCAGATGAAGCTCAAAAATACAACATCATGTAAGAAGCCAGATACAGGAAAGAATATATACTAACTTATAGCATTTATATACAGTTCACAAAACAAGCAAAATTAAACCATGTTTAAGGAGTGCATGCCTAGATAGTAAAATTATTTTAAAAACAGAAGGTGTCATTTTCATAAAAGTCAGATTAGTGGTTACCCTAAAGGGGGTGAGAGAATGACTAGAAGGACTCATGAAGAGAGGACTCTGAGGCACTGGGAACATTCTGTTTCCTGGGTGGTGATTTGAAAGGTATTTATTGTTGTTGTTTAGTAGCTAAGTCGTGACCGACTCTTTGCGACCCCATGGGCTGTAGCCCACCAGGCTCCTCCGTCCATGGGGTTCTCCAGGCAAAAATACTAGAGTGGGTTGCCATCTCCTCCAGGGGATCTTCCAGACCCAGGGATCAAACCTGAGTCCCTTGCGTTGGCAAGTGGAGTCTTTGCCGCTGAGCCACCCGGGAAGCCCTTGAGAGATGTTTGCCTTATAATAATTCCCTTATCTAAACTTATGATTTATACACTTCTCTGAATTTTTATATTTCACAATTACAAAAAGAGTTTAAAGACAAATAAAGGAAAACCCTGCTATGTGTCTCCACCACCCACACATTGCCCCATCTTATTCATCAGAGCTCCTCACATCTGCTCCCGGTTCCTGGCCTTGTTGGGTCCCCTCTTCTCCTTATCATGTAATTCATGTTCTGATCATATTATGCTCTTCAGTGACTTTGTACTTTTTCCACTTCTGTGCCTAACCCCAACCCCATTCCCACCAATTGAATTCACACCCATCTTTCAAGGCATAGTCAAACCAAGATTCCCTTAAGGAAAGTGTCCCTGAATTCGTTGGCCAAAGTAGTATCTTCTTCTGAGTTCTCATTTCCATTTGAGCCTCTGTTACAACAACTACTATATTCTTCTTGTTCTGGTAGTGTGTGTGTGTGTGTGCACTCTTTGTTCATAAGCGAAATGGTTTTGAGTTTGAGCACCGTAGGGGCTCAGTAAATGTTGAATAAATTCATTCTTCAATAGATGAACGATTATCCATTTGGCTATTTGGGACTTAAAACAGAAGGTTGTCAATGGAAAGAAAAGTCATTGTTTGTTATGGGCACATTGAAGAATAATAACCCCTGCAGGAGACTTTACTGGCTGTTATGAGAGCTGGGTTGCACCATTGTGGGAACTGGCCTGCAGCCCTTAACTAGGTTACACAGGTCATTATGTGCTGCTCACTCCAGGGTGTGTGTGTGTGTGTTAAGTCACTTCAGTCTTGCTTGACTCTTTGTGACCCCATGGACTGTAGCTCTCCAGGCTCCTCTGTCCATGGGATTCTCCAGACAAGAATACTGGAGTGGGCTGCCATGCCCTCCTCCAGGGGATCGTCCCGACCCAGGGATCTAACCCATGTCTCTTATATCTCCTGCATTGGCAGGTGCATTCTTTACCATTAGTGCTAGCTGGGAAGCCCTGTCCTGGGGTTAGTGACCAAAATCAGCTTTGTGGAACATATCTGAAAGGCTCTAGAAGCCAACGGGTAATTCCTAATGCATATATTAAGACACCTTATCTGCATGTGAGTGAACATTCAGAGATCACACAAAGAGCCACCACTTTGTGTGTTGGGGGTGGGGGTGCATGTGTGCAATCACTTGGTAAATCCACAGCTTCCAAATGTCTATGACCTCCACCTTGCTCCTCTCCCCAAAGTCTGTGGATCAGTGTGAGGAGAGGGTGAAAGTGGACAACAGAGAAGACTCTTAAGGCTACTAACAAAAGCAGTTGATGCCATCCCTGGTTAGCTGTTTGTATGTATATGAGATTCATAAGTTAGGCATTTCTGAGTCAAGAAATACCTACATTATGAGTATGTATGTTTGTGTTTATGTGTACATGTTATGGCTGGTATTTGGGAACCTGTTCACTAGCAAACCAGCGTCTCTATTTTCATTGCTTCAGAGAATCATGCAAAAATAACTCATGTCACCAGATTTTGAAGGCAGGCTTGTAGTGATACAAATGTTGACTTGGGTAGAACTTAAAGCTAAACAGAAAAAAAAAAAGCAATGAATCATTTAGAGAAGATTCTGGAGGACTTGGCTTGGGTAACTTTGAAAGGCACATAAATTATCTTTGGATGATAAATCCTGTTAATCTGTTTAGCTCCAGTCAGAATCAATTGTTCAGATCTGGGAGGAAGGGAGGGTTGACCTGAGTGGTTACTGGGCAGGGCCATTGCTAGAGTTATAGGATCACAAATAAGTTAGTTTTACATGTGGACTCCGAATTGCATTATACACATACGAAGTATTAGATGCAAAGTGTAGTTAATGGCTAACAAATGTTTGAAATTCAAAGCTATTCCAGGCAAGGAGGAATGAAATGAGTCCATGTTATATTCATTAAGCAAAAGGCCTCAAAAGAGGGTATGTTTTCCAAACATTCTGTGAATTGCTGACTTTAACATGTTGCAATTTTATTGGTTAAAAAATTATCAAGAAAATTGAATAGAAGTCATCAAAATGGTGCGTGACACAATAATCCATGGAGCACTTTTAAGGTGGAAGTCGTAGAATATTCCCTGCACTTTCTCTCAGGTCCCAGATGAAATCTAATTCAGGAAATGAAGTCATGCGATTAAAAAAATATCATTCACTTTCTTTGTATTATGTCATGATAACTTTTTGCGGCTTGTATAGTTTCTTTATAAGTCCCTTCTGCAAACTATAAACCAAATAATTATTTCTGTTTTGGAAAAATTTGGAACTGCCAGTGAATTTTATCTGGTTGTTCATAAGGAATCACAGAAAAAAAAAAGTAGGTGACTGTTTGATTTTACCTTGAATCTGTTAGTTTAAAAGTATTCCAGCTGCATTTTTCGTTGGGGTTCTCTGAAGAAATGTGGAGTTTTGATTTTGAATTTCAAGTTTGTCTTCTCTTTCTTTTCTTTCTTTCTTTCTTGCCATTGTCATTGACTGTTTACAAGTGTTTTCAGTTGTGGATACTGGAGAAAATGAAATAAACTGTAATAGAAATAATTTTGTCCAGGTGGCACATAAATCAGTTGAGGAAATACAGTTCTTTGTGGCAAATAAAAAACATATGTATTACCTAGTGCACCAAAATGTTATTATTCATCAAATGAATGTTAGAGATGTGTTAGGATTTAGAGACGTAAAGAAGAAGAATATTAGGGCAGAACATAGTCATGTTGCATATTTTTGCCTAATGTGGAATAATCGGAAACGAATACATGAGGAATTTTCCATGAATTTGGCAGAGCTGAAGTTCATTTCAGGGGTACACAGGGATTTCCCCATTAGGAAGATTATCTGTTATTTCCTCTTAATTTACGATTTGTTGAATACTGCCGAATTACTATCAAACACCAACTAGAGAATTCAAAAATAGAAACTGCAGTGGATACAGTTTTAGCTAGAAAAATACCTGATTATCAGTGTAATCTGGAAGCAACAGGAATGTCTAATTATATGTATGTGCTTGTGTATATGTGTATGTTTAGAGTGTATATGTATACATCTTTTTTTAATTTGGTTAATTACTAGGGTTTATGAATTCTTTCTCTAACCTGAGATCAGACATTTCCATCTATGTTCTTTCTACATTTGTATAGACAGATTATGCTATATTATTTTATATTTCCATACTAATGTAATATTTTATAATTTCCTGATTGTTTTATGTATATTACTTCCCAATTTATTTTCAACTTAGAAATGATTTGAAACTTCTTTTGTAACTCCCCCATCTGCTACTCCCATAAAATACTAAATACACAAGACATGTAGGTACTTAAATCTGCTTTTAAACAAAGGAATGACTTATTTTTTTTTTGCTGTTATTTACCACTGAGTTATCTTAGTAGGTTATACTCAGAGTTCAAGGAATTGGTGCAGGAATATTAAAAAGAAAACTTTAGAACACTATAATTTCCTGGCTTTAGTTATAGCAATCATTTTCATATTTCCTTCAATTGTTTGTGTTTTTCTTATATTTTTATCCAGTTTTGCACAAAAGCTAGATGTTTCAGACTTTACTGAAAGTAAATGAAAATATAATTTTGCTCCTTTTTATGACATTAGCTAAGCAGGAAGAGTCATTTCCATTTTAATTTTTAAAATGCTTTTCATGCATTATTTTCATACTCAAAATACTCCTTGATTTAATGAGAATCATTGTCATGTATCAGAAAGTCAAGCATCTGATAGCAACTTTTTTTAAATGGAAATTTTTTAGTGGTTTTTCTCCTAAACGCAAATCTATAAATTATTTTGATGAATTTAATGTTGATTAAATGAATACTACCATCATTTACTTTTTTAATGAACTTAATGTATTTATCACTTAAAACAGAGGTTTGACCTATGTCATGTGTTGACTGAATGCACATTTGTTATTCACAAATCATTTCTTCTTTGGTAATAAATTCCATCTCTTTAAATTTCACCCTCTTTCTCCTTCTCCCCCTCCTCTTCCTCCTTCTCCTCCTGCTTCTTGACCTGCAAATCATAAAGGGGGCAGAGGTAATAGAAATAAATTCTCAGAGCGTTATGAACATTTTGAAAAGTAATATGAGTTAGAAAAGACCTGTATGAACAATACCCTAAAACAAAACCAGAATGTTATTTCTCGTGTAAGAATGTTTTACATTAAGATACATGTTTATTCATCTCAGCACACAGGTCAGACTGTGGTTAAAAAAATATTCCATGATTTAATACAATCAATTAATACAAGTTAAAATGATCACATGCACAAAATTATATCTTCTAACATGAGAGTTTCTGATGTAAACCTATCATGATGTGACAGTTCAGATCTGAGGAACCTGTGTAGACCCTGTGGTTGTCCCTAAGTGTGTGAACATATCACATGGTCACATATCAAATGGGGACTTGATTGAAATAAATAGTCTCACTTGATTTGTCACATAGTCAAACTTAATCTAACACTGGGTTTAAATGTGAAGTCAGCCAAGGGGGAGGGGATTGGGGAAGGGATAGATGGGGAGTTCGGGATTAGCAGCTGCAAACTAGTATATATAGGATGAATAAACATCAAGGTCCTATGTATAGCACTGAGAACTATATTCAATATCCTGTGATAAACTATAATGGAAAAGAATATGAAAAAGAATGTATATGTTTATAACTGAGTCACTGCTGTACAGCAGAAATTAACATGACATTGTAAATCAACTGTACTTCAATAAAATTTTTTTTTAAAAAACTGAAACTGGAGGGCTTCCCTGGCAGTCTAATGGTTAAGATTCCACACTGCCAGTGCAGGGGGCATAGGTTTGATCCCTGGTTAGGGAACTAAGATCCTGCATGCTTCACAATGTGGCCAAAAGTTTAAAAAAAAAAGTGAAGCCAACTGGTGATTATGCTATGTTGGCTGGAGTATTGATCCGGATTCTATTTTAGTACTTAGAATATGGTCAAATGCGCTAAATAAATGAACTAATGTTTATCTGAGGTATGGATCATTTTTTTAAACTTTACAATATTGTATTTGTTTTGCCATACATTGAAATGAATCCACCATGGGTGTACATGTGTTCCCCTTCCAGAACCCTCCTCCCACCTCCCTCCCCATCCCATCCCTCTGGGTCATCCTGGTGCACCAGCCCCGAGCCCCTGTATTACCCTTCACAATTCTGCATCCTTATTTATAAATAGAGGAGATCATCAATTTTTAGAGTGTTTTATGAAGTTGACAATTGGTGTGTATTGTATCAGGTGTGTGGGAAGGGTAATCATGGCCATTCCATTCACTTTGGGGACCAGAAAAGGAACAGCAAGTGCTTCAAGGACCTTGAGAGATCAAAGAACCGACAGCTTCTTGGTGGTTCAGGGCTCTCAGATTTTATGACATTTTCAACATCCTCTAGTTCACATAAGAAATGTCACAACATGTCAGATCAGTGGTCCACCAATCTTGTGTTCTCTATCTGAAGGTGATACCACTCCTTTGTAAGGAAACGGCAATTTGCATCCATGACTTCAACCTCAGGAGCTAAGGATGTAACTTGAACTTCCCTAATTTCCCCTTAGTGAACTGTTAAAGGTCTGTTATCCATGAATTGGTCCAAATTCTCCTTGACCACATTTACCTTCTCATCCTGCCCTGATTTGCAGATATAATGAATTCCATGTGTTTACTTGTCATTGCCTAAACAAATTCTCCATGTTTGTTCTGAAACCATATCCCATAAGTTTTAGGGTACATTGTACAGTCTAGACTTCCATCAGTAAGTTCATCTTCATGCTGGCCATACTTTCTTGATGTCTTACATGTTGATCCTATTCCCTCTGTTTTAGTGGAGAACTGTACAAGGGAATTAAAATGTTCTAAGACAGTGTTTCACAGTTAAGCCCGAATAAAATACATCCATGGTTTCAGAGTTCTGAGAAATTCTTTCAGAATGGAAGTTTTTCAGTGTTAGAGTTTCAAAACTCCCGGTGTGCTTACAATAGATTGGTTCTGTGACAAAGAAGAAGATTTGGTATGCAAACACGCCTAGCCAGAGCACATACTTTCATAATTCACTCAGATATAGCAGTCTAACCCTCAATATGTGATAAAAATTGATTATCCATTTAAAGTTGTTTCATGGTCCATGCATGTGTTTCCACTGGTGTTTTAAGTGGCTTTACACAGAGTGAAATAGCATTACTTAAACAGTAAAGTATAAACATAATATGGCTCGTTTATTGAGGTCCCAATGCTGCAGCTGGAAGGCCTCCCAGGCAGTCTTGATGCATAGAAAATGTCAACGTCCTTGGCTTCATAGCTGCTGAGACAATTGAGACACCTCAATGTGGACTGGGACCCTTCTTTCCCTCCTCTTCAGGAATAGATGAGAGACTGTGCTTTCATCTTTCCCTCTGTCTCATCCATTTCTTGTCAGCTGTGTGTTGTTCACCTGAGTTGTTTGGTAATAAGTATTCTTGTTAAAATCTCAGGTGGATTGAAGTCCATTTCAGTGTAAAAGGTTGGAGTAATCTTTGTGGGAAATCAAAGGTCACATCTTAGAAATATTCCACCCAAGGTAGGTATAAGCTGGGGTATTAGTCAGTTTCCATTGTTGACTTCCTGGCACTGCCAGCCTGACTGACAGTGAACCAAGGAGGCTCTGGCTCCCTTGCCCAAAGGCAAAGAGTTGTAGATGTGATAGTTGAAGACCATCTGGTTGGCTTGCACAGGAATATTGAATGCCCAAGAGATACAGGTGGGCACTAAAAGTGTCAGCTGCAACAAGCGTCCTGGTGTTTTGGATACAGCCAAGGCTCACAAGAGACCAGATATGGGAAACCTCACTAGGATTTTATGTGAATACGCAATAGTTTTTATTAACTACTTGTTTTCCATGATCTTGCTGACCACACTCCATCCTTTGACAACAGCCATCAACAAAGATGACTGCTCAATTACACATGTCTCATTGGATGTCTCCCCTCCCTCATTTCCCTATTATTACCCCCCTGGAATTCTTGCTCAGAACAACTCCTTGCTCTCCCATTTATCTTAAGGTCTGATTCTAAGAGAATCCAACCTTAGACAATTAATATCTATCTATCTATCTATCTGTCTATCTATCTGTCTATCTATCTATCTATTCTCTGGTTTAACCTCAAATCAACTGCATCCATATCTCAGGGAAGTCAGTTGCAATAAATCCATATTTTTAACACACATAAGTGATCCTCATGTGTACCCCAGTTTGGGAAACACTACATCTGTTCACCACAATCCCTGTCCCCAGCAGATCTCAACAGTGAGAAGGGAAGCTAGGAACGTCTTCCAGAACATGGCAGCCATCAATGGAGTTGTACTCACAGTGGTAAAATATGGCTTCCACCACCTTCTTCCTGCTAGGAATCCCACAAACTCTAGGGAACTGTAGGTGAAGTTTGGATTGGGGCAACCTGCCCTCATATTTTTTTAGACTTTCAGGAGGTCATTCTCTTTTATTTCCACTTGGATGCCATAGGTTAAGTAGAAGGTTCTGAGTTGCCTACAGACCAAAATCACTGGGATGTCTTAAAACTGGACCGCATGTTTAGAATCGACTCTGGTTCATCTCAAGAAGTAGGGTGGTTTTCTACTGTCTTTCAAGGCAAAAGCCCTTACTACTTAATAATGAAGAGTAATGCTAACTGAATTTAGGGGCAAGAACCTCATTGTGCCTGTTAATATCTTTTAGTAACCAGTAGGAAGCTACCCAAAGCTGACCCCAAGCCTGTGCCAAACTTCATTCAGGAGTAATGAAGCACTGATGGTTCAGAACTCGCTGAGTTCTTTCCTGACTCCTTAACACTAAAGGTTTTAGAGTAATTTCAAGAAGTCTGAACAAAATCACTGTGAAACCTAAAGAATGAAAATATAGTTTCTGAGAAAAAAATAGAAGGAATTATGTTTATTTAGGGCTTCCCAGGTGGCTCAGGAGCAAAGAATCTGCCTATAATGCAGGAGACACGGGTTTGATCCCTGGGTTGGGAAGATCCCCTGGAGGTGGGCATGGCAACCCACTTCAATAGTCCTGCCTGGGAAATCCCACAGACAGAGGGGCCTGGCGGACTATGACCCATGGGGTCAGGAAGAGTCAGACACGACTTAGCAACTGAGCATGCATACATGCATGTTTATTTACTCTGAAGAAGATACTACTAATGGGATATAAGGATAAATTGTCATCGAACTAGGTCTTGAAGGATCCATAGGACTGTTGTAAAAATATATTTTCAGTAGAGATTCATTCATTTAGTTCAACCCATGCCTTTTGTTGCTAATCAGGACCAGGTGCTATATTAGACACAGGGTTACAAAGGTAAGTCAGATGCAGTGTTGCCTTTTAATAAACTCACAATCTAGTAGACAAAATGAACATCTAGTTTTTGGGGGCATATGAACTGATAAAGTGTTAACATTCCTGTAAGGAACAGAGTGCTATATAACTACAGAGGAGAGAGTAGTTAATTAAGAAAATGTATGTAAGAAAACGGAGAAGGCAATGGCACCCCACCCCAGTACTCTTGCCTGGAGAATCCCAGGGACGGCGGAGCCTGGTAGTCTGCAGTCTATGGGGTCACACAGAGTCGGACATGACTGAAGCAACTTAGCATAGCATAGCATAGCATATGTAAGAAAAAGTACGCGTAATTGCTTTTAAGCTGTAAAGCACTACATAAACGTTATTATTATCGAGAACAGCTGTGCCTGGGGATGGGCTTCCAAAGAAGATTTCAGAACCACACTGACTTTGGTGCTGGGGCTTGAAGAGGAGAAGGCTTCCAACAGGCAGGGGAGAAACGGAGGCAGTTCAGGGTGTGGGCCCAGTGTGGATGATGCTGGGAAGCTTGTATCTGGGGCCTCTTACTGACTGCCAATCAAATTCTGTAAGTTCTAAACATTTTCCATTCTCTCAAAGACCACCCACCTCCTCCTGCCTCCATTTTTCTCTCCCCAGCATCACAAGACAGCTTTGTGAACTTGCTGACTTGTCTTTCTCACCACTTCAACATCTCCGGATCTTTTTCCACCTCTCCTCACCAACCTCAGAGATGACACGTTCAGAAAGCATCAACTCAGCCTGCCTGCTCTCCACCATGGAGAGGTATCCTCTGCTGCAAGACCAGCCCCTTCCTCTGTGTCCACGATGTCATCTACCCTGGTCGTTGTGATTTTTGAGCACTACCTCAATCCTGTCTGTCATCTTAAGTCTTTCCTACTCCACTGATTTTTTGTTTTTACTTTTTGTTGAATTGCATATTCAAAGTTTCCCCTACCTTTTGAAACAAGACCCTGCCCAAACACCATTCCATTTCTCTTTCTTATCCTATGAAATGCTAGCCCATCTCCCTTTCTTTCCTCCCCAGTCTTCTAGAAAGTTTCATCTATACCTGCTGCCTCTGCTTTCATACCCACTCCCTCTGTTATTTCTTGTAACTTCCTCCCACTTCCTCATAACCAATCTTTCCTCATGCCCCTGAGCTGTGCATTCTTTCAGGGTTTACCAGGGACCCTCTATGGGTTTGCAGTCACCATGCAAATTGGCATCACATGCATCTCCCTACTATTCTCTGGTCTGTCTCTACTCTCAGCTTTAAGGGGTGGAATTCACCCCTTTGTTCACCAAAAATCCTAGTTCTACCCTGTCCAGCTTCTCTGCTGTGTGCCAGCTTGCTGCATATGCAAATGAGCCTCTTTTAACCTTAAGGTGCTCACCCTCAGACCCCAACACTCATGTCAATGTGTTGGAATAAAAGTATGTGCCGAGGATGCATAAAATGCTGAATAGGCTGTGATTGTCAGCCTGGGTTTGAAGAAGTTTGGGGGATGACCCCCCAGGGCAGCTGTTGACTAAATGGCAGTATAGACAGCCGTGCCACTAACAGAAGTGGAGAAGGCAGGAGAGGAAGCTGTAGTTTGTGGATGGTGAGTTCAGGTTCAGCTGTGCTGAGTGTGAGATGGCAGCTGGACATTCAGGAAGTCGAACCAGTCCGCCTGGTGCAAGATACAGACTAAAGAAGTAGGTTTGGTTGTCACCTGCTGAGGGGATGGCTGACACCAGGAGAGCTGGTGAGATCATTGGAAGACAAGGCTACAGAAGAAGCAAAGAGAGCCAGGAGTGGGGCTTTGTGGTGAAGGCAGAAGATAAACTAGTGATGCTCTGAAGGTGATGGTGGTGGGGAAGCATCTCCCCTCTCTCCACATCCTCCTCCACGCCATCCTGAGAATGATGGATTGGAAGCACAGATTTGTTCTGACCACTTCCTTCCTTAGAAGCCCTCGGTGGCTCCCATGTAGCCTACAAGATAAAACAAACAAAAAATATATCTCCTTAGCACAAAGCACTTCAAGGTCTAATCCCTGCTTAGCTTCTCTTGTCTATCACCCCTCCCTGGCAGGGGCCATCCTCTAACCCAGTGGATCTGGACCTTAAACATGCATCAGAATCACATGGCAGGAAGGACTTGTTAACACAGGGACAGTTCAGCCCTACCCCCAAAGTTTTTCAGTCAGTAGATCTAAGGTGGAGCCTGAGAATATACATTTCTACCAGTTTTCTAGAGATGCTAAGGCTGGTGACTGGACCTTACTTTTAAGGACCATTGCTTTAATCCCTGTAGATTCCCCTGACCGAGACAGAGCTCTCTGTCTCTGTGTGGATAATATTCTGGGCCTGTAATTCCACCTTCAGGGGCTTCCGAGGTGGCTCGGTGGTAAAGAATCTGCCTGCAGTGCAGGAGACATGGATTCGATCCCTGGGTCAGGCAGATCCCCTGGAGGAGGAAATGGCAACCCACCCTAGTATTCTTGCCTGGAGAATCCCATGGACAGAGGAGACTGGCAGGCTACAGTCCATGGGGTCACAAAGAGTCAGACACAGCTTAGCGACTAAACAACAGTTTCATCTTCTCTTCATTGCCCATGGCAATGTTCTAGAAAACTTCCTGGACCAATTCTCCTCAATGGCTGAACACCTTGATTCCTCCCTCCCTCCTGCTGATAGTTATTCTGCATTTCTGACAAGCAGAAATTTGATCGGCCCAGGCAAATCATGGAGCAATACCAACTCAGCCCAGAGCCCCTGGATGGAGCCAGTCTTGATACGCTGATGTGCTGCCTGCCCGGGTTAGGACCCTGGGTGGTCCCACTGCTTGCAGGGGTTGAGGGAGGAAGAAGGGACTAGCAGCTCTAACTGTAAGGCTCTAGAGAATGAATGATTAAGGGTCTGATGGTTGACAGTAGTGGCACATTTGTCTTTTGTCTCCCTCTAGAACACAGATTTCTTAAATGCCAGAAGAAAATTCTCTTTGTATTCTGTGCTGCCTACAACTGCCTTGTACATAAGAAGTGCTTACTCTTGAATGAATGAAATGAGAAAGAGCAGTGTGTCCAATTTGTTATTGGCTTCTATGTTTATTTCAACAAAAGAGGCCATGACAGATGACATCTGTGCCATATACATTTGTCACATTTATGTCACATTTATGTTAACATGCAGCTTTTGAAAGTACATTTCGTACTATCTCCATTATCTTCTGTTATCCTCCCGTTTTTATCTGATCAATTAGGAGGTAGCTTTTGACCAGCTGGCCATTAGGCAAAGAGACATATATTTACCTACTTGATAGAGCCTAGGCGACTGAGACTGTCCAAAATAGGGCATTTCTAAACAATGATTTTTAAAAAATAAGATATTAACTCCACATAGAACTTTATTTTCCAAAAATAAACATTGTTTTTTCAAAGGACAGTTCAATGGATTTGGATTTGGGAGAACACTTTTATACGAAGTTTTTTCAGATAACAGCACAGTAACATAGCACCATTTTGCCATCTAGTGTTGCAGGTCAGTATTACCTGTGATGGAAGCACCATGCACTTTGCTTCAGCCTTTATGAAAGCTTGCCAAGACGTCTGAGTCTGTAGGAGGTAAATATATCTTAGAACACCAAGTATCGATGCCTAAAAAGTCAGTCTTCTTTCTCATCCTTCCATTCTCAAAGTAAACCAAGTGAACAGCCAGGCTGAGCTAACTTCAGACCAGATGGCAGTTGTGTCCTTAGAAATCACCCACATGTGTCTGCTAGAATTCCTTCTTGTTGGGAGTAGATGGTGGAGAGGCCAGCACAACAGCCATGGGAACTGAGCATGGCTTTGGAAGGGAACCACAGTTGATGAGGAAGCCTGGAGTAAGGGTTTACACAGCTTGCTTCCAGGCAATGCTTTGTTGCTGTTGTTCAGTTGCTAAGTCGTGTCCAACACTTCGTGACCTCATGGACTGTAGCAAGCCAGGTTCCTCTGTCCTCCACTATCTCTTGGAGTTTGCTCAGATTCATGTCCATTGAGTCAGCAGTGCTACCAGGGTTCAAATCCTTGTTCTGCCTTTTACTAGCTATGGGCCTTTGGGCAAATAATTTGTCCCTCATCTGTCAATTGGGAACGATGATACTGGTTGTGGTTAGTACCAAATGAGTTCATACATGTAAAGAATACATGTTTCCTGCTGACTATATAATCGTGTTTGAATCTTTGGTCTCTTACTTGCTACTTTTGTGGATTTCAGCAAATTTCTTCACCTCTTTGAGCCTCAGGTTCCTTATTTATGGGGAGGATACCTTTCGGTTCCATGCATCACATACCTATCAATACTTGACACCCAGAGCACATTATTTTTAAATCTCCCTTCCTCTATGGGTTTCCCAGCTGGTGCTAGTGGTAAAGAACCTGCTTGCCAGTGCAGGAGACATAAGAGATGTGGATTTGATCCCTGGGTCAGGAAGATCCCCTGAAGGAGGGCATGGCAACCCACTCCAGTATTCTTGCCTGGGAAATCCCATAGACAGGAGCCTGGTGCCCTATGGCCCATAGGGTCACAAAGAGTCAGACACGACTGAAGCAACTGAGCACACACTTCCTCTATATGATAAAATCTTTTTCAGTAATAATTATGAAATAAAACAAATGATTATAATGGCCAACAAAGAAACACAGAGAGTGAAAAATCTATCTTTTGTTGAACTTTCCTTCTAGTAGAAATAGCAAATTGAATAAAAATAAAAAATAAATTATTAAATGAATAAAGATACAAGTCAAATAAAAATAAATGGTGCCAAAAGGAAAAAGAAACTGAATTAATTGGATTAATATTTTATTTATGTTAATGTATTTTTAAAAATTTTATTGGAGTATAGTTGACCTACAACAATGTGTTAGTTTCAGGTGTACAGCAAAGTGATTCAGTTAGACATACACATGTATTCATTCTTTTTCAGATTCCTTTCTCATATAGGTTGTCATACGTTAATGTCTTTTTGAAGGAGGGGGAAACCACATGAAAAAACATGTCCAATAGAGTAAGTCCCTCATGGTTTAGAGTCACTGCCCCTAGAATGACAGATTGAAGCAACTCAACTTCTGTTTCTTTGTGTTCACAGTCACTGTGCTATCATTGTGTTTCTGAATCCCCCATTTGAATGAAGGAATCTGTAGTACCACCAGGACTGGAGACACAAACTTCAGCCCAGGTAAGCTCACACAATTTCAAACCAACACGATCTTACTCTAGAATCAAATGTGTGTGTAGTTGAGATCACTGTGTCCATCACCTACTATATAATTGGGGCTCTCTGCATCACCTCCCATGCAGAAAACAATGTTTCTTACAGGATAAGTAATGAAAATGTGCTCATCTGAAGCTTATATATTATTATTTAAAGTTCAACAATAACTTCTGCAACTTTAGAACTTTAATAAGGTATTTGGGATATGAGGGGAGGAATATTATGACTTACATTGTTTAGAATTACTTGGACATGTTGATAATAAAAGCCACCAACTTTTAGTAGGTTTTATTATTTTTTTTAAGTTCTCCACAAACAATGAATTCTCTTCTGGCCTGCATCTGGGGCTGACTGCTCTCACAGCCCTGCTTTTGTTACCCATTGCCTGCAACCACTAAATGAGAAAAGCAGCCAGGACAATACATCCAATATTGAGTATTTAACACACCCAATATTCTTCTTCCATGAGTTATCTCCTTGTTCCCTTCCTCCTACCCACCCAAAGCCTGCTCTCCATCCTTCCATACATATATACGCATGAATAAATGATTTTGAACCTTTAGCTCAAGCAAACCAACCAACCCAGCTGTCTATACTGTTTGATGATAAATAATCAACAGCTGAGGTCTTCATTTGGCAACATGGGCCTTCTATGGGTTTCCTCTTGAGACATGTCTCAACATCAAAAGATAGAGTTGGTCCAAGTTGCCTTGGCCTGGGGTGTGGAGGCAGCCTTGCAGGATGGGGCCCATGAGTCTGTCATTTGCCTCTTTGCTCTCAGGTCTCTTCCCAGCCCTCAGTATCTCCACTCGGTATCATGAAGAGCTCCACCTCCCTGGCTTCTGGGCAGGTCGGGGCAATAGGAGGCCCAGGCAGGAGACTGCAGGGAGAAAGGAAGGAAGAAGCCCAGTGATCGCCTCCTCCCCTTACTGCCACAGGCAGTGTCTCTGCAATAGCTCTATCTCCTCCACAGAGATACATTTTCTAAAAAGTTAATGAAGCCTAAGCTCCAGGGCTTCTCCCTTGCACAGGCCTCTTCCAATGCCCTGTGTGTATAATTTTTTAACAGCTTTATTGAAATATCATTGATAAACCATGAAAATCACCCATTGTCAGTGTACAGTTCAATGGTTTTTAGTAAATTTAGTGAGTTATGCAACCGTCACCACAGTCCACCCCCAATTTCCCTTGTGACTTTTCAGTCAATTCTGGCTCCCAGGCCCTGGAAACCACTAATCTACTTTTTGTCTCTGGATTTGCCTATTCTGGACATTTTCATAGAAATGGAGTCAAATAGTATGTGGTCTTTTGTGACTGGTTTCCTTCACTGAACAGCATGTTTTCGGGGTTCATCCATGGTGTAGTATGAATCAATACTTCATTCCTTTTCATTGCCAAATAGTATTCTATTTTATGGCTCTCCCCACTTTGTTTATTCTTTCACCAGTTACTGGACCCGACCGTGATTTTATATTTGTAATTTTTAATGCTTTGTATTTCAAGGGCTCCCCAGATTGCATAAGCTGTGGACCCCCAAACCAAAATTGCCTGTGCCTCTGTGGCTACAATCCTGTGATGGGCAGCCTCTAAGATCTTGCCTCCTGCCATTCATGCCCTTGGTGAGCCCTTCTTCTTGAGTGTGGGCTATACCTAATGACCCCCTTCTTACAAATAGAATATGGCTAAAGTGTTGCCAATGCAGGAGAGGCAGATTTGATCCCTGTGTTGGGAAGATCCCCTGGAGAAGGAAATGGCAACCCACTCCAGTGTTCTTGCCCGGAGAATCCCATGGACAGAGTAGCCTGGCAGGCTACAGTCCATGGGGTTGCAAAGAGTTGGAAACAACTTAGCAAATAAACAACAACAATCTCTGTGTTGCTTGATGGACCACTCTTTGGCTTTTTACTCTTCTGTGACCCACAAAATCAGCTACTGGTGTTAACCCCTCTCTGTTTGAAATACCTAGAGTGGTTTCTAGCATTGCAGGGGGAAACATTTCATCTTCTGTGACACCCAGGCTCACTCGAGCCTTCACAAGGCTGTTTAGAAAGAGAAAGAAATTAGTGTGGGACTGAGAGCCTTGTAGGTCCTAGAATCAGTCTTCATGAATAAAATAGGTTAAGACAGAAAGCCACCTGCTGAGCTACCAGATAGCACAGTAACAGCTCTGAAAGGTGATGACAGAGTGACGGAGCAGCCCTTCTCACATTCCAGTCTGCAGTGAGCATTCTCGGCCGGGGAGAGAGAGTGTGTGAGCCGGAGCATGTATTCCCCAGTGGCTGCAGCTATCCTGGGGCTTCCCCTTTGCCGAGGCTCCCTGAGGCTCCAGTAGGGTGAGAGGAGGTCTCACAGCTGTGGACACAATCAATCATGATCCTAGGAAGCAGAGCCCACCTCCTCTGGGACTTAGATGGCTTCACTGTGGGCTCCATACTTCTTACACGTGGCCAAGCTGCCCTGGGGATGGAGTTCAGCCTGCAACGTGTTGAAACAGTTTCTCCAGACTGCTGGAGGACTTGTGCTCTGGCAAAGGTGCTGTCTTCGTTATCCCTAGTGGACAAAGAAGCGGCTCTTTGCCAGACCAACTAGGAAAACAGCAGAGAAGCCTTTGGGCTAACTTCCTCATCTCTCAGTCGAGTGCAGGGGCTCTTGGCTGGGAAACTGTTTTCCTGGGAGACTATTTTTGCTTCCAGCCCCTAGTGCTGTTATCGCGTCTTATGAATGGGGGCTTGAGAGTAAACTGAGCAACAGACACAGCCCTGGGCATTTTTTTGCCCTTCAGGGGCTCAGTGTCCTGCACAACCAGCTGTCATTCTCCATACACCCTGCAGCCCAGGATTCTCTCTCCCCTGCCTCTTCCCCGTGTCCCGTGTAGTTTCATGGACCAGCACCTTCACACACACCCCCAGCTCTGACTGAGGAATTTGCAGGTTCTTTTGACACATCGGGCTCAGCCACTCTTCCCACTCTGCAAAGGTGTGGAATTGCCCTGGAGTCATCATGTTCCTCTCAACGGGGCAGACACCCAGGTATCACAGGGACAGAGTGTTGGCAGTTGGCAAGTCTAATGTCAGAAACCCTACATGGAGTTTGTTTCGGAGTGCACAGAGAGAACAGAGAGAAATAGTGGGCAAAGAAGGAAATTAGGAATAAATTGGCTAGGAGGATTCTAAGATTGATTTCAATCTAGCTGCAACTGTCAACTGTTAGGGGAATCTGAGCCAAGGCCTCAGCTAGAGCTGGGGAGAAGTTAGAGAACAATGGCTCATAAGAAAGACAGTTCCTGCCTCTACAGACCACTGCTGCTCTCTGGCTGGAATAGATTTCACTGAGCAATTCAGTATTGACTCTAATAATTTACATCTTCATTAAATATTAACTTGGTATCTTGTAATTGTTCATTACTTTTCAATCTGGGCTGGATTCAGTGAGACACTGTGCTGATTTCTTCGGGATGTCATCACCGAAGGCTGTTGGGCAGGGGGCTTAGATCCAATGCAGGATACAAGCTCACAAGCAAGGAAGTCCCTCAGTGCCCACCAGTGGGCTTGATGGTTATTACTCGTGTGATGATGGGGAGGGATGGACATTATACAGCCTCTCAGGGCTCTGCCAGTGAATTATAGATCACTTTGTCCTTTCCCCTGTTAGCACATCCATAAATTACAACACAGCATGCACA
Source organism: Okapia johnstoni (assembly GCA_024291935.2). NCBI lineage: Eukaryota > Metazoa > Chordata > Mammalia > Artiodactyla > Giraffidae > Okapia > Okapia johnstoni. The sequence goes on along the minus strand of CM044305.1, from coordinate 30,553,915 downwards.
GAGCTCATATGGAAAACTACCATGTAAAAAAGTCTTTTCTAATGCCCTTAATTGGGGGGGGCACAAATCAATTAGGTTACCAGTTATCATAAACACTTAATAAGTTGAGAAACAGGAACCATCTCAATTTTGTCGATGAAGAAGACTTGAGGACACACGGTGGTGAATGTGGAAATGGGTGGGGCTTTGGAAAGGGCCCATTCCCTTCAGTGGCAACTTCTGCACATTTTGTCCAGCATATTAAAGTAAAACTGGGTTTAAGTTCTATTGAGATACTTGAAAAGGTGAGAGCTCCTTTAATATGTATTAGTTAAGCTTTTGGCTGTAGATAATTGTATACCTAACTAAAACTGCTTCACCACTAGGATACTTCTTATTTAATCAGTTCAGTTCAGTCACTCAATTGTGTCTGACTCTTTGCAACCCCCATGGACTGCAGCACGCCAGGATTCCCTGTCCATCACCAACTCCTGGAGTTTACTCAAACTCATATCCATTGAGTCAGTGATGCCATCCAATCATCTCATCCTCTGTCATCCCCTTCTCTTCCCACCTTCGATCTTTCTCAGCATCAGGGTCTTTTCAAATGAGTCGATTCTTCACATAAGGTAGCCAAAATATTAGAGTTTCAGCTTCAGCATCAGTCCTTCCAATGAATATTCAGGACTGATTTCCTTTAGGATGGACTGGATGGATCTCCTTGGAGTCCAAGGGACTCTCAAGAGTCTTCTCCAACACCACAGTTCAAAAGCATCAATTCTTGGGCGCTCAGCTTTCTTTATAGTCCAACTCTCACATCCATACATGACTACTGGAAAAACTATAGCTTTGACTTATTTAATACACACAAAAAATCCAGAGGTGGGTGGGATCAGAGTCAGTTCAGTGGCTCTACAATGGCACCAAGAACTCAGACTCCTTCCATCTTTCTGCTCTGTCCCCCTCAGGGTACCTAGGCATGTCCCCTCATGGTTGCATGGTTGCAAAGTGGCTGTCATGGTCCCAAGTATTGAGTGCAAACATAATAATGCCCAACTAAAGAAAAGAAGTGTTTCTCCTCATGAAGTATTTCTTATTAGGGAGGAAGTCTTCCCCAGAAGCCCCCTTCCTCAGTTATCATTGGCCAGAATTGAGTCACATGTCCCTGTCTTAGTTGCAAGGGAGGCTGGAAAGTGAGACGCTGGCATTTTCAGTCTCTGGGATGAGAGGTTCTCTGCCATCAAGAAAGGAGGAGGAGATGGCCTTTGTGCTGATAATCAGCAGTGTTGTTCTCCACTTAGATTCAACTTTTATTGAGGTCTTAGCCCAGGCTTCACACGCTGCTAGGCACCTTACATTACTTACCTAGTTAAGCTGTAATCAAGTTAGAATGGTCAATAAATTACCTGTTGGGGTCTTAGAAGCCACTTGTTCATCTGTTTATCTCTGAAACCCTGAGCTGTTCATTGGTGAATGAGAATACTACCCAATCTATTCTAATAATCAAGTGAGCTAAAAATCAGTATTAAAGACTAAAAAACTCCATTAACATGGATTCAAACAACCTGGATTGTTAAGACTCAGAGTTTCTTTGTTTCTAGCATGGAGTTAAGCTAATGAGACTAAACAAGCCACTCCTAACATCCAGAGTAAAAGTTACAAGCTAAGAGGTCTTAATTCTAATTCTTTTAAATTGGGTCCTAACCAATGTTGGCCACAGATCTAGACCCACTACAAGAAATGGCTCAGAGATCAAGATCCCAAGTACTCCCATGTTCCAAACTGCATTAGCTTAGGACAATTCCATTGGCTGGGCTTATTTATTTGAACCAGTGAGAATACACTGCCATTTACCTACATTTTGCATTGGAGTTTCTGTCAACAAGTCATCAAGTCTCTCCAGATGTTTCGCTTGCTATAACAAAGCTACTGTCACAAACAATAACACACAGATGTTCCCTTTGAAAAGCAGATTAAAAATGTTTTTGTTAATGCTTTCAAATTATCTAATGAATTGCAAAGAATATGGATGCAGAATTGGTTGCTGGAATATCTCCTTGAAACTGGATTTTTTAAAAATTAATTAACTATAACCTCTTTGGGTAAGATTAATCAAACTTCAACAAATAAAGGAGAAAAAACAAACTTCATGTTTTTTGTCAAGTAGGATTCAAGTGGTTAGAGGGTGTGAAATTTGCTTTTCACAGAAGGATTTTATTTCTGTTTGTTTCATTTTCTTTTCTTATCCCCTATTTCTCTTACTGTACTTCACATGGAGTCTATTTATTCTTGTGACACTTTGAGTCTTTGTCTCTGAAATTTATTTTTTCTTTATCTGCTCATTCGCCCCTAAGTCCTGAAAGGTCTTTTCAAACTCTCCTTTTGATTAGCCATAGCATTTCAGAGCTTTGTCATTTCTGGTTTACACTGCTTTTGTAACTGAGCAGGACCCTAGGAGGGGTCTTCCTGGGACAGACCTCTCCCCTATATCCTCTGCTTTAGCTCCTCTCTGAAGTACCCAGATAATACATTAGTTACTGTTGTGTTGTTTAGTCACTAAGTCATGTCCAACTCTTTTTTGACCCCATGGACTATATCCTACCAGGCTCCTCTGTCCATGGGATTTTCCAGGCAAGAATACAGGAGTGGGCTGCCATTTCCTCCCCCAGGGGATCTTCCCAACCCAGGGATCAGATCCAACCCATGGCTCTGCGTTGACAGGGGGATTCTTTACCACTGAGTCAGCTTGGCAGCCTGATTCATTAGTATCTGACGCTTATTCCCTGAGTTTTCAGCTGCTAAAACTACTACCAAATGGAAGAAATGAACTACTTAATAATCATGAGCACCTTGCCTTTAAAAATATTTTGCTGAAACCCTTTGGGGACTTGCAATCAAAAGGGAAAATGATGGAAAAATCCACACATTTTGAGGTGTGGGGAAGTAATTCTGGCTTATACCTGGTTAAACTTAAACTTGACTGATCAAAGTAGCCTGTTTTATAGCTTTTTGAACATGCACTGTACATCTGCTTTTGAGATGTACATCTTGAGATGGGGAATGCATTTGAAAATCAAAATGGAGTAGCTGTGGTTCAGACATCTGAGATAAAACTAGGTTGCCATTATGGACATGATTTTCTGGCATGTTGAGAACTCGAATTTTCTGAGTTGTGTCATACTTAGGACCCCACCAGCCATTCTCAAAGCAGTGTTCTGATGGCAGATAGCAGCTACAAGCTTATAACCTCAAGGTCTTCTCTTGTAACTCTTTAATTTTTAGACAATAAAATTGCTTTGGATCAGATGTTAGCAGAAAAAAGGAGACATGTGTAGTGACCATCAGCTCCTGTTATTTATATGTTAATACCACATCAGAAGTTAAAATCAGCTTAGATAAAAGTAGACAACTGGCTCCCCGGCTATAAGTCTCCCCCAAACTGCCAGGTCCAGACTGGTTTTCAGACTTATTCTCCTGAAGTCTTCAGGAAATGATATCTATCTTGGTGTAAGGTCAGGCTACTCAAAATGGCTGCTGTTTTGCTCTCTGTACACACCCTGCCCAGCCAGTGTCTGCTTCACCTATACTAGACCCACATGACTGACGTTCCTACATACCTGTCCCAGACCCCAACTACTGACTATTCTTATACTGGTTTTCCCGGTAACCAATGAGCCCACCTGAAGTCAATTACCCTATAACTGGTAATTTACCCTTCCCACTGGGAGCAAAAACTGCCACCATGCCCTGCCCACCATCTGCTTCACATGGTGAGGTGTTGCTCCAGGATCTTGCCTCAGACATGTGAGCTCCCCCACCCATTAACCCACTGATGTCTCTGGTGCTGTCCCCAGGCCCTTTCTTCGGTCTTAAAACTGGGCAAGTACAGGCTTTGTAGGCCTGTGGGATGCAACCCAACACTTGTCTATTAAGTTTCAGTTGTCACTCCTCCAGCTACTTCTAAATGGGTCGGCTAGCTCCAAAAGGGTAGACTAAGGGACTGAGATTTTAATTATACAAGACTTGGATCTAGGACCTGAAACTCGGAAATGTTTCCAACTCTGTCTCCATGTTACCACACCAAACTTGGGTCCACTCACCCCCATGCAGTGAAGCCAACATATTGATACCAGGTTGTGGTGAAGAAAAAAGGAGCATTTATTGTAAAGGCGCCAATACTAGGAGGACAAGCGGCTGGTCCTCTAAACTCCCAAATTCCCCAAAGGGTTTCAGCAAAACATTTTTAAAGGCCAGGTAAGGAGGGGTGTCCCATGGTATGTGATCAACTCATGCACAATTCTCTGATTTGTTGATAGTGACCTATCCTTAGGTTCCAGAAGCTCTGGGGGCTACTGCTCAGATCATCAAGCAGTTAATTTCTTCCATTTGGTGATGGTTTTAGCATCTGAAAAACTCAGGAAATATGCATCAGATACTATTATCTAGGAACCTCAGACAGGAGCTAAAAACAGAGGATGTAGGGGAGGGGTCTGTTGGGGAAGGCCCCGTAGGGTTCTGCTTGGTTACATCCGTTCCCCAAGTTGAGACAGGACTACACCCCATTTGAGCAGGGAGTAGCCAGAGGAGTTCTCTCCCCATCCCCTGAAAGATTTGGGGAAGGATGAAACAGGATTGGAGATTGAAGCTGAGTTTCTCTGCCAAGTTTACGATGAACCTCTATCCAAAATATTATTCCCTTTCTTTATATATATATATATATATATATATATATATATATATATATTTATATTTATAAATTTATGTACTTGGCCGCATCAGGACTTAGTTGCAGCACTTCACTGAATCTTCACTGAATCATGCAGGATCTTTCGTTGTGGCGCTCAGGCTTAGTTACCCCTGCAGCATTGAACCTGTGTCCCCTACATTGCAAGGCAGACTCGTAATCACTGGACCACCAGGGAATTCTCACATTACTCCCTTTCTTGTCCAACACCTGTTCTCCTCAAGATTGAGGGGTACAAAGTAAAGGGAGGAATTATAACTGAGCAGAACCCTACAGGCCCTTCCTGGGTCAGATCCCCCCCCCCACATCCTCTTCTGTAGCTCCTCTCTAAAGTACCTGGGTAATAGTATCTGATGCATATCTCCTGAGTTTTTCAGATGCTAATACCACCACCAACTGGAACTAATTGACTAGTTGGCCATCCTGAGCCGCTGGCCCCCAGGCCTTCTGGCACCTGAGTGATCACCATCAACCAATCAGAGAATTGTACACCAACTGATCACTACCCTGGGACGCCCCGCCGTCACCTGACCTTTGAAAATGCTTAGCTGAAACCCTCTGGAAGTTGGAGGGTTTTTTTTTTTTTTTAGCAGAAACCACTCAGTCTCCTGCTCCAAACTCGTTTTGGTTTATTTGGCCTCACGGGGCGAAGGGCACAAGAACTGCCGTTCAGTAAGTAACACTTTTCCGTAGCTTTATTACTTTGTTTTAACCTCATTTTGTATTATTACCTGAAACGTTTTGTATCACAATTGTCTGCTGTGCCTTCATTATCTGTTGGCATGTTATTTGATTCTTCTTTTTTCCTTTGTTTCTTTTTTAAAAATTCTTATTATTTTTTTTGACTGTGCTGGGTCTTTGTTGCTGCACACAGGCTTTCTCTAGTTGTGGAGCGGGCTGGGGCTTCTCCTCTGAGAAGCCTGTGTGGGCTTCTCATTGTGATGGCTTCTTTTGTTGCAGAGCATGGGCTCAAGGGCATGCTGGCTCAGTAGTTGAGTTGCGGGATCAGTCCCTGTAGCATGCGCAAATTTCCCGGACCAGGGATTGGACCCCTGTCCCCTGCCTTGGCAGACAGACTCTCATTCACTAGACCACCAGGGAAATGCGCCTCTTTTTCCTTATTATATCATTGTAAAAAGATTTGATCATAATCACTGGTTATGTTTAAAGTAGATGGGTTTTCCTGTGTGTTTAGGAGATGGGTGCTAAATAGGGAAGAGGCAAACCAGAGCTGCTTTTCTAGCTTCCCTGCTTGAGGGTTCCCTTTCTGCTTTGGCTCCAAAGCAGGGCTGGTTTCATGGGTATGTGGCCTGTGTAGCCACACAGGGTCCTGCTCCAGGTTTCATGCTCTCCTGTTACCATCTTGAAATTTTTAATCACTTGTGAACAAGGAGCTCTGGCTTTTCACTTTGCACTGTGCTCTGCAAATTACGTAACTAATCCTGCCAGGGATTGTTAAAAACCATGGCCTTTCTGTAGCCACCTGCCCAGTTCAGAACCTCTCCTGGCCAGTGTGTGAAAACTTTCTGTCTCCCACCAGTGTTTCTGGCTTGCTCAATTCAGATTCCACTCCCAACAAGTTTCTTTTTCAGAGAGAGTCTCAGTTCTTCTGGATGGGAGATGTTATTGTGTATTTTTCAAGTTCTTGTCGGTTTAATTTACCTTGGTACCCTATGACAGCCCTTAGTGGGTTCTTGTAGTTCTTTCTGGACTTACTTGCAAATGGAAACTATGAAGATGTTTCTCAGGTTGTCCTCAGATTTGCCTACTGAACATTCCACTCAAAGTGGAGTACTTCTTTTAGAAGGATTTGTTGACAATTTCTGTGTCCTGGGTCTGCTAAGATGATCAGAACACCACTTTATGCTCCCTCTATTAAACCCATAGGGATCCTGCTGATGTCAGAGTTTAGACTCACTCACCTGTATTCTGGAATTTATGGGCGTACCAGTCACTTGCTTTGCTTGAAGATGTTGCCTGTGGACTGTTTCTTTTGCTATCCTAATTGCTATGAGGTGACTTGGAGAGATTAAAAAACTATACTACCATCATGATCTTGCCCACAACTAGAAGCTTTGACAAGAATGTTTAGGTTTGATGTATTTATTATAGGATCATTAACCATTAGGTAAGTACTACACCAAATTTCCAAGGACTGCTTTCTCGAACTGTCTTTATCCAGGCATATATTACCTAAGAGGCTGAAGTAAACGATAGGAAAAGTAGTGTTATTGTAACTGGCAGGGCACATGTGCTCTCATTTATATACTGAACATTACAGTTTTAAAATTTGGTTTAAAAAATAAAAACCTTCATTAAGGCTTCCATTTCTGGGTCTTGTTAGCTGAGAACATAAATATGTCCATTACATTCTCCAAATCTGGCAAAGTAGTAAACCCTGGGATAACTAAAGCAGATAAAAGTCACCCAATCAACACCTAGAAAAAGACACACCATTGTTTTAATTTTTTAATTGACATATAGTTAATTTTTAATATCAAGTAAGTTTCAGGTGTACAGCACAGCAATTCAATACACACACACACATACATACATACATACATACATACATACATACATACATACATATATACATACATACATGGGCTTCCCTGGTGGCTCAGACAGAAAAGAATCTGCCTGCAATGCTGCAATGCGGGAGACCTGGGTTCAGTCCCTGGGTTGGGAAGATCCCCTGGAGGAGGGCATGGCAACCCACTCCAGTATTCTTGCCTGGAGAATCCCCATGGACAGAGGGGCCTGGCAGGCTACAGTCCATGGTATCACAAAGAGTCAGACATGACTGAGTGGCTAAGCACAGCACATATATACATACACACTCACTTTCAGATTCTTATCCCTTGTAGGTTATTATATAATATTGAGTATACTTTCCAGTGTTATACAGTAGGACCTTGTTGGTTATCATAGTAGTATCTGTTAATACCAGCCTACTAACTTATACCTCTCTTCACCCCCCTTCCCCCTTTGGTAACCATAAGTTTGTTTTCTGTATCTGTGAGTCACTTTGTGTTTTGGAAATAAATTCATTGGTGTTTTTTCTTTTAGATTCCACATCTAAGCAATATCATATGATGTTTGTCTTTCTCTACCTATCTTCACTTAGTGATAATCTCTAGGTCCATCCATATGGATGCAAATGACATTATTTCATTCTTTTTTATGGTTGAGTAGTATTCCTGTGTGTGTGTGTGTGTGTGTGTGTGTGTGTGTGTGTGTGTGTGTGTACCATATCATATTTATCCATTCATCCATCGATGGGCATTTTGGTTGTTTCCATATCTCAGCTATTGTAAACAGTGCTGTAATGAACATGGGGTGCATGTATCTTTTCAAATTATGGTTTTCTCCAGAAATGTGCCCAGGAGGGCACACCATTGTTTTTTAAAAATTATATCACAAACAAAATGAGGCAATAATATATAATTTTCACTTAGTATATGCAATATTTTGGCAGAGTAGGACTGTAAAATAGGTCCTTTACAGAAGTATTTAAAATCAGAATACATAATATCCCAACAAAGTCCTTCTTCAACCAAAATTCAACTGCCATTCATTCATTCACTGATAAATGTGAAATGTACCATGTGCCAGAGATGCTTAGATAAGAAGACAAGAGCCCCTGCTTATTAGAAACCAGGCAGGTAGTCTAGTAAGCGCTCAGAAAATATGATGGATGCTCAGTTCAGTTCAGTCACTCAGTCATGTCCAACTCTTTGCGACCCCATGGACTGCAGCACACCAGGCTTCCCTGTCCATTACCAACTCTCGGAGCCTACTCAAAGTCATGTCCATCACGTCAGTGATGCCATCCAACCATGTCATCCTCTGTTGGCCCCTTCTCCTCCCACCTTCAATCTTTCCCAGCATCAGGGTCTTTTCAAATGAGTCAGTTCTTCACATCAGGTGGCCAAAATATTGGAGTTTCAGCTTCAGCATCAGTCCTTCCAATGAATATTTAGGACTGATTTCCTTTAGGATGGACTGGTTGGATCTCCTTGCAGTTCAAGGGACTCTCAAGAGTCTTCTCTAACACCACAGTTCAAAAGCATCAATTCTTCAACGCTCAGCTTTCTTTATAGTCCAACTCTCACATCCATACATGACTACTGGAAAAACTGTAGCGTTGACTAGATGGACCTTTGTTGGTAAAGAAATGTCTCTGCTTTTTAATATCCTGTCTAGGTTGGTCATAGCTTTTCTTCCAAGGAGCAAGCATCTTTTAATTTCATGGCTGAAGTCACCATCTGCAGTGATTTTGGAGCCCCCCAAAATAAAGTCTCTCACTGTTTCCAGTTTCCCCATCTATTTGCCATGAAGTGATGGGACCAGATGCCATATGATCTTAGTTTTCTGAATGTTGAGTTTTAAGCCAACTTTTTCACTCTCTTCTTTCACTTTCATCAAGAGGCTCTTTAGTTCTTTGCTTTCTGCCATAAAGGTGGTGGCATCCACATATCTGAGGTTATTGATATTTCTCCTGGCAATCTTGATTCCAGCTTGTGCTTCATCCAGCCCGACATTTTGCATGATTTACTCTGCATGCAAGTTAAATGAGCAGGGTGACAATATACAGCCTTGATGTACTCCTTTCTCAATTTGGAACCAGTCTGTTGCTCAATCAGGGACCAAAAGAAGGAAAGCTGTATTAGTTTGGGAGGTCAGAGGGGGCTCGGGTCCACACTCTGACTTTGGTTCCTCCTATTTTCTAAACTCAAGCTGCCCTCCAATTTGAACTAAATCACACTCTTCATCAAGTCTTAGTGATTCTACTTACTAGTTAAGCCTTACCTCCTCAATACCATTTTATAGCGGCATTGCCCTTTCTTTAAATTCTGAAGTCCACAACACAGTTTCATTTGTCTATATATGATTGTAGAACCAGTCTACAGTTGTTTTGAGTGTTTATTTGTATATTGCTTTTCTCCAGCTGAACTATAAGCATTTCCACAAGAAAAGACAATTGAAGATGTAACTTCTATCTTCTCTAACATAGAATGTGATACTGGGCACACAATGGACATCTAATAAGTTCTTGTTAAAAAGGGAAGAAATAAGTGAGTAAATGAAGTTAGAGAACTCAGTTGCTGCAAACTAAAAATAAGGTGTGTTTATGTTCAATTAAGTTTGGTTTGCTACCTGAAATTTGATTAAATTGTTCACACATATTTCCAAATGTGGGAGAGTGGAACTGCTTCTGAGATTTAAATGATACAATCATATTGGCCCATATTGGTTTTCTTTTGCAAGGTAAATAAGGATTCTGGTACTGATACAAAATGTATCTTCAAGTGAGTTAAATTCCTACCTCAGAATATACAGCTTGTAGAGCATATAGCAAAATCGTAAAGTAGGAAGAATATAAACCTTGGAAGAAGGGGCACCTAGAATCAAATGCTGAGATGTCATTCACCAACTAGGTGGTCTTGGAGAAGTTAATGAGCATCACTCAATCTGCCTCATGTCTTTATATGTATTTTGTGTACAATTACAGGTTTGCATTCTTTTTATGTTCTCAACTCAGCTCAATATAATAGGTTTACAAGTCTCAACATTGTGCATCAATTGACACTATTATACAAGCTTTGCATTGATGTTCTAAAATTGTGTTAGGGCCCCCAAAGTTTCTATAGTTATGGGACAGATCTAGAGAATGTCTTTAGCTTCCTGTCACATAGACGAGATCTTTCCTCCCAAGCCCCCATCACGTACCATTAGAATATTGTTTGAAAATTGTAACATCTGAAACTTTTTTAAAAACATGGCCCTAATTCTTAAACTTGTCATACATGCAAAGCAGTAATTATAGGCTTCAGGACTGTAGAATTTTGTTCTGTGTTTGATGTAAAAAGGAACAGAAGCGTCTTCCTACCATATCAATACAGCAACTCATCCTATGATAAGGAAAGAGGTCAGATTCAATTCATTATTTGTTTGTCATCATTCTGCCAATACAGGCTCTCTTAGGCTATCAAGTTAACAGGTCTAATATCAAGAGAGTATTTAATAAAGGAATCAGTTTCTCTTTTCCAGCTATTTTCTTCTTAGACTACAACGCTAATGAGGCTGTTTAAATATGTTGACAAGAAAGAAAAAAATATTTTTAAGAACACTTATTTTTGTCTTCTATCTTCCATTTCATCCTGCTACCAAAACTTTCAGTTGAGGTCAAACTGAGAGCTCACGAATTTCATTCATAGATATGTAGAACAAATGTTTCCAACACCACCCTTCTGATGAACAGCTGAAAAACAATGAAAATAGCAACACATGGATGGTGAATCATACGAGACAGTATCTCGAGCAAACAGGAAAAAATAACCTTTCTTTTTAGAAAGCTTTCCATCTGTTCTCCAAAGATATGTGCATTTGGTGTATGTACACATGCATGTGTGAACAAACACTAAATAAGTCAAACGGTAGATGATGTAAGATAGTGTAATGATTGCTGTATCAATTTTTGCCTGGTAGTGAGATGCCATTTGACATTTTAAATTATTTATTATATTTACTTTTTGGTTACACTGGGTCTTCCTTGCTGCTTGCGGTCTTTCTCTAGTTGTGACGAATGGGGGCTACCCTTCATTGTGGTGCATAGGCTTCTCATTGTGGTGGCTTATCTTGTTGTGAAGCATGGGCTCTAGGGTGCTCAGGCTTCAGGAGTTCTGGCACGTGGGCTCAGTAGTTGTGGTGCATGGACTTATTTGCTCTGCAGCATGTGGAATCTTCCTAGACCAGGGATGAAACCCCCTGTCTCTTGCACTGGCAGGCGGATTCTCAACCACTGGACCACCATGGAAAGTCCTATTTGACATTTCTGAGACTTTTTAAAAATACTTTAGAGAGATTTTTTATAATTAAGTATGTAGTCAGTTTTTGTAAGCAGTCTCCAGTGTTTGAGAAAAATATCTATTCACAAGCTGTTGGATTTGGTTCTACACAATCCATTAGGTCAAACTTGTTATTGTGTTGTTTGATTCTTCTATACACTTAAGTTTTCCTCTTCTTAATCTATATCTCTCTGAATGAGGTGTGTTAAAATTCCCCACTAATTGAATAGTTTTAGAATTTTTTAAATTTAAAAAATAGTTTTAAAATTCTCTATGCAGTATTGGCTTTTTTTTTTTTTTTTTTGCTTTATATATTTGGAAGATCTGTTAGATGCATTCCAATTCATGACTGTTATATATATAAATTTTTTTTTCCCCTTTTTAATACTATGTAACAAGTTACTTTATCCCAAATAATGCCTTTTTGACTTGAGGATTATTCCATTTGACATGCATATTGTGGATATCTCATTTCTTTCTGTTCTTGGGTTGGCCTATTTTCTTCGTCTCTTTTGTCATCATATATAAAGACTTTTTATTGATTAAAAAAAATCTGCGGTGATGCACACCCTGGACACCATGGGCTTGGCTGAGAACCGGGGCCCCAGGTGGAGGAGATGCAGGATGTTGACAAGTGCGGTGTGTCCACTACCAGCATCTATTTCCGCATGATCAGACAATTACTCAGCAAAGTTCCTGTTTCAATGACCAAGAACCCCTTGACTCTGCCTTGTCAGGAGGAGCTGGTGGGGGCTCTGATGAATCTCAGTAAGGTCTTCTGCTTGGTCCCTGGAAGATTGTCCATCTGCAGCTCTGCATGGAAATACATAGTGACAGTTGCTGAAGTCCAGAGTGACTGTCCCCACCTGAGTACTTAGATGCATCATTACTAGTAGGTATTCTTGTATATGTGTGTGAAGTCACTTCTATCATGTCCAACTCTTTGTGACCCTATGGACCGTAGCTGTCCAAGCTCCTCTGTTCATGGGATTCTCCAAGCAAGAATACTGGAGTGGGTTGTCATTTCCTTCTCCAGGAGATCTTCCCAACCCAGGGATCTAACCCGCATCTCTTAAGTCTTACGCTTTAGCGGGCAGGTTCTTTACCACTAGTGCCATCTGGGAAGCCCCAGTAGGTATTCTTAGAAAAGCCAAGTGTAAAAATGTTGGCCAGTCCTTCCAGGAGAAGTTGGACAAAATGAGTTGAATCTTCCAGCCAAGGGACAGAAAACTACTCATATCATCCCTCATGTCACCCTCCTGACATCTTTAGTAGAAGGTGAGGCTGTTCATTTGGCCTAGGACTTTGCCCATGTCTGCAAAGCAGAATTTCCTAGTAAATCCGTGGCTGAGTATTTAACCAGACCTCATCTCAGAGGACAGCATGTGATGGCAGCTAGGAAGAATATGCTGCTGGCTGCACATCAAGTGTGTAAAGGATTCACAGACCTTCTCAATCAAGACTGAACTCCCAATGGGAACAACCAGCCCACCCCATTCCTAGAGACCAACATCCAGAACTGCTTGTCTCATTTCAGCCTGATTATTCATGGATTTGTCAACCAGGCCATCTGTGCTGCTGTGTCTACCCTGCGGAACTACATAAAAGAAGCCCTGAGAGTCATGGACCATCCTGGAGACCACAGTCCAGCCAATTCTAGCAAAACCCTAGAGAAGATGTAGAAGCACAAGAAGTAAAATGGTGGTGAACAAAGGGCCAAAGAGTCTAGAAGGAAAAGGACTCCCAAACCATCTCCACCAGGGCAGACTGGCACCTTGCTTGCCTGGGGGACAGAGTTGTTATCCACCTTCCTATGGAAAAGGCCTCAGTTGATTTCTGGATCTTCACATTCCCACCTAGATTCCTCAGTAATTAAGGAGTGCTGAAGTGTCTCCATAACTCTGGACGAGATGTCAGAAGGTGATTAGTGCTGGTTCTTTACCCATTAAGCTTATGTTTTATTTTTTGTGGAACTCCATTCTTCCTTTCTCTGAAAGTGGTGGTACAAGTTTTAGAACCTTTTAAATAAATTCCCCAGGCTAGCAAAAACCCACACAAATTCAGCTGTTAAAATATCAAATTGATATGATTCAGATCAACAATAACTTTCAGTGTTAAGGTAAAAGTATATAGCTTCTTCAGTCTCATCTTACATACCATAGAAAGCAAGGATCCTATCCACATAAAGTGGTTAATAGGTGGTATTTGACACACTTTAAACCCCTTGTTCAAAAGGGCCCTTTGGGTTTTACGAAACTTGTAGAAACAAAGCCTGCTGATGATTTTATGTTTTCCTTAAAAAAAAAACAAAACTTTGAAAGTTAACTCTTCAAATAGGAGACTCTTTGAAATGACGTTTTTTTTTTTAAGGTACAGAAGCTTTATTCTGCATATTTATTTTACATCTTGGTGTTTCAAAGAAACTTGAAAAGGGAGGCATGAAGCATTGTTTTTTGCTATCTGTCATGCCCAAGTCCCAGAGGAGGCTCTGTGTTTTAAGAAACTGCATTGAATGTACAGATTTATGCATAATTTAATGGAGTCTGTAAATAAGGGTGCACTTCTCATGATGTTTTGAGAAATGGGATTTGATTTTAATGTTAATTTTTAAAGGTGACAGGGTAATCTAAGGTACATCTTTAGGTTTTACTTGTGTGTACACTCCTATTAAGAGTTAAGAGGATCCTGACCTTTGTTCTTGACTCTGGAAGACCTATTTAATTGAAGCTTTCAGTTCACAAAGCAATAACTTTGTCTCATTTCTGTTGGGCTGAACCCAAAGATGTGTGTGTGGGTGAACAAGGAGTTTTAGAATTGAACTCCTTGCCTCTCAATGTTCCCTAAATAATTGTTGTATATATGAAACCTGTGTAATAAAAAGTATTCTTGATAGAAAAAAATCTGAGGTGAGAAACTGTAGCTGAGTTGAATAACTACATATATTTGTGATTACTAATATCTTTATTTCTAACATCTTTTTTTTCATTTTCTATATATCATGCCTTCTCGTGGTTTCTATTTTTTACTGATTTTTTAAAATTTCTTTCTCTTTTCTCATTTGTTTTCATTTGTAAGTTATCATTCCATTTCTGTTTTAATGGGAACCCTTAAATGCTTAACATGCATACTTGACCTGAAAAGTTAGTATTCACCTGAACAAGAGAAGATCTGGGAACACAAATTATAAGCATAATCCTGCTATCTTCCATGTTTTTGTTGTCTAGTATTTAGCTGTCCCTTGTTTCTTAACCTCCATTGTTATTGTTTTTATAGTTAATATTTATTTAGATTTGAACTCCATGTTGAGCAATGACAGCTCATATCACTCTTATATCCCAGTTCTTTATCTTGGGTTCAGTTTTCCTCATATTGAAATATATCCTTTAGAGTTTTTTCAGCAAAGTTCTATGCATGTCAACTCTCTCATTCTTTGTTTGTCTAAAATTATCTTTGTTTTGACTCAGTCTTGAATGAACTCAATCTTGTTGACAATAGAATTGAAGTTAACAGTTGAAGATAGTATTCAGTTATCTTTTGACATTATTGTTACGTCTCAGTCTAATTTTTGTTCTTTGGTCTTTTTTCCTGTTTTACCATATTTTTGATATTTTGCTGTTTCACTGTGTTGACCTCTACCCCATTCTCTCTAATCTCTCCTATTGGAATCTTATTAGATATGTATTGTACCTTCTTATTCTTGCCTCCATGTTTCTTAGTTTTTTTGGCTAAATTTTCCAACTCTTCATTTCTCTTTGCTGGATTATAAGTAATTTTCACAGGTTTGTTTTCAGCTGTCTTTAACATAGACGTTAAATTTCAATTTTGATTACTCTTTTTCAAATAACTCTCTTCAGATACTATTTGTTTCACATTTTTCATTATTGTTTTAACTTCTATTTTAAAACGTCTCACTTTAAAGTCTCCTTTTATGTATAGCTTAAAAGTCTATGCATTACTCAATAATAACTTCATTAAGTATTTTGCTATGTATCTTTCTAGTGTTTTTTTATACAAATATAAGGATTTTTAAATGTGTATTGATTTTTCTCCCTTGTTTACCATAAGGAAACTTTATATACTATATTAACATTGGTCTGTTTTGCTTTTTGTAAAAACATGACCTCATTCCTTTATGCCTTTACGTAGCATTCCATTGTGTGGATATATCATGGTTGATTTAACCAGTACCCTACACTTGGATTGTTTCTAGCTTTTTGTTTTTTTTGTTTTTTTTTGTTTTTCACACTTAAAGATAATACTGTAGTGAATGTCATTTTAAGAGCACTCAACTATATGGAATAGTCACAGAGTGGGATTGCTGGGTCAAAGCGTAGCTATATTTGTAATTTTAATAGATATAACTTAATTGTTCTTCATAGTGGTTAGAACATCTTGTGCCCCACCAACAATCATGAAAGTGCCTTCCTGATTCTCCACAGTATCACTAGTAATGAAACTGTTAATCTCTTAGTCGTGTCCGACTCTTTGCAACCCCATGGACTGTAGCCCGCCAGGCTTCTCTGTCCATGGGATTCCCCAGGCTAGAATACTGGAGTGGGTTCCCATTCCCTTCTCAAGGGGATATTCCTGATGCAAGGATTAAACCCGGGTCTCCCACATTTCAGGCAGATTCTTTACTGCCTGAGCCACCAGGGAAGCCCTGGTGGGTATCACTAGCAGAGTGTGTGTCAAATTTCTTTAATAACTAAATTTTTTTCATTTTATATTATAGTTGATTTAATAATGTTGTGTTAGTTTCAGGTGTATAGCAAAGTAATTCAGTTATACATATATATTCTTTACCAACCTGAATGCCTGATCTCATCTTTAATCATTTTAACATACATCACATTTTCTCTTTTAGATTATTACAATGTCTCTAGTTCTTAGTATCTTCCTGAATATTGCTTGTGGTCTTCTCCCTCATTGAGGATCCTTTCTCCTCATGTTCATAATTTGTCTTAGTGAGCATCTCTTCCTCAGATTTTCTCCCCCCACCTTTTCTGATTATCTATTGCTACAAACAAATTACTCCAGAGCATAGTGGTTTAAAATGACTATGTTGCTCATGTTTTTGTGGGTCAGAAATTCAGGAAGGACTTGACTGAGCAGCTCTTACTTGAGTTCTTTCATGTTTTGGCAGTTAGATGCCAACTGAGCCTAGAGTCATCTGAAGGCTTTACTGGGTTAGACATCCAAGATGGCTCACATTCAGGGCTGGAAGTTGGTTCTGGATTCTGGCTATCAGTTAACAGCTCAGCTGACATGTAGTATGGGAGCACCTACATGTGAACTCTCCAACATGGCAGTCTCAGAATGGTGATACTTCTTTACATGGAGGTTTAGGGCTCTAGCATAAGTGGTTCAGCAAACAAGGTGGTAGGTTAAAGACCTCCTTTTGTTAATTTATTTATTTTTAATTGGAGGATAATTACTTTACAATATTGTGTTGGTTTCTGCCACACATCCACATGAATCAGCCATAGCTTTACATATGTCCCCTCCCTCTTGAACGTCCCTGCCACCTCCCACCCCATCTCACCTAGCCACAGCAATCAGAGAAGGAAAATAAATAAAAGGAATCCAGATTGGAAAAGAAGTAAACCTCTCACTGTTTGTAGATGACATGATGCTATACGTAGAAAACCCCAAGGATACCAACAGAAAATTACTAGAACTAATCAATATAGTAAAGTCACAGGATATAAAATTAATACACAGAAATCCCTAGCATTCCTATACACTACCAATGAAAAATTATAGAAATTAAGGAAACAATCCCATTCACCATTGAAATGAAAAGAAAAAAAAATACCTAGGAATAAATCTACCTAGAGAGACAAAAGATCTGTATGCAGAAAACTATAGAACACTAATGAAAGAAATCAAAGATGACACAAACAGATGGAGGCAGATTCTTTACCGCTGAGCCACCAGGGAAGCCTTGTATACACACACACACACACACACACACACACACACACACACACACACACACACACACAATAAAATATCACTCAGCCATAAAAAAGAATGAAATAATGCCATTTGCAGCAACATGAATGGGCCTAGAGATTGTCATACTGAGTGAAGTAAATCAGAGAAAGACAAATATCTCATAGGTAGATATAAGAATGATATAAATGAACTTATTTATAAAAAAACCCACAGACTTAGAAAATGAATTTATGGTTACTGGGGGAAAGGATGGGGGGAGGGAAGGATAGACTGGGAGTTTGGGATTGACATGTACACACTGCTTATATTTAAAATAGATAAGCAATGATGACCTGCTGTATAGCACAGGGAACTCTGCTCAATATTCTGTAATAACCTAAATGGGGAAAGAATTTGAAAAAGAATAGACACTTGTATATGTATAACTGAATCACTTAGCTGTATACCTGAAAATAACACAACATTGTAAATCAACTATACTTCAGTATAAAATAAAATCTTTTTAAAAGAATGAAAAAATATAATGTAGCATCACTTCAGCTGTACTCTGGTCGATGCAGTCATGAGCCTGCCCAGAATTAAGCACAATATCAAGAATATTTTGACCAATACTTTTCAAGCCATCACATTTCTGAAGTCCCATGTGTCCTGGATTGTAGAAGGATCCCTACAGAATGTGTTTCCATTTCTTTTTTTTTTTAATTTAATAAATTTATTTATTTTAGTTGGGGGCTAATTACCTTACAATATTGTAGTCATTTTTGCCATATACTGACATGAACCAGCCATGGGTTTACATGTATTCCCCATCCTGAACCCCCCTCCCACCTCCCTCCCCATCCCATCCCTCTGGGTCATCCCATTGCCCCAGCCCTGAGCATTTGTCTCATGCATCGAACCTGGAATGGTGTTCTGTTTCCCATATGATAATATACATGTTTCATTCTCTCAGAACGTCCCACCCTCACCTTCTCCCTCCGAATCCGTAAGACTGTTCTATGCATCTGTGTCTCTTATTCTGTCTCGCATATAGGGTTATCATTACCATCTTTCAAATTTCTTTCAGCCAGGTGGCTCAGATTTTACTGGTCTGCAACCAATATTGATTTTTCAGCTTAGGGATTCTCATACCATATAAGTAGTGAAAATTCATACTACACATCTAGCAGAAACCTGCAGCTTCATTTTCTTAGAAACTTTAAATCCATTTAAAGTTGTGGGTGGAGACCACCTCCTTGTTAAATCTTTGAGCCGATCAGGGTTCTTCTACCCTCAATGAAGAGACCACTCTTTTGGAAATCTGGTTTTATAAAACAAAAAATAATCCATCTCATCTTTCATTGACCCAAGGCCATATCTTCTGTCCCTATATGGCCATTAAATCCCAATACTTGGCCACAAGGAACTTTAGCTGGGTGGGATGCTGCACCCTATCCCCAGCCTAAATCCATGGAGCTTTGTTTTCAATTTCCTCTTAGTTTTGCATTGTAAGGATTTGCTTTCCTTTATTTTGAACTAAGCTACTTATTTAACTTATATGCAGAGTACATCATGAGAAACGCTGGGCTGGAAGAAACACAAGCTGGAATCAAGATTGCTGGGAGAAATATCAACAACCTCAGATATGTAGATGACACCACCCTTATGGCAGAAAGTGAAGAAGAACAAAAGAGCCTCTTGATGAAAGTGAAAGAGGAGAGTGAAAAAGTTGGCTTAAAGCTCAACGTTCAGAAAACTAAGATCATGACATCTGGTCCCATCACTTCATGGGAAATAGATGGGGAAACAGTGGAAACAGTGTCAGACTTTATTTTTTGGGGCTCCAAAATCACTGCTGATGGTGATTGCAGCCATGAAATTAAAAGATGCTTACTCCTTGGAAGGAAGGTTATGACCAACCTAGATAGCATATTTAAAAGCAGAGACATTACTTGCCAACAAAGGTCTGTCTAGTCAAGGCTATGGTTTTTCCAGTGGTCATGTATGGATGTGAGAGTTGGATGGTGAAGAAAGCTGAGTACCAAAGAATTGATGCTTTTGAACTGTGGTGACTGCAAGAAGATCCAACCAGTCCATCCTAAAGGAGATCAGTCCTGGGTGTTCATTGGAAGGACTGATGTTGAAGCTGAAACTCCAATACTCTGGCCACCTCATGCAAAGAGTTGACTCATTGGAAAAGACCCTGATGCTGGGAAGGATTGGGGGCAGGAGGAGAAGGGGACGACAGAGGATGAGATGGTTGGATGGCATCACCAACTCGATGGACATGGGTTTGGATAAACTCTGGGAGTTGATGATGGACAGGGAGGCCTGGCGTGCTGCAATTCATGGGGTCGCAGAGTTGGACACAACTAAGCAACTGAACTGAACTGACATATTTGCAAGTTATTGTTCATTTATTCTATCCAGCATCTCTGTGTGTCTGTAGTGAGAGGGTAGTCTATAGTACCTCAGTCAAAGATGGTCCTTAGAGGCCCTCAGTTCTCAAACAAATTTTGAGGTTAGAAAAAAGGAGCATTGTTGAATGATTGTCCTTGAAGGTAAGTTTAAGAGGTCATCATTAGTGGACAAGAATAGGCATTTTCCCTCCACTAGCCTGCTTTTCTGTAAAGGCATCTCTCTCTTACTTTCTGATGTAGATCAATGGGCAGATGCTATGTTAGCCAACCTCAAATGGCATCTGAAGTATGTGTAGTCACTACCTTTTTGCCATCCAGTGCAGCTATTCTTCTTGTCATACTTTTGGCAGGATAATCAATAGGACCCAAATGGCAATCAATTTTATGTGATTGCACTTGGTTTCCCATTGATTTCAGTGCGGACTCTATGGCAGAATAATGAGGGAAATCTGATGCCAATAATTGCCTGTGAATGCCACTGCACATCTTTCTAGGTGACTGAACAATGTCAAAGAGAATGGGAGAGAGAGACATGCTGGCAAAAAACAGAGTGAGGACCAAGCAAGCCCCATTGCTGAAGATGAAGAAAAAGATGTTAATAGAGATGTGAAAAGGAAAGCTTGACTTATAATACCCCTCTGATCCAGAACACCATTGTAAAACCTGGGTTGGTACGGTGGAGGATAAAATCAGCCTCAGGGCCACATAGCCTGAAAAAGATTTCAAAGTATGTTTCCCTAACAATCCTGATGTTTAGTGGCTTAATCTTAGTAAGGAAATCCTGGTTTTAAGTTCACACTTGGAAATGATTAATTGCTTTTTGACCACAAATGTCACTTTCTTGAAACCAAGAATCACATTTTTATTTACCCACAAACTACTCAGCCGTCCTATACCATATAAATTCTCAATGAATAATTGATGGAAATCTATGTTATAAATTTTATAGGCAGCTTTTTATAATCTTGGACCTAATAATGTACTATAGTATTCCTCACACTTATCCAGCCAATATTGACATCATCGTTTGACATATGTCAGAGCCATCACACCAAGCAAAGGATCACAATAGATCTTAATTAGGAAGCAAAGTTAATAAATACAATGAAACACATTTTACTTGGAGCTTATGCTTTAGAAAAAAGTCTACTCTGCCTTTGTGTTATTTAGCTCTGACTTTGGCAAAAATTTTCTGCAGAGTATGTTTTTAAATGTTATATCTATTTTTGAAAAGGAAATGCATTCACAGTAGCCAAAAGTTAAAGTAATATGGAAATACATATATTAAAGCATATCCCTTATGCTGTCTCCATCTATTTTCTTTCTCACCAGTCCCTTTTAGCCAATCAGTCATCCTACTTAATTGTGTTGCAGTGCTTCTTTATGCAATCACAAGCAAATATGAGTAATTATTCCTATAGTCTCCATTTCTTATACAAAAGGAAGCATACTCTAGATGTTGTTCTGCCTCTCTCTTTTCACAGTATAACCTAGAAAAATTTTTTCCATATTGGCACATAGAAAATAATACTTTCATTCAATTTGAGCAACGGCATAGTATTCCGTTGTGTGGATGTGGCAAAGTTTATTTAACCAATACCCTATTATTGGACAATTGGGTTGTGTTCAATCTTTTGCAATTACAAACAGTGCTGCAATGAATAATCATGAACATGTATCATTTCTTACATGGGCAATTGCATCTGTGTGCAAAAGGTAAATGTGTTGGTAAATGTGATATTGTCAATTTGCCCTTGATTCAGGTTATAACATTTATATGTCCACATGTACTGTGTGGGCGTATCTGCTGCCCCACAACTTTACCAGTACAATGTGTTGTTTTGTCCAACTGACAGGTTAGAAATAATAATTCAGTGTAATTTTAACTTGCATTTCTAAAATGACGACTGAGGTTCAGTATATTTTTACATGTTTTAAGGGCCATTTATATTGGTTTTTTTTTTTTGGCATGTGTTAACTGTGTATATTCTTTGTCTATTTACCATGTTTCTTGACATGCTTTTATTGTTTTCTTGTTTCTTGCTTCCATTTAAATGTTCAATTCATTTGAAACTTGTTCAGTTGTACAGTTTGAAGTATAGATACAACTTTGTACCTTTTTTTCAGTTCACAACCCAGTAGTATAAAGTCCTTTATAAGTCTATCTACTAGAGATGAAATCTTTAGCAAATACTAACGTCATGTACATGGTTTAATTTCTGGACTTCACAATTCTCTTCCATTGGTCTCATTCTTTATTCAAGCGCTTTTTTTTCTTATTTGGCTGTGCTGTGTCTTACTTGTGGCATGAGAGATCTTCATTGCTGTGTGTGGGATCTTGAAGTTGAGGCATGAGGGATCTAGTTGTCTGACCAGGGATTGAACCCAGGCCCTCTGCATTGGGAGCATGGAGTCTTAGCCACTGGACCACTAGGGAAGTCCGCAAGCACTTTTTAAATTGCTGAGACATCCCAGTATGTTTTAATTCTGATAGGGTCAGTGTCCTTGTATGGTCTTTCTCTTTCAGAATTTCACTGGCTACTCTTACTTATTTTTAGTGAATGTTTCTTATAGTTTTGTTTGTGATAATTTAACCTTGGGTGTGAGGACATGAAGGATGAAGCAAACTTCTGCATATGTCATAGAAACTTCTTTATATAGATTATTTTTCTCTCCTTGTTTTTTTTTTTTTTTAAACTGAGGCTGAATGTTTTGATGGGGAGTTTTCTTTTGAATCTAAGGTTAAGTTTGCAATGGCTAACATAACCCCAAGGAAGCTTGTTATGAAGAATTAATTTGTCTTACCAAGTAAAAATAGCATAGGTGAACCCATGGTAGCCAGAGTACCATCTTCCCTGGTCCTAGAATGGGTTAAGCCAATAAGTCCCTGGCTTCAGGTCTAACAGTCTTAAGGGAAAGGGTTCAGGAAGCAGTTTTCTGGCTCTGAGTGAAAGCTGGGAGAGATGCTTTGACATCTGTGAATGAATGTTCCACCCAGCCTGGGGTGGGTGTCGCATGCATCCCATACCCTACCTTCAGCCATTGCTTCCTTCAACTGGAAAATGGTGACCCAAGCAGCTGGGCAGGCCCAGGAGGAGCCCATTCATAGTATATGACCTGAATCACAAGCTTCCAACCTGAGGAAAACACATCTGGGCATACCTGACTGGGGAGGGATCGGGGTTCGGGGTGGTCAGAAA
Organism: Okapia johnstoni; assembly: GCA_024291935.2. Lineage (NCBI taxonomy): Eukaryota > Metazoa > Chordata > Mammalia > Artiodactyla > Giraffidae > Okapia > Okapia johnstoni. The sequence continues at coordinate 30,530,784 of CM044305.1, read as the reverse complement.
AGACATAATGGGACAGTGTACTTGACTTTGATTTTGAAGAATGAGAGGGAGTTTTCTGACAGGCGAGACTGGAAAGGGCATTCTGGTGAGGGGAGACAACTAGTACAAAAACACAGAAGTTCAGGGCTGCCTAGTGCATTCTGGGAGTGGCAAGTAATTTGGTGGAGCAGTAAAGAGATACATATGGGTGAGGCCTATGTGGCCAGATAGATCCTGCAGGGTCCTCTATGTCAATGCCTGGACCCGAAATCTAACTCCTTTCTTTAGTCTGTGGGAAATCACTGAAGGATTTGATATTTTGCTGTTTTGCTATTAAAAGTGGAGAAGGAAATGGCAACCCACTCCAGTATTCTTGCCTAGAGAATCCCATGGACAGAGGAGCCTGGTGGGCTGCAGTCCATGGGTTTGCACAGAGTCAGACACGACTGAAGCAACTTGGCATGCGTGCATGCCTTGGAGAAGGAAATGGCACCCCACTCCAGTATTCTTACCTGGAGAATCCCAGGGATGGAGGAGCCTGGTGGGCTGCCGTCTATGGGGTCGCACAGAGTTGGACACGACTGAAGCGACTTAGCAGCAGCAGCTATTAAAAAATCTTACTTTCATGCTAAAAATAGTGCCCATAACTCTTTCTTGCCACACTCCTCTCCTCCATAAAGACCACTGTTGCAATTTCTTGTATGTATTTTCTGAGTTTTCTTTCCAGAAACATGTAAGTATTATGGGTATATGTCCTTTTTAAAAGGAGATTGTATTATATTATACTGCAATTTGTTTTTTCTTCTTCTTCACTTAATTACTAGTCTTTTCTATAACTGCCCTTGAAAAGCCACACCATTTGGGGGAACACTACCTTTTTATAATTGGTATAAAATAAAACAAAACATACTAAATAAATGCAATATAGTGAGAATTTTGACACTGTGGTTTCAAAGACATGCTCACCAATTTACTTGAATAACAGCAGTTTCTAGTTGGAAATGAACTACTTTAAACTGTGTACTGTGTTTGGATGAAGCCAAAAGCATCTTGTTTTGTGTATGGGGACCCGGAGAAAGGGATGAAGCAGTGGCACCTCCTGCACATCTTCAGTCTGGAGTTCAGGTGGTCTATTTCCACATGATCCAAGCACTCTGTACTTTAGCCTTTAGTTCGCTCCCACTATGTTTTTTGTGCTATGACTTTATTTTTAAGAACAGTCTCGGGGAAAGGTAACTGAGCCACAGAAAAGTGAAGAAAATGGCAGAGAAAGCAGAATTTTTAACAGCAACAGCTTCCTTGTGCCCCCTCCACTACCCACCATCCACTATGGGTAAGAACGATGAACCTTAATTATGTGCACACTTGCAAAAGGATATGTATTATTTCCACAAACTTGTTTTCATACTTCCACTGATTTCTTCTTTTAATTCACAAAACATTTGGGGGTATTTAAAGTTAGATTAGAGCACAACACAGTTTACTCCAGTACCATTAACCTAGATACTCTTTCATGAAACAGCTCTTCACTTAGTTGCCAGGCGTTCAGGAACAAATCATGGTCTAGGAGGGAGGATTTAATGGGTCTCCAAGACTGTAGATCACAGCCAAGGCCACAACAGCACGCCCTGATCTGTACAGTTTGGTTTATGACTCTCCAGGGCGTCCCTGGTAGCTCAGCTGGTGAAGAATTGGCCTGCAATGCAGGAGACCCTGGTTCGATTCCTGGGTTGGGAAGATCCCCTGGAAAAAGGATAGGCTACCCACTCCAGTATTCTTGGACTTTCCTAGTGCCTCAGACAGTAAAGAATCCGCGTGCAATGCAGGAGACCTGGGTTCAATCTCTGCGTTGGGGATATCCCCTGGAGGAGGGCATGGCAACCCACTCTAGTATTCTTGCCTGGAGAATCCCCATGGACAGAGGAGCCTGGTGAGCTACAGTCCATGGGGTCGCAAAGAGTCAGACATGACTGAGTGACTAAGCACAGCACAGTGTCTGCAGATAGCATAGTGACTTGAACCAGCCCCCTCTTTTAAGATTTTTTTAAATATGGACCTTTTTAAGAAAAAAAAAGTCTACTGAGTTTGTTACAATATTGCTTCTGTTTTGTGTTTTGGTTTTTTGGCCACAAGGCAGGTGGGATCTTAGCTCCCCTACCAGGGATCAAACCTGTAACCCCTGCATTGGAAGATTAAGTCTTAACCACTGGACTGCCAGGGAAGTCCTTAACCAGCCCCCAACTCCCTGCCTTACTAGATTTTTTTTTAAATGTCTACAAAAAATGCTGCAACAGAGAACCTTTTACACAGGTATTAAAACCCTTGAGCAAGAATATATTTAGGAGACATCTGGGGATAGAATTGCTGGGTCAAAGAGTGTACGCATTTACATGTGAAAGCCAATGCCAAGTTGTCGTTCCAAGAAGATGCAACAATCTTAAACTGCCAGTAACATCAACAAGAGGATGATAGCAAATACTTTCAGATATGAAAGTATCTGTTTTTATATGCATTTCTTTAAATGTTAGTGAAGTATAAGAATGAATGAGAAGCATCTTTCACGTGCTTATGGATATTTGCAATTGTTTTCTTTGAATTGCCTTGTCATGCCTTTCCCCCACTTTTTCATTAACTTATTAGCCTTTCTTGAATTGTGAGGCTTAAGGATTAAAATACAATCATATTTTAGAAAGTTCTTCGGCTGTAAAGCACCCCATTATCACAGTTTAGTCAGGTGAATAATAAAGTACACATAGTTAGTGATTTCTGAAGATTCTGAGCATAGATTTCTCTGAGGCTCTCTGATGGAGAAAAACTACTATTAAAAGCATGACTTTTATAAATCTCACAGGCTCAAGCTCACTTACAATTCTTTTTTTTTTTTCTTCAAGTCTGATGTTTAGGCGGAAAATAACAGTAACCGGGAAACTTGATAACTAAAAGAATTAGGAACTATATCTTCTAGCAAATAGACGGGGAAATAATGGAAACAGTGACAGACTTTATTTTGGGGGGGCTCCAAAATCACTGCAGATGGTGACTGCAGCCATGAAATTAAAAGACGCTTGCTCCTTGGAAGAAAAGCTATGACCAACCTAGACAGCATATTAAAAAGCAGAGACATTACTTTGCCAACAAAGGTCCATCTAGTCAAAGTTATGTTTTTTCCAGGAGTCATGTATGGGTGTGAGAGTTGGACTATAAAGAAGGCTGAGCGCCAAAGAATTGATGCCTTTGAACTGTGGTGTTGGAGAAGACTCTTGAGAGTCCCTTGGACTGCAAGGAGTTCTAAACAGTCCATCCTAAAGGAAATCAGTTGGAAGGACTGATGCTGAAGCTAAAACTCCAATACTTTGGCCACCTGATGTAAAGAACTGACTCATTTGAAAAGACCCTGATGCTGGGAAAGACTGAAGGTGGGAGGAGAAGGGGATGACAGAGGATGAGATGGTTGGATGGCATCACCGACTCAATGGACATGAGTCTGAGCAATCTCCAGGAGTTGGTGATGGGCGGGGAAGCCTGGCGTGCTGCAGTCCATGGGGTTGCAAAGAGTCAGACACTGAGCGACTGAACTGATACCTTCTGAAAATAAGAATTTGATTTGTCAGACTATTCAAAAGTAGAAAAGAAGAGATACATCAGTATTGTAATAATTTTATAAAAACACTGCTTTCCTTTCTCTATGAGGGTTGGAAACATTTCTTCTTTCTCCTCTTTGGAGAATGCATACTTGGTAGCTGCTTCTTAATGGAGGCAATGTTTTCCTGCTCTGAACTTTCATTTCCCCTATACACAATCTGCATGGCCCAGGTGGGCATTCAGGCATCTTTCAGCCCTGGCTTTGAGCCACATTTCCAGCAGGATCTGTCTCTCTTCTTGAATGTCAAGTGGCTGCTCCGTCCACAGTAGACATTACCTTGTTGTCTTCTTGGCCTTTGTGGTCAAGTTTCCATTCCTAGCAGAATCTCCACCCTGGTCCCCAAGGTCAGCTGGGTCTTGCTTCTTTTGGAAATTTTGGTTCCCTCACTCCCACAGGGCCCCTCTATATCTTGCCCTTCACAGCTGTTTGCCTCTTCCTTAGGCTTTCACTTCATCTCTTTTAGGAAGTGCGTCTCGTTTTCCCAACTAGATTATGCGGCTCCTGAAGTCAAGAGTCCTGTGGTCAATTTCTTAGTGGCCCCCTCCTGCATGGGGTCTGTCACACTGCCGAGCTTTCAAATAATTATTGACTGGATATGAGTAGGAACTTGGGTGCTTCTAGCCTGTAATCTAAGGTCCTTGTCAGAGGTTCCTACCACAGATGGTTTCTTCTGACCATTTCTTCTCTGCCTCAGCCTGGTGACCCATGTCCTCCACCTATCCCTTCAACCTTGGGGTTCTCTGACCATTCAGTCCTTGCTCTTCTGGTCTACTCATCCTCAGGAAAAATCTCATTGACTCCATATTTTCTGCCAGCAGTGACAAGAGGCCTAGCCAACCTCTGGAGTTCAACTCAGGCTCATCTGGCTTATAGTCACGTGTTTGTCAGACATCTTCAGGTAGACAACGCTGAGGCACCTCCAACTCAGCCTATCTAAAACCAGACTCCTTGCTGTCTCCCAGCTCTGTTCCAGTGTTCCCTATCTCTGCCAGTGGCCCCACTGCCCTCCTAGCCATCCAAGCTAGAAATCTAAGAGTCATCCATGATTCTTCCTCACATATCAAACCCTGCCCATTTGAACCCCCCAGTGTCACCCCTTCCCACCCCAACTCGCAGTGCCTTAGCTCTGGAGAATTGTAGCCTCTTAACTTGTCTGTCTGACCTTAATCTCCTGCTTCTCAATTTCTTCCAGATTGATCAAATTTCCCCCATTCAAAACAGTTCCCCAGCTCTTTGTTGCCTACAAGGTGAAGTCCTCAATTCTCAACCGGTTGTATAAGGCCCAGAGAGCTCTGTCCCTCACGACTCCTGCTGCACACACAGCTGATGCTATCTGCTCACCCACACCACACCCATGCTATTCTTAGCTCGTCTCTTGCTCCAAATACCTGCCTTGGCGCCAAGCTCCTTCCACTTCCTCTTGACCTGGCCAGCTCTGTTTGTCCTTTAGCACTGGTATCTGGGCACTGTTTTCCAGGAAGTGCAACATTTGTTTATATATGATCCCTTGTGTTTCAGCCCCCTATTCCCAGCTAAGCAATACCCCATCCAAATAACTGTGATTTCACGTGAAATGCAACTTTCTGTTTATTCACGCGATCTTTCTTTTTCTGTTTCTGGCTTCCCACTTGATTGTGAGCTCCTGAGGACAGGGTTTGTATTTTATGCATCTTTAGTCTGACACATATTAAGCACCCAGTCTGCTGAATGAAGAAAACAACCGTGTTTATTCCTCCTCAGGATATAAATAATTGCCTTGAGTGATATATGGATGAAATTGTTTATGGTGCTTTATAATCCACCTTCTACTGCCTTACAGAACATATGTCTGTGGGTTTATGTGGGATAAAGATTTTAGAATTGGTGTCAATGCCATGTTTTATTACATATATTGGGTACTTGTTTGTTCCCATGGAACTTTTTCTGGCTAAACTTCAACACATCACGACAGAGTGGGAGGTGTGACCTCTGTGCCTGTTATGAAATGACTGTGGTATAGGTTAGATGTGTGTGGCAATAGGTTGCTTATATAATCAAATTTGTCTGGACGTTGCTTCTGGGATAAGAGCAAGTTGCCAAATGCTGAGGGGGTAACCACGAGCATAAGCCAGAATAAATCAAGTGGCTGTCAGGATAAAGACTATAAAGCTTGCAATGGAGAGGAAAAGAAAGCAAAACAGTAGTGCCTTGTATTCATGTGGCTGCTATCAGGGCTCCTGGGTCAGTATTTCTTATCAAATGGTAACTCTAGCATCAGAATAGAAAAGAAATAATACTTAATACATATGCTTTATGATACTGCAGTTTGTAAATGACTCCAAATTGAAAGAAATTTGGGGCTCCAAGAGGGAATGCTCATGTTTTTAATTAAAGGGGCATGTAATCGGGAGACTTGAACATTTTATGAGCACACACATGAGCAAAACTTCATAGGAGATACTTACTGCAGGGGTCCCCAACCTCTGGGATCTAATGCCTGATGATCTGAGGTAGAGCTGATGTAATGAAAATAGAAATAAAGTTCACAACAAACATAACGTGCTTGAATCATCCTGAAGCCACCATCCCCTCCCCAGTCCATGGAAAAATTGTCTTCCATGAAACTGGTCCCTGGTGCCGAAAAGGTTGGAGACCTCTGCTTTATAGCATCATTATAGAAAATAAGCAAGAGGTAGCATAGCATGGTAGCTAAGTGTGTGGCACTGGTTCCAGACTGATTGAGTGAGAATCCCAAGTCTACTGGGTGACCTTGGGAAAGTTGCTTCACCTTCTCATTGCTGAGTTTATTAATCTGTAAAATGCAGATAATGAGAGTGCTTTCTAATTCATATTGTTTCTGTGAAAATTAAATGGGATAAAGCCTTTTGAACAGCTCCTGACATGGATGTCATCAATCAACATTAGATATTTTTAGTACTAAAAGACATTCTCCTTTTGCATGCCCATGTTCACTGAAGCACTATTCACGATAGCCAAAAGGTGGATGTGATCCAGATGTCCATCACGAGACAAATGGATAAACAAATGTGGTCTACCCATACAATGGAATATTATTCAGCCTTATAAAGGAGGGAAATCCTGTTTCATGCTACAAGATGGATGAACATTGAAGACATCATGCTAAGGGAAGCCAGTCACAAACAGAAAAATACTGCATGAATCCACTTACATGAAATATCTAAAATAATCAAATTTATAGAAATAGAAAGTAGAATGGTGGGAGAAGAGAAAAATGGAAAGGTTTATTTAATGTGTATAAAATTTCAGATTTACAAGATGAAAAGTTCTGCAGATTGATTGTACTACAGGGTGAAAATATTTAATGAAATGTACACTTAATAGTTAGGATGATAATATTTATGTGGTTTTCTACCATAGTTAATAAAAAAAATTCTCTTCTGAACATGAGTGATTTTCCAAGAAGCTGGGAAAGTTCTATGTCTTGATCTTGGTGCCAGTGATATGAGTGTGTTTACTTAGTCAAAAATCATCAAAAACATGTTTATGATAGGAGTACTTCCTGTTTGTGTCTTAACATTTCTATGAAAAGTTTAAAACAAGGATACTCCCTTCAGAGACTTAAGCTTGCAATCTCATAGCCAGGCAAAGCAAACAATTGCTTATGGAAACTGAGTTTTAAAATACTAACATATACAGAAATGACTATTCAGTCAAATAGAAATGACTGTTTGGCAAAGCAGGTAAGCTCAGAATTCAAAGAATTAAAAAAAAATCTTTTTATAATGTTACAGCCAGAAGAAACTTAAGAAAATGTGACACAAGAAAATGGAGAAAGAATTCTTGCTAATCTGTACAAGGATTTTATTCACTTTTCCAGTCACCCATGCTTAGGGGAAGACTCAGAAGAACTCAGTGACACAAAATATACCTTTTTAAAAATAGCAAACAAGCACTTATAATAAAATTTGCCTATTTAAAGTGTACAATTCAGTGATTTTAGTATATTTAGAGTTGTGCAACCATCACCACAATCAATTGTAGAACATTTTAATCACCTCAAAAAGAAATCCTGTATCTTTTAACACTATCAGTTTCTCCCCAACATCCACGCCCCCGTCCATCCACCCATAGGCAACCACTAATCTACTTTCTGTCTCTGTAAATATGCCTGCTATTTACATTTATATAAAGAGAATCATATAACATATGATCTTTTCTGACTGGTTTCTTAGTGTAATGATTTTGAGATTCAGCCATGTTGCAGACACATTTCTTGTGTGATTGTTCTGGCTAGAACTTTCTGAACAAGGTAGAAGAGAAGTGCTAATTCCTGGGATGAAGCACTATGAGTTGAAACATTGTTTTTATATATTGTTGGATTCGCTTTGCTACTGTTTTGTTTAGAATTTTTTTCCATGTTCACTGGGATATTGGTCTGTAGTTTTCTTTAATATCTTTTTTAGTTTTTGGTATAAGAGTAATATTGTCCTTGCAGAATGATTTGGGAATTATGCCCCCCCCCCTTTTTTCAGTTTTATGGAATATTTTGTGTATAACTAGTATTATCTCTTTCTTAAAGGTTTTGCAAAGTTCACCAGTGAAGTCATCTGGACCTGGAGCTTTCTTTGTGGGAAGATACATTTTTCCCTCCTGCACTCTATTATTAACTTACTAACTGACTTATTTACCTACTTAATTTTTGCGATGAGAACATTTAAAATAAGATCTACCCTTAGCAAAATTTTAAGTAAACTATGCAGTATTGTTAACTGTAGTCTCTATGCTATTATTCTAGGAGTTATTCATCTCGTCTAACTGAAACTTTTTATCTTTTGACTAATCCCTCCTTGTTTCCTCCTTCCCCTAGACCCTGGCAACCACCATTCTACTCTGCTTCTGTGAGTCTTACTATTTTAAATTCACAATAGCGGTGGTTTCATGGAGTATTTGTCCTTCTGTATCTGGCTTGTTTCACTTAGTATATTGTCCTCCAGGTTCATCCATGTTGTTGCAAACGGCAGAATTTCTTTCTTTCTTAAGGCTAAATAATATTACACTGTTTGTGTACATCACATTTTAAAATCCAGGCATCCAATGATAGACATTTGGGTTGTTTCCACGAACTGGCTATTGCAAGTAATGCTGCAATGAACATGGAAGTACAGATAGCTCATTGAGATCCTGATTTCAATCCCTTTCAATACAAACCTAGAAGTAGGACTGCTGGGTCATGGTAGTTCTATTTTTAAGTTTTGTAGGAACATTCGTACTTTTTCCCATAGTGACTGTACCAGTTTACATTGCTACCAACAGAAGGCGAGGCTTCATTTTTCTCCACACCCATGGCAAAATTACTTCTTTAAAAATAATAGCCATCCTAATAGCTGAGATGATATCTCATTGTGGTTTTGATTTGCATTTCTTGGGTGATTAGTGATATTGAACACCTTTTCATATACCTGCTGGTCATGTGTACGTCTTCATTGGAAAAATTTCTATTGAGATCCTCTGTCAATTTTTAAATCAAATATTTTGTTTTTTGCTATTGAGTTGTAGGTGTGCTTATATATTATATATTTGGATATTAACCCTTTATCAGATTTATGGATTGCAGGCATTTTCTCCCATTTCGTAGACTGCCTTTTCTTGTTGTTTTGATGTACTCCCACTTGTCTATTTTTGCTTTTGTTGCTTCTAATATTGGGTATCGTATTCAAGAAATTATTGCTGAAGCCAATGCCAAGAAGCTTTTTTCTGTTTTCTTCTAGGAATTTTACTGTTTTAGGTCTTATATGTGAGTCTTTAATCCATTTTTTATTTGAATTTTGAGTAAAGTATAACAGTCCAGTTTTATACCTTTGCATGTAGATATACAGTTTGCTCAAGACCATTTATCCCCATTTTATACACTTGGTACCTTTGTCAAGTATTAGTTGACCATAAGTGTGTGAGTTTATTTCTTGGCTCTCTGTTCCATTGGTCTGTCAGTTCCACACTATTTTGACTACCATAGTGTGTTTTTCTTTTTGAGGAATAGTTGTAAATATTATATAAGGTTCAAGTACACAATATAGTGATTCACAGTTTTAAAGGTTGTACTTCCTTTATAATTATTATAAAATATTAGCTATATTCCCTGTGTTATGCAATATATCATTGTAGCCTGTTTATTTTATACATAGTGGTTTGTACCTCTCAATCCCCTACCCCTGTCTTGCCCCTCCCATCTTCCCTTTCCCTACTGGTAACCATAAGTTCATTCTCTAAGTCTGTGAGTCTGTTTCTGTTTTGTAAATAAGTTTATTTATATCATTGTTTTTAGATTCTGCATGTGATATCATGTGACATTTGTCTTTCTCTCTCTGACTTGGTTTGATAATCTCCAGGTACATCTGTGTTGTTGCAAATGGCATTATTTCATTCTTTTTAATGGCTGAGTAATATTCCATTATATACATGTACCACATCATCTTTATCCATTCATCTATTAATGGACATTTAGGATGCTTCCATGTCTTGGCTAGTGTAAATAGCACTGCAATGTACACTGGGGTGCATGTATCATTTTGAATCATGGTTTTGTCTGGATATACCCAGTAGTGTGATTGCTGGATCACATGGTATTTCTATTTTTAGTTACTTAAAGAACCTCTGCATCATTCTCCATACTGGCTGTGACAGTTTCCATTCCCACCAACAGTGTAGGTGGGTTCTCTTTTCCCCACACCTTCTCTAGCATTTGTTTGTACACTTTTTGATAATGGCCATTCTAACTAGTGTGAGGTGAGGTCCTATCGTAGTTTTGATTTGCATTTCTCTAATTAATGATGTGTGAAGCATCTTTTTATATGCCTCTTGGCAATCTGTATGTCTTCTTTGGAGAAATGTGTACTTAGGTCTTCTGCCACTTTTGATTGGGTTGTTTGTTTATTTGATATTGAGCCATATGAGCTGTTTGTAAATTCTGGAGATTAATCCCTTGTCAGTCACATTATTTGCAAATATTTTCTCCCATTCTGTGAGTTGTCCTTTTGCTTAAGGTTTCCTTGGCTATGCAAAAGCTTTTGAGTTTAATTAGGTACCAATGGTTTATTTTTGTTTTTATTTCCATTAGGAGATGTATCAAAAAGGATCTTGTGGCAATATATGTCAGAGTGTTCTGCCTCTGTTTTCCTCTAAGAGTTATATAGTATGTGGTCTTACATTTAGATCTGCAATCCATTTTGAGTTTATGTCTGTGTATGGTGTTAACCTCAGATATGCAGATGATACCACACTGTTGGCAGAAAGCAAAGAAGAACTAAAGAGCCTCTTGATAAAATAAAAGAGGAGAGTGAAAAACTTGGCTTAAAACTCAATGTTCAGAAAACTAAGATCATGGCATCTGGTCCCATCACTTCATGGGAAATAGATGGGGAAACAGTGGAAACAGTATCAGACTTTATTTTTTTGGGCTCCAAAATCACTGCTGACAGTGACTGCAGCCATGAAATTAAAAGACACTTACTCCTTGGAAGGAAGGTTATGACCAACCTAGATAGCATATTTAAAAGCAGAGACATTACTTTGCCAACAAAGGTCCATCTAATCAAGGCTATGGTTTTTCCAGTAGTCATGTATGGATGTGAGAGTTGGATGGTGAAGAAAGCTGAGCGCCAAAGAATTGATGCTTTTGAACTGTGGTGCTGGAGAAGACTCTTGAGGGTCCCTTGGACTGCAAGAAGATCCAACAAGTCCATCCTAAAGGAGATCAGTCCTGGGTGTTCATTGGAAGGACTGATGTTGAAGCTGAAACTCCAATCCTTTGGCCACCTCATGTGAAGAGTTGACTCATTGGAAAAGACCCTAATGCTGGGAAGGATTGGGGGCAGGAGGAGAAGGGGACGACAGAGGATGAGATGGTTGGATGGCATCACCGACTTGATGGACATGGGTTTGGGTGAACTCTGGGAGTTGGTGATGGACAGGGAGGCCTGGCATGCTGCGATTCATGGGGTTGCAAAGAGTCGGACACTACTGAGCGACTGAACTGACTGATTCCTAGGTGTTTTCTTCTTTTTGATGTAATGGTAAGTGGGATTGTTTTCTTAATTTCTCTTTCTGGTCTTTCATTGTTAGTGTATAGAAATGCAACAGATTTCTGTGTATTACTTTTGGATCCTTCAACTTTACCAAATTCATTGATAAGCTCTTGTAGGTTTCTGGGAGCATCTTTAGGATCTTCTACATATAGTATCATGTCATCAGCAAAGTGACAGTTTTACTTCTTTTCTAAATTGTTTTTTATTCTCTGATTGCCATGGCTAGGACTTCCAAAACTATGTTGAATAAAAGTGGCAAGAGTGGACATCCTTTTCCTGTTTCTCATCTTAGAGGAAAAGCTTTTGGCTTTTCACTGTTGAGTATATTAACTGTGGGTCTGTCATATATGGCCTTTATTATATTAACATATGTTCCTTCTATGCTTACTTTCTGGAGAGGTATTTTTAATCATAAATAGATGTTGAATTTTATCAAAAGCATTTTCTGCATCTATTGAGATGATATGGTTTTAATTCATTTTGTTAATGTGGTGTATCATACTGATTGATTTGTGAATATTGAAAAAATCCTTGCATCCCTGGGATAAATCCCACTTGATCACAGTGAATGAACCTTTTAATATATTATTGGATCCAGTTTGCTAGTCTTTTGTTGAGAAATTTTGCGTCTGTGTTCATCAGTGATATTGGCCTATAATTTTTTTAATTTGTGGTATCTTTGTCTGGTTTTGGCATCAGGGTAATGGTGTCCTCATTAAATGAGTTTGGGGGTGTCCCTTCCTCTGCAATATTTGGAATAGTTTCAGGAGGATAGATGTTAACTGTTCTCTGAATGTTTGATAGAATTCACCTGTGAAGCCATATGATTCTGGACTTTTGTTTGTTGGGAGTTTTTAAATCACAATTTTCAATTTCAGTACTGGTAATTGGCCTATTCATATTTTCTATTTCTTCCTGGTTCAGTCTTGGAGACTGCACCTTTCTAAGAATTTGTGTATTTCTTCTACATTTTCATTTTATTGGTATATAGTTGTTAGTAGTAATCTAAGATCATTTATTTCTATGGTATCAGTTGTAACTTCTTTTTCACTTCTGATTTTATTGATTTGGGCCTTCTCCCTTTTTTTCTTGATCTGTCTGGCGAAAGGTTTATCAATTTTATCCTTTCAAAGAACCATATTTTAGTTTCATTGATCTTTTCTGTTTTTTAGTCTATTGCATTTATTTCTGCTCTGATCATTATGAGTTATATCCTACTAACTTTGGAATTTGATTTTCTTTCTCTAGTTGCTTTAGGCATAAGGTTGGGTTGTTTGAGATTTTTCTTATTTGCTGAGGTAAGATTGCATCACTATAAACTTCCCTCTTAAAACAGCTTTTGCTGTGTCCCATAGGTTTTGGATACTTGTGCTCTCATTTTCTTTTGTCTCTAGGTATTTTTTGATCTACTGTTTGATTCCTTCAGTGATCCATTAGTTGTTTAGTAGCAATTAACAATACATCAGTGGATTAAGTCATCAACTTGTACGCTTCAAGCCTATACAATATTATATCAAATACATCTCAGTAGTATATGCATGCTCAGTCATGTCTGACTATTTGTAGCCCGCCAGGCTCCTCTGTCCATGGGACTTCCCAGGCAAGAACGCTGGAGGGGTTGCATTTCCTCCTTCAGGGCATCTTCCCAACCCAGGAATTAAACCCATGTCTTCTGCACTGCAGGAAGATTCTTTACCACTTGAGCCATCGGGAAGCCCATAAAGCTGGAAAAAAACTAATTGACTATATGTGAAAAGTCAAATGATAGGCTTAGAGAAAATATTTGCAATAAATATTGACACATCCATGTAAGGATTTGCATACAGAATAAAGAATTCCTACAAATCAGTTAAGATAACTGAGTGTTTTTTTTAAATGCACAAGACTTGAATACCTCATAAAAGAAGATATCGGGAATTCCCTGGCAATCCAGTGGTTAAGACTCCATGCTTCCACTGCAGGGGGCACAGATTTGATCCCTGGCCAGGGAACTAAGATTCCACATGCCACACAGTGTGGCCAAAAAATAAAGATATCAAAGTAGTCAATGACAAAGTGAATGTTCAGTATTACCAATTATAATGTGAAGTCAAACTGAGATACCACCACACATTCAGAATAGCACAAAAAACTAAGTCTGAGAATAACAAGTGTTGATGAGGATTTGAACAAACTGGAACTTTTCTACTCTGTGGTGGGAGTATGAATTAGTATAATGACTTTGGAATAATGTTAGGCAATACCTTTTAAAGCTAAATAGACCTTATTTCTGAGCAAGGTTGAAACATCAATACTTTACAGTTTTAAAGTCAAACAAATCTTAGTTAAATGTTTCACACTGAAATTATATAATGGTGAGATCCAAATTCAATTTAGAAAGTGTATAGATTTCTTGTTTACCAGAGTATAACAGTATTAGTATACTAGTGAATGCATAGTTTGCAAAAAGGCAAACCATGGATGGGGTTCTATTTAGAATTTTACAGAAAAGCCTCATTTTATTATATAACAAAAGAGAAATGTAAATGAAACTTGGAAAAGTTTTGGGCTATAGAGAAGAGATCTCTAATTCTCTAAAAGTGCTGACCTTTTGAAGAGGGAATATCTAAGGGTGTGGGTCAGATATTGTAAGCCTTTTAGGGTTTATTTCCTGTAGAGTTCAGGCTAATACGTGGATATAGTTAGAACACCATCTCCATCCTAATTACAGAGAAGATAGAGCTTTTTAGATCCACTTATTTGGGAAAAGATCAATAAATGCTTCTATTAGTTTTTAAGGATGATCCATTAAGAAGGAATGGAGAAGGGAATGGCAATGCACTCCAACATTCTTGCCTGGAGAATTCCATGGACAGGGAAGCCTGGAGAGCTATATAGTCCATGGGGTCACAAAGAGTCAGACATGACTGAGCAACTAACACACACGCACACATATTAAGAAGGAAAAAAACACTGCAGATAATATATACTGTACCTATTGCTAAAATTCTCTTTAAGTCAAGTATAAGGATTTCATACTTTAGTATTAATACAAGCCATGGCATTGGGGCAACTGAATGGTATGATGTTACCTCTTCGCTAGACTGAGTCTATTCAATCCAGAGAAGAATGAAGGAAGGGAAGAATACATGATCATTAGGAACAACAAAAGGGAAAGTAGATGTTCCTTTTTTAAAGTAACAGCCAGACTTTAAAACTCTGAAATCTTTCTACCTCTAGCCTGAAGTATGAAGATTCTATTTTTGCAGCCAACAATACATCCTGTTTATGATAAATGATTAAAACTCCTGGAATGTCCATTAAAAAAAACTACCCCTTCAGTTTTTATACTGTTCAATGCTATTTAGTGGAGTTGGAGCTTGTAAGGGGGGATGTGTCAGTGTGTAAGATGGTCCACCTCAAATCCCCTATGGTAGCAGTCCCCAACCTTTTTGGCACCAGGGACCGATTTCATGGAAGACAGTTTTTCCACAGACTAGGGGGAAGGGGGGGAATGGTTTTGTGATGATTCAAATGCATTACATTTATTGCATACTTTATTTCTATTATCATTACATCAGCTCCACCTCAGATCATCAGGCATTAGATCCCGAGGGTTGGAGATCCCTGTCCTATGGAACAAAATGGAATAGAAATGTGTTTAAAAACTTTAAGAACAAGACCAGAACACAGTAATTTGTAATGACTATTTATTAATACATGTATCACAAATGTTCACAATATCAATGCATTCTTGTTGGCATGCGAGACAGAGGCATTTTTTAAGATCTTTTAAAAATATCTTGACTTTTGTTCCCCCTTCACACTCATTTTTAAACTGATTTTGATGAGGTCCTCGATGTCTGTAATGTCAATGCAAAGAAAAAATATAGAAAGACGTAAAATAACACAATAGCAATTAATTGAGGGAAAACAGAAGTAATTATCTTCTTAAGAGGAAGCAACAATACAGCTTTGTAACAGGGTTATACAGGCGCACTAAACCCTATATACGTTCCCAGGCATGTAACAGCAAGGAGCAAGGAGGCCACCCAAAGCTCAATAATCTCCTTCGTGCATGGCACATGCCCTTTTCTCCTCAAGGACAATTACAAAGTATTACATGCCCTAGGCAGCCTGAAGAAGGTTAGGAAAGAGCCTTAGTAAAAGGGAAAACCCAACCAAAGGAGATTAAGCCAAAAGAACAGATAGCTATCTGCTTATCTATATCTAGGGGGTGTGCAGCGTTTATCAATCATGATCAAGGGCTAACAGGAGCCTCCCACACTACATGCAGGGCCCAGCAGGGCCAGTGATGGTGTGGAGAACCAGTCACCTACAATGAGCTGCAGTTGGACCAAGTACAGATGGAGGAGTTGGCACACACAGGGCCTTGGGTGGGGTCCCCTAGGGCTAGATGCAGGGAACCTGGCTACACTCTGGCACAACAGGGCTTCACAAAATGGAACGCTACGCATGATGCAGGCTGAAAGGTGGAGCAGAGGCTGTGTGGGAGTGTCAGTTGCAGTTGCACGCAGGGTGGGGTGGGGGTTAGGACAGGTGTATTATGTACTGTGCTCTAACATTCTTTGGAAGTCTTTCAAAGATTGCTGCAGTTCCTTTTGAAAACAGGTCTCTTATTCCGTCATTCTTGAAAGACTAAGAGAGAAATTAAAACATATAAATGACTCACCATTAATAAGGACTTAAGGTAACAAGCTGAAGAGAGCATTTTGATGTTTTCCACAATAGCAGTAATCACATCTCTTGCCCAGCACCAGAGAAATGAGGCTTTGGCACATGGCCAAGTGCCACCGAGAACAAGGAGTGAAGTGACCAAGCAGTACCCTCATCCCTTTGAAGGGGGGAGTCCAGAGCCCTCCCCACCGCCACTCACCTCCTTACACCATCTCATACTGGTTGGCCGTGATGAACCGGGACAAACAGCAGGCCAGCAGCATGCCAATCAGCTGTTGGGAGAAGGAAAAAGACAGCAGGCTCTCAAGTCACTGAGGTAACACATTTCTTTGACCTGCCCCCTTCCACCCAGATATAATTTTTAATGACTGAGGGCTTTTTGTACATGAGTGGGGAAAGGGCACTAGGGAAAACAGTCAAGCCTGATTTCAGTAGTGGGAGCAAAGACTTAGGAAGCCTAAGTGCTGGTGGAGGACAGCTAGAAAGTGTCAAACTGGCCATAAGGTTACAGTTCTAGCTCACTCTGGCCATTGAAAAATGATGTTAAGTAATATGAAAATGTGTTCCTATGTTCTGATGCGAAGAGCTGACTCATTGGAAAAGACCCTGATGCTGGGAAGGATTGGGGGCAGGAGGAGAAGGGGACGACAGAGGATGCGATGGTTGGACGGCATCACCGACTCAATGGACATGGGTTTGGGTGGACTCCAGGAGTTGGTGATGGACAGGGAGGCCTGGCGTGCTGTGGTTCATGGGGTCACAAAGAGTCGGACATGACTAAGAGACTGAACTGAACTGAACTGAACTGAATGTTCTGAGAATAATGAAAAAAATTAAGTTACTACAGCAAGGTAGTAGTAACTACCTGGCATTAGTATGGTAGAATTGAATGCCAGAATTGAATTTAGAACCATAACCACATGCATTGGGAAGCTATCTCAGCACAGGCTGATAAAGCCATACCGCTTGCAATTCAGGAGACCTGGGTTCAATCCCTGGGTTGGGAAGATCCCCAGGAGAAGGGAAAGGCTACCCACTCCAGTATTCTGGCCTGGAGAATTCCATGGACTGTATAGTCCATGGGGTCGTAAAGAGTCAGACACAACTTAGTGACTTTCATACACTTCTGTGGCCCCAGGGCTAGCCAAATCAGCATCATCTAGGAGTGGGGCCTGAAACTGATGTTTTAACCAGCCTTCTAGGTGACAGAACCATTCACCCAGTCTATCGGGTCACGCTTATCTTACAGATTACACCTTGGGTTCTACTATTGATCAAGGCAACACCCAAACTCTGTTCTCCTTCCTCTCTGCTCAACCCTGCAGGCTGAAGCCCACCTGATTCCCTCTCTCGGTCAAATCCTAGATTATTCTCTTCCTTTATCAAATGGAAATTGTGCTATGAAACATGCAGATTATAACCTCTGTCAGGTAAGGAAAAGTTACCACCTTATTGGACTCATTTCTTACCAAGGCTCTGGCCATCATTTTGTGCCACAAAATACACACTATTGTGCCTATACCAAGTGGCCAAAGTAACCATGGTTGTAACCTCCAGAAAAGTGTTAGTTGTCAGTTGTGTTTGACTCTTTGCTACCACATGGACTATAGCCAGCCAGGCTCCACTGCCCATGGGGATTCTCCAGGCAAGAATACTGGAGTGGGTTGCCATTTCCTTCTCCAGGGGATCTTCCTGACCCAGGGATCAAACCCAGGTCTCCTGCATTGCAGAAAGATTCCTTACCCTCTGAGCTACCAGAATATTGTGCCAAGTGGGAAAATAAAATCCCCTCCATGAGTACAAGGATTTTGAACCATATAGTTTGCCTTTTTTCATTACAACTGCTATTTTTCAGGACCAACATACACCAGATCACACTTTCAGTTCAGTTCAGTCGCTCAGTTGTGTCCGACTCTTTGTGACCCCATGAATCGCAGCACCCTAGGCCTCCCTGTCCATCACCAGCTCCCAGAGTTTACCCAAACCCATGTCCATCGAGTTGGTGATGCCATCCAACCATCTCATCCTCTGTCGTCCCCTTCTCCTCCTGCCCCCAATCCTTCCCAGCATTAGGGTCTTTTCCAATGAGTCAACTCTTCGCATGAGGTGGCCAAAGGATTGGAATTTCAGCTTCGACATCAGTCCTTCCAATGAACACCCAGGACTGATCTCCTTTAGGATGGACTGGCTGGATCTCCTTGCAGTCCAAGGGACTCTCAAGAGTCTTCTCCAGCACCACAGTTCAAAAGCATCAATTCTTCGGCGCTCAGCTTTCTTCACCGTCCAACTCTCACATCCATACATGATCACACTTTAGATACTCTCAAAAATCAGATGCCAGCCAAAAACCAGAGGTACACTGAACACTTGGGAATACCGAGTTATTTAATCCCTACTACACACCTGGGCAGTACTACCGTCCCAATTTTCCAGATAAGTAAATAGGTTCAGGAGAGGTTCAAGAACCTCCCTCAAACCATACAGGAAGCATACAGAGTTTATGGCTCCACCCTCTTCTACCAAGAAGAGCCCCCTTTCTAGCCTAGATCCTCTCCTTTCCAGAATAACTCCTCTGCCTCTTACCACCAGGGCTCCCTTCCTGCCTTACATTTCAAACTTCAGGGAGAGGGCTTTCAGTAGACATCTCTTTATCTGATCTCAAGTTCCTAGACACTTTCTTTGTAAGCTTATTAGCACTTCAGGTTTTTTTTTTTCATTGACCTGTATGTTTTAGCACTTAAAGTAGTCACCATGCCACTTCACAGTTTGCAATGCTCCTGTATTCAGTGGTTTGCAATGCTCTCGGCCCCCATGGCAGTTCACAAGCCACACAGCCAAAACATTCTGTAGCATGCATCAATATATCTTGTACCTAAACTGTTTTCAAGGGAATATACTGTGTCCCTCCATCTTTTTACCCCCAAACAGAAACAGCATCATTTTTAAAGCACTGGACAGACTTTCTCATAGAAATAATAACTTTAAAAATATAAGTAAAAATAAAAGCTATTTGCTTTCAAACTGTATTTTGTATTTCTAGGGCAAGAACATCGGAGAAGGCGATGCCACCCCACTCCAGTACTCTTGCCTGGACAATCCCATAGACGGAGGAGCCTGGTAGGCTGCAGTCCATGGGGTCGCTACGAGTCGGACATGACTGAAAGACTTGACTTTCACACATTGGAAAAGGAAATGGCAACCCACTCCAGTGTTCTTGCCTGGAGAATCCCAGGGACGGGGGAGCCTGGTGGGCTGCCATCTATGGGGTCGCACAGAGTCGGACATGACTGACGCGACTTAGCAGCAGCAAGAGCAGGGCAAGAACATACCTTCTTCTGTTTGTCCATGGGAGAAGACAGATTTTTAAAAATTATTTTTTAACATCTACTAAGAAATTGTTCCTTAGCTGTCCTGAGCTGGGGTATATACAAGCTTTGTGAAAACAGTAGTTTACACATATTGGCTTTTATTCTAGTTGATTCTGGTGCAAAAAAAACCTAGAATCTGGGATATGGTGGGTGTTCTGAATTATTTGCAGGGTTACTGATTTCACATCTGCTATAGTGTTTCATCATATTTGAGAGAGAACTTTGATCTCTCATTTCCCTTATCACCAAGTTAAAGGAAAGTGGGGAGGGGGGAACATGCTATACTTAATACCATTTATTAACAGATTATTTCTAGGTACATAACTGAAAGCCTATTAAAGGTAAAGACACAGGCTCTTCCTCAGTCTGAATCAGGACCAAATGCTCACTTGCCACTAGACCCAATTATTCTGTAGATAGAAAAATCCATCCTTATTTAGATGAAACCTTTCTTTAGGTTAAATATATGTAAATTCCTCAAGAACAGAGGTATGCTCTGGAGCTGATGTGTTAAGGCTGGAGTATGTGGGCCCAGAGACAAACTTCTGCTTTAAACTCCAGAGAGAGAGACAGGAAGAGGAGAGCTTCCCTCCTATGCTAAAAAGCCCTCAGGACAGAGATCCCAGAGCCACCTCTCTCTCTCTCCTTGTGGTCGGTTGAAATGCCAAATCCCATACAGCCTAGGGAGTTTGAGATCAGATTACTGGTATTTGGTCATCTAAGACTTTGTAATTAGCCTTCGTCTAATTGTTGGAAGTAACCTTTTATTTCTACCACTCAGCCTTGCCTGTACTATATTCTGTAGGGTCACAAAAGCCTCTGGGAGGACCTTCACGAACTGAGAAGCCACAGAGGGAAGGACAGAAAAAAGGCCCTCGACTTACAGAAGGCCAACTCTAGCCTTCTCGAAGCTTCCCCACAAAGAGAGCTCCAGTAACAGCAATCACGTCAAGTGGGACTCTGCAGATCCCCAGGAACAGGGTGGAGGCCAAGGGGTTGGGGAGAGGGGCTGAGAGAGGGTGGAGTCTAGCTCAACCAATACCAGGGCTGTCAGAGGCAATGAGGCAGGGGTATCTTCCCCTGCAATCACCGTGGCCACCAAATGGGCCAGTTCCTGATTCCTGAGGGGCAAAGAGAGGCCAGGTAACAAAGCTATAAAAGACAACTTGCTTAACAATAGGTCTAAAATTTCAATCTTCTCAATGCCTCCCCTGGTGGCTCAAATAGTAAAGAATCTGCCTGCAATGCAGGAGACCTGGGTGTTCAATCCCTGGGTTGGAAAGATCTCCTGGAGAAGGGAATGGGAACCCACTCCAGTATGCCTGCCTGGGAAATTCCATGGACAGAGGAGCCTGGTGGGCTACAGTCCATGGGGTCCCAAAGAGTTGGACACAACTGAGCAGCTAACACTTCCACTTTTCATAATACCTGTAGAGATTTTATATTGATAGCCTAACTGGGAAAGTAAATAAAACTTCCACATCTTTAGGAACATGTCAAGGAATCCGATTTAAAACAAAACCATATAAATACTTTTAGGGACTGTTTCAGAGCCTGAAAACAGTAGGGGAATAGGTAAAAATTCTGTTAGCCTTATCTGGCCATGTCTCATTGAGGCTACTGACACCTTTGTCTTGTCCTCGATACAGAAAAGATAAACAAGTCCTGGAAAAGAACCCTTGGTCCATAACAAATCATGGCAGCAGCCTGTGGGCCCTGGAGGAGGCCCTGCAGAGGGGAGGGTTGGGCAGGACGGGAATGGATGGGCAGGACAAGGATGGGTATTTTTTAGTGAGTACCTTTCTCCTTGCAATTTCACAGACTCAAACACTTTCATTATAAAGGCACAAACTGACTTCCATTTAGGTGCTACGTGAGTCAAGAACAAGGGTTATATTTGGCCTAAATGTTGAATGCCGCAGACCAGATGAGATCATTAGAATTGTAGTGGATCTACACTAGTCACCCAACCTCAAGCAAGCCGCTCAACTCTCCCTTCTGGAAAACAGCTTTCCCATCCTTACTCAGGACTGTAACATTCTGTGCTTTGGGGGGATTAATCCAGCCTAACAGTTTCCAAGTCTAGTGAAGCTGATTACATCGGAGACAGAAGTGCTAAATACAGAGACCCCATAGCAGAAGGCCAACAAAGTTCCAACACAGTATCACAAAGTAATATCAGTGTCTGGACTTGGATGCTTGGCTTCCAGTTCATGTTAGGGGTGACGGAGGTGATGATTGTGTGTGTATGTCTATATGTCCATCCCCAAGCCCCCTCGAATAAAAGAGTAGCTGCCAAAGATGCAAGGGAGGAGGTACCCTATCAAAACACACTCAAATACATGCTATAAATTAATAGGTCATCAAGTCTGGACAAACAGGCTTTGCCTTGAGAGGGTAAAGGGACCTGGGAATTTGTGGAGAGAAGTATTTAATGCCTGCCAAACCCCTACTGTCCAAAACCAGCACTTATGGTCTTTAAGTTAGCTAAGTTAGTTAACCAGGGACCGAGCACTCACAAGTCTATTAAAAGGCTAGACTTCAGCTTAGTTTTCCTTGTCCACTATACCACATTTAGGTACATTATACCACACTTATGTTTAATTTCTAAGACAACAGGTACGCAAGACCGGTTTGTTCTAACCAAGGACAGCATGGATGTCATAAGAGCAGCTGAGGAGAAGGGTAAGGAGAAGGTGGGGGCAAGTGAGGAGTCGGGGGACGGGGGCTCTGTTCTTTCCTACCTACTTTGATCTCCCTGTGGCCTCTACTCAGCAAAGGCCAATATGATTGATTTAGCCAACATTTATTTGCTAAGTGTCACTATTACACTTGTCCTAAAATTTCTGAACACGTGTGGCTGAAGCTTTGGTGCCAGGTCAGTGACCAGGATCAGCAGGGCTGGTTCTTCTTGAACACACATCTGCTAAGTCACCACCATGGTCCCAGAGAGGCCCTGGATCTACTGGCATCTGGAAGCCCGCTTCAGCTTCCAGGTTCCCTGAGGCTCCTGGCACCATTCAAAGCTGCAGCTCCCAGTGCATCTGACTACCAAGAGCCACCCATGGACATTCCTCTCCCTGCCCCAAGGTGAACATGGCAGATCTCAAATCTCTGCACTTGACCAGCCATGTGGGTGAATGCTACTGCCTCTGTGATGCTCCTGGGGTTTGGGTTTTGTTTTCTTATTCCAAAAACTCTGGAGTACCTTGATGAGACCTAATCTCTCTGTGGAGAGAGTCTGTTTCGGGCTTCCTTGGAGCTTCCCTCTCTCACTGCCCACAGGGCCACAGAGCCAACTCAGTGAGCCCCACATCAAGGGTTTCTCCTAGGCAGCACAGAAAAACTTTTTGACTTACCTCAGGCCAGGCCCTCCATATGCAAAAACTGCCACGCTAATGTGCTATTCCTTGATGGTAAGTACACAGATAGGCTCATCTTGTGATAACTTATTAAGCTGTATACTTATAATATCTGCACTTTTCTGTACATGCCATATTTCAATAGTGAAGTTTTAGGAACATATTTAAATAGGATTGAAGTGTATCTGTATTGGTTCAGCAAGAAGAAAGAGGTCTGGGGGCTGTGGGGCAGGGGGATAGTAATTATAGTCTGGGAAGGCTGATGTAGAATTCAGGCAGGTAAAACCAGAGCCATGGCAACATGACTGAGGTGACATTAATTGGGCTTTGTTGGAAAAAATGATCTGTTCATCTGAAAAAATTCTGCATTATGTTTTTTTTGTTGTTGTTGTTGTTAGGTATATATACCCTGTCATTTGACTGGGCGATCAGAAGCCCATGGGACAACACACTGCCTGGTGGAGGTAGGCAAAATTTTAGATTTCACTTAACCATGTTCCATCCTTGAGTATATGTGGCCTGCTTAGTTTGCATAATTGCTTCTCTCATTCTTTTCTGGAGGCCAAGTGGAGATAAAGGGATATAACATTTCCTGTATACAAATTCAGTTTCCTCTTAAAGAACAATCAGACCTTCAGATCAAAATAACGATCACAAGATGAAGTTGGCTATGTTTTTTTTTTTTTTTTTTAAAGGAAGAGATTTCATGCACAATTCCCAGGAACTAAGAAATCAAAAAGGGACAGGTCAACCAGGAAAAGAGTCTCCCCTCTCCCCCCGAATCCAAATCAGCCATTTGATGTTTGAGGTTGTTTATGCTCCAATTAAGGCAGCACTTTGTTCAGCTAACCTCCATTTGACCTACCGAAGAAACGAGTTGTTTTTCTGGAGCTAGTCATTAGTTGAACTGTAACCGATATTCCCTCGATGGCAAAACTTCATTTAAGTTGAAAAAGGAAAATCAATAAACAGATGACCTGAGGACTAATGAACAAGGAGTTCTGACCCCATCCATCAGCCTTTTCCCAGGCACAGGGAGGCCACCAGAGAATCTGCAGACCAGGAAAAGTGAGCAGGAGACAGAGGAAAGGCTAGACCCGACCACAGGATTACCTGGGAGAATGCAATCCCAAAAGCCACTCCAGCGATGATTCCCATGTTGGTCTCCATGAAACTGGTCACCAGATCATAACAACCCTGAAAACACAGAGACACAGTCTCAGAGACATGTTTTATCCAGGCCAAATGGGCCTGGGTTACCTTGCCACACTCCCACATACACCCCAATCTTCATTTCGCAAATACAATGAAAAATTTCAAACAAACAAAAGGAACAGAGGGTAGTACAACAAACTCCCAAGTGACCCTGCCTCTTACATCACAGTGAACATATGGTCAGTCTTGTTGCACTTCAATTGCTTCAACACTCATCCCCTGGCTGGAGTATCTAAAAGCAAATCCAAGGTATATGCTTTCATTCACAAATGTTTCCATCATAGTATGAAATTGGACAAGAAGGTTGTAAGATCTATGAGACCAACGCTGTAGGGATACGGAGGCAGATTTGAACAGATGAAAAACCATCCCACAACCTTGATCAGGAAAACTCAGCATGATAAACACAGTTACTAGCATTTTCACAACAAATGACAAAATCATAAAGTGAAATCTGGTTAGAAGGAGGTGGTTGAATGCCTGCCAACTTTATGGCACTTTAGGGTTCTTCATACAAAGACCACTACTTTTTTTTTTTAGTAGGGAAAAACCAATGTTCTAGAGTCACTTTTTCACAGATTTACTATGTGACCTTGAACAAATCACTTTCCCTCTCTGTCAATAACCTCATTCGTAAAATGAAATGAGTGTCCCTTTACCATCCTGTGAAATCTCTGCATGTTGTGATTAAGCTGCTGCATTCCCCAACTGTGCTGTGCTCAGTCGTGTCCAACTCTTTTGCAACTCTATGGACTGTAGCCTGCCAGGCTTCTCTGTCCATGGGATTCTCCAGGCAAGAATACTGGAGTGGGTTGCCATTTCCTGCTCCAGGGGCTCTTCCTGACCCAGGGATTGAACCTGGGTCTCATGCATTGCAGGCAGAGCCCATGTTGTGATTAAAACCAACACCAATTTTACCAATTTCAATTGTTTAGTTTAAAATGGATAAAATTCAATGTCTTTAAAACAAATTATCTGATCTTGATTTTCTTTGGAACTGGGCCAAATCAACCAAGACTTCTGAAGTGATGTATTCAGCTTTGGAAAACACAGTCTTTTTCCAGTTCTCTGGAAAAGGGCTTCAAACTTGAATGCATGAAACCTGTGAAAAATCAAGACATTCATTTCAAAAGCAGGGTAAAGAGGATTGTAGTTTATCAAGAAAGGCCCACTGAATTGTAATAACATCTGAAGAACAAGAACAACGAAAAATATGTCTCCCATTTTTTAATTCAAAATGTAATGATTTAACATTTCTCATGGAGCCTAGGAAAATCCCACCAATGCTGTATCTTCTAGTAAGTGATATTTTATGCATTCATATCCTGTTTGCAAAGAAAGATGCATTCATTTAGCAGCAGTGCTTTGACACTTGTTTTCAATGAAATGAACAAACTATGCTCCTCAGTTACCTAGTGCAAATTTGAAGGCCAGGGCAGGGGCGGGGGGCAAAGGAAGTGTATTGTTGCTCATGGGAAGTTTTGAACTGTGATTCTCTCTTTATAGGAGAAGCTTGCTCACTAATTTCATTTCTACTAGTGAAATTATACATCACACTCTTTTCCAACAGGTATCAGAAAGGAGGTCAGTTTGGGTTAAGAAGAAGTCAAAGCAAGAAGAGAGGTAGATATTCTATTCATAATAGCACTAATAGCACTTTCTCAAATGACAGCAGCTAAGATAGTGTTTTCCTGTGCTGGTCATTGTTCACTGCTGTATCTCCCCCCCACAGTGATGTGGGGGAGGTGGGGAGATGAAGTTCAGACAACCAGTGTTACATCAGCTCAAAACACAGAAGCACAAGCCCAATAATAAAAACCAGAGAGAAGTCAAGTGGTCTATTTTCTTACTATGCAAAATAGCTTGGAATAGGTTTGTTTTTTGGAATAGAGTTTTGTTTTGTTTCGTTTTTGGCTGTGAACTTCAGTTCTACACATAAGGTGAATATGTTTTCCGAAAGTATGATTTCTTCTCCATTCAGTCAGTCACATTATTTTTGATAAGCCCATTCCAACCAGTAAGAGAAACCAGAAAAATGAAGTAAGGGCTTTGCATGAGCACAACTGTGGCAAAATCACTCCTTTTAAATCTGGCTCCTCAAAGTGGGGTTTTCTATGAGCAGCAGCAGTATTCCTGGGAATTTTGTTAGAAATGCAGAATCTGAGGCCTCACTCCAGACCTACTGAATCAGAATCAGATCCTGGGGTCACTCAGTTTTAATAACTTTTCACGAATGTTAACAATAACTCTAGATGTTTCACATGCCCATTAAAGTTGGAGAAGCACTCTTCTCTAAGTTCCCCTACTACTTTTCACTCCAAAGGAAGAACAAATTAAATTATAGCAGTAAGAGAGTTAGTTAAGGTGAGAAGATGAAAGTGATTAGCTTCTTTGTTGTTTAAACAATACAAGACCCAGGTTGCAGTAAATACTTTCTGTCTCCAGTTTTTTCTCCTCATTCACTCTGTGGACCCACAAGCCCATTTCCCAGGACCTGGCCTAGCTCTGCCCAAACTGCTTTGATCCTACAACCCCAGTGCATGTTTGCCTTCCACCTTAAATTCTCTGGGAAACCACGATCTTATCTGCCCATGATGATCTCATTTCATGTCCTAAAATGAAAGCCTGGTTGTCTAGTGTGAGATCCAGCCACAGAGACCTGCTAAGTGTCCTAAGAAACAGTCAGAAACAGCACAAGTACTTTGCTCAGCCTCTCAGCAAGTCTAAATCAACAGGGTCTCTGATGGGAAACACCTGGAAGGGGCAGGCTTTCCAGTAGCAAGAGTAGACGGCTGCTCCCAGGCAGGATCTGGGAGGAAGCATCTCAGAATAACTTTCTGTCTTCCTCTTGCCCTGGCGGCTTTAAAAACTGGCAAGGAATTCCTAGGTGGTAGGGGCTTGGTCAGTGCTATTAGCTTACTGAACCTGTGGACATTTCATCATTGTGTGTAGCAAAACCAAAACCAAAGCTGTCCTCAAAACAATAAATATCCTGCTTAACTGTTCTCACCTCTTGCCTGCTCTCTTCCAGTGATTTGGACAAGACTATCCCACCTCATATGCATCACCTTAAAAAAATATATTTATATGTTTATTTGGCGCCATTGGCTTCATTGCAGCACATGGTCTTTAGTTGTGGTGTGCAGGCTTAGATGCCCCATGGCATCTGGGGTCTTAGTTCCTCTCAGTTCCCCAACCAGGGATCAAATTCCTATGTCCTGCACTGGAAGGCAGATTCTTAACCACTGGACCACCAGGGAGGTCCCTCGCCTACCTTTTATAGATAAGGTGTCAAGAGACTCAGACCTGGGAAATAATGTGTCTGAGAAGTTCAAAGTTCAGGTGGGCATTCAATGAGAATACCTAATGAAACTTAAACTAGGCCAATTTCAGTTGTCATTCACTTTTTCTCCAGAGAGGGAGCCAGATAGGAGAGTAAACAGGAAGTGAGGGAAAAGTACCTCTTTGAGGTATCTGAGATGTTCAGGAAAATGTAAAGTAGGATTGGGGGGATGGTGCTGAGAGCGAGGTCAGTTTGTAGGTTATCAGTAGAGTGAAAAAAATGCTCCCCAATCTTTCTTTCTGGAAATCACTGTCAGGATTAGAGAGATGCACTACAGAAGATGCCTCTAAACTTGCTTTTGAATACAAATAAAAGACCCTGGCTCCATGGACCTGCTACATCATTTCTAATGAAAGGCACAGTGTGGTAGAGTGCAAGACAGATGTCACTGTCATTGTCATGGCATTGACACCACAGCTAGCATTTAACATGACAGTTAAAATGTTCTTGTCCTTACTCTCTACCATACACTGTGCTTTAGACACTTTATCTCATTCAATCCTATCAATCCTAAGGGGCAAGAATTATTCTCTCCATTTTACAGATGAGAAAAGCAAGGCTGCAGTAACTTGATCAAGATCACACGATCAGCAAGTGGCTGAGCCAGAACTTAACTGCAGTCTGATGCCAGACCCTGTGGTCCTGAGTAATAAGCCTAGAATGACAAATTGAGCTTCTAGAATGGCAACAATGCCTTGTGGCACTTCTGCTACAAATATCTACAGTACATGGGTAAAATATAGAAACTATCTTTCTATGTTCAAATCTTGAAATGATGGGTATTTTCTGCGAATTATTCAGTAGTTGGCCCAGATCCCATAGGATTTTGAAGATCTTAGAAAAGTAGCACTTGACCTTAGTAAGAAAAGAAAAAAATTTACCTGATGGTGGCGTAACCATAGGTAAACTCAACAGTAGGGTTTTTCTCCCTTTTGTTTCACTAAAACATATTTTCTATGTGGCATTTCTCTAAATCTTTAAAAATAGAGATGGCCCTCACACACAGCTATACCATGTCCTCAAAATGGAATACAGAATTGATTTTCCTTTTCCTCTGACTACCTAAATTTCATTTTCCTCATTTCTACTATGTACTAACTTTAAGATTTCTCTTAGACAGCTTTTTCCTCTCTCTAATTTCTTTAGGAGTCAGGATGTTAACAGTGAGCTGAATTGAAGTCTTTGATTTCTTTTCCTATAGCAGTGACGTCCCTAAAATCAAGCCCCCCTCCTTGCAGAACCACATGCTGTCTGTCAACTCTACTCCCTCTTTCTGCTGAGGACTGGCACCCAGCTGGGAACAATTTCATGTTTTGAAGGTATATTAAGCAGAAGACAGACACCCAGAAAGAAGAAAGGCAGTGTTCCCAGACATCAGCATCAGGGTTAACAGGAACCACTTGCAAACCCTTTCTAACTATGCCTTGGAGAGCCTCGCTGAGGGACAGGAATGCGAGGCAAGCAGAGGCACAGCTTTCTCCTTCAGAAGTGGGGCACCCAGGGCCTTTCCCTGCCCGGAAGGAACCACAGAGGAAGATTCTTGACTCTCTCCAAGATGACCATTTCTAACCTATTTGTCATCATTTCACAGAGACGAAAAAGCCCTCTGCAGATGTTCACCACTGAGTCCCATTGGGGCCGAGAGGGAGCGAGTACCTTCTGGTTCACTTTAGTGGCGGCGATAGTCAGGTTATGCAGATCCTGGGGGTTGCAATCGGTTTCATTCATGCAGCAGCTTGCAGGGATGCCGTGCTCCAGGAAGTAGGGGCTGGTGCTCCATTTGGTATAGTTCTGCACGCCACAGCAGCTCAGCTGTTAACAAGGAAAGGAAAAGAATTAAGGGTGGCACATCAAAGGCACTGTGATCTCCGCACTTAGCGCCTTGCAGCTGTTAAAAGGAAAACATGGGCCCAGGCCCTAAGGCGACAGGCACAGCTTTGGTAAGCTAAGATGTGCTGAGGCACCGCTAACAATTCTGCTTACTGACCAGCCCGTGTGAACTCAGCGAAGGAAGCGAGTTCTAGATGATATCTCGTGTTGGTTTGCTTAGCACCTCCACAAAGCCAAAGAGCTACTCTCTGGCCTGGCTGAGCACCAAAATGAGCTAGCGTGTGACTGGGCACTGCTAAAGAGACCGATATAGAGATCAACTGAATCAAGATGGTCGATGGGGAGCTGAGACAAAAATCTTTTACAAAGCTCTCCCCAGGATCTGCACTAACAGGTACATAAGTGGTTTAGAGCAGAAAAAGATTCACATGGAGGAAGAGAGCTGGTGTGGGTAAACCACAGCCCCCCAGCTACCTGGTCTTGTAAATCAAGTTTTATTGGGACACAGACATGCCTATGTGTTACACGTTGTCTGGGGAGGTTTTTGTGCTCCAAAAGCAGAACTGAGTGGCTGCGATGGGCTACACGGCCTTCAAAGCCTAAAATAATTCCTGCTTTACCCT
Source organism: Okapia johnstoni (assembly GCA_024291935.2). Lineage (NCBI taxonomy): Eukaryota > Metazoa > Chordata > Mammalia > Artiodactyla > Giraffidae > Okapia > Okapia johnstoni. Next base: position 30,500,702 of record CM044305.1, on the reverse strand, counting down.
TTACAGCAAAGATGTGCCAACTGCTGACACAGAAGATAGGGAAGCACATGGGGCAAAACATATTATCAGTTGGTGAATCTGGGAAAAAGGTGTTCAGCTCCTTGTACTATCCTTGCAATTTTTCTGGGTAGATTTGAAATCCTACCAAAATGAATAACCAGAAACATAAAAAATAAGAACTTCTCTAGGTGATCCTGATGGGCAGTCAGGCTTGAAACAAACCAGGCTTGTTTCCAGACAAGAAACACCTTCTTTCCTCATATCCTCTGTAAAGATCACCACACAGCCTAAGCCATTCACATGCATGCAAGATCCCCAGTTTCTCTGAGATCTCCCCACCCCCATGCCCACTGTAGCCCCCAAGCCCATGAATGCAGCTCAACCGAGTTCTCTGCCCAGCCTCAAGACACCATGTCCAGTAGGCTGGTCTTAGGGAGGCAACTCAAAGTAAGGTTGTCCTACACTCACTGCCTACCTCCTTTCCAAGGCTTAAGATGTTTTTTAAATTTATTTTTTAATTAAAGGATAATTGCTTTCCTGATGCTGAAGGTCCAATACTTTGGCCATCTGATGTGAAGAGCTGACTGATCAGAAAAGACCCTGATGCTGGGAAAGATTGAAGGCAGGAGAAGGGGACGAGAGAGGAAGAGATGGTTGGACGGCATCACCGACTCAATGGACATGAGTTTGGGCAGGCTCTGGGAGTTGGTGATGGACAGGGAGGCCTGGTGTGCTGCAGTCCATGGGGTTACAAAGAGTCGGACACGACTGAGCAACTGAACAACAATTGCTTTACAGAATTGTGTTGGTTTCTGCCAAACATCAACTTGAATCAGCCATAGGTATACATATGTCCCCTCCCTCTTGAACATCCCTCTCACCTCCCATCTCATCGCACCCTCTAGCTTATTTCAGACCCCCTGTTTGAGTTCCCTGAGTCATACAGCAAATTCCCATTGGTTATCTACTTTACATATGGCAATTTTAAGGGCAAACTAGCTCTGCTCTCCTTAGGATGCTCACATCCTTACGGATGAAAAGCAAACCAGACAGGAGTGCTTCTTGACACTAATTACCTGGATCACTGGACCCTGAACAAGTACTGGGTGTCCACTCTTGGAAAGGGAAGTGAGCCAAGAGGTGGGGAGTGGAGATCAACCACAAACACTGCCGGTCCAGTGTCACCGGCAGTCCACAAGTCCCCCAACCTCGCAGGCCGTTGCAAGCCCCACCTCCTTGCTGGAACTTACGCTGCGCTGCACGTGGTCCACCGCCCGGCTCCTCTCATCATTGCCATTGTAATTCTGCATGGCGTCCGTGTAAGTCCTCAGGAAGGTGTCCTTGATCTAGGGAAGACAATGAGGGATGAGGTTCCAGTCTACTACAGCCCAGGTGGACACAGATTTATACCAACCTACACCCCCAAAATAGCCTCTTCTGAATAAATGTAGGCCAGGGAGGGGATGCCCTGTTTTCTGAGACAGAAGAGCTCAGAAAATTCACCAAGAGGTTTATCAGCTCAGGAGTTTAAACAAATTGTTTCCATTACCCCCAATTCAGAGGAACCCTGCCTAGTTAAATGAGCCACTGAAAGTGGTCAAATTCAGAAAGGGCTCTGATGGTTTTTTTGTTATTTTCTTTGAATTGGTTAATGACTATCCTTCTTTCTATGACTTTTTATGCCCTTTCTCAGAAGAATGACAAAGAACAAGCCATTGGCAGGGCAGGGGTCAAGGGGAGGTGGAAAGACTGATGTTTTGACTCAAATCAGACCCCTGGTCTACCATAAAGGAGTGAGGCAAAAACCAGCTTTCACTTACCTGTCTTTACTGAAATAAAAAATAAAGGCTAAAGGACATGAACTTTACTTGTTAATAAATGGTTAACCAAACCCTTTTTCCTCTGTGAACACATTTGACCTTGGGTTAACTTTCACGTTCTGTTTCCCTGGAAACCTACTGAAGGCGGAGCATCAGAGTGTGTTACCAAGCAACCCCGCTAATGGTAAAAAATGCCCCAGATTGGTTAAATGATGCAGGCCTGGAGGAGAGCAAATGACAATTACTACCTGGCAGGAAGTTTAGGGCTAACCATGGAGACTCTTCTAACAAGGCATTCCTTGCTGAAATACTGGACACTATGCCCATGTGACAGTTACAAGAGATAAAAAAATCTCCACAGGGAGTTCCTAAATCAAGGTGGTCACCACACCCAGCTGTGTCCTCTTGTTTTACTGCATGTGCATTGTCTCTTAGGCATGGGCATGTCTACACAGGCTTGAGCCTAGACCATTTTGAGGACTCCTGATGAAGAAACAACCCAGTGCTGCCCTGCCTGCACATTGTATTTCCTTTACTATGCCCTTCTCAGTCAACACTGCCAGGTTGTGACCTATTCTCATCATATGTGTTTGCCTATGTGTTCATCATGTGTATTTCATATTCCTCATATGTGTTTGACAAACTGAAGACCACTACTGGTGGCCAAAGAGTGGTGTTGCAACCCCCAGCCACCCCTTCCCACCATATTATTTTTTTCAGTGAAAAGAGTTTAGGCAGCTGAGGAGGTTCAGGTCCTACATATCAGGAACCATGAGGGGAAAACCCCTACATGGAACCCAGTCCCAACAGCACACGGGAGGGACCTGGGCCTGGGGTTCACACAGGCATTGGGGGCACCTCTTGGGCTGTCAAGGCTGTGACTTCATCAGGTTTTACCTCAGCTGAGAATAAGAATGGGGGAGGGGTCTAACTTTGGATGCAGCATGCACATGAAACGGTTCTAGAAGTCTGCCTTGGCATCTGAGAGGCCATGTCTGGTAAGGGCGAAAGCAGGGCAGTAGAGGAAAGGCACAGGCAGTGCCTAAGGCAGGCTCACCAGACTTGGCCAAGCACGAAGGCAGGGCCTGCGAGCAGCTGATGCCAGACTTCAGGAGCCCCAGTAACATGCCACCTCACTGTCTTTCTCACCTCCCTCTTGCTATTTCTTTCCATCCTAACACAGGTATGGCTGCTTCTATCTTTACTGTTATCTACAGCAGGGGTCCCCAACCTCTGGGGTGTGGACCAGTACCTCCTGTCAGATCAGTGGCAGCATGAGATGAGAAATAAAGTGCACATGTCATGTGTTTGAATCATCCTGAAACCACCCCCCTACCCTCGGTCCACAGAAGAATTGTATTCCACAAAATCTGTCATTGGTGCCAAAAATGTTGGGGACCGCTGGTTTACAGGGGACAATAATGAATTTGGGGAGGGGGGTTAGAACCAGAATTTACTATAACATATACACTTTCTGACCTCTTATCAGTATATACATCTGAAAAGTGATACTTCAGTGGCTACAGACCATATGAGAGCATCCCATCTCTGCATTAGCATCTCTCTTATTGTTTAGAGCAGCCTCAGTGATGGTATGTGGAAAGATGGCCACACGTGACACAGGACAGCTGGCAGTATCCTTGAAACGAGCAGTTATGATCACAAAACAGGATTCAAAATGATTTTCCACCAGCTGTAGAAATCTCAAATTTTACATGTAAATGGGAAACAAAGTGCAGCTGTAGGGGTTTTCAATCATGACTGTCTTCTCTCCTTTTCCCCATACCACCAAGCAAAGCCATGGGGCTCCTCAACACTGGGGTGTAGATTTTAGCCTGGTAGGCAGGGGGTGCTGCACAGGGACTGGGGAGCAGACAGGAGAGCACAGGCTGCTTTGGGGAAATGGAGGACTTTGTCTTTGGCAAACGACTCATCTGGTTTGCCTTTGCCCTCTGAGAAATCCTGATATACGGACACATACTTGTGCCTCACTGAAGCGGCTTTTAAGGTATTTAACCTATATGGAAGGTTACTGTTTTAAAACAAGCCAGAGATTCCTTTTATGTTGCAGCTAAATAAAGAAACAGTGAGGGTCAACAAGTAAGGTTTCAGATTTGGCGAAATTCCTGCATGTAGAATTTTCTGGGCGTTTCAGCTCACAGTAGGTGGCACTTGGAAACTAGCAAATATCCCAGGAGATGCCAGCTAGCCTCTCTGTACCCTTTACACATTCCAAGAGGTTTCAAAAGTCTCCCCCCAGAGACCCTTGAACTGAGTTCTCCACTTGGTGTATACTCACCTCATGACGAAACACGAACCCTGAAATGCCAGCCACGAGCTCAGCCAGAAACACCAGAGACAGAAACATGGCGTACTGCAAGGCAAGTGGACATGGACACCATCAGATATGGTGGGAGGGAGGAGACTGCCTCTTCGGACTAAGTTCTTCTTGTCAGAGGGAATTAGACAAGTTTTTCTATTCCCTAGGTGGAAAAGTGGGAAAATCCCCTTCTCCAGGTGTACCCACACGACCCTCCATGTTAGCTTGCGTCTATCCAATACATATAAGCATTTGGGGGCGCATGGGCCAAGGACAGTGCATCCAGGGACCAACATCAGGCCTCTCAGGTTGGCTCCACCAGGAGAAATCTGGAAGGGCTTTTTACAACTAAGTATCCATTACTGCGGCTCAGATAGCAAAGAATCTGCCTGCAATGCAGGAGACTTGGGTTTAATCCTTGGGTCAGGAAGTTTCCCCAGAGAAGGAAATGGCAACCCACTCCAGTATTCTTGCCTGGAGAATCCCATGGACAGAGGAGCCTGGCGGGCTACAGTCCATGGGGTCATACAGAGTCAGACATGACTGAGCGATGAACACTTTCACTTTTCTCATCCACTATTCTTCACGTTAGGCTCCTTGAGGTAGAGAGTGCTGGGGGAGGGGGGCGTGAGCCCTTTTTTTTTTGTTTATTTGTTTGTTTTTTTCTTTTTTTATTTTTTTTCTTTATTTTAGTTGGGGGCTAATTACTTTACAATATTGTGGTAGTTTTTGCCATACATTGACATGAATCAGCCATGGGTTCACATGCGTGAGCCCTTTATACCACGTTCTTCATCAAGGTCACTTGGAGTCTGCAAGTTGAGAACACTCCCACCACCTTCCCATTGCTGGCAGCTCATTCAGGTTTTAAACTGTTTCAATTGATAGAAAGCCTTCTTTCCCTTGGCCACAGTGGGCCTCCTTGTAACTTCCACTTGGAGTCGGCTCTGCCTTCAGGAGACACCAGAACCAGTCCAACTTCTCTTCTATGCTACAGCCCTTTGTGTGGGAACCCAGTCATGGAGGGACCCAGCTTCTTCTCTCCCTTTGGGCATCCCCTCCCATTTCCTTAAACACATCTCCTATGAAGTGGCTTCAAACCCCCTTCCTTTGTCAGAGCGGCCGGAATATGCACAGGGGACATGACATCCTTCCTCGCTCTGGCCTGAATGCAGCTCCTGCAGTGATGGGCCTCTTACCTCTGTGTTCTGCAGACTCGATAGCCTTTTGAAAAGCAAATCAGCTACGCTACTGACAAATAATGTTTGCAAGCATTGAAAACCCTCACTGCTTCTTATACATTTCATGCTTCTTGTACTTTCCAAGGCGATTGTGTGTATGTGTATGTGCGCGCACATGAGCATGTGTGCCCAAGTTCAGGGATATTACACGGTACTTATGAGACATTAAGGCTTTCCATTTTTGTGACTTTGAAAAGCAGATAAAAGGAAAGAGAATTGATTCCTTTCCTATGAGGCATATGTCTTACAATCTGCTTCTTCTCATCCTGAAATGAAATACACCAGTCCTGAATGTTGGGAATGGTCCTTGGTGATGCCCTGGAATTTGGGTACCCTACACATGGCCATATTGCTTACTTGTAAAGTACACATCTGTGCACAGGATCATAAATTATTTTTCTCTGCTAGGGGCATCTATATTCAAAGGAGGAAATGCAGCCTTAAAATGCCAGTTAGTCTCTCTGCACATTGAAAGCACAGGCACTATCAAACACACAGTAATGAAATTAAGGCTCCATGTATACAACTTCCTCTCTCAACTTGGTACAATGCACAATTAGAAACACCCTTTACTCTAGGGAGAGTCTCACCCCAGGCCTAGACTCCATGAGACAGTACTGTGAGAGAGTAATTGTTAGGAGGCAGGTGGGAGGAAGAACTTTTGACTCTGTGGTCAGAAATCCTCCTGGATTTGAGTCCTGGCCACATTGTAGAGTAACTGTTAGGCAACAGGCCACCACTCTGAGCCTCCATAAAGTGAAAATAGTTATTTTTAGTTATTTTGCAATTAATGAGGTTAAATGAGGACTGTAAAATTCTAGAGAGACAGTTAATCAAGTGACTTCTGCTCTGTTCAGCTAGATCAGCAGTTTTGCGTCCCTGGGAGGTTCTCTGCTTCTGGAAGCTTCCAGAGAAGAGCTGTTGTTCCTTCAGAAGGCCTACTGGGGAGAGCCTGCATTACATTCAGGTGGTAGGGTTCAAATTTTCTCTAAATGAAAATACTGCAGTAGAAACTATCCTGGCTTTGGAAAGAAGCTTCTCTGGGTTCCAAACCCAGGTCTGTGCACATTAGTTGTGTGAACCTGGACAAGTTTCACACACACTTCCAAGTCTTTATCATGTAATATGGAAATACAACCTGCACTTCACAGTGGTGGTGAGAAATAAATAAAATGAGCAGGGAACAGGAACCGAGACCAACCCCCACCCCCAAACTTCTCTACTCCCCAAAAGGCTTGCTTGTCAGTTAGCTCACAAATGTTAGGAGAAAATGGAAGCGTGGTGTGAAACCACCTTCAGAAGAGGCCAGAGAGGACTGTTCCACTGTTGCATGCCCTGTTCTGCTTCAGTCATAGTCTTTAAGCTGGAAGAAACCTTGGTAATTTAGTCCCATAGTGTTCTTTCATAAATGGGGACAGAGGCCCAAAGAGGTTACATCCTTGCTGTCAAGACTTAAGCCAGTTAGTGTCAGGGCCTGTCAAGGTCTCTTTGCTTCTTGTCTGGACAGGTGGATTTGCAGAGGTATTTTTCTGTGCCTCTGGAGTTAATTCTCCCCTTGCTAATCACTGTACCCAGGAAGAGGGTCTCAGCCCTGGCTGTGCAATAGCGCCCCCTGGAGAGCTTTCAGAAAATATGTGGTCAGACCCTCACCACCATAGATTCTGGTTCCATTGGCTGGGGGTGGGTCCCTGGCAAAGGTGTTTTAAAAAAGCTGCCCAGGTGACTTAGATATGGATCAAAATTGAAGACTACCAACCCTAGACCAAAGTAAACACTAGTGCCTGTAAGAAGTGAAGGCTGACTCAGGGTGCTAGTGGAAGTGACAGCAGCAGAAGTGCCTCAATATGGTCTCACTACAGCTCTTCCACCAAACTGGAGGATCAGTGGTGGCCAGGTATCAGCTTCCCACATGGTCTGCAGGGCAGAAAGTGGCCAAATCAAGCACGACCTCCATGAGGCTGTCAACAAAGAGACTGGGAAGATGGGTCCTTTGGAGTGAATCATCTTCACACCCATATCTGTCACTAGATGGTATTAAGGGTTACTACAATCTAGGGCTAAACAAGAAAGGACAGGCGACACAGCACTCATGGAATCTCCACTCGGTCCTCTTTCAGAACAAGAAGTCTGAGAGAAATCCTTTTAAATAAAGTAGTCTTTAGAGGAGAGGCCCTTGCAGCCTTTTATCTATGAAAAGTATTGAGAGTGATAGTCACTCAGTTGTGTCCAGCTCTGCAATCCCATGGACTGTAGCCCACCAGGCTCCTCTGTCCACGGGATTTTCCAGGCAAGAATACTGGAGTGGGTTGCCATGCCCTCCTCCAGGGGATCTTCCCAACCCAGGGACTGAACCTGGGTCTCCTACATTGCAGGCAGACTCTTCACCATTGGAGCCACCAGGGAAGTCAATTTTATCTATGAAAACCTTCCACATTAATGGGCAAGAGAATAGAGAATTAGGAAACTGGTTTACCAAAAAGTTGAGACTTGCAGTAACAGTCTTTCAACAGCCTGCCTTACTCTTTGGGAAACATCACTGCTGTGTTTGTCCTATTACCATGTCCTGGTAGCCAATACTTAGTCCTATATCAACCCTCTATTGAGTGGGGAAGCTCTGGCTTAGTTCAGCTCCCACCACATGGAGCCAGGGGATGCAGATGTAGAGGAGAGCATGCCCATGCATCCGAGCATGGCCAAGCTCAAGGAGGCAGAAAAGTATTTCTCCACTAGTAACTTGGGCATGAAAGGCTGCTTATGTTCAAGGTGCTGCCTCACCCACAAAGGCTGTACATCACATGCTCCAAGAGATTTCTAAGACTGAATTCAAAACTAGAACAGGGCATCTTGCTGTAAATGGCTTTAAATGGCTTATTGGAACTGCTGGCCACTGCTTTGTCATCATCTACCTCGAGGGACCAGGACTGGATTTTTTTGTGCCAGGATGTGTCTGGGCTTGTCTGTCCCTCTAGGGGACTAAAGGGTAGGTTAGGTAAGAGTCTGGACTAAAATTAGAGTCAGTGAATATCAAGGTCTTGTCTGTGGCTTCAAGAAGGGCCAGTTCGCTTTCACGTGATTTGCATTTTTACCAAACAGAATCCGAAAGCAGTATTCCATTGTGACCTACTCACCAGTTTCAGCATCCATGGGCTACCACGGCATGTGGCAAAGCATCCAAACAGGCCAAACACGACGATGGTGGTGCCAGTGCCGGTGAGCACATAGGGAGCATTTGTGGAGTTCTCAGCGATAAGGGAGATGTAGGTGCCCAGAGTAAGTTTGCCCCACACTCCAACGGCCAGCAGGATCACCCCAGTGATCTGAAAAGGGCAGGAGGGAGAAGGGACAGTAAGACTGCTGCTGAGAGACATGAGAATTGACACCGAGCAATGTGGCCAGAATCTGCAGACTCCAGTTTCCGGGAACAAGCAGACACTTGCTGTAGGAGTCCCTGAAGCACTGGGAAAGGCCAGAGCCCATGAGCCAAAGCCATCATACAGGAAAGACACTTTGATTGTGGACAATTAGATCTGTCCCTTACACAATCCCATAGGCAGTTACCATGTTAACTGCAAGTCAAGCCAACATTAAAAAACTTAAAAAAAAAAAAAGCTGCTTAACACATTATTGGACTTCCCTGGTAACTCAGTGGTAAAGAATCCTCTTGCCAATGCAGGTGGTGTGGGTTTGATCCCTGGGTTGGGAAGATCCCCTGGAGGAGGAAATGGCAACCCACTCCAGTATTCTTGCCTGGGAAATCCTATGAACAGAGGAGCCTGGCAGACTATAGTCCATGGGGTTGCAAAGAGTTGGACACAACTGAGCGACTGAAAAACAACAACAACACATTATTGATGCCAAAGGCGTTACCTTCTGTAAAAATCTCTCGGTCAGGTCAATGATGTGTTTAAAAGTACATCGTAATACAGGTCTGAGCACGTTCCCAGGTCTGGTCTGAGAGCGGCTGCCCAACACAGAGCTGGGCATGACCGCAGTAAGAACATCAGCTGACCTCTTCAATGGCACATGTGTTTATGGAATATTTTAAGGATATCCTGCATGATGTTTTCAAGAATAAGGTGACCTTCTTGGACTATCATGACAAAATTCTCTACAGAAGCAAGATACGGAAAGTATCTTCAAATCCCTATTGATGTGCTGCCTTATTTGTGATACTTCCTTCACTATAAAACAACAGAAGAATCTGAATAGTTCCTGGAGTTAGCTATAATACGATTTGCCAAATTGCTCTGATTGGCCCGAAGGAATCCCCACAGTGTACTAAACCACAGAACTGTCCATCAGTCGGGCTCTTACTTCAGGGCATAGACTTGGGGCTGCACACCATGTCTGACTCTCCAACCCCTGCAGGCCACGCACCCTGGCAGCCTTAGCTACTGAAGCCAGCTGCTGACTTTGTGTCTCCAGCTTCCCAGTCCATCTCTCCCTCAGTTTACCAACAGCTGAGCAGCTCATTTGAACTGACATCCCTCCAACTGCCACCACTTCTGACATCTTATAAGGCTTGAAAAGAGGCCTGAGTGTCCAAGGTAGCCCTTCTGCACCTTCTCCCACCCTATCCCCTGATGACCCACACCAAGTGCTCCCCAGGAGATGTGGGTTTGATCCTTGGGCTGGGACTGAAGGAGGACATGGCAACATACAGATTCTTCACTTTACTAAATCTATTACTGCTTGTCAAGTGAGGAGACAAATAATAAAAAGAATGAACTAATGGATGGAAGTAGAGATGATTGTATGGAGTGAAGTAAGTCGGATAGAGAAATCTGCTTGCAATGCAGAAGACCTGGGTTTGATCCCTGGGTCACGAAGATCCCCTGGAGAAGGAAATGGCAACCCACTCCAGTATTCTTGCCTGGAGAATCCCATGGACAGAGGAGCCTGGTGGGCTACAGTCCATGGGGTCGCAAAGAGTCAGACATGACTGAAATGACTTAGCAGGCAAGCAAGCACAGATCGGTAGATAGATAGACAAACAGATAAATATAGAGTGAGGAGGCAAGATGAGAAACTGAAAAAAATCTGTATGAAACAAATCAATACCAGCCTCTCCAAGGTTTCCCCTGTCAATTAACATACCGTTCCTTAAACATCTGTAAGTGAACCCAGGCTACATGAGGAATCAAATGCCTGGACCAGTGGATCTCCAGGACTTTCTCTCTTGACACTTCCTTCTGCAGTTTGGAGCCATCATGCCTCACCATCAGATTGTTTCTCTGTGCAGGAAAAAGAACAGACCCTCCACCTTTCCCCATATCAGCTGACAGTGGGCTCCAGCAGTTTGGGGAACGGGATCAGTGGAAACAACAGGAGCTTGGTGAATCTCCCCTACCCCTACTTGGGAGAACCATCACCGTGAAAGACAGAAATAAAATCTTTAAAGTAGAAAAAGGTCAAGGAATTTGTGCTACTTTTATAAGGTGAAGGAATGTGATACAATTTTGAGGAGAAAGTGTTTGACACTAATATTTGGGAGAAAGCGGCCCAATGGAGGTCTACCGCCTTTGAAAAGTCAAAACAGGGATGGCCTTAGTGAGTTAGGAAAACCAAGAACACATTTGTCAAGAGTTCCAAGTCCTCTACTGACACCTGGTGGTTGCTAAAGAAAGTATCTCCCTTGAACACCTTTTTTGCCACTCTCCTCCAAAGAGAAACAGAATTCTTTTCATCCACTAGAATCAAAATAGAAGATTCAACTCTACTCCTTAGGGGTAAGAATGCAGTGAACAGTATAGGTAGTAAGGACAGTGCCATCTTTTATTACTCATTGCTTAGCACAGTGCCAGGCACAGAATAAATGCTTAATATTCATTGACAAACACATTTCATTTTTCTGGGTCTTCGACCTTTATTTTATAAAAGAGTCTTTCACATGCCAAACAGTTACAAAACTTTTCCATCAAGTAAATACTGAGAGGTAACTTAAAATGAAACTAAAGAGAATCTTTCTCCCCTATGTCCCTCTTTGGCATTAACTGCCTAAAGATGTAAATATTAATATTATAATCTAAGTGTAATGAACAAAACCCAAAATCCCATTAAACTAGGCATTGTTTAGACTGAATAAGTCTCATCCAGACTCCTGTGATTTCATATGATTGCCCCCAAAGATTTAGTTACCCTTCATACATACACTGAGTAGCTGTATTCTATATACTATTATTGCCAGTTATTACTGGAACATGATGGCTTTAATGCAAGTGTATACTACTCACCAAGTATAAGAGTTTGATATTATCTTTTACTTCTGTGGCCAGTGATTTCATGAAGTTCACTTAATAACCTAACAAAGATTATATATGCAGTATGTCAAAGTTAACACAAATCCCGACTTTAAGGCAAACAGTATTAACATTTTTATTCCTTTTCCTTCAAAAAATAATTTCTGCAAATGCAGCCATTGCTTTGAGTATAAAATGTCTCCTCATATAATATCAACATGTTAGAATGTTCATATAATGTAAATTATACAAACATTCCTCTTTTTTATTTTTTTGCAAAAGGACTATTTTTGCAGACCTCCAAGGGTACCTCTTAAAGACCGCCAGTGGGCACAAACAAACACAATAGTGTTAAGGAGAAACAAGAAAAGAATAAGCAGACAGGGGAGGAAAGGGGTTAGGTCGAAATGGACCCTGAAGTGAGTAAAACTGTATTTGCTAGAAATAGTGGTGGTGGACTTGGGATGAGCCTTGGAAGAAATTGCCAAGTAGCTGAATGGAAAAAAAACACAAGCAAAGGGCTAAAGAGGCAATGTGTGTGTGAGTGTGTGTGTGTGTTCAGTCATGTCTGACTCTTTGCGGCCCCTTGGACTGTAGCCTGTTAGTGCCTCTGTCTGTGGGATTTCCCAGGCAAGAATACTGGAGTGGGTTGCCATTTCCTTCTTCATGGGATCTTCCTGATGCAGGGATCAAACCTGTGTCTCCTGCATTGGCAGGTGGATTCTTTACCACTGCACCACCTGGGAAGCTCCGTAAAATACAGCAAACGAGCACTTACTTACATCTTTCCTACTGTAATAATGTTTCTTGGCAAGAAAAAGAAACATACTATAGGATTTTCTTTCTTTCCTTTTTTTTTTTTGACCACACCACAGGGCATGTGGGATCTCAGTTCCCCGACCAAGGAGCGAACCTGCACCCTCTGCATTGGAAGTGTGGCATCTTAACCACTGCACCACCAGGGAAGTCCCAGGATTTTCTTTCCTTGGATCCTGCTAACACACACAGCAACACTCACCCCTACATGTGCCTTGATGAGCACCCACAGAGTGCAAAGTAAAGAACAGGTTCTCTTGACCTCTCTCTTATGCACTGGGCTGCAGTGAGTAAGTGGGTTCAAAGCTCACCCATGCAATTTTGAGTCTCAGCTCTTCAGAGACCTTAAATTCTGAAATCAAGCAGCATGTCGCTGACTTGGCTTTCTTATGGAAGTTTTGCTTCCTTCTCAGAAGAATCAATTTGCAAGCAGCCAATAGTGTGGCCAAGGAGGGGACAGATTAGAGCCGAAACCATGCTGAATGGCCTGGTGAAGGCCCCGCCACCTTCCATGCTCCTGCATCAACCACAAGCAACGAGAGCAGGCCTGGTGCCCACCAGCAGCAGCCAGGCTGAATCTTGGTCTTTTTTAACTTCCAGCATTCTCATGGTGGCTCAATATTTTCTGCATGCCTACAACACAGCTCAAAATGTACAGGGAGCAGAGCACCTCCTGCTACTACTAATTTAGGCTTGGTGAGGAACTGAGAAAACTGTAATGGTAGCATCAGAGAAGGTAGATCAGAGCTAGAAAAGGTTTGGTGTGATCATTCACATTACTTGAAAATTATACTGAAAGAAAACCATAGATGGGTTTGCCACTGTACCAAGGGGTGTCTGAAATGCCCAGGAAGAGACTTACTGAGGTTTATGTTCATCTTGAAGTGGATACAGAGGGGGAACAGGTAGCAGAGAGGAATGAGACCCCTTGCTCCTGACAGGTCAGCACTGTGAACACTGAGAAGTCTCCTCACAGCATCCTGATCCTCGGAGAGCAGACAGGGACATAGCAGTGCCGTCCATTTCACACACCCAGAGGTGGTTTTTTTTATTGTTTTATTTTTAAAATTTTTATTGGGGCATAGTTGATTTACAATATTGTGTTAATTTCAGGTGTACAGTAAAGTGAGTCTCTCATACATATATCTACTCTTTTTTTTAAGCTTCTTTTCCTATATAGGTCATTACAGAGTACTGAGTAGAGTTCTCTATGCTATACAGTAGGTCTTTATTATCTATTTTATATATAGGATTGTGTATATGCCAGTCTCAATTTATATGCCCACATGTATATGATCTCCCAATTTATCTTTCCTCTACCCCTTACCACCCAGTAACCATAAGTTTATTTTCTGCATCTGTAACTCTATTTGTTTTTTTGATAAGTTCATTTGTACTCTTGTATTAGATTCCACATGTAAGTGATATCATATATTTGTCTTCCTCTGTCTGACTTCAGTCGGTATGACCATCTCTAGGTCCATCCATGTTGCTGCAAATGGCATTATTTTGTTCTTTTTATGGCTGAGTAGTATTCCATTGTATATATATACCACATCTTCTTTATCAAGAGGCATTTTCTTGAGCCTACTCCCTTTCTGCATGCAGACCACAGACCTCCTGATTAAACTGTAGCCACTCCTCTTCTGCCAATGAAAGGCTGTGCCGGGTTTGGGTTTGACAGAGTAAAGCCCACATATTTTCTTTTTCTTTAGCTACACAATATACTAAATAGGAGTTTGTGGCATCATGAGGATAATGTGAAGATGCTCATGTAGAAGGTGGGGCTCATGAACCATGTATTATGAAATTAAGGGGAAAAAAGATAACAGAAAATTGAACTATAGAAGCACAAGCTATCAAGAAGATGCACCCTTCCCTAAGAAGCTATATGGGATAGAAAACACAGGATCTAAAACTACCGGAAATGAACAGGCCGAAGAAACTGTGGGCAGAAATCTCAGCTAGGTAGCCATTTTAGGTGAAAGCCACAATTCAATTATCCCAGAGATTTATAGGTTAATTCACTCTATATGACACCCAGATATGGGGAAATGTTCTTCCCCCATTCCAGATGATTCTGTAATGCAGGAAAAAATGCCTGACACAGATACTCCATACACATCATCAATAATGAAAACCCAGGTCCTTGGAAGTTAGAGTTTAAAAGGAAAAGTATCCAACCAACCCTGCTTTCAGTTCATTCTTACATGTGTGTGTGTGCTGAGAGGACGGCAAGGGAGAGCAAGTCTTTGCAGTTTACTGACCTGATTTCAGAGAGATGGATAAAGCAATCAGAAAGACAGAGAAGCTAGCAACTTCCACCCATGAGCTGATAGAAGTTTACTTCTTAAGTGTGAAGAAGTAACAGTGTGAAGCTGTCATATTACAACTTATGCTATTATTATGAGTTATTTGTGTAAATGTTTAATATGTTCAAATAGCCTAAGGACCAGGATTTACGGGGGTTTTTCAGTGGGCTTGAGGACTCACATCAGATGAGCAGCAGAAAGAGATTCAACATATTTAAAAGTCAGGTTAATGCAAGAGCTCTAGACTTGGGGTTACAATACTAGCACTTCAGATGCAGTTTTGTCACTAATAAGCTGTGTGACTTTGGGCAGATCGCCTAACCTTTCTGGGCCTCAGTTCCCCCTTCAGTAAGATCAGGAGGTGGGAAAACCTGATTTTCAGGGCTTCCTCCAGCAACTACACTCTGATACAAGTCCGAATTTCAAACCTGACATGCCTATTCTCTCTGAAATGCATCTTTACATGTGCCACTGGGAAAATAAGCACCAGGAAGTTTATTAGTTCCTCCCTGTGACTGACAAACCATCATCAGTGGGGACAGGAAGGTCAGCTCATTTCTGGATTCAAGGCCAGTCGACTGTTCTGCCAGCTTTCCAAGGTGACAAGTGGTTGCTGGGAAAGAGAAAGAGGGTCATGCACTGTAGTTATACCCAGACATCCAAGAATGCATAAGGTCACCAGCATATCAACAAGCTTTACTTTTTATACGAAGATGGCATTGTCATCTTAAGAGCAATAAGACACATGCATTGTGCTATTTAGGAGCCTGGTGGGCTACAGTCCACGGGGTCACATGGACTTAGTGACTAAACAACAATTTCTTTCTAGGCAAGTATGTTAGCCAATGCAACCCCTTTGATCTGTCGCTTTTATGTTTATATGTGCATGGATGAATGTGTATATGTACAGAAGAGGACACACATTCCATGGCAGGGAGGTTAGTGGTATCATTAAAAAGATTTAGGGAAGTTGTGAAGGGGAAGATAGAGAGTTCAGATGCTCTTAAACGCTGACTGGTTAAGACTGAGTTTGAGAATCAACAGGAAACCCGAAGACCATATGGTCCGGGTCCTGTTTTCTATGGTGTTTGAGGTAACCAAAAGCCATGCGGGTAACAGGTTCAGAAGGCAGTTGTGGATGTGGGACTGGAGTTTGGGAGGGAGTCCGAGACGCAGGTGAGGGCTGAGGCTGGAAGTGACAGTGAGGAAGGGGTATATCTCAGGAAGTGGAAGCAGACCACACTGGTCAGTAGCTTTTACCAGGGACCGGTGTGGCTGGGCTTTGTGCTCAGCCTGCGGGAGTCCAGCCGGGGACTGGCTCATGCAGGTGGCTGGCTGGAGACTGAACCATCTCTCTAAAGTCCTAGAGGCCCAGAAAGTGGTGGAAATGGATCAATAGGGTCACAGTGATTTCTGAATTAAAAACTGGGTCTGAACACATTAAAGACACCTGAAATAGGCCTATTACAGAAAATCAGGGCTCTGCTGCTGCTCAAATCATAATAAAGACCACTTTATCAAAATACAGCCTTTTACTAGCTGAAAAACTCACCCCCCTCGAATGCAGCCCAAGCAGTTCCACCTTATACTTACTTCCATTATTCAACAAAGGGTCATGGGAAATTTGCAAACATGTTATTAGGGACTCTGTATATCCCATTAGGAAATGAGAAAGAATGGGCAGCCCTGAATTGATTTTACATTTCCTGGATATTATTCTAAAAGATTCTGGACTTTAGGTCTCCACCCTCTTAAACAAATCTCTTAAGAAAGGCCTCAGAATAAAAAAAAAATCCTCCATGTTTATTAGCACATTGAGAAACATTCCATTATATCAGGCAGCTTTTTCTGAGCCTCTTGGCATGGCTTTTTATTGGTAAGTATTACTGTTCTTGCAAATGTTTAAAACAAACTTAGGTTTTTTATTTACACTAATAGGAAGCATCTTACTCTGACTTCCAGTCGCCAGGAGCATGTAAAAAGAAGTGAGCAAACCAGAGGTTAAGACTGTCTGGATGTAGTTCACACCTCTGGTTTCTCCAATGACTCAGATATTTAAATAGATGGCATATAGGTGAATGCCTGTTAAGAATGGGGGCCAGCACTTACAAGAAGATTATGTGCTTAGAAATCAGGACCAGTTGCAGTGGCTAAAGTGACAGAAGGTCAACATTGGGGGGACTCCCTTTATGCCACGCCTCCTCCGTGGAACCCGCAAGTTGATCTCACTCATATTTAAAATCTGCTGGGCCAGTTCACACATATTTCTATGTGCAGGAGAGTGGCAGGAGTCCCAAACCTTAGCCTCCTTAGCGAGGGCCAACCAACGTGGGCAGACACCATGTCCCTTACTTCCATTCCTCAGGTGATCTAGGACTGGATCAGTGCTCTGAAAATAGGGATCAAATTCCACACTAATAAGAAAAGATATTTTAAAAGAAGTTCACATCAGGGTAAGCATGTACACAAGAGCTACAAGTCTATTATTGATGCGTGTTGACAGACAGTTGGTGCTGACCATGCATTTATCTTGTTGTATTGCCTTGTATCTTCTTGTATTGCCCTGTATTGTTAACTGTGTGTCCATCAAGATTCGAAGGGTCTCATGGGAGGAAATAAGGTCCTTTACCTCCTTTGTCTCCATCAAAGCCTCACCCACATCCTGCGCCTGATTTTCCTGGACAACAGGTCAATCAGACATTCTGTCCCAAGGCCTTGGGAGTCACTGCATGGGAATGAAGCCGGATAAACTAGTCGTAACAATGATTCCTTAAACACGACCCAGAATGCCAATCTGTGACCAAAGAGCCCACGTCTCTCTCGGGATTATGATGTTGAGCAGATTTAGCTTCCTGGGAGTTCCATTTTATTTTTTTTTCCAAAAATGAAAACATTCTTTGCATAATTTCTATATGGAATCATAATCTTTCAAACAACTACACCTATCCATGTGCCCTACACATACAGGTAAAAAGGAAACAGAAGAAGCTGGGAGTCAGTCGGTGAAGAAATCCCTGAAAGCCTGTGCTCTGTCTGGCTATGTATTGATGGGGGTGGAGGGGGTGGGGTGTTAGAGGGAACTCATGCCTCTTTGCAGGTGAAACTGGGTAAGACATCATGCCAGAGGACCTAGTATTAAATGAGTAAAAACATCATCTGTGGGAGAAATGTGCGTGTGGTATTCAATAACAAGATTCTTACATTAGTGATGAGATGGTGTTGCCCTTTTAGTGGTCCTAACTTCCTCCAGAGATGATTTATGGGGGAAGAAAAAACCCACTTCTATTAGTGATTTAAGTAACTTTCAACATCAAATATCTACACTGCACACACCAAATAAGACACAGAGAGAGGGGACTTCCCTTGGTGGTCCAGTGACTAAGACTCCACACTCCCAACACACTTTGCCATCTCCAGCAGTATTACTTAGGCTAAGCCACCATCTCCGCTGTCTCTCCTTGCCTCCAGCTTTGCCCCCATGCTCTCTTTTCAACCCAGTCGGGGTGATCTGTTCAAATCGAAGTCCTTTACTCAAAACTCCTCCCCTTCCAATTAAAAATAAATTTTTAAAAAATTCAACAACAAAAAAAATTCTTCCATACATTCCAGGTTTCAGAACCAAAGCCAATGTTCTCAGCCTGGCCTGCAAGGCCCTACTTGACCTGCACCCCTTGATACTCCTCTAACAGGACCTCCAGTGGCTCCCCCGTGCTTACCACACTTCAGCTCCACAGGCCTCTTTGCGGCCCCCATCACTCCTGACCTGGTTCCTGCCTCTGAGATTTTGAACTTGCTCTTCCCTCTGCCTGGACTTCCAAGATCTCTCATTCAAGTCTCTGCTCCTCGTGGGTCCTTCCCTGATAACTCTTAAAGCGAGAACCCTGGTCCTCCAGCGTTCCTCACTTCCTCCTTTCCCTACTTTATTTTTCTCCACTGTACTTATCTCCTTTGAACACTGCTTACTTTTTTTTTTTTTTGGTCACACCGCATGGCATGAGGGATCTTAGTTCCCCAACCAGGAATCAAACCCACACCCCCTGCAGTGGAAGTGTGGAGTCTTAACCACTGGACCTCCAGGGAAGTCCCTTAATTTACTTTCTTAGTCTGATTCCCAAAAATGAATGCAAGCTCCATGAGGGCTGGCAATTGGGCCCTGTTTTATTCATGTAGCCCCAGAGCCAAAACAAATGCCTGCTCATAGTAGGTGCTCAGTAAATAGTTGTTAAGTGATTGAATATGAGATGACAGGCAGGTGAGCAAGGGGGAGCTTCGGAGGCCATGAGATGGGTCAGCGCTAAGGAAGCCATGTGGTGGACTTGACTCTTACAAGGCCCGGGCAGTTGCACTGACATACAATTCAAGTCTTTGGCCCATTGGCTTCTTATCCAGCACATTGCTTCATCCATGTCTGCTTTTGACCACAAGGAGGACTAAGTGAGAAAGCATGGAATAGTCCCACCTAAATCCATCACCACTAATGGAAACATAAATCAAAGCCCTAACATCCTGTAACCCCATGAGGTCTATAATTGATGGTTGGGAGACGAGAGAATGAGCAGTGCTTATACCAGCAAGATTTCTTTCTTTTTTTTTTAAATGTACTATGGCAGGGGGCTGGGAAGACAAGTGCTTACTATGTGCTGGGCATGGGCACGAAGCTAAGTGCTTTAATGCTTTATCTAGCTCAATCCTCCTAATAACTCTATGAAACTAGCCTGAGGTGGTCACCACCAAGTGGCAGAATAGGTACTCACAGTCCTGGCCCTCAACAATTGCCTTACCTGCACGTCCTCTTAAGCTGCCTGCTTAAGTTTCTTTCTCCTAAACCCTCCACACTCAATAAAGAAAAGCTTACAAGCCAGTATCCTGCATCCTGGCACAGAGGCCAGGTTGGATTCCCAACCCTGAGAATTTGGCTGCCACAATTAAAAACTCAAATCCGCAGGCTGGTTTCCAATTTATTTATCTAAAAAATGCTGTCCATTATTTCTCCCATTTCAAGCAGGAAAAGCTAGAGAAATGGAAACATGTTCCATTCCAGCTACAGCTTGATACTTTAAAAAACAGGAGGGGGGCAGGAAACAGATGTGTATACAGGAATGAGCCAGAAAGGTTAACAATCACAAACGTCAGATACAAATCTACATGCTGACCAATCTGAAGAATCAGTAAAGCTTGACATGCAAACAGAGAACCATAGCATGTTCTGGGGAAAGTTAAGGTACTTTTGGGTTTGAGTTTTCCCCCAGAGAAGAGGAATGAGAGACCATGGCTGAAACACACATAAGGAGAACCACTCTGGAGCTGTGAAGTCATCTGATTTTCAAAGTAGGCATGACCCAAAGTGATGGGCTGTCACCAGCTGAGGCAGCGGTATCATATCTGACCGCCCCACAGCCCAGAAGAGGGATGCGATTGGTCCTTCACGAACTAAGGGCACAGTCCAGAAACACATTTAACTGTGTGTACAGGCCTGTGATGAATGGTATTTGTTGAGTAGGTGGTGCAGTGGTAGAAAATCTGCCTGCTAATGCAGGAAACACAGGAGGCATGGGTTTGATCCCTGGGTGGGGAAGATCCCCTGGAGGAGATGGCAACCGATTCAAATCTTCTTGCCTGGGAAATCCCACGGACAGAGGAGCCTGGCAGACCAGTCCATGGGGTCACAAAGAGTCGAACAGGACTGAGCACGCACACACTGTGCTCTCTGTATAGGGTTGTCACATTTATTATTCATCTGTTTTGCAGATAAAAAGCAGGCTGTGAAAACTGAGGCTCTGAAAGGTTCAGCAATGTGCTCAAAGCCACAAAGCTAAGTGGTACAGGCCTAAGTTAAATTCATCTCTGTCCTACCTCAAGGCAGTTTCCCCAACCATCACCATCTCTGCCTCCTGTGGCAGTATGAACAAAGTAGGCCATCTTCTAGAGCAGGGGTCCTCTTGGCCCAATATTACCTAGTCCTTGGTCCTCCCCTCCAGGTGGGTGAGTGATGGAAAGAGAAGCCTGGTTTTCTTTACATTGCCCCAGTGCACCTTAAGAGGGCATGATGACAAAACCAGCTTTCTGAACCAATTTCCACGAGCTCTTTAGGCAATTTCTACTGTTCAACATGCAGGAAATATGGGAAAAGGCAGGGATGGGAAGAGATGGATCTTACAGACTGCACCTGGGAGCAACGGTCTTCCTTTCTCCTTTCTTAGGGCCTGGGCCTCGCTCCCCCAAGTCCCCTACTGAGCATGTTCCAGTGGATGAATGGAGTTGCATTCCATAAGATTATTGATACACTACTTGTGTGCAACTCAGAATGCATTTTCTGTTGGAAACTGTATTAGACCTGGTGCCTGTGTTTGTAGGCCAGTCCTCAAAGGTCTCTATTTAAGCCAGTAATGGGGAAAGTTAGAGGGAAACAGACTGTTGTCTCCACACAAGGAAGTCCTACGGATGGGAAGCCAGCAGCAAATGCAGAATTGCCTGAAAAGTCATTCTGAGCCTGCCTAGTGCCCTGGACGGAGAAGGCAATGGCAACCCACTCCAGTACTCTTGCCTGGAAAATCCCATGGACAGACACTCGGCAGGCTGCAGTCCATGGGGTCGCTACAAGTCAGACACAACTGAGCGACTTCACTTTGACTTTTCCCTTTCATGCATTGGAGAAGGAAATGGCAACCCACTCCAGTGTTCTTGCCTGGAGAATCCCAGGGACGGCAGAGCCTGGTGTGCTGCCATCTATGGGGTCACACAGAGTCGGACACGACTGAAGCGACTTAGCAGCAGCAGCAGCAGCAGCAGTGCCCTGGAAGCCTTGTGCTTTTCCTGGCTGATTACCTCCCTAGATTTCCATACATGAATAAATAGTACCTGCAGCAACACAGGAACCAGGGCAATCACTTTCCCAGACTCCAAGCAACATTTCCTTCCTTGCTTTTTTAATTAAAGAAGTCTTTTTGTGTGTGTGGACTTTTTTTTTTTTCTGGTGTTAGTTCTAGAAGATCCTGTAGGTCTTCACAGAACCGTTCAGCTTCTTCAGCATTAGTGGTTGGGGCAGAGACATGGATTTATTGTGATGTTGAATGGTTTGCCTTGGAAATGAACTGAGATCATCCCAACCATTTTTAAAGTCTTTATTGAATTGGTTACAATATTGCTTCTGTTTAATGTTTTGGTTTCTTGGCCGCAAGGTATGTGGGATCTCAGTTCCCCAATCAGGGACCGAGCCCTCACCCCCAACATTGGAAGGTGAAGTCTTAACCACTGGACCACTAGGGAAGTCCCACAACATTTCCTTTGATCTGCAAGCATAAATGCTAGGCCACATACTTCTGTCACATGAAGAGCAAAAGCAATACCTGCTCAGTGAAATGACATCACAACTAACATGAGCTGTGTTCTTTAAAAAGGGGAAATGGCACTTGAAGGAAGGTTTGCTCGATTATTCTAATCCCGCCATCTTTTCCAAGCAAACAGGCACACTCTCCACAATTTCTCAGTCAGGCATTCCTGGCTGGCTTTCAGCATCAGTGAAGCTGGTTAAAGATAAATGTACAAAAGCTAGAGGCAATCCTCATACTTTTCACATAGAGGCAAAGACTCTTTCAAAAACCTGACATTGAAAGTAAAAAAGGAAGGTATCCAATAAAATGCTACCAGTAATGGTGTATTGCATCAGAAATCTTTTCTCTCTAAAATAAGTACATAGCTCCTCAGAAGAGCTGTGTGATTAGGACTTGGTTATGTGGACAAATACAGCTCCACTATTTACCCGAAGCTCACCCCTGCCTGTCACAGGCTGCTTCTGTGTGCTCGACCGTCCTGCCCCATCATTGCCCAGCCAGGTCCTCTGGGTCCTTCAAACACAACTAAATTGCCCTTTCCACCCAGAGGCCTTCCCTGATGCTCCAAGATAGTAATCATTTCCTTAACACGATTAGGATTCACCACCTATATCATATGATTGCCATTTCACTGGGTTGGCCAAAAAGTTCATTTGGGTTTTCCATACCATGGTAAGAAAAAACTAAACAATTTTTTTTGGCCAACCCAGTACCTTGCACCCTAAGCTTCTGTGAATACTTTCCCACTGAAGGTGGGAACACCTTCCCACTGAAGAGGAGGGGCTGTGAGCAGGCTACCTGGTCAGCCTCACTTTAAACACTCTGTGGACCTTGCGGCACCAGAACATTCTGCTGGTGACCAAGTCACTGCCCCATTTCCAGCCCAACCCCAGATGCGCCCCTCGTGTGTTAGTAACTATGGCATTGAGCACTTGCTTTCAATGACTAAATGTGATCAGAGAGAGTGCTTTCATAGCACAAACCTCATGGAGGACAAATCAACAGGCACCTGACCTTAGCCCCTGAGGTTGCTGAGAGGGCCTGGGACGGGTGAGGTGGGTGGGGGTCTGGCCAAATAAGAAGGACTGAAGACACACCGACAGTCAGGTATGGTACCTGCATCAAATGTTAATGCTTGCCTCCAGGTTGTGCTTAGAAACAAACATGACTGCTGTGGGCTCTGGCAAATGAGCAGTTTTGAAAAGTCACCAGGCACCCCAAACTCAGGGGCCACTAATCTAAGTCCCTTCTTTCCCTGACAGTCACCATCTACCTTCTTTTGAAAAACAGGCTTCCCATATATGTGGAAAGACTCTTTACAAAGAGTAGACATATGTATAACTGATTCACTTTGCTGTACACCCAAAATGAACATAACACTGTACACACTCCAATAAAAATTAAAAAAAAATTTTTTAAAGGCTTCCCAGCAAAAACCAGAGATTCTTCCCCACCGACAGAGAGTACTGGCTGAAAGTGACTGCAAGGAACGTATAAGGGACCAGATCAGCTGAAGCCCCCGTACTCCACACAAGCTAAGGACCAACAACACTCCTTCCTGGGCGCAGGGGAAGCTGTCAGACCTTCTATGTTGGCACTCAACGTCAAGAGCCATCGAAGGCTTGGCATACACTGTGAGTGACTGCCTTGCTGCCCGAGTGGGCCAGCAGGCACCATAGGTATATTGTGACCTCTGAGACCAATGGCTATTGTTATTTTGGCTAAACTCTTCTTTCAACTCATCTGACCTTGCATTGTTCAACCAGAAAGTATTGCAACCCTGGACTGTGAGGTTGCAGGGAAAAGCATTACCAGCCACCTGGAGCAAAAGGGGGGCACTTTCCTTGAGGGCCCTGGGCACCCTAGGGGGCAGCTCTGGGGACAGGTACCAGGGACATACCCTTTCCCTCCTCTAGAAGCAAGCACTCTGGCTTGTGCCTCCATTGTACATTTGCCACATTCTTCTCCATGTGTGTAGGCTGGGTCTCTCCACACAGTGACAAAAGCCTCCCTTGAGAACACCACCTAATGGGAACATCCAACAGAGATCGAAGGACACTGATTTCAAATCTGTGGAGGAGAGAATGTGAGGGGCCCAGAAGGTCAGGTGACCTCTGACACAACCAGCTGTGATGGGGGCAAGACCATGTCCCCATGCCTCATCTTATCTGAGACTTTGAACTTGCTTTTCCCTCTGCTTGGACTTCCAAAGATCACTCATTCAAGTCTCTGCTCCTCTGTGGGCTCTCCCCTAGTGACTCTTTATAAAGTCAGAACCCTGGTCCTCCAGCATTCCTCACTTCCTTCTTTTCCTGCTTTATTTTTCTCCACTGTACTTATCTCCTTTGAACATTGCTTAATTTACTCTTTTTTTTTTTGACCACACCACACAGCATGCAGGATCTTAGTTCCCCAACCAGGAATCAAATCTGCACTCCCTGTGAATCGGCCTGGCCTTCCCCTTCCTCAGGGAACAAAGGAGAGGGGCTGCAACACAGTCTACCTGCTTGGCCTTGCTAGGTGAAGAAAGCTGAGCACCGAAGAATTAATGCTTTTGAACTGTGGTGTTAGAGAAGACTCTTGAGAGTCCCTTGGACTGCAAGGAGATCCAATCAATCCATCCTATAAGAGATCAATCCTGGGTGTTCATTGGAAGGTCTGATGTTGAAGCTGAAACTCCAATACTTTGGCCACCTCATGCGAAGGGTTGACTCATTGGAAAAGACCCTAATGCTGGGTAGGATTGGGGGTGGGAGGAGAAGGGGACGACAGAGGATGAGATGGTTGGATGGCATCACCAACTCGATGGACATGGGTTTGGGTAGACTCCGGGAGTTGGTGATGGACAGAGAGGCCTGGTGTGCTGCAATTCATGGGGTCGCAAAGAGTCAGACACGACTGAGCAACTGAACTGAACTGAATCTGTGCAGCACCAGGACATTCTGGGGGAAGAAAAACCAAGTCACTGCCTCTTAAGAGAGTGCCGTCACCAGCACAAGCCTTTGCCCAGAAGAGGCCCTGGGGTAACCTCAGTTGGGCAGCCAGAACCAGCTTACATGAGCGTTAAGTCCTGATGCCCTAACTGAGGTGCCTGGTGGGGAGAGTACAACATTGGCAACTCCCAGGAGATCAGATTCTGCCCTAAGCTCCTCCCTCAAAATGTGGCTTGGGCCCTTGACCACACCTGAGGCTCACTGCCAAGGGACCTCAAATAAATGAAGACACAACCCTAACGTAACCTGTAGTTTCCAGAACAGACTCCACTCTATGGACCAAAGCCATTCTCTACTAAATCTTCCAATGGGGCTGGCGGGATCCTTCGGACACCCTCATGCCTACACTGCCCCTATCGCCACATCGGGTTAAAACCCAATCCTCTTCTGACTTGCCAGTTCAGCCGACAGTAGCTCCCACTACAGCAGCCAGGACTCTACCGACATGAGGATGAGAGCTTGGCTGCTGGTAGAGAAATGGGTAACTGTGGAGAATACTGTATAGAAAAAGGTGTCCCACTGTGTCACAATCTGTTAACACAACCATTTGGGAAGATGCAAGAGCCTGAGGATCAAGTACACGTGAAACAAGCACCTTCCAAAATGCTAGAGGATATTAATTTTTAAAAAATTGAAGTAAATGATACAGTAAAAAAAAAAAAAGGCAAACAAGTCTGAGGTTGCACCAGGGGCCCCCATTACACCACGGGGATAACATAATATTGGTATCTGTTGATTCTTCAGTCATTTAAATCGCAAGAGCCTAAACTAACCTACATTGATAGCGATCATAAGAGTGATATTCCACAGAGGGGATGAGAATAACAGGAGGGGGCACAAGGGGGTGATAGAGATGATCTTTATCTTGATTGAGATGTGTTTTTAGGGGGGACTGCAAAACACAAGGAGAAAAAGAGTAGGGAAAGAGATAGTGTTATATAATCATTAGAGACAGCAGGAGGAAGAAAATGGCTCTTGGATCTTATGTAAGTAGTAGCATTAAAATATCACCTCATGTCTGAAATGTGCTTTGCCATCTCAAAAGTATTTTCATTCAGAAAATTCCACTGAATACTCGTAATAACCCCATGAGGCACACACAATTCACACTGCCACTTGCAAGATGAAGGAGCAGGTTCATAGAAAATTTAAGTGTTCACCAAAGTCCCACGTTCTGTAAGGGACCAGTTCAGTTGCTCAGTCATGTCCAACTCTTTGTGACCCCAAGACACAACTAAAACCCAATGCCTTGGTTCAGAGGACAAGTCCTTTTGATTATACCATATTAGTAACTTTTATAAACTAACTTGCCTGACACTTAGTTTAATTCATTTTATTCTATGTATCTGACTTGGGCCTGAGTTGGTTCTCCAAACGTGAAGTTCCTCTGAAGTGAGTTTATTAACAACATCACCCTAATGTACAGGAATCAGGGTTGACAATCTGCTGCCAACTACAGAACTCCATCTGTGCTGAAATCCAGTGTCTAGGGCTCTCAAGTAGTCAAACCCTGAGAATAAAGACTTCAAAGCAAAGAGCTAAAATAAAACCTATTCGATGAACACTGCTACAACCATGTCAGTTCATAAACTGTAGTTTCGATCTGTCTTGAAAGTTTCCAAGTGTCCATCTTGTCATTTTTTTGTCATGCCATATAATTTTATTCTTTTCTCTTTTCTTTTTTTATATTGAAGTGTAATTGATTTATAATATCATGTTAATTTCAGGTATAAAGTGATTCAGTTTTACATATGGTGGTGGTTTAGTCACTAAGTCGTGTCCAACTCTTGTGACCCATGGACTGTAGCCGCAGGCTCCTCTCTCCATGGGATTTTCCAGGCAAGAATACTGGAGTGGGTTGCCATTTCCTTCTTCAGGGGATCTTCCCAACCCAGGGATCAAACCTGGATCTCCCACATTGCAGGCAGATTCTTTAGCAACTGTGCTACCAGGGAAGCCAAGCGAGTTTTACATATGTATGTGTATATATCTATATCTATATACACACACACACACAGACATACATATATGCTTTTCATATTCTTTTCCTTTATAGGTTATTACAAAATATTGAGTACACTTTCCTGTGCTGCAAGGTAGGTTCTTGTTGGTTATCCATTTGATATATAGTAGTGTGTGTATGTCAATCCCAACACTCTGTCATCTTAATAGCATGCAAGCAGTGGTGGTCAGGAAGGGAGCCACTGTGTTTTACATTTCCAGTAGCCCCCACTATGGCACCCTATTTACAGTAGCCACTAAAGAAATGCTTGTTTTATCAATAGATTTGATATCTTTTCGAAATTAACAGTGCTAAAAACAGAATCCTGTGACACAAAATTCTGTATCACAGAAATGTACTTCAGTAAAACTCAGGACAAATTTACTATGATGGTTTGTGTGTTAATTGTGTGTCCTCTCCCTTTTATCCAGGTGGGAGAATAATTGACAGAGTGTAACCAAAGGACTCTAGCTGGTGAAACCAACCTGTCAAAACTTCTGTGTTAGAACAGCAGTGAGGGTAATTTTTCAAATGTTTGCATTTCTAGCTGAGCATCATCAGAAGAAAAGCTCTAGTCAGGACAGCCCTTTCCAAACTTCAATGCCTATCTTTTCCTCAGAGCTTCTTAATTCTCTCTGAAGGTCAGATGGCTTTGGGGTTGAGTTATCTTTAAGACACACACCAGTTTTGTTCTTTCTAAGTGGAGCACACGGGGATGTAAGTGATCCTAGTAAAGAACTCTGAGTTGCAACAACCTGCTCTCCCATGGGTACCAATCTCTGGCAACGAATATTCTGGAAGTAAAGAGAGCAAGGATGTTGCAATGGTGCCAGCTCACTTGCTCTCTCTGAAAGGTGAAATTTTTAAAATCGAGTAACACCCCATTCAAGTTGCACTTGAATGCAATATTTAAAATTTATAGGCATTTCAGTCCATAGGAATGCAAATAATTAAAGCATATAAATCACATCATTATGTGCTTAAACTGTGAAGCCACTGGAGCATCTGATCTTTTAAAATTATACTCCTTTTGGCAAGCACAAAAAAGCTCATGCCCTCCTTTAAGACAATCTGGAATTTCAAAAACTCTTCCAAGCAATGGTAAATGTGAACTCCTTTTCTCCAGCTACACCCACCACTCTCATCTGGTTTCTCACATCTCTGGTTGAGGACTCCCACTTTACACACACCCATCCCTTCCCAATCCTTCCACTCAAAGCCACTGCCACCTTAGGGAAAGAGTAAAAACAAATGCGTGCTCAGTCACTCAGTCATGTCTGACTCTTTGTGACCCCATGAACTGTAGCCCACCAGGCTCCTCTGTCCATGGGATTTCTCAGGCAAGAATACTGGAATGGGTTGCCATTTCCTCCTCCAGGGGATCTTCCCAAACCAGCCATTGAACCCACATCTCTTGCATCTCCTGCATTGGCAGGAGGATTCTTACCATCTGTGCCACCTGGGAAGCCCAAAAACAAATGCCATCTTCACAAAATCACACAGCTCTACATGTTAATTTCTATGAGCCAACTGGGCACACCAAATTTACTAAGATCCACAGCCACATTCCATTCTCCACAAAATTGTGGGGCTTTTCCTTTCATTAGTGAACATGCAATACAAATGCTATTAGAGCAAAAGTTCTATGGTTCTGTATCTATATTTTTTGCCAGAAGACTTTCCCCAAAGCTTTAGAAGCTTCATTCGAAAATGCACCACCGATGGCCAGATAGAATGACCAACAGTTATAAGCTGCATGAGCTGTTCGTGAATTTTGGAGACTAATCAATCCCTTATTGGTCATATTGTTTGCAAATATTTTCTCCCATTCTGTGAGCTGTCTTTTCATTTTGTTCATGGTATCCTTTTTGGGTTTAATTAGGTCTCATTTGTTTGTTTTTACTTCCATTACTCTTGGAGATGGATCAAAAAAGATAATTGTTGTGATTTATGTCAGAGAATTTTCTGCCAAGATGCGGTACACGTAACACAATGGAATATTATTCAGTCATTAAATGAATGAAATGATGCCATTGGAAGCAACACGGGTGGACTTAGGGAGGGTTATACTGAGTGAAGTACGTTAGACAAAGAGAAATATCAAATGATATCGCCTGTATGCAGAATTTTTAAAAAATGATACAAATGAATTTATTTACAAAACACACACAGACTCACAGGCTTAGAGAACTAACTTATGGTTATGCGAGGGGGGCAGGCAGGAGGAAAGGATAGTTAGGGAGCTTGGGATTGACACGTACACACTGCTATATTTAAAATGGATAACAACAAGGATCTACTGTATAGCACAGGGAACTCTGCTCAGTGTTATGTAACAACCTAAATGGGAAAAGAATTTGAAAAAGAATAGATACAGGTATATGCATAACTGAGTCACTTACTGTACACCTGAAACTAACACAACATTGTTAATCAACTATACTACATTACAAAAAAAATTTAAATTAAAAAAATTTTTTTTAAGTCCATAGTTTTAAGTCCACTTGGCCAATATAAAGTCTGAAACTTGTCAGTTCAGTAACTCGTTGCCAGGTAACAGACATTTAGTACTCTAAGTTGAACAAAAATTGGGCAGACACCAAAAAACACAACCCTACACTTCCGAGCTCTTCACGTGTACAATGGCTCTATTTTTTCATAAGGTCAATGAGTGGTTGAAACAGACAATATGGCTAATGTACTCATCAGTATATGCCTGATAAGCAGGAAATGTTAAACAAAAATCACATCTATTCCATTGTTATTCTATTACTATTGATCTTATTAACTCTTTCAAATATTTCTGCAGCCATGAATGCTACCAATAACCTGGACTGCCTAGAATCCTTTTACGTTTTGAATTGCCTCTTCAAAGAATCTTTCATTCTGTTAAGCATCTAGATAGTTATAAATCCGGAAGTCTGCTCTGACTTTTAGGGGAAAAAAAACATATGGTTATTGCAGCTAGAGAATACCCATCTCCTCATGTTCTGCATGGCCAAATTTCTGCCTTCTCGAGAAAAGGCTTGTTTTCATTCATTTTCAAATCTGTGCTAACAAGTTGTTTTAACCTGAGCTCTTGGAACAGGCACAGTGTATGGCAGCTCCTTCCACTGCAGGTCTGCTTGGGATTCTTCTGCAGGGATCCTGGTCAAGGGGGGGTTGGACTCGGCCAGGCAGCAACGGGCTTCTAGGGCAGCAGGACTAAAAGTTCCTAAAAGAACCAGCATCTGAGGAGATGCCACACATCAGGGGAGCAATGAGCCGCCAGAGAGGGTTCAACCTGGGATTGTCAGAGGATGAGTGAAGATTAGTGGGGTGGCTTCACTACAAACACTGGAGGTCAGGACGTTTCCTAGCCCTCTGCCCCCTGGATACCACATTAGAAGTCACCTATGTCAGCAGGGAAGGAGTGAGAGGCTGGGAGCAGCGGTGGCCATGAGAACAGGCTCAGGGGCAGCTTTCCTGGGTTAGAATAATCATGTCTACACCACTTACCATCTGAGAGATTTGTTTCAAGTTACCCAAGTGTGTGGCAAGTTACCTGTGGGGTGAGGGGTGATAGTACCTCCTTGACTGCGCTGATGGGAGGATTGAGTTAAGATGTATAAAGTACTTGATGTACTCACCTGCTGCATCAGAAGCTTTCAATTAATGTTAGCCATTATCTTCATCAACATCATCACCTACTCCAACTCCCACAATTTGATAAATGAGAAGACTGAGGCCCAGAGAACCAAAATGTTTGCCCAAGATCACACAGCTAGTTAGAGGCAGACACCAAAAGACAAAACACAGAGCCAAAACTAGAATCCAAGTCATTCATCAATCCATCCAGACACCTTCAAAGTGTCCCCTTTAAAGGCCTCTAAACAATTTCTTTTACAGAGCGGGGTGTAAGAGAGTTTCTGGAGAACATGGGTAGATTTATCAGGACTGTGTATAGTGATAATATTTCATTTACTCTGAAATTAAAAAATCATCAAGAAATTGCAAATGTCACAAATTAAAATATCAGGACTGTGTACAGTGACACTATTTCATTTACTGTGAAATTTAAAAAAATTATTAAAAAATTGAAAACATCACAAATTTAAAAAGGATCACCATAGGTAAATAGGTGGCCAGTGGGAGTTTGATATATGACACAAGGAACCCAAAACCAGTGCCCTGTGACAACCAGGAGGGATGGGGTGGGGAGGGAAGAGGGAGGGGTCACATGTATACCTCTGGCTGATTCATGTTGATGTACAGCAGAGGCCATCACAATATTGTAAAGTAATTATCTTCCAATTAAATTAATAATTTTTTAAAAAAGACACATTGAATTAGTGAAAACCAAGCTACGGGCATACTATACAAAGATTTCTTTTGATGTCAGTGTGATTTCTCCACATTCCCAATAACTGTCCTGCAGTCACAGAAGGTTGTAAGAAGAGATTATGTATCACAGAATCCAAGTCCTTATATATCATGTCCCACTCTTTGCAACCCCCCATGGACTGCAGCCTGCCAGGCTCCTCTGTCCATGGAATTCGCCAGACAAGAATACTGGAATTCCCTTCTCCAGGGGATCTTCCCAACCAAGGGGTTGAACCCAGGTCTCCCACATTGCAGGTGGATTCTTTACTGTCTGAGCCACCAGGAAAACCCATATATCACAGAGCACCACCAGAATAATAGTGCTGCTGCTGCTGCTTAAACTCAAGGTCAGAAGCATCAGAGTTTCTCAGCAAAATGATACCCTAAAGAGGTGACTGAGAATAATTTTAACCTATGCATCACCCTATTGAATCCAAATCTCTCTCCTGTGCATAGTTCACTGAGGTCAGTGCAGTCTGAGAAGCGGAGGGTAGTCTGGGCTCCACTCATTTTATCACACCCACTGGAGGCATCCATCCTACACTGAGGGCAAAATTCATACCACTGGAGTGAGAGAAGCGTGGAGCATTCCTGGGATGCTGTGAACTCTGGCGAGTTACCTCGTTAGTCTTTTACAGCAAAGATACCAACCAGCCTCTCTGCCCTTACTTCTAACTTTTCATTCATTACCAGGAAAGCAAAACTGGCCTAAATTCCCAATTTTCCCTCCTTAACCTGTGCTTTGTCCTCTTGTCACCAAGTTCTTTCCTCTCATGCCCAGCCTCCTTCCCAACAATTTTCCTTTCCTTAGTAAAATCGGGGAAACTCAAGTTTATTTTAGGCTACATCTCAATTCCAAAGATGTCACAAAGAGTCAGACACGACTGAGCGACTGAACTGAACATCTCAATTCCACGTTTTAGTATGAAGTCCTTTCTCCTGAGACTTAGCAACCAACCACGTGGCTGGAAATGACCCCCGCTTGCAATCTTTTTTTGTATATTCTTCTGTATTTGTTTGAGCCAACAGCCTCAACTCTATACCTTGGCTCATAACACTCTCTGCAACCTGAAAAGCACTCCTTCCTGCCTATCAATATTCTAGCCAGCCTTTAAAGCCCAACTTGGGTCATAATTTCTCCTAGGGTTTAAATCTCCTACATTTAAATCTGATATTTAAGTTCTAGGGAGCTGCCCTGTCTTTGTCCTCACAGAGTTATTAGCCAGGGCCGCAAACCATGTCCAACCAAGTCAGGGCACACAGTGGGGAATCCTTAACACTTTTCTTCAACAGGCCCTAGAGAGTGGGGGCAGTGGTTTCCTGGGGGCCCCAGGACTGACATAACAGTCAGCTGGCCCACTTGGGGCTTGGGCAATCCATTACCTCTTGAGGGGCCTGCAGCATACCCAATCCTGACATGTCCTCTGCCTCATGATAAGAAACCACCACAACATGAAAAGTGGTGTTTTTGGTTTTTTTTTTTTTTCCATCACTCAACTGTCACAATGTAACTTCCCAGGTGGTGCTAGTGGTAAAGAATCTGCCTGCCAATTCAGGAGAGGCAAGAGAGGTGGGTTCCACCCCTCTGTGGGGAAGATCCCCTGGAGTAGGGCATGGCAACCCACTCCAGTATTCTTGTCTAGAGAATCCCATGAATAGAGGAGCCTGGTGAGCTACGGTCCATGAGGTTGCAAAGAGTTGGACACGACTGAAGTGACTTAACATGCATGTACGTGATGCCCTAATGTGTGACCTTGGGCAAAGCCCCCCATCTCTCATGTGTCAGTTGGGGATCACAGACTTAGCTCATGGAGAGATAGTCAGGATTATGTGAAATATGGGCTCACAGGCTTGGGACCCTACCTAAAGGCTAGAAAGTGCTCAAGAAATGTACTGCTCACTGTTGTGACTTAACCTCCAGAGCAGAGTCTGCCTCAACTCTCAGGCAGATCTTCTACTTAATGTAATTTGAGAAGCATGAGGTGGGATCCTGCTCTGATCTCTTCTTCCCAGATAAATGTCAGAGTCCCTGAAATGTCACTTTAAAAGGCATATTTCATAGTTAAATTTTGGCATTAAGCGAGAAAAAAATAACCTTAACAGGCAATAAAACAGCAATGCATCTCAAAGCCAAGTGATTTGATCAAGTCAGCCTCAGCAAGGGGGTGGATAGATCTTGTTCAGGAGAGACTCACTGAAAGAGTCTCTCTCTTATCCCACACAGAAAACTCCAGGGCTTCTCCATGAACAACAAATGCTATGGACAAAGAGCTTTGGGGATATGCGTGTGTGCTCAGTGTTCAGTCACATCTGACTCTTTGCAACCCAAAGGACTGTAGCCTGCTAGGCGCCTCTGTCCATGGGATTCTCCAGGCAAGAATACTGGAGTGGGTAGCCATTCACTTCTCCAGGGGTCTTCCCGACCCAGGGATCAAACCCGGGTCTTCTGCATTGCAGGCAGACTCTTTTCTGCTGAGCCACCTGGGAAGCCCAGGGGAAGGTGGGCCTGGAGTCAAGCCGGCTTTATCAGATTGGAGCCGATGTACCCTTGAGCATCACCTCACGGAGCCTGCTTCCATCACTCTAAAAGCAGTGATAAGATGTGATCTTGGGAATGGCCTATTTGTTCTCATATTTTGTTCTTAATGCTGCTTATGAGTTTTCAAAGGGGGTGGGGGGAAGTCAGAAGGAGCAGAAACACATTGAATGTGGAGCCAGCACAGAGCAGGGGTTCAAGAAATTATAGCTTTCCTTACCTTACAAAGAAAGCTCTCTAGGCATCCAATCCTGGTAAACCAAATTTCAATTACCTTTCAATTACCTTTCAGACTTTCAAAATGCAAAGAAAACCCAGTTTCGATACTGGCATATTTAAACCTACTTCTATTTTTTCTGCCTTCCTCTCCATTCCCTTTCAAAATGCATGAAGGTATGTTAACAGCAAAAAGTGGACCAGATCTGTTCATTTTTGCTTGGGTATATATTAAAAAAAATCCCAGTACAGCTGAAGTTCCTAAAAGAATTGGTCCAACAAATACAATCAGAAAATCAATGATTGTCATATAAAATCACTTCATAGTGATTCTTGTAAGGTGAAATATTTTCACCCCTCAAGAACAAGAATCATGTGGGAGGAATTGAGAGGTTGGGATTAGTATATATATACTATTGATATCATGTATAAAATAGGTAAGTAATGAGAACATGACGGGCTTCTCTGGTGGCTCAGATGGTAAAGAATCTGCCTGCAATGTAAGAGACCTGGGTTCGATCCCTGGGCCAGGAAGATTCCCCGGAGAAGAGAA
Organism: Okapia johnstoni; assembly: GCA_024291935.2. Taxonomy (NCBI): domain Eukaryota; kingdom Metazoa; phylum Chordata; class Mammalia; order Artiodactyla; family Giraffidae; genus Okapia; species Okapia johnstoni. Next base: position 30,465,961 of record CM044305.1, on the reverse strand, counting down.
TGACTACCCACTCCAGTATTCTTGCCTGGACAGAGGAGCCTAGTGGGCTACAGTCCATGGAGTCACAAAGGGTCAGACATGACTGAGCACAAGCACAATAAGAACCTACTGTATAGCACAGGCACTGCTACTCAGCACTTTGTGGTCACCTAAATGGGAGGGGAATTCAAAAAATAGGCAACATATGCATACATATAGCTGATTCATTTTTCTGTATAGCAGAAACTAACATTGTAAAGCAACTGTGCTCCAATAAAAATTTTAAAAAAAGAAAAGAACAAGGATCATTGCTCAGAGATGAAGGAAAGGTGGAGCCTGAACTTGAAATTGCCAAAGCAGGCCCCACTGATGATGAGAGCAGGTACTTCCTCACTGAAACCAAAGCAGCAGCAATAGAACCATCCACTGAGAACTGCACTGTAAGAGCAGGTACTACGTCTGACAACAATAAGTCAACATGCAGCAGAATGTGACATGCCACAAGAAGGACAAACACGTGCCCTGTGAGTACAGAGAACAGGAAATCGCTTGACGACAGTTAACATTCAGGCTGGTGACTGCCAGATGGAATAGATTCTGACGGCAAGGGATAAGCAGGAGAGAATATTCCAGACAGGAGGAACTATACAATCAGTATAAAGAGGCTACCCTGCTCCCCATGGCATGTGAGTGCTGGCTTAATGTGCTGGGCTTCCTGCTCTGGCACTCAGGCGTGCAACCTTGGATGTTACTCAATTTCTCTAACACCCAGTTTTCTTTTTCCTCAAAGAGGGTTGATGACAGCCACATGGGAGGGTTGTTAAGTGGATCAGATGAGATAATATGAACTAAGTCACTTAGGCCCATGCCTAACAATCAACACCCAAGCAAACTGCAACTGCCACTGTTGTCATTTCATTCTCCCTCTAAAGACTAAATAAATATGTCTTTGAGGATACTTTCTTGATGTGGCTCAGAGAAGCTTGCTAGAACAATTCCTTACCTATGCTCTGGGTCGGAGGCCCAGGTTATTGTACCACTCCCACTAGGAAGGCCCCGCCTATCACAGCATGAACACCAAAGGCGCCAAGGCCTGCCCTTTCCCCAGAGAAGGTCCCGGCCTGCTGCCCACTTTACCCTCCTCCTGGGTTCTAGGGAGAAGCGCCAACGAACCAAAGTGCTTACAGTGTTGTGTCGGGGCCCAATTTTCTTATTAACTGAGAATTAATAGAAAAACCAATGTGTTGTAACTCATAAAAAAAAATCTTATGTCCATGAGTATATCCTTCGCCTCAGAAAGTACAGTGTGGCCACTGTCTTTGACGATTTAAGATCTAGCAGTTCCCCAGGTTATATAACTAAGACTGGTTCTGCACAGTGGAGGTTTTGCAGGATAGAAGCTGGGCCACTTGGAAAAGCAAGTTGATGGGAGAGTGAAAGTGTTAGTTGCTCAGTCATGTCCAACTCTTTGCAACCGTATGGACTATAACCCGCCAAGACTCCTCTGTCCATGGAATTCTCCAGACAAGAATACTGGAGTGGGTTGTCAATTCCTTCTCCAGGGGATCTTCCCAACCCAGAGATCGAACCCGGGTCTCCTGCATTTCAGGCAGATTCTTTACCATCTGAGCCACACCAGGGACTCTGTTTATGGGAGTGGGAGACAATTTGAGATTCATTTCACAGTCAAGGGTTTCAGACTTGACCACAATCAATCTATGTAAGAAATAAGATTTATTTTGAAACCCTGTATATACAATGTAAATGAGGGTTTCTCAAAACAATTTTTACCCTCACTCTGAGCACGTATACTAGTGTCTTCCACTCTACTGAAAAACTTTTTTATAAGTAGCACTCCTTGTACCCCAGAGGGCCTCCTGCTCTGTGTTTTTAGAGAGTGTACCACATAGAGTTAAGGACAAAAATCCATACAATTTCAATTACAAAAATAGAAGATCAGAGGCTGCGGCATTTTGCCAGAATTGGGGAGTGAGAGCAGAGAGAGAGGATCAGCTCCCAAAGGTGCCCAGTTCCAGGGAGCTGCCCTGTTTTTGCCCTCACAGAGTTATTAGCCAGGGCCCTATTGTCCAGCCAAGCCAGGGCACACAGTGTGGAATCCTTAATACTTTTCTTAAACAGGCTCTAGAGAGTGGGGGGAGTGGTTTCTTGGGGGGGGCTCCAGCACCAATTTAACCGCCAGCTGGCCCACTTGGGGCTGGAGTAATCCATTAACCTCTTGAGGGGCCTGCAGCATACCCTAATCTTGACATGTCCTCTGCCTCACAATAAGCCCCAAACCATGGCAACATGAAAAGCTTTTTTTTTTCCCTATCACTCAACTGTCACAAATGTGTGTGGGAACCCCAAGCACAGCAGAGGAACTTATCCACAAAGAATCATCTCTCAATGAAGAGCCTCCTGTGCCGTGGGCCACCTGTGTGGCCCAGTCCACCATCCAGGGAAAATCAACTGCTTGCAACTAGACAAAACCATTGGCAGCCATCGATGCTGGCAAACTGCCCTGCGCACATGGAGAGAGTTCCTATCAGCAGGGCTTGCTCCTCTGTGGGGAAAGATGGCGGTGTTTCAAGAGGCAACCGGGAAGGAAAATCTAAGTTCAGCGTTCCCAACCGTAACAATCATAAAGCAGTGTGGGAAGGAAAACAAGCTCTACTGAACTGGGCCACCGTAGGGACTCAGGATGGAATCGAGGCAATGCCTGTCATGACGTTTCTAAGCCTAGGACCAAAGGCGCAAGATTACATCTCTCTTAGATATAGACACCGTGTTGAACGTGTAAAATGGAAGCCAACTGGGGAAATCTTAGCGGAAGCAAATATGTGCCATAGTGTATGAGGTTTAAAGCCACATCAGAATAAGTCGATTCATGAGAACTCATGGGTCATAGCAATTAAAAACCGCACTTTGGATTTGTTTGTCTGTTTGTTTCAGTTGAAGTATAAGAGACTTACAAGCACTTTTGGAATTTGACAGGAAGAACATCTGCCCATTAGGATACCCAAAGGCCAGTTTGCAGGATAAAGCAGCAGTAAGCTGTGATCACAGCCAGGACACAGGAACTCCCAGTGTGGCCAGCTAAGGAAAAACCTCTCAGAAAGTCAGGATGCAACAATGATGTTGAGTTATGAAAGGGTAATTTCTTACAGGCACACGCTTTGTGACAGCTTGGCAATGTGCCCTGGCATGTTTCTACAGTAGGACAATAGTCTGATGAGAGAAAGAATGGGGGAAAAAATCCCTGCCTGGCCCTCATTCTGACTGTTTGTCACAAGGGGGTACAGGGCCTGGGAGACCCCCAGACTGGCACATTCCAGCAGGTGCCTCAGCGTTGACCTCAATATTGGTGTCATAAATGGCCTTGGGGCTAGAGTTCCAACTTTTTCCACATTGTTCTACTGTCTTTGTGTTAATTCTCATCCAAACATAACCTTGAAGATTTGCCTGGTGGTCTCACTGATCCTAAGTGTTAAGACATTTGACTGAAAACAGCGACAACTCTTTCAAACAGAGCTTAATCTGCAATTTTAAATGTTTCTCTCCCAGGAAAGGGTGAATAATAGCAATCCACTCAAAGTCAGAGTACTGGTTATGAAACAACTTGAGCAAGGGGAAAAGAAAACAAAAAACAAACGGCTTCTGTCTTATGGCTAAGTAGCTTGACTTACTCAAAGTGTGGAGAGGGCAGATATTCTTAGCTATTCTAATCAAAAGCAAGAGGGTTTTGCACTATTTGGCCCAAATGTGGCCTGTCTGAGGCTAGAGTACAATCTGTAGAAGTTTGGAAAATAACCTCCTAATTAGCAAGTGTGTACACAATAGTAGGGCTTGTCTGGTGGCTCAGTGGTAAAGAATCTGCCTGCCAATGCAGAAGACACAGGTTTGATCCCCAGGTCAGGAAGATCCCCTGAAGGAAACGGCAACCCACGCCAGTATTCCTGCTGGGAAATCCCATGGACAGAGGAGCCTGGCAGGCTATAGTCCATGGAGTTGCAAAGAGTTGGTCACAACTGAGTGACTAAGCACATGCACACGTGCACACACACATTAGTGGAGATTCCAGTAAGGAATTTTCAAAGTTTTATCTGGAAATGACTAGTTGAATCCTTGACCAGAAATAGGAAGCTTTCAGTGAAATTTGTGGGGGTACTAGTCACCATCTAAGGCCTGTATAGCCCCTCTCTGGAGTTTGCAATGGGGGAGCCAAACACTCTCTACCTCAGTTTCCTTATCAGTTAAATTACTATCTAAAAAGGTAGTATAATGCAAGGTTCTACCAAGGATTAAATGAGGTGACACAGTGTGGAGCATACAGTAAGTTTTCAACAAACATTAAGTATCAGTATCACTTTTCTCAAGGTTTCCAAAGCCTGCTTTATTTTTCTTCTCTTTCTGGCAAGGGCATTTCTAAAAGTGAAATATCATTAATTTTTGTCAATAAAGGATGGGAAGTGGTGTCAGTTTCACAAGTGATTTAACCAGAGACCTACACAATCTTTCTCAGGGAAATGGAAATAGTTCAGAAGCAACATCCTTTTCTGACATTGCCTCTCCCCCCAAAAGTTGTGCCAAAATTCAAAATTTAACAGAAGAGATAGTCCACGACAGTTTACTTTCTTTAAAGGCGCCTCTGCTGGATCATCGAAAAAGCAAGAGAGTTCCAGAAAAACATCTATTTCTGCTTTATTGACTATGCCAAAGCCTTTCACTGTGTGGATCACAATAAACTGTGGAAAATTTTGAAAGAGATGGGAATACCAGACTACCTGACCTGCTTCTTGAGAAACCTGTATGCAGGTTAGGAAGCAACAGTTAGAACTGGACATGGAACAACAGACTGGTTCCAAATAGGAAAAAGAGTACGTCAAGGCTGTATATTGTCACCCTGCTTATTTAACTTATATGCAGAGTACATCATGAGAAACACTGGGCTGGAGGAAGCACAACCTGGAATCAAGATTGCCAGGAGAAATATCAATAACCTCAGATATGCAGATGACACCACCCTTATGGCAGAAGATTCTAAATGTCCATTTACAGATGAATGGATAAAGATGTGTGTGTATACACACACACATACATACATACATACAATGGAATATTGCTCAGACATAAAAAAGAATGAAATAATGCTTTGCAGCAACATGGATGCAACTAGAGATTATCACACTAAGTGAAGCAAGTCAGAAAGAGAAAGACAAATATCATAATGATATCACTTATATATGGAATCTAAAAATACAACACAAATGAACCTATCTATGAAACAGAAACAGACTCACAGATATAGAGGACAGACTTGTGGTTGCCAAGAGGAAGGAAGGGTGAGGGAGGGAAGGATTGGGAGTTTGGGATTAGCAGAGGCAAACTATTATATACAGGATGGATAAACAACAAGGTCCTACTATTATAGCACAAAGTTAGCCTTTGTGCTATAATATTGAATATATTCAATATTCTGTGATAAACCATAATAGGAAAGAATATGAAAAATAATAAATTTTTGCTATACAGCAGAAATTAACAAAACATTGTATAATAAATCAACTATATTTCAATAAATTCCTTTTAAAAGAACAAAACAATAAAATGTCTTTGTATATAAACCTATAGTACACTGCCTTAGACTACTTCATGGGGTTTTATGTGCCCCATCTCTGGAGGTTGGATTTTCCTTGATCCAGGAAACAGTGGAAAAGACTTCTTCAGTTAAAAAGAAAATCTAAACCAAATGACTCTAGTCTTCTCTCCCTATGTGGCTGAATATCCCCCTGAGGTTTGCCCTCCTACAGATGATCTTTCTTCTTCTTTATCAGTTAACAATCTGGTTTATATTCTTGAATAGTAGAGCAAAATTTTTTCTCATTAATAGTGATGACAATAATGAAATCACTCAATATTCAATGAAATCTTCAAAGTGTCCCCTCCCTGATAAGAGCCATTTTGTAGACATTCACACGTGTCACACTTGGTAGAGATAGCTTCCTGACAGAGTTAACACTGACAAATGACAGTCAACGAGTATTATGGCATTCAGTCATGAAATCAAACTGGACTTCAACCTTTTCCAAGATTAATTAAATGCCAGAAGGCCAACCATTTCAAACCTTCCTGTCTAGCTGCCAGTGGGCAAATGGAAGTGAACTCTGGCAAGTACAGTAGCTCAACAGAATTAATAGCTAAAATGAACTCTGGCTCTGCTTGTTAACACAATTTTCTTTGCCCCCAGCCGAAACTTAATATTCTGATGATTCTACTTTGTAGATTATCTTACATTGCTCAGAAATAAAATGGTCTAAAAAGGGTTAATAGCCACTGATTTGGATGTAAAAGGAGAGTGTTATACAAACCAGCCAAATAAACACTATCCTGGAATCCTACAACTCTGTGCTGTGGAATTTTACCAATTAGCATCATCACTGCTACAGGTACAAAATGAAGATCAATTGTCTGGGGTGACTTCAGAATGCCAGACTGATGAAACCTCAATGGTATTAGCTCAATTAGATGGCAAGCAGTTTACACCAATTAAGGTAGGTGTAATTTTAGAACCAATTCACTAGAGAATGTTCTCTAACTGATGTGTCTTCTACAGATATCACTGCTTAAGATACAGCACAGATTTATTAGATCTGCAAAAGCCTTTGGAAGTTTAACACCTATTGGAACCATTGTCCTGGACAAGTAACGTCATAACACCAATGAAAGCTGAGAGTTTAGGCAAATACATTCAACTTTATCCTAAAGTATTACAGATCACGTGGGCTTCCCTGGTGGCTCAGTGGTAAAGAATTCACCTGTCAATGCAGGAGAAGCTGGTTCAGTCCCTGAATCCGGAAGATCCTCTGGAGAAGGAAATGGCAACCCACTCCAGTATTCTTGCCTGGAGAATCCCATGGACAGAGGAGCCTGGGGAGCTACAGTCCACGGGGTCGCAAAGAGTCAGACACTGAGCGACTAAACAACAACGACAAATAGATCATTCAGCCAAGAAGTAACTGCTCTTTCTTCAACCTGCATTTCCCAAGTTAGGAGAGCAATAGAGGCGATGTCTTAAAACCACAGCAACTTCCGCATTTTGGAGAAACTTCCAAACAAACAGTGAGACAATGCTCACTGAATGATCTCTATGCAAATAGGTAGGGAAATGAAATTTCCAAAAGGACTGAGGAAATTCAAAGGCTGATCCTCAGCAGTTCACCTTTAATTTGTCCCCAAGCTTCCTGCCACAAAATGCCCTGAGACCACCACCATTTGGAGGTTAGAATAAAAAAATAAACTCATAATTGATGTTTAAAGACTCAGATGGAAGATACGTCTAAGGTCAGTGGATTTAAAAAATAAGAAAATTTAAAGCAGTTTGTGTTTAAAAAGTTCTTACACCTATGATTAATGAAGAATCTAGCAAACTGATCACATACTTGATTTAAACGGGAAAACAATTGTAAAATTCAGAAGCAAAAATGAGGGGGTTGGGGGAGTCTAGCTGTCTCACTTTGCCCCAAAGAAAGGTATAAATGAAGATGAATTCAGCTCTTGGTTCTCCTGCTCTTGCACTGTGTACATATGGACAGAAGCACTGCTCACTTGTCACAGACGGAACATTTCTGCATGACAGTGATGCAGTATTACAGTGGTCTTCTCCAAGTGACTCAGGAATAATAATAGATCATCTGAATCTATTCTGTGTGTGTGTGTTAGTTGCTCAGTCATACCTGACTCTTTGCAACCCCATGGACTGTGGCCTATCAGGCTCCTCTGTCCATGGGATTCTCCAGGCACGAATACTGGAGTGGGCTGCCATTCCCTTCTCCAAGGGATCTTCCTGACCTAGAGATCGAACTCGGGTCTCCCGCATTGCAGGCAGATTCTTTACCATCTGAACCACCACAGAAGCCCAAATCTATCCTAGACTACACCAAAAAGAAAACTATAAAAAGTAGAAGGAAAAAAATCACGGGGATTTAGAAGGACAGAAATGCTGGCCCCCTAAATAGTCTAAAGGTATATTATAAACATAAGATAATTGTTATATCAGAACTGTTGAGCTATGTGCAAAAAGTGCCCTATATATATTAAGTCCCCATCTGAAGACATGTTTTGGTTTTAAATCACATTATATTAAGGACATTGCTACAGCCAGAAAGTCTTTACTCAGTCATATCACTGTGGCATAATCCTCACTATTGGGCCCAACTTTGAGTCTAAATGAGGGTAAATGTGGTCCTACCATGGGAAATGGAAACACAAACTAAAAATAAAACAAAACAAAAACATCAAACCCATTTATAATAATATTTCTTAGGAAAGCCTGTGCATTTACCACTCTTTAAACCCAGAGTCTGCTGATTTTTTAAAATCATTAATATAAAACAACTATAGACCAGAGAGGTATATCTGATACCTATTTTCTCCTAGAAACAAGTACACGTTTGGCCATAAATCAAAATCACAAATGTAACGGGGCGTGGCAACACATTTTAGACTAGAGGAAGGACACAACCATTTTCTAAACTGACTTGGACATCGTGGGTGTGTGTGGGCATGCTAAGTCACTTCAGTCGTGTCTGACGCTTTGTGACCCTATGGACTGTAGCCCACCAGGCTCCTCTGTCCATGGGATTCTCTAGGCAAGAATACTGGAATGGGCTGCCATGCCCTCCTCCAGGGGATCTTTCCAACCCACGGATCAAACCTGGGCCTCCTATGTCTCCTGCATTGGCAGGCAGGTTCTTTACCACTAGTGCCATCTGGGAAGCCCTTGTGGATTGTAACTGGACATAAACTAGCTAAACTAAAATGATCGCTTTTTGCTCTTTTCTCCTTTGTAACAAACAATCCAAAGCTTGAAGATGCCTCATTCTTTTTCTCAAGCACCACCGCAAGAATCCTAAATCTACCATAGTACAATATTGTCAAAGCTAGAAGCCAGACTCATTTGGCCATAACTATACAGTTACACCAATTCCTGAGTTCCTCTGGCTTCTCCCTTTACCAAAAAAACAAAAAAGCCAGTGACATTTATTTTTTCCTCTAGTTCCCTGTGCTATATGGTAGGTCCTCATTGTTTATTTATTTTATATGCAATAGTGTAGTATATGTTAATCCCAAACTTCTAATTTATTCCTCTCTCCACCAATGCCATTTAGAGGAGAATGGCCTGGTTTCTAGCTCTAGAGGAAACTCTACCATTGTACAATAACAAATACTAAATTGAGCAGAGATCTAAAGATGAAACAAGTCTGGGTGGAAAAATGGCCATGAGAAGGGCCAGATTTCTGAAAGTCCTACCTACAGGTGTACTACTAGCTTCAGGGCACTGCAGGCACTTAGGTCAGAGCAGCATCAAGCTGCAACAAATTCTAATGCTCTTAGATACTTCTGTGCTGAGTATCACACCTCCCGCCCAATTTCCTAAGAGGAGTGACTATAGCCTTGAATCTGTAATCATGAATATGTGGCCACATGAATGCAGTCCTGCATCACAGTCAGGCTGAATTATTTCTGATTAGCTTTGCCATTCTGGGGCTCTTTCAGAAACAGCAGTGGTTCTCCACAAGGTCTCCTCCAAAGCTACTCAAAAAGCAACAAGGTGCTGAAGGATAATCAAATGAACAGTGTGATGACTATGGACCTAACTGAGACACTTGAAAGTTATCACCCCAAATTTAATCAAAATGATGCAGCTAACATTAACAAAATATTAGAACTCTGGTGAAAAGTTCTCCACACGACATGCCACCCTCTTCATACTGTCAGGTCTGTGCTACCCATTATAGGAAGAAAACACCAGCCACCGTGGCCACCACACACTTGAAACATGGCTAATGCAAACAGAGATGGGCCATAAGTGCAACCTACACACCGGGTTTCAAAGACAGCCTGCAAAATAAGAATAAAAAACATTTCATGCATTTTACCTCTTTTTACCTTTCAATGTGGGCACCAGAAAAATGAGGTTCACATTATATATATATATATATATATATATATATATATATATATATATTTTTTAGTTTTTAAATGTTTTTGAACAAATTTTATTTTGCTTATTTTTGGCCATGCTGTGTGTCATGCAGGACTTAGTTCTCTGACCAAGGATCAAATCCATGCACCCTGCAAGTGGAAGTGTGGAATCTTAACCACTAGACCACCAGGGAAGTCCCATTTTTTGACATTTTTTAAAAAATCAAAAGTACAGCTGATTTACAATGTTGTGTTAGTTTTGGGTGTACAGCACAGTGATAAAGCACAGATATATATATATATACACACACATATATATCTGAATCACTGAATATATATATATATATATATATATATATATTCAGTTATATATATTATTTTTCAGTTTTGTTTTCCCTTATAGGTTATTAGAAAATATTGAATATAGTTCCCTTTGCTATATAGTAGGTCCTTGTTGATTATATATTAGTATTTTCATGTTCTATTTCTATTGAACAAAACTGTTGCAAACTTTAATAAGAATATAAAAGAGAAAAATTTGAAATACACAGCATAGTTCTTGTTTATATTTAGGCTACTTAGCCCAAGCCAAAGATAACCTAAGACCTAAAAGTGAATGGCTATCAAAAACAGCTGCTGCTGCTGCTAAGTCGCTTCAGTCATGTCCAACTCTGTGCGACCCCATAAACGGCAGCCCACCAGGCTCCCCCGTCCCTGGGATTCTCCAGGCAAGAACACTGGAGTGGGTTGCCATTTCCTTCTCCAATGCATGAAAGTGAAAAGTGAAAGTGAAGTCGCTCAGTCGTGTCCGACTCTTCTCGACCCCATGATAGGACTGCAGCCTACCAGGCTCCTCCATCCATGGGATTTTCCAGGCAAGAGTACTGGAGTGGGTTGCCATTGCCTTCTCCGTCAAAAACAGCTATAAAAATGTAAAACATCCCTCATTCCACTAATTTCCTTAGGTAAGATGTTCTCATTTGTATTCGGCCACAGGCAGAGGTGCTCTGGATCCCTCTCAGTAAGGCTCTCATAACCCCCCCTCCCCTGCTGTTAGTCCTGTCTCCCAAGAAAGCCGAGCTTCCCAGGTGGTGCTAGTAGTACAGAACCTGCCAATGCAGGAGATGTAAGAGATGTGAGTTTGATCTCTGGTCCAGGAAGATCCTCTGGAGAAGGTCACAGCAACACAATCCAGTATTCTTGCCTGGAGAACTCCCATGGACAGAAAAGCCTGGTGGGCTACAGTCCATGGGGTTGCAAGGAGTTGGACACAACTGAAGCGACTTAGCTTGCATGCACCCAAGAAAGCCACTTTGGCAGGTGGTCAAGAAAAGCAAGTGGGGACAGAATTTAGGAAGAAGAAAGTACACTGGGTCAGAGTTCTCAGTCTTGGAGATGTTAACATTTTTCAGATTGTTAAAATCACAATGAGGTAATACGGTTGAAAATATCTTGTGAATGATGAACTTATGGTGTGGGATAGGTGTGCATAGATCACCTGACAGCCGGCTAACCACCTGCATGTGAGTAAACTCAGCCAAGATCCTCAGAGCCATGTCGAGGAATGTCAGGGCCAGATTATCATGTTAAGTCTGGATGTCTCAAACTTATACTAATGCTTTAGTGACTCCAACTGCAGGTCTCCTGGGAAAAAAAAAGTCTTCTCAGTGAAACTCAGCTCCTTTGTTGAGGAATAAGCTCCTCTCCCTGGAATGTCCCTTTCAACTCCTGCCCTCTCCAGAACCCAGCTCTCCTCTGAGGATACCATGTCTTCTGTGGCCTCTGCTCCTATACCCAACACACTCATGGCCATGAAGCTTCTTAGAATCTTTATTATGACCCAGCGCCACTTCCAGGCCATTGTCCTTCCACTTGTAAACAGCTGATTCTCAGACCACACTCTACCTCTTCCTATAAAGTACCAATCTCTGTATGTTTTTGAAGATTGACAGGTGGTTGGCAGTTTTACTCTCCACTCCATGCCCTAATAGGGCTTCCCTGGTGGCTCAGATGTTAAAGAATCTGCCTGTAGGAGATCCAGGCTCCACCCCTGGGTCGAGAAGATCCCCTAGAGAAGAATACTCCAGTATTCTTGCCTGGGGAATCCCATGGACACAGGCTATAGTTCATGGGTCACAAAAGAGTCAGACGCGACTGAGTGACTAACACCCACACACCCATTCCCTATCATCCAGGGTGACTTCTTACTTTTAGCATCTCAGGCCTGAGGTATCCCCCAAAGGCAATGGTCTTTACCTCTGTGCCACTGCTACCATCTACTCCTGTGGCCACAACCCAAAATTTGTCAGCACCTGAAAACACTCACCATCCAGAAGACTAAGTTAAAATCCCACTCTGTGTCCATATCCTCCCATTTTCCCATCTCTCACTTCCTTAGTGTTACTATATTTATTCTTCTATAAGTCAGCCATTTACTCAAAATCTACCAGGCACAATGCTGAGCACTGAAAGAAAAACTAGCAGTGAATAAGAAACACAGTCTGTGCAGTGACACTTTCACATAATTTCCACCTTTTATGAATTCTTGACACTACCTCTATTATCTCCCTAGTATCTCTTTCCCACTCTCCACAAGGGTTTTTTTCAAACATCCTCTCAAACCACCCATCCCGCCTCATGAAGTTCCCACAGATAACTTATTTCTTAATACAGCAAGTCCCCTATATACGAACCTTTTCAAGTTGCAAACTTTCAAAGATGCGAACGTGTGTTCACATGTCCAATCACATAAGTTCACATAATCTGGTGAACATTGTCACATGCATGCATCCTCTACAAGTGGCTGTGCTTATATGTACTTTACTGTACATTACTCCAGAGAGTACAGAAGCACAGTTTCTTTATTTCAAGGCCAGGATGTCTGGAAGCAAGTGTAAAAGCTGTGGTGTAGCTGGTACTTCTGTACTTTTCAAGATATCATACTGTAAGATTAAAAATGTTTATTTTTTGTTTGCTTTCTATGACAAGTATTATAAACCTATTACAATACAATACTATATAGCTGATTGTGTTACTTGGGTACCTCCGTTAACTCTGTTGGACTTATAAATTGGACTTCTGAACATGCTCTTAGAATAGAACTCGTGGCTATGTAGGGGACTTCACAAAGAACAATGGAAGCCATCAGAAATAAAGCTCACCTTAACTTCCTGCCAGACCTCTAAAAGTTCTTGTAACCACACTGCTCCTTCCTCCCTAAGATGTGTCCTTCCACCCGTTCAAGACTAACACTTCCACCTGTGCTCTGAGTCCCCTGTCCCAGGCTGTCTACTCCATTCTTTCTCCCATCCACTTCATCTTCAGTCTTTCACTGAGTCATCAATGCACAGTAGCTACCTTCATGTAGACCTAGCTGCTCATACAGTTAAGCCCCTAAATGTCTCCTTTAACATTATTTTTCTTGTTCATGTGGAATTATATGGTGGCTATTTAGCAAAGACGTCCTCTCTTGCAGCCACCAGATGGGGAACAATGGAGGGTGAGATGGGATCAGGGTTCAAATGTCAAGTCTGCCATTTACCAACTAGGTAATGGTGAGCTTGTCTCAGGACTTATAAACATTACAGGAGATGCTAATAAGAACCTCTTACACTGAACAGGGCATGAAATGTATCTGCTCCATGCCATGGGAACTGGTGATAGACATGTGGCTAGTGCTCCAAAGTCTACAAAAGTATCAAGTTTACAGGCGAAGGGGAACTGTTTTTCATTTTCATATCTCCCACAAATAAGTTAAAGATCTGGAAAATCCCAAGGAGGCTCTGGTCTCCTCCAGAAAACAAAAAATTAGGACAGATGTCTAAAGTGTAAGAGGAGAGTGAAAAAGTTGGCTTGAAGCTCAACAGTCAGAAAACTAAGATCATGGCATCTGGTCCCATCACTACATGGCAAATAGATGGGGAAACAGTGGAAACAGTGGCTGACTTTATTTTTCTGGGCTCCAAAATCACTGCTGATGGTGATTGCAGCCATGAAATTAAAAGACGCTTACTCCTTGGAAGGAAAGTTATGACAAACCTAGACAGCATATTAAAAAGCAGAGACATTACTTTGTTAACAAAGGTCCGTCTAGTCAAGGCTATGGTTTTTCCAGAGGTCATGTATGGATGTGAGAGCTGGACTATGAAGAAAGCTGAGCACCAAAGCATTGATGCTTTTGAACTGTGGTGTTGGAGAAGACTCTTGAGAGTCCCTTGGACTGCAGGGAGATCCAACCAGTCCATCCTAAAGGAAATCAGTCCTGAATATTCATTGGAAGGACTGATGTTGAAGCTGAACTCCAATCCTTTGGCCACCTGATGTGAAGAGCTGACTCACTGGAAAAGACCCTGATGCTAGAAAGGATTGAGGGCAGGAGGAGAAGGGGACAACAGAGGATGAGATGGTTGGATGGCATCACTGACTCGATGGACATGGGTTTGGGTGGACTCCGGGAGGTGGTAATGGACAGGGAGGCCTGGCGTGCTGCGGTTCATGGGGTCGCAAAGAGTCGGACAGGACTGAGCGACTGAACTGAACTACAAAGTATTTTTAAGTCCCTGTTAGGAGAATTCTCAACCCTTGGTTGCACATTAGCATCACATAGGGCTCCCCAGGTGGCGCTAGTGGTAAAGAATACACCTGCCAATGCAGGTGATATAAGAGACGCAGGTTCAATCCCTGGGTCTGGAAGATCCCCTGGAGGAGGAAATAGCAACCCACTCCAGTATTCTTGCCTGGAGAATCCCATGGATAGACGAGCCTGGCAGGCTACAATCCACGTGGTCACAAAGAGTGGGACATGACTGAGCATCTGAGCACATGGGGAGTTTTCAAAAATCCTGATGCCTGGTTCCCACCCAAAACCAATTCAATTAGACTCTCTGAGGGGGTAGAACCTAGGCAGCAGGGTTCCTCAGGCACCCTGGGGATACCAATGTGCAGCCAAGGTTGAGATCCACCACCTGCAGTGACTGGCCCCTTATTATATTTTTGCTTTTTAATTTGAGTAAGCAAGCTACAGAAAGATTAAATACAGTACTTATAATCAAGCCAGATTCTGCCTTGATTTGTTTCTTCTCACTTTAATCTTTTAGGGTCTAGGAAATATTTCTAGGCAACTATTCTTAGTTCAGAGGCCATTAATAGTGAAACCTACTTCTAAGGTTACTCAGAACTCACAGGTTACTGTGAGCTTACTCAGTCCTATTGAGACCCCAGTAAGAGCAGTCAACATTTATTAGTTGGAAAACAGAGAAATATCTCCACTGCTAGCATGCATAAATAATTTAATAACCTGAAAAAAAATACAATAATTTGCCCTTGCAAATCACCTTGCAACATGAAGCTGGTTTTCAGGGTCTCAAGAGATGTACCTGGTCAGAAACCATCTGGCAACATTTCCTCTGGCTGGTAGGCTTGATACAGCTTTATGATTCACAGTTTTAAATAACAGCACTCTTGAGGGCTGAGGATTGTGGTTGACTGGAGAGAAAATGGAAATGCTGAATGGAAAATTATGGCTGATATATTATTTGGTTGAACCTCTTTCCTGGAGCCAGCCTGGTCTATTATGACTTTATAAATAATTCCACTGAGATGGCTGGGAAAGGTACCACCCCAAAGTTCACATAGCTGTTTGCTGAGAAAACAAGAATCCATGATACCTGGCTGGGAGACCCTGGACTTGTGGCCTCAGCTTTCAAATAAGTGGATGACAACGTGTTTCAATTCTAAAACTGGGATACTTATTTCTCCTTTATGCCACCCTTGGTGAGGATGGGGAAGAACATGAAGAAATATCTAAAAAATAATTTGGGAGAGAAAGAAGTGGGAGCTTAAGGAAGGGCACAACTGCAAGTAGAACTGGTTCTTGGTGGGCCTTTGTTGTTGTTGAAAGAAGAGGATCAGTTTAGACTGGGGACACACTGAGATGGAGACATCGAAATAGAGAAGGCAGCGGGACAGGAGTTTGGATTACAGGAGAAAGTCTGGGAGTTTGGGGGATTTACTTAGTATTTAAGAAGTCATGACATGGAATAAGGTCACCGAGGGAACTACTTTCAAGAAAAGAGGCACACACTGAGATGTGGGACCCAGCTACATCGAGATTGAGGAGAAGAGGACCTACAAAAGGAGGCTGAGCAAACCAGTGAGTTATAAGGGAAAGCCAGCGAATGGGGTGCTTTGGAAGCTAAGTTAAGAAAAATTCCTAAAATGTATGGCAAGCTTTAAAACTCTCAGCCATTGAAGTTCAGTCCTATTCTTGCTTAATTGGGGGAAAGGGAAGTTGAGCTCCAGGAAGGCCTTTGATCTTACTCACCACATGCCCTTCGCTCCAGTAGCTTATCTCATCATTCCAGTGAAAGCCAAGCTTCTCAGAAATCATCCGGTCTTCCAGTCACACTTATGAAGGGGAATAAATAAAATGGACCATGATCTTGTACAACACAGGGAATTCAGCCAATATTCTATAATGACTATAAGTGGAATATAACCTTTTAAAAACTGTGAATCGCTGTCTTGTACATCTGAAACTTATACAGTATTGTACATCAACTATCAGTTCAGTTCAGTTCACTCACTCGTGTCCGACTCTTTGCAACCCCATGGACTGTAGCACTCCAGGCTTCCCTGTCCATCACCAACTCCCGGAGCTTACTCAAACTCATGTCCATCGAGTCAGTGATGCCATCCAACCATCTCATCCTCTGTCGTCCCCTTCTCCTCCTGCCTTCAGTCTTTCCCAGCCTCAGGGTCTTTCCCACGTTGTCTGCATTGAAACATGTATATTGTCATATGTGAAGCGGAACACCATTCCATGTTCTATGCATGGGATGGATGCTCAGGGATGGAGCGTTGGGATGACACAGAGGGATGGGAAGGGGAGGGAGGTGGGAGGAGGGTTCGGGAGGGGGAGCACATGTGAACCCATGGCTGATTCATGTCAATGTATGGCAAAAACTACTACAATATTGTAAAGTAATTAGCCCCCAACTAAAATAAATAAATAATAATAAAAAAAAGGAAAAAAAAAAGAAAAATGAATGAATTAAATAAAATTAAAAAAATTTTCTGAATGACCAGGATCACACTTCGATGTTTATAAAGTGCTGTCTCACACAGGCTCCCCGTAGAACCCTACAACCTCCCTGTGACATGAGGAAAGGTTGTCCCCAAGTGTGCAGACTGAAATTTTTTAAAAAAACTAATTCCATTGCAATTTGTTCAAAGCCAGCCATTTAAGACTGTAGAAAAGCTTGATGAGAATTTGACTCCTCTTAACCTCAGATCTCTGGATTCCACCTCTCAGATCATATTGCTTGCTGTGTAAATGAGGACAAAAACCAGCTTCTTCTAAACCTCAGTAGGCAAGTTTCTCCCAGAAACAGAGAAGTGCACAACTAATATTTGCACACTGCTTAGTGGATCATGCTATCATGTGCTCATTACCAAAGAAAGAAAGAAAAGAACCAAGCCTCAACTGAATGAGTTATTGAAAGCAAAATTAAACAGATGCAAGAAATATGGCTGTTTTTCTTTGCCTCGCCATCATCTTACACTACACTCTACTGAAGGTGAATTGCCAACATGATTATCATTTCCCCTACTTTTCCAGAGCTTCCCTGGTGGCTCACATGGTAAAGACTCTGCCTGCAATGCAGGAGACATGGGGTGGATCCCTGGGTCAGGAAGATCTCTTGGAGAAGGGAATGGCTACCCCTTCCAGTATTCTGGCCTGGAGAATTTCATGGACAGAGGAGCCTAATGAGCCCCAGTCCGTGGGGTCACAAGGAGGCAGACATGACTGAGCAACTAACACTTCACTTCTACCTTTCCAAGTAGGACTCAATCCTGACCTAAAGCAAGATATCATGTACTAGCAGAGTCTTAACCAAAGTTAAAGCTTTTTATTTAGTGTCAAGGAAATTCAGTTACTTGTAGCCTTTCAGTCCCAGGCAAATTAAATAAAATTTAGATCCTAGAAGTAAGCAGGAAAAACTTCAAATTCTTTTAAAAAACTAATTCCAAGACTGATAATCAATATACTGGCCAAGGCCTGGCAGCCTGAAAATTTTAGGACTCGTTTCAGAGATCTAGAAGCAGAGTACTACATTTGTTTGTTGTTTAGTCACTAAGTTGAGCATGTCCGACAGTCCATGAATACAGAACAGAGAATAACAACACAGAAGGTGGAAGTCACAGAGCTGATTGGATTTCCAGTCCAAACTAGGAAGTAAGGGTTCCAAATCTCAAAGGACAATCTGTCCTGCCTGGAAACAGGCTCCTGCCTTTCACACAGCTATCAGCTCCTTCTCAGCTTCTGTGGTTAACTCTAAAATTACGTGGCCAGGCATCATTTCAGAAACAACCCAAAGAGCTTTTGAGTCACTTACTGAGAGGGACTCAAGGCGGAGGGCATGCCTTACTTAGCTGAATAACACTGATCACCCTCCCCATCCCAGGTGCCCTGGAGTGGAAACAAGGTAAGGGCAGGCAGAATAACTCCTGAAAAAAGGGAACAGCACACTTGCTGGGTTCTTTCACAAGGCACCAAGTACTGTGAGCAGAGCGAACACAGCAGGTGCTGGTGGCAGCCTGCTATGCACACATGGGCATCCCTGATCCAGGCAGGTCAGGCCCTGGTGCGACATTCCTGGTAGTAGGGCCCAGACAGCTGCCATGGCTGCTGCCACTTCTGCCTCCTGCTCAAGCAGGAGACCTGGGATAGCCCAGGGGCAGCAGTGCCTACTGCCAGGGCATTCTTATCACTTACGCTCTTGACACTCATATCTTTGGCTTAGACCTCAGAGTGAATATAATTTGACATTGCCAGCAACACAGGCAAGTTCTGAGATTTACTCTCAAGGAGAAGACAAGATAGGGATGAAACCCTCAGTAAGATGCAGGTGTTGAAGGAGCATACTTGTGTTCAAAGCCAGCATTTAGACACCAGGAAGTAAAGCCATTCAGCTTGCAGTATCACCAACCCCTTGTCCACAGTGTCTGCCACCAGGAACGCCTCCCACCTACCACCACGGACTCCCAACTCCACTCCACACAGCCATTTTCCCTTGTGTTCCCTGGTGTCCCTGTGTCCCTTTTCCCTGAAAGCCCCTGCACAGCATCTTTCAGAGAATGAGGGGATGGAAAAATGTCTGCCCTTTAAATGCTGAACTCACCAAGCTAAGGAATTCACATTGAAGGCTCTCCCACTAGCATGAAATGATACCATTTCCAAGGTCGCTCTGGGACTAGGGCTCCAGTCTGAGAAGCCTGAACTGTCTGAATGAAAGACTTTGAAGGGGCAGGGGACACTGAACTCTTCTCTTTCCCACCTTCACTCTGATACAAAGGACTGCTCCCACTGGAAAGCAAGTCAGAGGGAAATTCCATCTCAACCACCCTGACTTGCTGATAATTTCCAGATACTCTGTATCAAGGACACCCACCCATCCGCCCCTTTGCTTTTTCAGACAGAGAGAAAACTTTAGCCAAAAGGAAGTCAGCTTGCTGACAGTTGGATTTTTCTGGACTTCCCCATCCTCCAGAAACTCACAAGACAGGTTCGCTGGTCTGGCCAAAGAGGAACAGCATCTGATGGACCAAGACAGGGCTGGTGGTTAAAGATACGCGGCAAAGCAAATGTATAAACGAGGGCCAACTTAATGAGTTCTGAGTTCCCTAATGTGTTTGTTGAAGTCTCTGTACTCCTGATTGTTTAAAACTCATGCTTCCTGCTTTCCCAGTCTGTGTCCACCCTAGAGCCCCTTCCAGCACTGGCCTAATTCTCCCAGTCTCCCTCTACCTTCCTCCAACTGTACCAAGAGCATTCAAGGTTCACTCATCCTCTGTGGCAAGCATCCTTTCCTTAGTTCCTCCATTCTTATTATCAATTCAGGTTAAGTCTCCCCCTCCATCCTTTCAGTCCCTCTCCCTGACGTGAGCAAACAGTAAAGACAGAAGATGAGAATGAATGTTGCTCAATATCCAAACTTCCCCTGTCCCCACTGCATCTGACAACAAAAAAAAACTAGTTGTCACCTGTCTGGTCAACTGTATGGGAGAACCTCACAAGATGGGGTTGGTTTCCCTAAATCAGAGGAAAGGAGCATGGAGCAGAAAGAAGGAAAAATAGCAAGCAAACAATGAACCTTCATATGATGTTACTCAAAGTGTGGTACGAAGCCTTCCTGCTGGACCATCGCTTTTAGTATGCAGATTTCTAAGCATAACATAGAACCTAGAGGACCAGTCTCTTGGAGGTGTATGAAATATGTGTTTCAAAGGAGAGCTCTGCATTGTCTACACATGGCACACCCCTCCAGATCATCATGTTCCAAGCTCTCACTGCCCTTGAGCTTTTAGGTGTGTGTGGGTGCTCAGTTGCTCGGTCACTCAGTCGTGTCTCTTTTGCAACCCCAAAGACTGTAGCCTACCAGGCTCCTCTGTCCATCGGGATTTCCCAGGCAAAAATACTGGAGTGAGTTGCCATTTCTTCCTCCAGTGGATCTTCCTGACCCAGGAATCAAACTCAAATCTCGTGCGTCTCCTGCATTGCACACAGATTGTTTATCACTAAGCCACACACGCAACTCTTTAAATGATAGGAGACTGGTAGACATTACAATGGTCATTGTCCAGTTTTGACTGACTTCCCTCCCCACCCTGCAGGAGAAAATCAGATTTGCCGCCATATGCAATTCAATCCCTTCACTCAATATAAGTGTATACTTTTTGACTTTTTCCCTTTGAATTGCTTACAGCATCTCCTGAGTTCCTTAACCCAAGTAAAACAGAATCATTAACCTGTGTTCATTTTCACAACTGCGTGAGAGAAATCATTTTACTTTTTCTGAATATCATCTTTTTATTGGGGTAGCACCCAGGCATCTCTATCTAAAAAGGTACGCCTAGGCACTGCAAAGTAGGGGAAAAGCACTGCTGTGTAGCAGGGTTGACAAAAGATAGCTCTCCTGTCAAATGTGGCCCAGCCAGCTTCTTTTCTGTAAATAAAGTCTTCTTGGATATACGGCTGCGCCCATCCATTTTATTTATTGTCTGTGGCTGCTTTTCAACCTACAACAGGGAAGTTGTGACAGAGACGCTATGGTACAGAGCACAAAAACTCTCCGGGCCTCAGTTTCCTCATCTGTAAAATGGGGATGTTAATGTGTGTGCCTCAGTTTTCTCATAAAATGGGGATATTAACAT
This sequence comes from Okapia johnstoni, assembly GCA_024291935.2. Classification (NCBI taxonomy): domain Eukaryota; kingdom Metazoa; phylum Chordata; class Mammalia; order Artiodactyla; family Giraffidae; genus Okapia; species Okapia johnstoni. The sequence goes on along the minus strand of CM044305.1, from coordinate 30,444,784 downwards.
AGTATCTATCTTAGAAGGTTTTCATGAGGCTTTAATGAGTTACACATAAAACCCTTAGAACAGAGGCTAGTAGGCAGTAAACACTGTCACTTACTGCTATATTATGACTAGAGCTCCCAGTTATACACCAGTTGCTACAATAGACTCCCCATGCGCATTCTCTCTAAACTGTACAGTAACCATGCAAGTTGAGATTTATTTCCATTTTACTGCTGCAGAAGCAAGCCCAGAGAGGTCAAATGACATTTCCCAGAATGCAAGGTGTGGGCAGAAATAAAACCTACAATTCTGAAGCCTAGGCTTTTTTCAGTAGAAGCTCCCTCCTGCAAGGTCTAAAGAGATGGTAACCTCAGGACTGCAGGTCTGTGCTGACAAGATGTTCCAAATTTCTCTTCTGATTCAAAGTTTGGCTATGGTATAGCAGATGCTTCTGATATGAGACATCTAAATATTTTCCTTTGGGTAATAAGAACAGAGGAGACAATATTCCCATGATGAAAAATGTTTAAAAAAAGAAAATAAAATATAAAGGTAAAACTTTATTACTCCCAAGGAAAATATTCAAGACGTATGTTATCCATCATTTTCTCTCCTAAGTAAAGCTGTACTTACATTTGAAAGCCAATACTGTAAAGCAGTTTACAGAGTGCCCTTAAAATGTTCTTTTCTTTAGAACTTGAGGGAACATAAAAAAAAAGGCCCCAAATGTGCATTTTAAAGCAGCTGAAATTGGTCCAGCACTCTTTTAATCCCTTTAAATGAAAAGGGTGCTCTCCACAGAGACTAAAAATAATTTGCCTCAAAATGCTGTATTAAAATGTAACCCCAGCTAATTTCAAGGGTTCATAGGCAGAGGCAAGTTAATAGTGCTTTGTATTTTTTTTTTAAAAAAACCTATTTCTGACCATTTGTGTTTTATATTACATTCTTGTAGGCAAAGGACTACCTTTAGTTATGGGAAAGAATACAAACAGAATCGTATTCTTAACAAGCAAGCAGCCATGTTTAGAAAGCTCACTGAAGCTGAAACCTGCTACAAGAATGACAACACTCTCCACATTTGGGGAAAAAGTCTCATTGTTTACCAATATTTCTAATACTCTAATATGCAAATCTATCAAGTCCCACCTTAAAGCTTTAGGCAACACTTAAGCTCTGAAGTGCACTTCTTTGGGACACATAATTTGGTCTGAAAATTCTGGTTGGAATAGGGGTTGCAAAACACCACAATAAATAATTAAATCTGTACAGACTTTAAAGCTTCTATTTCTGGTTGCATGTCTTTTCCAAATCAATGCCTTCATAATGCTGCAGAGCAGAAGCAAAACTGTCAACAGGAAAATGAGACGCTGGTGCTAAGGACGCTGAAAGGACAATAGAGTTACCCAGACTTGTGGCTAGACAGAAAAGAAGCCCTTGGTCACCACACAGTCTCACCAGAGGACACACCTTCTCCTGGGCGGGCCAGAAAATCATGTACACTTTGTTCTACAGACAGACGGTGTAACAGTGCCCATGAAAGACCTTCAGCTGCATGCCCAGCTAGCCAGGAAGCTACGGCTGGGGAAAGCAGATGCTTCTTAGGCTTTGTCTGTGCCCCCCATTCACTTTTCAAAAGCCCAGGCTAGGTTACTCAGCCCCAGACATATCAAAATCTTTTGCTCCTTCAAAGTCCAAAGAACTCAGAGCTCCTCATAGAATTTACAGGCATTTGTTCATATCAGCTCCTAGGATAAGGAAATTACTGGGTTTGTTAAAAAACTTTCACAGGGTTTGAAAAAGCAAATCTTGGACTGCATTCAGATCCCAGCACTGCCACTCTTTTAGCAGTGACCTTGGGTGCACAGGCTGAAGCTGAGGTCAGTTTTGTCTTTTGTAAACTAATGATGGCAGCCATTCCTACTTGGATGTCTACACATGCCAAGGGCTGGATGGCACCTGGCACAAAGGTGTTGGCTGAATGGTCAGAAACCTTGTTAATGGACTTGGCCTTTGGCAAGATGTGTACTGGATCCAATAATGCAAAAAAAAAAAAAAAGACAAGTTTCAGCTTAAGTTGATAAATTGGTAAACACATGCATCTAATTTCACTCTCCTAAAACCCCATAAAGACCACATAAAGGAACTGCTGTTTTAAAAATACAAGTTTCAGAGAAAAGAGGAGTAAGGAATAACGAAGTTTCAGAAACTGCAAAGCAGAGAGAGGAGAGCTAAGTGATTCAGGAGGCAAGGAAAAGAAAATGATCTCAAGCCATTAGGGAGGAAAGCTGAAAATGGGCACACTGCTCCTCCAGAGCTGGGGAAACACAGGACAGGAAAAGTGCAAAAGGCTGGAAAGAAAGCTGTTTTAGAAGCTGTTAACTTCTAGCTTCTCATCCCATTCCACAGAGTGACTGCCCCTTCCCCACCAAGGCAAACATTCAGAGAGATGTATTTCCTGAAGAGGGTAAAATACAGGGCCATCTGGCCTGGGAGGCATCACGAAGCCATGGGTAGTCTGGTGAAAATAGGGGTGTCACATGAGCAGACGTGCACACTGAAGCCTGAACATAGGCAGCGCCCACCCCAGATCTCTTCCCCCCAGAAGCTGCCAGGTTGAACTCCAGATCCACCCCTCCAGGGAGGAGACTGGAAGCTTCTCTTGGACATCTAACTAGACCAAGGGGGAAGGCCTAAAGAGACCAACATTGGGGTTTTCCACCAAATACCCAACCTGGATCACTCTACGGGGAAATAAACTTGACAAGGTCCACCTGCCTGCTCAGAACTTCACAATGGCTTTCTAGTCCCCAAGCAACCAAGGATTATCAAACACTTGTGAAAACCCTCTGAAAGTGAAAGTCACTCAGTTGTGTCAGACTCTTTGCAACCTCATGGACTACACAGTCCATGGAATTCTCCAGGTCAGAATACTAGAGTGGGTAGCCTTTCCCTTCTCCAGGGGATCTTCCCAACCCAGGGATCAAACTCAGGTCTCCTGCATTGCAGACAAAACCCTCTACCAAAGGTGATAAAGATCAAAACAAGCAAAAAGAAGGGAGCAAGCTGGAGAAAGCCTGAGCTTCAAGCAAATGTCAGCAAATGTGTATTAATTATATCCTTAGAGAAGATAGAGTATCCATGAAAATAAAAAAGTGATAAATAACAAAATCCAGAAAATTAAAAACCAAAAAATTCACAGAATTTAAAGAATATTATTAGAAATTAAAAACTAGAAGTGTTAGATGGTATCTTCTAAAAATTCAAGTATAGAGAGATTGAAAAGAGGAGAAAATGAAAAATCAAATAACTGCTATGGAGAGTCCAGCTCCTGAATGCTACCTGCAGGATGAGAAGAGAACATGGAGAACAAAAAGAACATTCAAGAAAGATTCCCAAAACTGAAGGAATTTAGGTGTCAGAGGGAAATGCCACATAGTATGTCAGAGACCATCTAGCACAGTGAATGAAAAGAAACACATGTCTTGGCCCATGAGTGTGACATTTCAGATCCTTGGGGACAAAAAAAAAGACATTACAAGCTTCCAGAGAGAAAAAAAAATCAGATCACAAGTAGCCTATCAGAAATCAGAAGAACTTTGTACTTTGCAACAGAAACAGTGGAAAGAGAAAACAAACAGCAATGTGTTAATTTCCCTTCAGGACTTGGATTTCAAACTTGCAATTCTATTTCCAAACTGCCAATCAAGTGTGATGGTAGAATAGACATTTTTAGGCCAGTTAGGCTTCAAAAAATTTACTTCCCACAAACCTTTCCTCACAAAGTTACTGGAAGATGTGCATTACCAGAATAAGAGGAAGACAAGATCGAAGGAAAAGCAACTCTAGGGGACTTCCTAGTGGCCTCGTGGTTAGGATTTGGTGCTTTTAGCATGGAGGCCCAGGTTCAATCCCTCATAGGACTGAATCATCCCGCATGCTGTGCAGCATGGCCAAAATACAAAAATAAACAGATTTTTTTAAGAAAGCAACTCTAACCCAGGAAAGGTCAAGGGAACCCAGGATGAGAGAGAAGGAGGCGCCCAGGATGACAGCCAGGCATCAAGAGAAGTCCAGACGGAAGCAAGGAGACTCCAGAGATGGGCACACTGAGGGCTGTCCTCACTAGACCCTTGCTGCTGTTAAACCTGAGGACAGAGTGACCCAGAAGGGCTCAGATCCTCAGATACTGTGTTGCTCTTCCTGACCATTAGCTGATGTCAGCCCCACTCTCCCCATCAGGCACTCCCCAGCAGTGTTCGGCATTGACCTATTACTGTGCACTGGGAACAGGCCCCAATGAGCTAAAAAGAAGCAAATGCCGAGGTGCCCATCTCCCCCCAACTTCCTACTGGGCACCTAGTACCTGGCCCTACACCACAGCACCGTCAGAAGTCCCGATGCGGAGAAGCCCCCATTATTCCTCAGATTCATTCGTAGCCTTGCCCATCAACCCCCAGAATAACTTCATGGAACCTAAAGCCCACCTTCTCCCAGAGACGTGGCTCAAGTGACCCCCACTCCCACCCCCGCCTTGGGACCTTCAGCAACAAGAAGTGCGGTCTCCCTTTCCATCCACAGCTAGGTATGTGCACACTACTTGGTTTTCCAAGCAATACAGTGTGTAGGGAGACACACACACACATACTAAAAAATAAGAAAATGAGCAACACAAGGCAGGACAATGGTTTTCTCTGGAGGGAAGGGGGTACCATGCAGCTGCGGCAGGGCGGAGGGAAGAGGTCTCTAGGGAGCTGCTAGGGTCCCATTTCTTAAACTGGGGGGTGGGCATGTGGCAGATTATTGTTCTCTATACTCCAGTTCCAGCTACGAAATAGTCTTCTGTATTTAGCATATATCTTGCCATTTAGGGAATTCCCCAATGGCTCACTGGTAAAGAATCTTCCTTTAATGCAGGAGATGCGGGTTTGATACCCAGGTTGGGAAGATCCCCTGCAGGAGGAAATGACAACCCACTCCAGTATTCTTGTCTGGGAAATCCCATGGACAGAGGAGCCTGGTGGGCTACAGTCCATGGGGTCGCAAAGAGTCAGACACGACTGAGCTCACATGCACCAATCTTTGCCATTTGGGAAATGATTCAGGTCACAGATTATATTACAAATCCCACAGAATCTTTACTGTTTGTCTCTGCTAAACAGTGGTAGAAAGCATCTATTCCCATCACCAGCATCCCTTTTATATGCCCTGAGACACCCATCACACAAATGCAATTCTCGAAGACACTTTGACAACAGGAACAAAGAGAAAAAGGACGCTGTGTAATTAGCTTTTGTGTACAGCCATAACAAGAAATGCCCTAGCGCACCTCTGCCAGGGGGATTCCCTGTGTGCCTGATGGACTTCTGAGACAAACTTGAGTGTCCAGAAGAAATGACTGTGCTCACCATTTCCTCAACAGATTTTAGTCTTGTTTGAACAGGCTGCCAATTCTAAAATAAATGCCCCAACACACAGGTTCACTTTCCCAGCATGATTCAGATGGAAAGGCAGCCATATTGACCATTAACTACTGACCCAGCATTGGTAGACTTCCTTAAATGCTATGGATGCTCTGCTCACCCCGCCATGGCTGGAAGGCATTATTCTTGAAAGGCTATTCAATTTCACAATGTCACTCTAACAGAAAACCTCTTTCCGAATTCTCACCTTCCTTTTTCTGGCCAGTTAAAAAAAGACAGTACTCCAGCTTTTCACAGAGAGCAGAAGAGGCCACAGCCTGAGCCTCTTGCTGTTGTGCCATCTGCCTGAAACCTGGCCTTCCTTCCCGACTGCCACTGATTTTGTTCCTTCATGTGAGATTCAGCTGGAGGAGATCAAAACCAACCTGGCTTGGATTCAAGTAAGCACATCGATCCCACTCACCCAGGTAATAAAGTGAAACAGCTGGCTGAATTATAAGACCACAGATGGATTCACAGCCCCCTCCCCAGACTTGTCTCAAATAGTGTCAGAACCAGAATCTTCAGAAGGAATCATTCTTTCCCACGCTCAAACTGCCTCTGCTTGAAACAAGACTGCTCTTTTGTGAATAAGCTCAGCTCTGGAGCAAATCGAGAAGTGGCCGCAGTGCTTCTTTCATGAGATGTTTCAGGAAAGTCATGGCCATCAGTAATGTATCTTCTCCTAGACCCGGGCTTCTCAACCTTGGCTGCACATTGGAATCACCTGGCAAGCTTTAAAAATTACCAGGCCTAGGTCCCACTGATTTCCTGGGTCAGAGGTGTGGCCAGGGGCTCCTTGAATTTGAAAAGATCCAGGTGATTGAAATGTGCAGCCAAAGGTGAGAACTACTAGTGTATCAGAGAATAATGGTGACCAGTTTCTTCCCGTCAAAAATAGAGGCTAACATTTCTTAAAGCCCATCACTGTTGTTTACCTGCCAGGCAGCACAGCTAAGGGACCAGGAGTCAGGCTGCCTGGGTTTGCCTACTGGCTGTATCACTTAGTATTCTTGGGCAATTTATTAGGCTGCTCTGTGCCTCAGTTTCCTCACTTGTGAAATGAACTAATGTTAGTACCCAAATCTCATAGGATGATGGGTAGTATTGGGTTGGCCAAAAAGTTCGTTCGGATATTCCATACCATCTTACAGATGAATCCGAGTGAACTTTTTGGCCAGCCTAATAAATTAGTTGATTTTTTTTTTTTTTTTTTACAGAATATTTACAATGCTAGTTATGACACAGAAAAAGCTGGGGTAGAGCACAGAGAGCTCAGTTCGGTGCCCTATGGTGGCCTAGAAGGGTGGGATGAGGTGTGTAAGGGAGGCTCAAGAGGGAAGGTATATATGTATACATATACCTGATTCACTTTGCTGTACAGCAGAAACTAACACAACATTGTAAACCAATTATACTTTAATAATAAAGTAAAATGATCCTTCTATAACAAAGAAATGTTTGTTTAATAAAATATCAAGCCAGGTTTCTGTCAAGTCCTTCTCAAGACAAACTAAAAAGGAAATCGGCAATTGTGTTAACTGAAATAATTCAGAATCAGATAAAACTTTCTTTGGGATGCCAACTGCACATTCGGGGGACAAAAATTCCTAAAGTTGTCTCCACTACCTCTTACTTTTATAAAGAACTTCATTCAGCTCTGGTGAAAGAGGCATTTCTGAGGTCAAGAGGGAACTTTAACATAACATGGCAAGATTCTCTCTTGCCATGTCCACCCTTCTCTTCATCGTTTCAGACATCCATGTCTTTGTTAATAAGCTGGTGTGAAATCTGAGCTCTGTATTTGCAGGACTTGGCAAGAGTGGTTTTAGAATTCCAAGTTTGTCTTTTCAAAAGGAATATATCCCTGCCTCACTCAAAAGATAAAGCGGTATTTTTTCCAAAGGGTTCTCTGCACTGCTGTAGGAAAACAGGTCCCTGAATTTTTTTCTATCTTCAATTTTTTTAAGCTGTATGCCAAGCACCATGCACAGGAAACCATTCAGTCTAAAAATATATTTAAAACAGGAGATCAAGACTGAATATAGTCTTGAAATGTATGTGTGAACAGATATTGGGCTGCACAAGCTTTTTAACTACATGAATAAATATAAAATAGTATTTGAGGAAAGATATTTTCATACATGCAGCTCCTAAATACAGAGGAAGCCTGATGGGTAAACATCTCAGAGTCTTGCCCCCTGGCTTCTACTAATTAATCAAGACTGCTTCATTAAGGCAGTGCAAAAATGCTGCAGAAAGTCTGTGTGAACAGAAAGCTCCAAATGTTATTCACCAGCAATACTTCAAACGCGTTCAGCTCGCTAAAGCTTTCATTCAAGAACCATCACTTAAATTCTCTAATGCCATGAAGTAGCTTCTTAAAAATAATTTAAAAACTCATTTTGAAACACGCAGATTACTAACAAGACGCTGCTGAGAGTGTGTGTAAAGGGAGCCGACATCTCTACAGTGCCATTAGGCACTGTGAATCAAAATCATGGAAAGACTGTGTATCCTGTGATCCAGGATTCAGCTTCTAAGGATTTATCCTTGGGAACTAACTGGACACACATGTAAAAATGCACATGCCAGGAAGGTTATCACATTGCTTAATAGCAAAAAGGGTGCAAAAGTATCATAGAGCACTGGTTACCTAGAGAATTATATATTCACAATGGAGTCATGGGACACAGACATGTATTGAGCTAGACAGAAAAACATCTGCAATAAACTTAGCAAAAAGAGGTGGTTAAATTATTTGAGTAGTCAAACTCCATTTTTGTAGAAAATATGGCAACTTCATTTTGTAGAAAATATGGCAACAAGTCACAGAAAAAAACATGGTGGACCTAGATGTTATCATACTAAGTGAAGTGAGTCAGAAAGAGGAAGACAAATATCATATGATATCACTTAAATGTGGAATATAAAATAGAACACAAATGAACCTATATATGAAACAGAGAACAGACTTGTGGTTGCCAAGGGGGAGGGGAATAAGGGAGGGAAGGATTGGGAGTTTGGGGTTAGCAGATACAAACTACTGTATACAGAATGAATGAATAACAAGGTTCTACTGTATAGCACAGAGAACTATATTCAATATCCTGTGATAAACCGTAATGGAAAAGAATGTGAAAAATCAGTTTGCTGTACAGCAGAAATTAACACAACACTGTAAATCAACCACATTTGAATAAAATCTTAAAAAAAAGAAATTTCAAAAAAGTATGAAAGGCTTTATACCAAAATGTTACAGTAAGTTCTCTCTGATAAATAGGATTGTGAGAATTTTTCTTTTGAGGAGTAATTTCTGACTATTTTATTATGTATGGCTTTTCAATTAAATGAATAGAATATGAAACATTTTAAACAATAGACAGTGAATAAAATAATATTATAAAGAAGAGAGTAGACTACTTTTTAACTTTTCTCCCATTTCACAAGTGCTCTATATGATAAGCCTCAGGAATAACACCTAGGAAAGGAAAATATCACATGACTCGTATTCACAAGAAATGGCCAGAAAAGACAGACAGTTGGAATGAACATTTCAAACCAAATACTATCTTCTAAAGTGAGGGCTTTCCACACTAGATTTTGCTGCTGGGATGGTTAGCAGCCAGGTTTTTCTGGAATGTCAAGTTCTCAAGACCCTAGCTGTGACAAATGCTAACAGTTCAGTTACCCTTGCTTTCTTTTCTTTAAATGGCATCTCAAGAACTCTCCCAGGGGTGTGAATTGTCTATAAGAAACAAATATTTAAAGGAACTAAAAGCTTAGTGTCCTCAACTTACTTGGACTTATTAAACTCTTTGCCCTCTTCATCCTCCCTTTTATTTCTCCAATTCTCCCATATTTTCCCATAGGAGGGATCCTTTCTTACCAAGGACCAGGAGCTTAAGTCAGGGAAGATTGGGGTAATGCCAGAATTTGGGGATGCCTGGGAGGCAAAAAGATAGAACACTGAAGCCATTCAAGACTCACATGGTAATCTTAATTCCAAGTCAGAGTTGGCTTGTCCTCTCTTTTTCTCTCAAGGATAAAATAAGACGGGAAACCAGTCTGTCTGTAGACCCTAAGCATGGCTATGATTTGGTTTCTGCAGGGTCAGCAAGTGAGTCCTAAAGATGGGTTGAGCAATTCAATGATCAGGCAGTGCTCACGCCTCCTGTGTCGAAACATCAACTTACAGAACTGTAGAGCTGAACTGGGCCTTCTCAGTTTTACAGGTGAATGTGACCGAAAGCATGGGAGTTCAGCAGCATTGCCTGGGTATGAATTCACGGGCTTCACCACGGGTCTTTTGAGCCAGAAACTTTGGGGTGGGGGTGTCCAGGTGTCTGCAAGTTTATGAGCTCTCCACGTGCTTTGCTTAAGGATCATCTAGGGGAAAACAAAGGGCAAGGGACTTCCCAGTTGGCTCAGTAGGTAAAGAATCTGCAGTACAGGAGATGCAGGTTCAATCCCTGGGTCAGGAAGATCCCCTGGAGGAGGTCATAGAAACCCACTCCAGTATTCTTGCCTGGGAAATCCCATGGACAGAGGAGCCTGGTGGGCTACATTCCTTGGGGTCACAAAGAATCTGACATGACTGACATGCACAGGGGAAAAGTACCATTACAGAGTAAGAAACAGAAGCACAGTGAGGGTATAATTGTCTTTCTTCACAAAACTGAAAGAGAAAAAGCAGTTGTTCTAAGTGAGACACCCAGATAAAGCTATAATCCCATTTCAAGATCCACAAATATTGTACTTACAGGTCTCTAGATTATCTTTCCGTCCTAGTGATCTTTTTCCTTTTCCATCACTACACTTAGAGAAACTGAGGTAACCAAGACAGAGCAGCCCAATGCAGTCTCTGGAGCATGAAGAAGCATTTAATTCAAACTCTTTTTAAAAATCACTGGTGGATCATTACTGCAAGGAAATCACATTTAACAAGCTAAAGAGCCGACTTTTACATTAGCTCCCAGAACGTCAGACCAGCAAACACTAGAACAGGAATTTGATGATGCATGAATCTACCAGAAGAATGGCAACTCCTTATCTTATTTTCTCAGGCTGTCCTCCTCTGGATCCACACCAAGCCTCAGAGAGGAGCTGGTGCGGTAGGAGGTTCTATCTCACAAAAAAAGCCGGGTTCCCAAAAGATCGTTTCTAACTCAGTTATTTGAAACGTGGACATGCTTCCTCATGCAATGTTATGCATGGACTTAGCTATCTAATCAAAATAGATTTAAAATAAAGCTGCTATTATTTAAATAAATAAAAATGAAGTTCTTGGTGAAAATGTCTATTTAAAACTGAATGAACTTTTTGGCCAAGCCAATATCAAAATATCCTCTACTGCTTTCCAGCTCGAGTGGTACAGCCAGGTTTCCCATTGCTTGGTGTTAGCTCAGGACCTTACCAGGCTCTGACCTCAGCTTGAAATGCTTCTAGAGCACATGGGCTGTGCCCTCACTTCATTCAGGCCTCTGCTCCAATGGCACTAGCTCAGAGAGGCCCGCCCTAGAATTGCAACTCCCCATCCCAACCTCTCCATTCCCTTATCCCTGGTTTATATGCTGTTGTTTAGTTGCTCAGTCATGTCTGACTCTTTGCAACCCTATAGACTGTAGTCTGCCAGGTTCCTCTGTCCGTGGGATTTCCCAGGCAGGAATACTGGAATGGGTCGCCAATTCCTTCTCCAGGGGATCTGCCCGACCCAGGCACCGAACCCCTCCTTTATTTAAGTGCTCTGAAAATACTTCAGGAATTGATATTTGTTTGTCAGAACCTTAAATTTGTTTGCCTTTCTTTGATTACTGGTTGACATGAATGTTTTCTTATGTGTATACTGCCAGCCATGTGTATATTTATATTTCTTCTTTTGTAAACATCCTCTTCATGACTTTTGCTGATTTTTTCTATGGACAGATGTCTTTATTGTTAATTTTTAGGATTTTTATCCCTTTGTCTACTGTTTATAATCTTCCCAGCTGTATTTTCCTTACTCATTCACAGCACTTGCCATATAAGAGTTCATTTTTATGTAGAGAATCTATGAGTCTTTACATTTATTCATTGCTTTGGGGGCCTTATTTTCAAGAGTAAGCGAAAGGATTTGGTTTATATTTCAGAGACTTTCCAAATAAATCCATTTGCCAGAGTATCACATCACCCAAAAAACTTCATCTTCCTGTCTCCTCAGCTGTTATCCTTCATCACAGCAACAAGAAGATCTGCTTCCATTTCACCGAAAGCATTTGGCTCAAAATCCTTCCCAAAGTCCACTGGAGATAACGCCATTCACACCCCCAACAAGTCACACCTCCCCTATCCAAGCCCTTGTGTAAGGTTCCCTCCCACAAGGCCTCTGGGTGTGGTGATGGGATTTGCTGTGGTGAGTGAGACTCTGGTAAACATAAGGTAGATCCAGGCATGAAGAGTGCTGGTGTGTTACTGCCAGGAACTCTCCTGCTAAGATGTGAAAAAGCTCAAGCTGGTCCCCTGGAGGACAGGAGAGAATGAGGAGATAATGCCTACTGTTATTAGAAAGAACACAGAGCAGCTTTTCTGCTAATTAGGGGGGAAAATCCCTTTAAGTTAGAAATTACCCAAATTCAATCAGGCAATAAGTCTATGACTCTTGCTGGCTGCCCAGACAAGAGAAATGAGGCTTGGAAAACACAAAACATTGCTAAATTACACTCTCTCGGGCCTCCTATTTATAGAGAGGCAAACAATTAAGATTCCCCTCTTAGCTGGGCTGGACAGACACGACAGAAACAGCATAATATCTCTGGAGGTGACAAACAGCTGGCAAAGCTTAAGAGCTTCCCTTACAAGAGGGAAGAAACAGAACAAAGGGCGAAAGAAGAGATCGGCAGCCAGTAAGCCGAGGTGCTTTTCACAAGAGGTCCTTCCATTTCTGTGCTTTACAAAAAAAAAAAAAAAAAAAAAGAAGAAGAAGAAGGTAGGGGGTTGGGGAGAAAAACAAGATCAAGGGAAACTTAAGACTCTTTGTCTGCTTAGGCTTCCCAGCTGGATACACAGCTCACCCAAGTGTCTGTCTTCTCCTGCTGTTACTAAAAATACATGGACAAGCTATTCCAGGAGGAAAATGGTCACAAGTCACCAAGGAGACAGGAAGACCCTCATGATATACTTTTTAAAATGACTTTGGAATCCAAGCAACGCTCAGTTCCTCTCTCTGGATTCCGCCAAGAGGACTAATGAAAGCTCCTGCCGAAAGAGAGAGGGAGAATTCAGATAGAATTTTGTCTGTTCGCACCAGATCCTGGGAATCAGCTGAAATCTAAAGGGCCTTAAAATGAACTCATTGTGAAGGCAGACATTCTGGCATGAAAACTCGAAAAGGCTGCCACCAAAATAAATGTGCATTGTCTTGTACCAACTGCTACTAGAAAGAGATTTCAAGGATTGTAGCAGAAAAGGGAATGTAGGAGTGATGAGAAATTGAGCATGAGAGCAAGTACTGGTGGGAGAAATGTAAAACCAAACCATTTTCAAAGGAAGGACATTTCTCAGAAAATTGGAAGACAAGGCTCTTTTTCTGTGGTCTGCAATGGGCAAAAGATAGGATGCGTGTTTTTGTTACAAGCCTCACACAGTTGCTTTTCTTTGAACAGTGCCCTTTGCTTGCTTCCTGCTGCCAAGAAAATGTAGGACAAGCTAATACGAACACCACAAAATGAGAGACAGCATTAAAGCTGATTGCAATTCATCTCCACATCTCCAGGACTTGATTGACTCAAATAAGACAGGATCATTGTGCCCTGTTCCCTTTACTTACTCATTTTTCATAATGCTTATTGTCTTGGAATTCACTGTTAATATTCCATTTTATATCATCATTTTATTCACCTTCTTCCCCATATGCAATACTTAAAATTCTTACGTATGTGCTTGATTCACCTTCTAGATAGGGTAAAACAGTGGAAGCTTCCCTAACATTTCCAAACAGGGATTTTTTTCACTGTAGAACTCAGGTAAAGAGAATTGGGTAAGTCATATTAATCAAAGTCTTTAGTTCCTGACCACTCATCATGGCCTTGTTTATTAGAGTTTATTATATTAACATACACACACACACACACACACACAAATCCACTACTTAACACAGAAACTAGAATATGGACATTAACTTATCTCTTTATACGTAGTCATCTCCCTCCCCTCCCCACGCCTCCCTCCTCCCAAGGTAACCACTATCTGCAATCTTATATTGAACATTGATACACACACACACACACACACACACACACACATCATGTAATCTTGAGGGACTTATTTTCATTTATTACATTAATAAGATTCATCCATAGTGTTGTACATAGCAATAGTTCATTCATTTTGACTGCCATATATTACTCATTGTATGAATCAGGGAAAGGAGGAATTAAAATCTCGAGTATATCAATGCTCTATTACATTAATTCACTCTATGTTCTTCTTGAACAATTGTTACACTAAACATCACATGTTTTAAAACAATTGACCACATAAAACAAGTTGCTACTGTTTTAATTGTACTTCATAGCTAATCTCTTCAACCTCTTTTTTTTTTTTTATTTTCCAGGATTGAATGCTCATTGTGGATTTATTCTATGCTGGGTTTCCTTGAAGATAAGTGATATGAGAAATGGGCTGCTGATACAAAACTAGTTTGTTATGATACTAATCAGATCAGACTCACTCCTAAATTCTCATTTATTCAATACTGAGAGTGACCTCATGGCCAGATACTCTTATGAAAGGCAAAGTGACACCTAGGTGAACATTCCTTTCTATCAAGGCTCTAACAGAGAAGTGAATTTTTTTTTTAATTTCTACAGTCCCCAACATGAGAGAGGTACTTTTCAGCATCTTAGACTCACAGGCGACTTCCTGGTAGATGAAGAAGAAAGGGAAGCAGAGAGACAGAGGTCATCTCTCAGAGAATCTTGCGCATTATCCCAAGGTAACTGGGAGTCACTGAGAGATTTCATAGGGAGAAGGGAAAGGATCCAACTGACTATAGTAGCAAGTGGGCTGCACTGAAAACTGGACTGTAAGTAAGTGCATTTGGAAATTAGTCTAGGGTCCACGCAATAAAAGATGTGGATCTGGACTGAGGCAGCCACATAGATCATGGATGCAGGAAGGAAGATATGGATTTTGAAAAAGACAACACAGACCCAAAAGAAAATGAGCTTAAAACACAAATTGGTGGCCTGAAAGTAGCTGTAGCACAACTGCCTTCACATGCCACGCCTCAAAGAAGGCAACCACACTCACAGGAAGACCAAAGCCTCCTTATCACATTGCCTCTGTCCCAAGAAACCCTCCAAATACTGATGAAGTGGGTTTCTGTAAACTACCAGCTGTCTTTACTTGAAATTGCACTCCCAGAATATAATTACAAATTTATTATAACAAGTTAGTCTTGTCACCATCCATAAAAGAGAAAATGATGCTCAGCTGGAAGCCTAGCCTAATTGATTTTTCAACATAGACTCGATGCCCATTATTTGCAGAAGTTATGCTCTATTAAGTCACCATAAACACTGAATTTAACAAATACTGACCTGTTGCTTCTAATGGAAATACAGAGTTTGCTTCCTAAGAACTTTGGGTCACAACAATTTGAATAACCAATCAACATATATCCTTGATTTATGTGTGTTCCTGGTTTTTAACATGTTATTTTGTATTGGAGTATAGCCAATTAACAATGTTATGATAGGTTTAGGTGAACAGCAAAGGGACTCAGCCATACACATATATATAATCATTCTGCCCCAAACTCCCCTCCCATCCAGGTTGCCACATAACATCGAGCAGAGTTCCCTGTGCTATACAGTAGAACCTTGTTGGTTATCCATTTTAAATATAGCACTGTGTACATGTCCATCCCAAACTCTGTGTTTCTGTTTAAAGACACTTATCTTAAAATATACTGTTGGTTCACTAACATTCAAAGTCACTAGGGCCCATGCCTGAAGGAAGCTTACCTAACACACACATTTTCTCTGTAAGGCACATCACAGCCTTCTTATGCTGAGGGAACACTAGTGAGCACTTCAGCACTATACTTGGGGGTCATTTTTAAGAAGTAACATCACCAAAAAAAAGCACAAAAATGAGAACAAAGTGGTACTTAGTAGACTGCAAAGAGGACACTTACTTAAAATATGAGAGCTGAAACAAGGCCAAGCAGTGCATCCTTCAGCCTCCAATGGGAGGATGTGTCAGGTGACTCAAACATTTTGCAACTCTGCACTTCCATGAATGACTGTCAAAGCACGGTGAGTATTGATTTGGGGATTACAAATGGATTTTGGCAAAAATTCGAAAATACAGAATCCATGAAAAATGAGGGCTGACTACATTTCCAAGGGATCATTCTCAACCTTAAGGTATCAACAGGGATTCAGTAACAATGTGAAATCTTTATTTTTTTCACCATTCCCCAAGTAATTTTCTTTTCATTTTTACTGGAGTATATATAGTTTCTTTACAATGTTGTATTTGTTTCTACTGTACAGCAAAGTGAATCCACTATATATATAAAATCCCTTGTTTTTTGGATTTTGGGTTTTTTTTTTTTAGATTTCTTTCACAATGCCGAATCTTTTAGCTATGTACTTTCCCCCAATGAGTTCAAATGTGTCTCTTTAGACATTATATCAAAAGGACACTTTTGTTCATCTCCTGTGAGCCAGGAAAAACCCAGTTATAAATCAGTTTTTTTTTTTTGCCACATTGCATGCCATGTGGGAACTTATTTCCCCAACCAGGGATGGAATCCATGCCCTCCACATTGGAAGTGAAGAGTTATAACCACTGGACTGCCAGGGAAGTCCCTATAAATCACTTTTTAAATGTTAGAAAAAGCAAAACTTTGGAGAATTAAGAAAGATGTTCTTGTTTCAGAAAAAGAAAAATGAAAAAACCAAGAAGAAATTCTTGATGCCCTCAACAAATTGTTCATCTTCTAAGTTAGTGCTTTTTGAACTTTACTGCGCTCATGAATTCCCTGGGAATCTTGTAAATAATGTAAATTTTGATGCAGGAGGTCTGAATTATTTATTTCTAACAACTCCCAGATGATGCCAAGGTTGCACATACTTTGAGCAGCAAAATTTCTCTCTACTCAAGAAGTTCATCAGCCCCACCATGGACCTACATTCAATAATCATGACTTAGATTAAAAAAAAAAAAAAAAAAACCAAAAAAACAAGCACTTCAGTTTAAGATTATGATTACATAGTAAAATGTAACTAAGCTTTCAGAATATCAACAGTGCTATATGTAAAATGGTCTAAACATTGGCATTCAATTTCCTACTCAAATCTATCAGTGTTGTAGGGAAATTAAAGCAGAGTATTAGAATCTCTGAAGGGCTTCTCAGGTGGCACTAATGGTAAAGAACCCACCTGCTAATTTGGGAAACCTACGAGACATAGATTTGATCCCTGGCTCAGGAAACTCTCCTGGAGAAGGGAATGGCAACCCACTCGAGTATTCTTTCCTGGAGAATCCCATGGACAGAGGAGCCTGGCGGGCTACAGTCCATAGGGTCGCAAAGAGTCGGACACAACTGAGCACACATATTAGAATCTCAATATTGCTTTCCAAATAAGACCTCGGATTTGGGGGTATTTTTCTCTTCTTCCAACGGACCATTAGCAGCATTAAGGAAGTAAAGGAACAGTCATCTGAAAGGTACAGAATGCTTCATCTCCTGGTAGCTGACATAAGTGGGCAAAGTACCACTTCACCATTTTAACATGCAGATAAGGGCTAGGATTATTAGGAAGCTGTTATCTGAAGATAAAGGCATTTGCTTCTCCTTGCCTTTGAGCTCTTACCCCCAGATACACACTATCAATCAAAGATGACTTTGTGAAATAAAGAACAGCAGAAGTGCATGTCTGGTGACCAGTCGTTGTGGAAGGAAATCTGGCACCAAGGAGCCTGTGAGGAGAACAGTGTGATGCAAAAGCCCCAGTGGAAATTTGGCTCCCAAGATAGAGTTCAGAGGAACATTTGTCTCCCACAAAGATTTGCAAAGCTGCAAAAATAACAGCACAGCAGATAAAAATAAGAGTGGGTTCACTGGTGCTTTAATGAGTGAAAATTGCTCAATTGTGTCTGACTCTTTGCGACCCCATGGACTATACAGTCCATGGAATTCTCCAGGCTAGAATACTGGAGTGGGTAGCCTTTCCCTTCTCCAGGGGATCTTCCCAACCCAGGAATCGAACCAGGGTCTCCTGCATTGCAAGCAGATTCTTTAACAACTGAGCTATCAGGGAAGCCTTCTTCAGATGGGCAGACATTAACAGAAGGCAGAGAGTAAGAACTGCCTTTGGGGCTATTCAAGACGGATCCTTCCAGGCTACTGATTGCAACTTGATACTTTGTGTTTAAAAAATTTAAAAATTCCAAGTTCCATTTGAGACCAAGCTTAGGGTTCTCCATCAGGTAGGCAAGTCTGATTTTCCATGCCACTTGAAAACCATCCATAGTGGTCTTTTCCCTTTAAACCAAGTTTCTTTCAGCACACATGGCACCAGATGCAATTAAGAAGAAAAAAATTACTATCTTCAATTGACTATCATGACAGTAACCCCAGTTTTGTTGTATTTTTAAACTTGACAAAATGCAGATAATTATATGTCTAGGAGCCAATCCCAGCTTCAGCTATGAATTAAGGACATTTCAGAACATATATAAGAGAGTTCTAGGAAAACAGATATTTAAAGAAAGAGGGAGGAATGACTACAGGAATCTAATGCTCAAGGGATGAAGATTAGATATTACAAGGGGTGTATTTCAAATACCGACTCTGTGACCCCATGGACTGTATGTAGCCCACCAGGCTCCTCTGTCCCTGGGATTCTCCAAGCAAGAATACTGGAGTGTGTTGCCATTTCCTTCTCCAGGGGATCTTCCTGACCCAGGGATCCAACCTGGCTCTCCCACACTGCAGGCAGACTATTTACTGACTGAGCCACCAGGGAAGCCCTATTTGAAATAGTAGCCACATTACAGAAAGTCCTCATCTACACTCCTATACAAATTTATTTTTGCTTCACTCAAAGCCATGAGAGGAAGGAAATGCAAAGACAGGCTACTATTTTCTGATATTAATGAGAAATTCTTCAAGCAGACAGAGGGGCAAAAAGGGATATTGTGTTACATGAATCCCACTTCTAGGAATCTATACTAAGGAGACATCTCCAATACAAAAATAGTTAGGCAAAGTTTACTCATTGTAAAATCATTGTAATTATAAAATATTGGAAACAACCTAAACATCAATACACAGTTGAGTGCTTAAATAAACTATGAAACAGCCACACAGCAGAGTGTTTTGCTACCATAAAAAAGAGTAAGGAAGATCTCCATAAATTGATATGGAATGGTTTGCAGGATAGACTATTAAGTGAAAAGGCAAAATGCAAAAAAAAAAAAGTATCTATGGTTATACTACACTTCATTTAAGAAAAAAGAGGCTATAAGAAAACACTCATGTAGCTGCTCATTTGTGCAAAAAAAAATACAGTAAGGCTAAACAAGAAACTGGTTATTTAATGAGATGGACAGGAAGGGATGGAAAGGGCAGCAATGGGAAGAAATAGTAGGGACAAGGAGGGACTGACACTTGTGAGTTCACCCTTTTGTGTAGCTCTGACTTTGAGAACCATGGTGATGTTGACATACCAAAAATATAGATAATTAAAATCAACCAGCATGTGTGTGCTTTAGGGCAAGAGAGCAAAATGAAATGTAAACACTAAGAATTCAACTGTATCACAAGTGAATAATGTAACCACACTGAAGAGGATGAGGGGAAAAAAACAATTAGTCTTAGTAACTGGAAATAATATCTTAACTTGAAACTGTTAAGACCAAAAAGAAACTGTGCCTAGAATTGTACTCTAACTAGTAAATGTGTTTCCCACAAGAGTTTGGGTTAGAAATTCTCAAACTACTTTTGTATACTAGGATTAAGGAAGTTAGCAAATATATTTACATATATTATAGATAATGAGAGTTTTATTTCTCATATCAGAGAAAGAAGGCTAGAATAAGCCATGGATTAGAATCAGAGGTATCAGTATGAGCTCATGACTAGATAATAGATAGGTAGAACAGACACACTAAAGAATGAAAGAAGACAGATATATGCCGGGAGCCAGCTCACGAGATCCCACCCGTGACAGAGTCATGAGGTAGAGGGCTGATTGAGCATGGCTTCTCAGCCCTCAGGAATTCTCAGAAGGCTGCCCCAGTGCTCACCTTAAAGATGACATCTGTCTTTCTGATGTTTGCTACAATAAACCTCTTCTTATTTTCTGTGATTTAGAAAAAAGGCTTTTCCTGATTCTCTTCTAAAACAGATCATTCTGAAACCTCAAATCAACAAGGCCCCTGAACAGTATCACCCTAAATAAGATCATCTGAGATATAGAGTATGCTGATCTAAATTCCTTTTGCTAACATATTAGTTTGTTTAATAAATGTACCTGTGCCTTTGGAGCTAATGTACATAACTGCTCCCTAGTAATAAAACTGCACTGAGAGCCTCCGCACAGAAAGCCCCTATGGGCACAAAACCTTTCGCAGGAAAAAAGGCTTGTTAGGAAATAGAAGAAATATTGCTTTATGAAACTGTTACTTAGTCTATATTTACTCACTATGTTTTTACTCTTAACGTATTTAGCCTATATAATGAAAGCATAATAGTTAAAAATTTATATAAATAGAAGTTGAGCTTTAATACAAATAATAAGACAATTGTTGCATCAACTGATGATTCTTACTTAGAGCTGACCTTCAGCTTGCTGACCTTATGGGACCACATTCTTTTCTGTTAAGCTCAAGGCGTAGAGTAAATTACCGAAAACAGGTTTTACCTTGAAACTTTCTATTGATAAATTCTTTCCTGCTGTGCCTGATACAAAAGTGTTCTGACTGATCAACCCTTTTCAATGGAGAGTCACAAGATGTTAGCAGGCCCCCAGGCCGGAAGATGATGTAAACAAAATGAGGCTTTTTGTAACTAAAAACAGGCAAACAGTTTCGATGAAGGTCAAAAACTGCTGGCCTATTAAGCTGAATTGATAGGCCCATTAAGCTGAATTCATATGCCCATTAAGCTAAATTGGTATGCCCACTAAGCTGAATTGGTATGACTCTATACTTTACATTTGTTTCTATGTACCACAAAAAATATAAAAACTGTCTTAGAAACAATAAAGTCAGAAGACACTTGGAAACACCACAACTCGCTGTGTCTTCTCATTCGTATCGCCGACGCCGTCCATCCTGAGGGAACCCTGACCAGCTGGGGCAGGACTCCGGCAGATATAGACATATGTGTTTGCACGGTTAGTTATGTCTTAACCCTTGGGAGGGCCTAGAAGCAATAACATTCTAGTACCACATACGGACACTAGGACCCTGGCCCTAACTTCTAAATACCCATTCTGCAATAAAAGGAAACAAGAAAGGGTGGGGACAGAAAAAAAGATTTCTAGAAATATTGGCTAATAAGCAAACAGATGAGATAAAACAGAATCATTAAGAAATAATCAAAAGTAAGGCAAAATCAAGGAATAAAGAAAAGGTGGGAAAAATAGGAAACACTGCAATATAATATTTAGATTTAAACCTAATCATATGAATAATCATATTAAATGTAAGTAGCTTAAACACCCCAATAAAAAGGGAGAGATTGTCAACTTGGATAAAAAAGCAAAGTATGTATCTTGTATCCAACTATATGCTGAATACAAGATACATACTTTACATATAAAGTCACAAATAGGTTAAAAGTAAAAGAATAGAAAATATATATCATATAAACACAGTCAAAAGAGAACTGGAATAGCTATATTAATATCAGACAAAGTACATTTCAAAGTAAAGAATATTACTAGGGATAAAAAATGTCCATTCCATAATGGAAAAAGTGTTCAATTTATCACAAGGACACCTAAGACCAGAGCTTCAAAATACATGAAGCAAAACTGATAGAACTTCAAGGAGAATTAGACAAATCCAAAATTATAGTTGGGAAATTTCAAAAGAATATTTCGATTGATAAAACAAGTATTGAGAAAACTAGTTAAGGATAAATTTGACCATTATCAATGTTGACATACACAGAACATTCCACACAAGAGAAAAATACATGTTATTTTCTAGCACAAATGAAACATTTGCCAAGACCTTATTCTGGGAGTTTTAACGACTCTCAATAAATTTAAAATGGTTTCAAGTCATATCAAGTGTGTCCTTCCCACAAAGAAATTAATTTAGAAATCAATAAAACACATTCCAGCTATTTGGAAATAAAGTAACACAATTCTAAATCATCCATGAGTTAAAGAAAAAAATCAGAGACATTAGAAAAAATTTTGAACAGAATGAAAAGGCAAGATATTACAAATTTGGGAATGCAGCTAAAACAGTATTTAGGGGGAAAGTTAACAGCATTCAATGCCTATATTAGAAAGGAAAAATGATCTCAGATCTCAAATCCATGATTTCATCTTCTACCTTAAGAAACTTGGGGAAAAAACATTGAACCCAAAGTCAGTAAAAGACAAGAAATAAGATCAGAGCCAAATCACTACAATTTGACAAATTTTAAAAAACAATAGAGAAAAATAAATAAAACAAATCTTGCTCTTTGAGAAGAGCAATAAAATTGATAAACCTCTAGCAGATTGATCTAGAAAAAGAGAAAGAAGATACAAATTACAACATGAAGATGAGAAAAGGAAATATCCCTATAGATTCTACAAATATTGAAAGCATAATCAGGGAATATTATTAAAAAGCTTTATGCTGATAAATTTTATAACCTACATGAAATGGACAAATTCCTTGAAAGATACAAACCACCACAGCTCACTCAAAAAAAATTAGATAAACTGAATAGATTTATGTCTTTTAAAGAAATTGAATTTATAGTTTAATACCTTCCCATAAAGAAAACTCTAGGCCCAGATGGCTTCACTGGTGAATTCTACCAAATATTTAAGGAGGAATTAATACCAATTTTGTATGATCATTTTCAGAAAATGGAATAAAATGGAATAAAAAGGAAGAGCAAGGTTGATTATAACACCACTTGATTTTATGCATTATTATAAAGCTTCAGTAATCAAGGCAGTATGGGGGTAGACTAAGTATAGAAAAATGAATGGAGCACAATAGAGTATAGACATAGACCTATACAAATAGAAACCGGTTATCAACAAGGGTGCAAAGTCCGTTTAGTAGAAAAAAACAGTTTTTTCAGCAGACGATATTCAAACAGCTGGATACCCATATGCAAAAAATATATAAATGAACTTGTATCCATACTTGTACTATACAAAAAAATCAAACCAAAATTGATTATAGCCCTGACTGAATACAGAACATAAAAGTACAGCACAGCTAGAATAGAACACAGGAGAAAACTTTAGTGACCTTGGGTTAGGCAAAGATTTCTTACATATGAAACCAAACACATGATCCTTAGAGGGATAAACTGATAAAGATCAAAAACATAAGCTCTTTCAAAGACACTGTTAAGAGAATGAAAAATAAGCCACAGAATGGGGAAAATATTTGTTAATTCACCTATCTAATAAAGGACTTGTATGGAAAAAATATAAAGAACTCTCAACACTCAACTTTAAGAAAATAACCCTTCAAAAACTAATGGGAAAAATATTTGAATATACATCTCACCAAAGAATATATGTAGATGCAAATAAGCACATGGAAAAATGCTCAATATCATTAACCATTAGGGAAATACAAAGGAAAACTACAATGAGATATCACCACACATCTTTAAAATACATAAAAATTTTAAAACTTACCACGCCAAGCATTGGTGAGGATATGGAGAAACTGGAAATTTAGGTGTGAATATAAAACATTATAATCATTTTGGAGACGAGTTTGGCAGTTTCTAGAAAAGTTAAACAGATACCTACCATATGATCCAGCGATTCCACTCCTGGTATTTACCCAAGAGAAATGAAAGCATATGTCCAGAGAAACACTTGTACATAAATATACATAGCAGCTTTATTGCTGACTGCCAAAAATTGGAAAAAATACAAATGTCTGTCCATCAACAAACGAATGAGTAAACAAACTGAGATACAACCTTTTAATGAAAAACTACTCAGGAATAAAAATGAATAAACTTGAAATGAAATTTAAAAAGAAATGCCAATAAATACACATCGCCTCAAGATGAATCTCAAAATAATTTTGCTGAGTGAAAAAAGCCAGATTAAAAAATACATACTGCATGTTCCAAGTATATAAAATTCTGGAAAATGTAAATTATAGTAAAACAGATCAGTAGTTGCCCAGGAATGGGGAACGGCATGATAAATATGCTCATTTTCTTAACTGTGGTGATTCCCAGGTATGTATGTATGTATGTGTGTGTGTGTGTGTGTATACACACACACACACACACCAAAATTTAAATTATACTCTTTAAATATGTTAACTGTATGTCAATTATATGTCAATAATATCATTAAAAACAATCAAACAAACAAAATCCTACATTTTATTTCCATGTTTATTTCATGCCACCCACCATTGGAATATAAACTCCTTTAAAAGCAACGAGTATGTTAGACACTCATGTCCAGGCTAAAAGACATGAACCATTTCCAAAGCCCATGACACTGTAAAACTAAAGGGAAATTTTCTTTGAAATTAAAAGACAGCATTTATTAGGTAACTTCAATCAATAACTCAAGTAGCAAAGATTAATAACTTTATGCAATTAAAAGTAATGAGTTTAATACAATACAGTAAAATTTTATTCCAGCTCATGCTGCTGTGGCTGCTGCTAAGTCGCTTCAGTTGTGTCCAACTCTGTGCGACCCCATAGACGGCAGCGCACCAGGCTCAGCCATCCCTGGGATTCTCCAGGCAAGAACCCTGGAGTGGGTTGCCATTTCCTTCTCCAATGCATGAAAGTGAAAATTGAAAGTGAAGTCACTCAGTCGTGTCTGACTCTTAGCAACCCCCGTGGACTGCAGCCTACCAGGCTCCTCCGTCCATGGGATTTTCCAGGCAAGAGTACTGGAGTGGGTTGCTATTGCCTTCTCCAATTCCAGCTCATGACATATGAGACAATTAGGAAAAAATGGGTGAGAGGGGCATAAAATTGCTCGAGAAAAGGAGAATCCAGACCAGACCAGAAGTGTTCAGTTAGAATGACTTAGAACTATGACCAGTTGGATCACAGAGAAGTAAATGGACATTTATGCCAATATACAATACAGCATTATAGCTATATATGAGTTTATTTTTTATTTTATCAAATTCATAATTTATATGGCTCCTACCTCATAAAGTAGAAAGGAATGACAAATTAGGTAATCTGCAACAACAATAACAAAATGGATTGATAGCTTTACTCTATAAACACTCTTATAAAACAATAATATACGAACAGAAAGACAGTCAGATAAAAGAACAGACAATTCATGAAAAACAAATAGATTTTCAAAGTGTCACTTTATAATTAAATATATTTATATATAATTTACCATTTTTAATCTATGAATTCTAAATTTTTAGAAATATTTATCAATGGCAAAAGAGTACTGTAATTGACATTTTCTCACACATTTAGCAGAGGGATACATCTGCTAAACAAGATATTGGCAAACATCTTTACTGAAAGCTCTTCAAGCCAAAGCTTTTAATATTTAAAAACATTTATATTTAATTCTACCATAAATAAATTAGCTTAAGCAAGTAATGAAACATAACCAAAAGATTTAAATGCAAAGTTACTAATCACAATCTTCTATTAGCAAAAAACTAGAAACAACCTATAAATGCAACAGCAGGGAAACTTCTAAATAAATGAACCTCAGGATGGAAAAATACATGGCCATTTAAAGCTATTTTTAAATAATTTTTTTTAAACATGGGAAAATTCTAACAGAATGAGAAATATCCGGATACAAATCTGTTTAGAACAGCATGTTTCCAAATCTCTCACTCCTCCAGATTTTTAAAGTTTTGCCCTGCTCTTTAAGTACTTTCATCAAATTATGATCTTTTAGTGACTTACTGCCAACCATATGGCTAACCAACTAAAGGCCTGAGCATCATCAAACAAAAATTCTGAACTCAGAAAATCCAATCCATCCTTCTAATGCTAACCTGGAGTCAGTCTGGGGGTTAAATAACCACAGATCCATTAACAAAACACCCTCCGTGTCAAGAGGGACAGGAAATAAGCAGTGAAGAAAAATAGGTGCAAATGGGAAATTCAAATGCCTGAGATTTTTGCCCAGACTCTAGTCCATTATCAAAAATAATCTGGGATCATTCTGTAATATTAATACCCTCTTTCAAACAAAGATAAGGTCATTCCTTAAAATATAATATCACTTCTTCCAAGTGAATATCACACATTTCCAAGAGTGATAAAACATTCACTCTTGGAACTCAATTGCCAAGATGGCACCTTGGACTGAGAGGCCAAGGAATAAAGGACTGAGGACAAACATTCCCACAGAAAAATCTTTTCTTAGCATTTGAAATGTTCCAAAGAGCCCTGATTTTCTCAAGTCGGAAGCCTTTTCATCCTGAGTATTCTGAAATACTAAGATTACCATAAGGGATGACAGAAATGATCCCAAGATTATATGGTGGAATTGGCAGAATTATTCAATATGACTTTATCCAGCAATTCTTGATGGTCACATAAGACCAAGAAAGGAAAATCAGCAAACACAGCATTTTCAACTTGGGTGTATATTTTTTTTCCTTTTCACAGAGTATCATTTCAGTGCTGTTGATAGTTTGCCTAAAACAAACCCACAAATAAAACCAGCAAGATTTCTATGGTTGTTCCAAGCCATAGCCTATAGTGTTAAAATAAAGTTAAATACCTCCTAAATGTTGCAATGCTCCAATCCTTACCTCATTTTTTATTATACAACAATTGTTATATTCTCATTAGAGCACAATATAACCATAAATCAAGAGTAACTCCTTTACACCACCTTTCCACCTAGCTTTTCCGTTTTTCTCTTTGAGACATGTGGACAAACTCCCCATGAAACCTGAAATATGAGTACCATCTTTACTAGAAAGCGAACTAAAGGGGAAAAGTGAAAACACTAGCCAAGCACTCAGACTCACTTATCACTCCAAGTCTCATCTCAAACCATCTCCCAAACTCCAATTACAGCAATTAGTGGTCAAGGCAAAGTTCCCCCTCTAAGAATGTGGTTCAGCAAAATAAGCAAGGATTTCCATTGGCTTTACCACAGACAACTGCTACTACTTACCGAGGTTAAAGTCAACCACCAAAATAGCCAACATCCTGGAAATTAGCCTCTAGGAGAAAAATGCATATTTTGTGTTTGCTTTCAAATACCAGTTTTATTTTAATCTGCATAAACCAAAAAAACACTACAAAGTGCAAAGGGAATCCAGAAAGTTATAGACCATAAAACTCAGTACTAAAGATAGAAGCTGATATAGGTTTTCTGCTTTACACTGAAGCAACTATCATCTAAGCCAGTCTTTCAGAGGTCTGAAAGTGACTCCTCCCTCAGTAAAAATAAAGCACCTACTAGATTCACATTAAAATAGAGTGAAATTCAGAACTCAGCTCAAGGGCATTATTCTTCACAAACTACCATATACATTCCACCCATTAGCCATGAGCTACACATTAGTACTTGAATTACTTTAAGTTTCTGTCTGCCTTGGAATATAGTGTCATTTAATAAACATATATTTGAAGCTACAGAATTAAAATTTAAACACATTAACCAAGATTGCAGTGCTGGTTGCACAACTGTATACATTTGTCAAAATTCACCAAACATTACACTTAAAATTGGCAAATTTTATTGCATAAGGGTGTGTGTATAAAATCTCTCCAACAATATGAATCGCATTAGAGCTCCATGGAACATGAATGTGAACTGATAATTCACTCATAAAAATATGGATATAACAGTGACTGAGAGGGAAAGAGAAAAACTAATTTATACTACAGCAGGACTTCTCAGCCTCAGTATTACTGACATTTGGGGCCAGATGCTCCTTTGTAGTGGGGGAGTAATCTTGTAGGATGTTTAACAGCATCAGGGGCCTCCACCCACTGGATACCAGTTGCATCTTTCCCCCTTTGATTGTGACAACTGAAAATGTTTCCAGACATTGCCAAATGTCCCCTGGGAGCAAAACCACCCCCAGGTTGAGAACTCTGCATAGCTTCTTTTTACAAGATCTATTATGTAAATTCAGCTAAAGCTAGAGGTGAAAGGTAACAATCACAGAAAAAGAAAAAAATGGTGAATGATGATGACTTAGAAGTTATACAGGACACTTTCAGATATAGGAAATGAATACAATCAATGCTCTCCTCCATAGCTAAAGAAGACAGGTAAATCTGAAAACACTTCAAGTCCATTTTTCCAGGAGTCGTTGTTACGGTTTCATAGCTATACATCATCACCACGGACCAACTCTCTCAATAACGTTGTAAAGTGGTCATTTGTTCTAGTGGAACATAAAGGAATTAAAGAACTGATTACACGCTCTGAGGACAGAATGCAAATAAGCCCCAGACTTTCAATGAAAATGACATTTTAAAACTCAAGTCCTTAAATTCAACATTTGGTGACATTCAAAGCTCTAGATGTTCATCAACAGATGAATAGACAAAGAAGTTGTGGTGCATATACACAATAGAATATTCAGTTCAGTTCAGTCGCTCAGTCATGTCCAACTCTTTGCGACCCCATGAACCGCAGCACGCCAGGCCTCCCTGTCCATCACCAACTCCTGGAGTCCACCCAAACCCATGTCCATCGAGTCGGTGATGCCATCTAACCATCTCAACCTCTGTCGTCCCCTTCTCCTCCTGCCCTCAATCCTTCCCAGCATCAGGGTCTTTTCAAATGAGTCAGCTCTTCGCATCAGGTGGCCAAAGTATTGGAGTTTCACCATCAGCATCAGTCCTTCCAATGAATATTCAGGACTGATTTCCTTTAGGGTGGACTGGTTGGATCTCCTTGCAGTCCAAAGGACTCTCAAGAGTCTTCTCCAACACCACAGTTCAAAAGCATCAATTCTTTGGTGCTCAGCTTTCTTTATAGTCCAGCTCTCACATCCATACATGACCACTGGAATGGAATATTACTCAGCCATAAAAATTGAACACATTTGACTCAGTTCTAATGAAGTGGATGAACCTAGAGCTTGTTATACAGAGTGAAGTAAGTCAGAAAAAGAAAGACAAGGCATATTAACGCGTATATATTGAATCGAGAAAGATGGTACTGATGAACCTATCTATAGGGAAGCAAAGGAGATGCATACATAGAGAACAGACTTGTGGACACAGTGGGGGAAAGAGAAGGTGGAACGAATTAAGAGAGTAGCATTGAAACATATACATTACCATATGTAAAATTAGATAGCCAGTAAAATTTTGTTGTATGATGCAGGGAGCTCAAAAACCAGTGATCTGTGACAGCCTAGAGGGGTGGGATGGGGTGGAGGGAGATTCAAGAGGGAGGGGACATATGTATACCTATGGCTAATTCATGTTGCTGTATGGCAGAACCCAACACAATATTGTAAAGCAATTATCCTCCAATTAAAAATAAATGCATTTAA